>JAWWML010000052.1:19236362-19459659 GCA_035047165.1 Ormyrus rosae | reverse complement strand
AAAAAAAATTAAAATTAAGTTTTTCAAAAATCGAAAATTTACGATAAAACAAAAACAAATAAGCTAAACAAAAAAAATATTTTTTTTGCCGCCATCACAAAATAAAAGCAAAAAAATGAGCCGTGAACGATGAAAATCCGTTCAGTAAAAGCTGAGATACAGCGTATACATACACACACACACACACACACACACACACACACGTACACATACATCCATACTGACATTTTAAAAAAATCATTTATTCTTGTTCCTGATACCTTAAAATACAGTTATAACCGTTTTTCGAACAACTCCAAAAATTACTATCACAATGCTTCCTCTAGGAGGAACCAAAAAAGATTACATCAGCCAGGAAGAATATTTCGCGATCAGCAAACAGCTTCGACGTCACCTCGCGCGTATATATATCAATTTTGCTAGGCATATACGAAAGGTTGGGCGAAAATTAATGGGCCAGCTTCCAGCGTATCACGTCGCTCCCGTCGTTCTGCTGCTGCTGCGCGCGCGAAAGAGATGAGTGAGAGAGAAAGAGAGAGAGAGGCGAGGCCAGGCGAGAGACGCCGAAGAAGGCGCGCGGAGGCATTTTGAGAAAATCACATAGCGCTTTTATACCTCCCCTTGTTTTCCGTCCGCTCTCCTCTCCTTTCCTTCTCCGCGTCTCTCTTTCCCTCTGCGACAGCCGCGCGCGCACGCGAGCTTCTTCTGCTTTCCATTCACTTTTGTTTGACAAAGACATCCAGGTGTCCGCGAGCTCTTTTTAAAATTCATCACACACCCCTCTCGCATAAAGGCACCTCGCTTTCTTCCTCTCTCCCTCTCTTTCTTTCTTCTTTAAGGAGGAGGTAAGGAGCAGAGGCGCGAAAAGAGACGGTGGGCGGCGGTAGGCATCTCGCAAGCTTTGAGGATAGGCAATAAAAGCTCGCTCCAAGAATGCCTCTGCGTTGTCACGTCGCTCAATCAACAACTTCGCTGGCGTCCTCCATTGTCGAGGCTTCGAATCTTCGTCTTCCTCTTCCCTTTGCCTTCCCCCCCCTCCCTTTCCTTACCCTCTTCTTCCCTCTCGGCGTGCTTTTTTTTATTATTTCTCAAAGCTCGCCTCTATAGATTTTAGCGCGGCCCAAAACACATTTGGCATATCATGCTGGGTGCAGACGCGGCTCGCGAGCAGATAAAGGCAAAGGAGGGATCGACGAAGAAAGAGAAAGAGAGAGAAACCGAATGAAGAGGCAAGCGCGTCGAGGAGAAAGATCATCCTAATATTTTGCCTGTCAGAAAGGAGGCGAAAGAGCGAAAAGAGCGCCGCGGAATATAGATATCTCCGCGCGCTTCTCGCGCTCTTTTTCTAACGGCGCATCCTAAGCATCTCCATAGCTATCAAGCTTAAGAATCCCGTCAAGATCGTATTGGCTGTCAAAGTTTGAGCTGCTCGAGCGCGCTCGAATGACTGCGGGGAGTGGGGGGGCCGTGCGTTTTTTGCTCGATCCGCGGGACGCCGCCGCCGCCGCACTGCAAGTGACTCCCGCCGTATACTCTTTCAGCATCGCTTTCGAATCTCCAATTTCAATCTCTCACTCTTTCTCGCGCCCTCGTTCTTTCCCGCCCCGGCGCGGATTCGGCGGTGGGATTCTTTTTGCACGTTTTTCTTGAAATATTATAATAAAACCGCTTTCAATCGAGGCTATCATTGTTTCGTAAGATAAATTCCGTTTCTGCTCGCCGTTTTTTCGCAATTTTTAGTTCAATTTAATGCACGTACGATTTCCAATCTCGGTAAAGCCGCGGACTTCTAAAATCAAATTAAAGTTAACATTTTTTTCTTTGAGGGCAAGGCTTTATTTTGCAATTCATTCATAGAATATAATATCCGAGATTTACACATTTACACGCTACAGTAGACTCGCTTTAAAAAAAACTTGGGTTTTTATTATAAATAAATTTCATTTGTCCGAGTATTTCAATTTAATTAAAGTGCTATAATTAGCAAAAAACTGCATGCAGGCTAATCTGTTACAGTGCTTTGAAAAGGGAACTTTATGTTGACATATTGCGCAAAACTGTTTTTAATAACATGTTAAGTGGATCAAATACAACATGTTAAGTAATTTAAAAACCGCAGAATACCAAAAAAAAGTGTAATTAAAAAATATGTGAATTTTAGCTAGAGACAAAAACTCTATTTTTTTTGCAAATTTTCAATTAATTAAATCACTCGACTTGGACACTTTTTATAAATTAAGTAAATCAGATTTTAAAGTCTTTATTCTCCATAATTTCTCGCAATCTCTTTATTAAATTCCTAGCATATTATTTAAAAAAATAACATATAGCCGCCTCACGTTTACACGCACGCGACAGTCAGAAAAAATAAATACATCAAAAAATATTTATGCCCCTCTCTGATACGTAGATTATCCGGAATCAGATTGCATAATAATAGGGGTATAGTACGAAGTCCGCCTTCATAAATCACGAAAAGGCTTCATGTTTAGGTAAACGGTCGAGATTAATCCATCTTCGAGAGAGGGAGAGAGAGAGAGAGAGAGAGAAGAAAAAACAACGAAAAGATTAAGACCGAAAAAAGGAGTGAAAGCGTAGAAGCGTCGGCGCGTGGAGAATAAGAGGAAATCGCGTTCTCGCACTGAAAAAAGGAAAACAGAGGAAAATCCCCCTCGACGCGTTGCGGTCTCCAGAAAAAAAAAGGCGAGGCGAACGCGCGCGAGAGAAAAGTATCCGAGCGACGTTACAGTTGTTTTTTTTTTCCCCTCCCTTCCCCCGAGTTCGGCCCGGAGGTCCCAGTTATACGCCTACCCCGACTTGATATATCCGCTTGTGTGTACGCGAAAAAGAGATAGATAGAGAGGGTAAAAAGAGAGAGAGAGGGAGCAGAGAGCGAGTCTCGAAAAGAGGGAGAGAAAAAATCAAAAAACTGTTAAAGCGGTAATACAGTGGTGCTCCGCGGCGGCACGTATTCGCACACCAGCGTCAGCTCGTGAAAAATATGGGCTCGCGCAAGTATAAGGCCGAGGCGGCCCCCGCGCGCAGTAGCTTGAATTATAGTGAAATAAAATAACGTTCTCGGCCGGCGCAGCTCCTCTCTCTCTCTCTCCGTGCGAAGTAGGAGGTGCGCGCTGTAAAAGCAGCTACGACTCCTGTCCCTCCCTTTTCTTTCTCTCCTTTTCTCTCTCTCACTCTCTCCCCCCGTAACCCTGCCCTTTGCGTTTTTTTGCTCGCCTGTGACCCATCCACCTGCGGCACGGCGGATAACAATGTAAAAGGAAAAAAAAAACTACTTTCAAGCGGAATGAAATCGCTTCACCTCCTCTGCGCAAACGTATACGTATAGTTATTTATTAGATATTAGATGTTATGAACGTAATGCTGCAAGATGTGCTTTGGCTTTTAATTTACAAATCTAAGCAAGCACTCATTGTTTGGTAAAGGATATTGATACATTACGGTGTCTTAAAGTAAACGAGAAATGGCTTTGCTTAAATTGAAATAGTTATACCGTTTTAAAAATATAAAAAAATTATGTCTGTAGTTTTAACAGTATTACGTTGAACATTACTAAGAGATGCATTAAAAGAAAGTACGCTAATCAAAGTTATGTATACTTTTCACTTTTTTATTTTAGAAAATTACGATAGAAAAGTTTAAAAGAGGCATAAAATTTTACTGCCCAATAAATTCTTTATAAAAGATATGTTTTGGAATACTTTGTAAATTGAAAAATACATAGTTCGACGGGTTCAAAAATAAGTCAACAAATAAAAAGCTAGCCTGTCAAAAATTCATAAAACCGCAAAACCGCCTGTATCGCAATAAAGAAAAATCTTGAACAAACATTCCGCTTTAAAACTATTTTTCGACTTTAATAAAATTTAAAATCCATCACGCCCGCAAATGATAAAGAATTTTCGATTTTTGATTTCGATCCGTACAATAAATCTACTCGCGTTCTCACGAAAAAAAAAACAAAATATAAAGAGTAACGCAAAAGTGAGTGATGAACAGCGCGGACATTCGCCAAGAGACAGCTGCTTTACAGACTTCCCTTTTAAAAAGAGGGCGAACGACACGCAAGTTAATCCGCAACGCACGGATAGGCAGGTCTGACTATCGCGCAACCTCACTACTTAACGGGCGGGCGACATGTGCGCCATCAGTCGCTGCAGAAGTGGGGGGAACGGAAAGCAGCGGAGAAGAGTGAATTTTAATGGTGGCAGAGTCGGTGGCTTTTAGTGCGGTCTATTGAATTATATGGACGAGTGACGGGCAATATACCGAAAGAGGAAAATTTCGCAGTTTCTTTTTTGGAAGTTCTACTGAATAATTTATACGGGAATATTGAAAATATGAAGTATCACGGAAAACGTGATAGAATTGTAAAAGGGATCGGGAAAACTGCTTTTGGTAAATATTGCAAAAATCGAATTTCTGATTTGGAAATGGTAATATCTTGGTAATATCTTGGTTTGCACAAATATCAGAATAATTGACTTTATAACTCAATCGACTGAACCACGTAGCAAAACATTGTACATTTGTACCGCAACTTTTAATAATTTTTATTGAAAAATTAATCATGACTTTATATTGCCCAGCAATATATTACATTCTTTTAGGAAAAAAACGCGTAATATTTTTACAAGTACTTTCCCGCCGACTTATCGCTCGGCAAATTAGAGTAATTTTCCCGTGAAGTATCTGCGAGCCCCGGGTTTTGCGTCGTAAAAACCTTCGCAACGCATTAATCGATTCGTGCAGCTGCAGCGCGGCAGCACCTCGTGGAAAACGCGGGCTCGTAAATAAAAAGCGCATATCCGCCGTTAATAATTCAAAGCTATCAAAATATGAGCCTGCGCGAGAAAAGAACGCCGGCCGAGAGACGGGGGAGGGGGATATCTTGAGTTTCTTACTACCCCAAGAAGCAGCAACTCGAAAATTATCCATCGAATATACAAGCTTTGGGTACAAGCCCCCTCCTCCCTCCCTTTTCTCTCTCTCTCTCTCTCTCTCTCCGCAAAGCTTTTTTATGACACGCCATATCCGAAGTAAGACTTTAGCATAGAAGGCGCGCAACGTCGGTGTTGGTAGTGGGCGTGATTTTACATAAAGCGTAACTCGTAAAAAGTCAATCGGTACAGGGACGTGTTAGTGCGGCGCCTCGGCGCATGCGCGATCGCGCCCAGAATCTTGGGGCCTCGTTAATAAGTAATGCGGAGCGGTAAAATTTTAGAGGTCAATAAAAAGTGGTAATGGTTATCCCGAGGCTAGGAGGCACATACACCGGCGGCCTCCATTCCATCGAGAGAGAAAATTCTCTTCGTCCGCCTGCCCTCGTTCCTCTCGCCCCCTCCGATCCACCGCTATCACCCTCTCTCTCTCTCTCTCTCTCTCTCCTTCGCCGACGAGGCTCCGCAAACTAGACGATGACAAAGAGGAGGAGGTCCGAGGGGGAAGGAGAGAGAACCGAAGTATAAGCGCAAGCTCGATCGTGATACGACGCTAATATTTTGTACGCGACGAGAATGAGTTGGAGGGGGGAAGGGTGGAAAAAAGGGATGAAGCGTTAACGGATATGGGCGAAGATGGGCAAAGCAGACAGGAAGAGGGAATTACGGCGGAGTAATGCTTGTTAGCTGGGTAATTGAAATTTTCAAAACGTTTGCGTTGCATTAAGGGAAAATAATTAGCTAAACTACAGTCGAATTTAAGTCACGTAAAACGTCGTGTTGCCGGTATTCTAACACCGAATACACCGCACTCTTGTTTTTAATCACTTGATGGAATGTACGGGAATTAATATTTAAAAAATTTCACGTTTAAAAAGAAAGAATAAAATAATTAGTAGATTAATTATTGGTCTACGCGTAAATAAAAGTTGTAATAATAACATAATTTCAGACCAAGTTTTATTACCATCTATATAATCTTACTTGTTATTACTATTTACAGTAGAAAATTAAGACATGTATTTATTTGGTTAAGAGTCTCGAAGCATTCAGGAAATATAATAAACAACTCGGACGTCGAATTAAATTCCATCATTTTCTCTTGTTGAAGAATTATGATGGCATGTGTCGTTACCCTTTAAGCGCTGAAAATTTGATAATGACACATTTCATTTAAATCTTACTGCATTTAATAACAAAATTGGGGTCAAATTATTTGTTGTTTAAATATTATTTATTTAAATAAACGACACGTTAAATTTTGAAAAGTAGCTTTGATATAAATGCCTTTCTTTCTCTGTGTATATCAATGTTTGTTACATCGACATTCAGTTACTTTATAATATAAATAATTTAAATTACATGGTAAATAAAATCAGAACTAATTTAATATAAAAATTACTCATCTTATTTATACGCTACTTATAAATAATTCTTTTAAGTTTATTTTTATTATCTTGAAATATTACTTTGTACAGGCACAGCAAAATAGATTTTAAGTTATACCCGTTTCAATAAAATTCAACATTTTATACTTCAAAGTAAATAGCCTTTTCGAAAAATTCTACTTCAATATTAAACACGAAATTCATACTCAAAATTGAGCAGATTCACGTCAGCGTGTAAACATTTGCTTCTAAAAAATGAAAATTCTTTTTCTATGCGTTGCGACTTGAACTGAAAAACAAGTTTTACCGATCCATAACTTCATAAATACTAAAAAAGTTTATCGGCCACTTTTATAAATACGAATGAATTTATTTTATCATTTCGTATAAAAAAGGCGTTACATCAATTTTTTCATTCATTCCCCTCGCCCTTTGGAGAACGAACATTAAACTTTATTGAATATTAAATCGTATCAATTAAACGCCGATATTGTGAAACTTTGGCCATTTATGATTTATCTCTCAATATCGAAATCGGCCTCGAAAGCCGTCTGCTCGTTAAACTTGCGGAAAAAAGCCGCAATGATTGTGTAAGGCCATCTGTACTTGCACGCCGGTCGAGCGCCGACAAGCGGCGCTTTAATCACCTTACAAATGAAACGCCAAAGGCTAACCGACGCTCTCTCGCGATGCCGCCTGCAAAAGCAACCTCCGACCACAACGACACTTACTCCCGCATACAGACAAGAAGCTTCTCCTCGGATCGGTACGGATAAAAATTACGAGGTTAAAGAGTAAGTTCGCCCGTAGCTTTTATCCATCTCCTCCTCCCCCCCAAGTTTCGTGCCCGTAAAAGTTGCAGCGTCGAAGCCCGCAGAAGAAGCGCCGCCGCGGCGAACGAACGAGCGACTGCCGCGGCAGGGCACGTAAATCATCGAACAAAGGGAATTTTAATTAATCGAGGCCACGGAGAGAGAGAGAGAGAGAGAGCGCCAGGCAAGAAGTGAAGTTCGCCTAGCCCATATAGCTCCCACCCACCTCCCCCCCGCGTTCGCTCTCGCCTTTTGCAAAGGACAAAGACAGAAGACAAAAGGCCTGAAACTCTTGCCCTCTCGCTCCTACTCCCGCTGTTTTTCTATTGCGAGTCCGGCCAAGCGGCTGCTGCTGCTGCTGCCGCTGGCTGCTGAATGAAGCGCCCGTAATGCGACCAATTAATAAGTATTAGCGTCGAGGCTTGCCGCGCAAAATAATGAGGCCGCCTCTCTTTCCTTGCGCCGTTCTTTTACTCTCGCCCCTCGGGGTAAATGCGGGGGCGAAAGAGAGAGAGAGAGAGAGAGCGAAGGCAGAAAGTAATCCTGACGTACGATCGAGTCGATGCCAGAGCACTCGTTGCACAGACATCAACAACCGGCGAGTCGAGAGAGAAAGAGTGAGAGTACAGGGGGGAGGAGGGGAGGGAGAAGAGCGGCACGGGGGAGAGGTAACGTCTGAAAACTCGCTCCCGAGGATCGTCGGGGACAATGCTAAGGACCAAGGAGGACTTTGGCGAGATTGATGTATTTTTTATGTACTCTCGTTTCATCAGCAGTATCCCGATGACGTTGACTAAAAGTCTTTCCTGTTATAACCGAGACGAGAAAGAAAGAAGGGCTTTTGCCTTTTGTTTTCGCTTGATAAATCAAGAATGATTGCCAAGATTTTCATATCTACGTAGGATGTTAAAAGGTACTTAACTCGAGCTTTAATAAAGCGTTAGAAAAGTAGACTTTATTGTAGGTTTTTCGAACTAATGCTTCTTGGAATTTCGAAATTTGATTTTTTTCAAGTTTTATTTTAAAAATTCTTACAATTTATTTCTAAAGCAATATTAATTATTCTCTAATTTATAATATACAAGATAAGGGCGTTAAAAGCTTATTATAGATTTTTTGAACTAATACTTCTTGGAATTTTGAAATTTGATTTTTTTCAAGTTTTATTTTAAGAATTCTTACAATTCATTTCTAAAGCAATATTAATTACTCTCTAATTTATAACGACGCTAAATGCTTCCGGTTTTGTGAATTCCAAGATTTTATAATATATTCTCGTCCTTAGAAAATTTTAATTAAACCTTATTATTAAAAAGGTTTTCTTGGAAAATGAATTTACAATTTTACCCCGTAAGTAAGACTTCATGATGAGCATTAAAACAAAATACGAGAATGGGTTTGAAAACAAACTTTAAAGTTTCAAAATATTTTATTATTTTATATTAAATATTGATTTACTTGAATTAAAAATTGTTGTGAAGATAAAATATTTGAATGCTTCTTTAAAAAATAAAAAGATAAACAGTTGAGTAAACAGAAATAAAATTATTTTATTAATGTAGAGGAAAGGAAATACAAGAAACAATGAGCGGGTAATTAACCTTTATACTTCTAATTAATTAATGTCCGCTACAAGTTACGACAGATACGAAGAAAAATTGTAGCTTCTGCTCTGGAAAGCAGAAGAGAACGAGCAAATCAAAACTTAAAAGACAAAGATGAAGAAGAGATCGATGAAGAGAAAAACAAAACACCGGAAAATAATGCCTCTAAATCATTTGCGAAAAGGTTGCGCGCAGTTTTTGACGATGGATGAATCGCTGATTTTCCACGGACCACGGTGAGTGATCGACGTACGCCAAAAATGTAAAAAGCTACACGGCTTCCAGGACGCGGAAAACGAAAAAAAGCTTGAAGGGAAGCAGAAATATCAAAATGATTGAAAAACGGTAAATAATTGAAAAATGTATAAATAATTAGGAAAATTAATTTTTCGCTCGATTTGATTTTATAAAATTCGTTAATATTATATAATTTATTGAGACCGTAGCTAATTAGGTTATAAATTAACAAATATTTTAACGTAAAGTACATGGATATAATGAATAATTAAGCGTGTTTTCAATTTATTTCCACGCTTAATTAAAGTAACTTTTTGACATCAATAATATCGCGCAAATTGAAAACAACAACAATTCCTTTATCCCGTCGAAACCTAAAAATTCTCCCGGCAGCAGAAAACAATTACTTCGGCCTCTCTCGCGCAGTCGAAATAAAATTCGCCGCGGCCTCCGATAAGCCATCGTAATTTCCGAGATTCTCGCTCTCGCCGCCGATAAATAAAGCGAAAAGCGATCCGCAAATGAATACCACCCCCTTGGAAGCGCGCTCGCGAAGAAACGGGAATGATAACCCGTCGACACGTGCGGCCCAGGGCATCTGCACAGGAAGCGCAACAGCAGGAGCAGCGGCGGCAGCACAGCGACGCCAGGCGCGAGAGAGATATCGATTCGCCGTATTGTATACGCGGTCGAACCGCGAGAATGAAATACACGGCGTACGCCGTTTCTGCGCCGCGCACCCCGAGTTCGACATCATTAATAACGCGGTCTTTAGCCAACTTCCAGCCAGCTGCACTTTTTTTCTATGTGCACGCGACGCGCGCCGCGATCGGGAGCCGTTATACGCGCCGGCACAAATCAACGTTATACGCCGAGAGGCTTTCGTTATATAACGAATATCCAGCCGCGCGACACTTCGGGGTTTTAAAATCGATTTACGGACCGGCGGGATATAAATGATATGGAATAGCTTTTTCGCGGCGCCGACTCTCTCCTCTTTAAGGAGCTTTCTTCCCGACGCTTCTGGCTCTTAATTCCGGCTTTTTTTACGATCCGCGCACGCGCGCGCGAGGGTCAAGGAAGAGATCTGGATTATCGGGCCGGATTTATCGGGGATTCGTGCCCTGATTTCGCTCGATAAAAAATTTATTCCAGAGGATCCTCTAAGGGGGTATTTATTTATTTTTATTTATTTAACAAAGTTCGTCTTTATCGTGTGTACAATTATACAAGTATGTCGGCGGATTTGTAGCGCGTCGAGAGTTTTCTTTTTTTTTTTTTTTTTTTTACACAAATTTATATGTACATAGGTTTGCTTTTTAAACACTGCCGAGCTCGGATGGCAACGTTGCGCACACAGTTCGAGGGAATAAACATTTTCGAAGCTGTCAAAATTGATAAAATAGCAAACAATTCGCGTCTGATGGAAAAATACTTTACAAATCCATTCGCAGTAACTTTTTATTCGTAAGTGCAAGGCTTCTGGGTATAAAATTTTATTTTCATGTTTCGTAATAAAGCTGGAGCTTTTGCTATAGAGTTAATCTGTACAATGCTTTTCATTTGGACGGACTCTGCTTATTATATTTATTTTGTCGAAAACAAAATGCTGCAAATAACGTTTTAAATGCGATTAATTTATGTGAAATAATTATATTTTAATACAGTAAACGTTATCGTATTGAATATGCTGCTCAATAATTCCGATTAAGAAGGTATAACAATTTTTATTAAATATTTATGAGCTCTGAAACTAATTAGATTCGATTATTGTACTATTAATTATTAAATTCAATTAATTAATTTGAAAAATAACTTTACATCGTCGATTTTCACGTATTACTTAATTAATTAAATTTTGTTCACTGATTTTAAATACGCCCTTTAATATAGCTAATATATTTTCAAAAAGAAAAGATTATACCGTGTATAAATTTCGATGTAAAAAAAAAATCGTTATACAATCGCAGCAAATTACGGCACTTCCAGAAAAAAACAAACATCAAGAGCCACTTTATCTCGCAATTGAGCAATGAAAATTTAAAACACATTTTTCAAGCCGTTAAGATAAGCGGCTTCATGCCCCGCAAGTAAACTCATTTGATAATCACTGTTAAACTCGGTTCAATCTTGATTCTTTATCTCTTTCTCCCGACGCAGCCTCTCTCCTCCGCTCTCAATTTGCCCTATACAATAAAGTAGGTTCTATAAACGACATCATAAACCACCGACGGTTCCTCGTAAACTGCATTTATGTTGTACGCGTCTTTGGTCACCTGTGAACCATAAACCGTAAAAGACGAGACAGAGCCGGAGAGAGAGCGGGAGAGAGAGAGAGAGCGAGAAAGAAAAAGACAGAGATAACCGAGGAAGGAGGAAAGGGGATGAAATGAGTGAGACTGGGAGATAAGACTCGGGCGGCAGAGGGAGACAAATGCATAAATCGATGAATACAGAGAGAGCTCGACCCTTTCGGCGTCGTAAAAATTCGAAACCGCCGTATAGATCGCCGAAATTTTCAGGTACCGCCTGCGCTTCCATTACGTGGATGATGCAGGCAGGCCGCCGATTCGATCGATGCGTATACATTTTTTTTTTTTTTTTTTTAAACTAGACTCGCAGAGGAGAGAACGAATCAGCGATCCAGCTCTCTCATCGCGTATTCGATAATCCGGAAATCCGATTAAGGCGCAGAGAGAGAAGTCGTCGGCCCTGGGAAAAGTAACCGGTGAACTGCCCCGTAATAACCGAGAGACGGCGGGGAGTGGCGCACTGGTTATGAATTCATTATTTCGTCGCAATATGGAGCTCCGATGGAAAGAAAAAGGAGCGCCGGTCGGCCGCGGCTCTCCCGGCTTCGTCTGGAATTCCGGGTGTTCGTCGGCTCGATCTGCTCTCCTTTCGGATCCCTGTTGGCGACGGTCCTGCAAAGTCATAAAAATATTCCGTATATACGAGGGGAGCGTAAAAAAAAGAAGGAGATCGCGCGGACTTAAGGTATAAGTTTACGTCTACGGATACGTATTGACCTCGAACGTCGCAAGGAGAGAGAGAGAGAGAGCGGCGCGCGCTCGGAAAATTTATTGCGGGACTTTGGGGATTCGCGCCGTTACCTTTGAAATTCGCTGCTTTATGCTTTTATTAAATTTTTAGAGTGCGCGGAGAGCGGGCTGGCCGCACACCGAGAACGATCCTCTCGCCTCTCGGCGCGGCGCTCGGTGTTTTGCTTTTCGTGTGCCGGTGGTGGCGCGCGGGACGACGCGTTTTTGCTCTCTGGCGACGGTGGCGGCCGAGAGCGCGTATCTGTGTTTTGTCGGGGGGAATTTATTTGTCGGTTTTTTATGTGCGCACGAGCCCCCGCCCCCCGCGAGCGTACGCGTGATTTTTTGGAAATTTATCGGCGGATTTTGAGTCGCGAATATGACTTACTTTATTATGGATTGGCACGGACTATAAAAAGGGTTTAAAAACTTGCCGTGGATGTATATATAAAGCTATTCGCTCCCGCTGAAATATTACATTTTTCCGTTCGACCTACATATTATTTTATGCTTTCTTTTTTTTTCCTTTTCGAGAATGTCTGTAAAGATGAAAATGCGAAATGTAGAGGCTTTTACGGGCGATTATCAAAAAAATTGTCTCCTCCTAGAAAATCCCGAGTAGATAATACTTTTTCTGAATTTTCGATGAACTGTAAGAAAGTGAAATCTGCGGGTAGACAGTTTTTTGAAACGATAACTCGGGAATATTTCTTATTTAAACGCGAATATTGAATACTTGTATAGCTTCGAGATGACAAATAAATATTTAAAATATTTTTTGCAACGAATAAATATTTAAATTCATTTTATACGAGTTTTAGTATTCCGCGCTAGTTCAAACTCGCTCCTAAAGGTACGTGATTTCGCTGTTTATTTTTTTTACCTATCGATTTCTTTTAAAATGGAACTGATTTAATCGAATAGGCCCGAAATTTTACAAAACCGTTTCGCGACTCGAAATTTAAAATTCTAAATAATTTAAGAAAAAAAAAATCTAATCGCAACTCAGCAATCCGAGCGGCAATCAAAAAAGCCGAGCAAAAAACCGAGCGGGGGGGGGGAGGAAAGAAGCAAACGGAAGGTCCTTACCTTTTTTTCGTCAAATTACGTTTGTCTTCGCTCGAGGCCGAGGAAAGTTCGATATTGCTTCCCTCCGTCTAGTTCGGCATCCGCGCGTTTACGAGATTTCCGTTTATTCCTCATGACCCCGGCAGCAATTCCGTTCCTATAGTCGCGCTCCTGATTCCTCAAAGACCCCGCAGTCGGTGGATTAAGCGCGCTTTCTTTCAATTTCCACACGTCCTCCTCGTTCTCCCCCTCCTTCTCCTCGTCGTCGTCGAGCACCTTCGATCCCCCGTGGAAAGTCATCAAGCTACGTTTGCGCAGTTGCGATACCAGCGGAGCTGGAACAATATTGAATCAATTAGAAAACTCCGTCGGGGAGAAATTCCGGTTTAAATGGACGACGGGACTTATCGCCGGGCCGTTCTCTCGAACTTCTGGCTGGTAAATAAAAAAGCTTGCTAATCAAACTAACATTCGATTGTTCTATAACGATTTATTGAGTGGAAAAAAGGTCGGACGGTATTTCGGAGCAGAATTTACAATAGTTTCTGCGCTATGTGTATAAAACATTTTTGAAATAGCTCACAGACGCGTAGAATTGATGCTTGTCGATGTACGGGCTTGACTTCAATGGGCAAATTTTATTTTTAAAAGAGTAAACACAACATTTTTTTTGCCCCCCCTCCCCTTCACTGTAAAAAGAAATAAATTTAAAATGAAGCGCTCGTCGCGCTCTTTTTTTTTCCTTTTTTTATTTACACCCCCCGCCGTCAGTGTGCAATAAAATTCAAGATTTAAAACTGGAGAGCCGTACATACATTATTTCCAAACGACCCGATAAATCGTCCCCCGTAAAAAGGGACGATCGAGAAACTAAATTAATACACGCAAAATATTTGCGTCGGAAAGCGTTTTTCCTAACCTTCGCTCGTCGCGGGCTCGATCGACGTCGGGATCGCGGTGGAGCCGCTCCAATCATCCGTGGCGGTTTGCAGCTCGACGGCCGGCGTCGTTCCTCTGAATAAATCATCGCGCCGATCGCCGGTCCGATTCTCACGATCCCCATCGGGCTCGGACGATGACGGCGCGGCTACGCTGTGCTCCTCTGCGACGGCTTTGTCCTGATCCCCGGCAGCGAGAGTCGGCGGCGTCGTCGTCGTCGTCGCCGGCAGCGAGGTATCGAGATATTTCGCGGATCGATCTTCCATTCCATTTGCCGTGGCGGCGGTGACGGCGGCGGCGGCTGTGATTTCATTTGAATACGCCGCCGTCGAAAATCTCCCGGAAGTCAGCTGGGCCAAAGTCGTCGTCGTCGTCGTCGTCGTCGCCGTCGTCGTCGTCGTCCTCTCAGTAGCGGGATTATCGCCGCCCGTCGAATTCGATTCCGAGCTGCGGTCGTCCTGGAGCATCAGCTCCGCTCCCTGCGCCGAGATTAGTTCCCCGGCGGAATCCCTCGTACCCTCGTCTTTTTGAATATTCCTGCTTTTCGTTCGCTCATCGACGCTCGGATCCTCCGTGGGATAAAGAGGCGTCTCGTTAAGGAGTAACTCGGCAGAAGTTGCAGCCCCGCCGGCGGCGGCGGCCTCCTCGCTAAACTTGCGCGTCGTCTCATCGGGTCCCCCCTCGAGTTTCTCGCGACTTTCTAATTTATTCGCCGTAATTTCATTAGTCTCGGTATTGAAAAAATTGGCAATCGAGGAAGCCGAGGAGGCCTCGTCGGGCTCCGTGCCGTTCCCGCGATCCGACGACGACGACGCGTCGTCGTCTTTGAAAAAGTCCTCGATACTCCGGGTAAGCGGCTCCTCCTCGCTTTTAATATCAAGCTCGACGCCGATTGGCGGCTTTGTCGCGTTCTGTTTGTCGCTGGAATTCTCGTCCTCGATGCTTTTAGTCGAATTACACTCGAACGAATCCCGCTCCCGCTCCGCGGCCGAGGTACAGGCAAGTGTTTTATTATTATTATCGCTCGAGTTATCATCGCCGAAGAATGCCCTAAAGAGCTCCTCAGACGACATCGCGGAGAAATCTCCGCTCTCCCAGGAAGTTTCCGTCGGATTCCGACTCAGTGATTTGTTTGCCCTCTCGTCCTCCAATGCAAAGAAATTCCCGAAATCGCTTTTAACGCGATTACCCGCAGCACTCTCATCGCCCGCGACTCCCGACAGATTTCCATTCTCGTTCTTAATTTCCTTGGATTTGTATTGGGATTCCCGGAAGTCCTCCTTGCTGCGCTCGTGCAGGGCCTCGTTCGCCGCGCTATTTTCCGAGCTCGGCTCCGCGGAACTTTCCTTCCCGGGGGTAGTTTCCTCGTTCGGCGCCTTCTTACGTTCCGCCTCGTCGTTGGGGAGGGTCGTCGTGGGTGTGGTGTCAAAAAACTGGCCGGAAGTTTCGGCGGCCAGCTGGCTTGATTCATCTTCATTGTGGTCGACAAAAGTTTCATTTGACTTGTTTCCGCTCGCTTTGTTATCGCCGGCGAAAGTAAAAGAAGTCTGATTGAAATGTGCCGCTTCGATGGGAAGGACCGAGGAGTCGTAATGAGACGTCGTCGTCGTCGTCGTCGAGTCGTTCTCGCTTCCGGACGAGTTTCCGCTCCTCGACTGCTCCTCATTGTTGTACGCAGCAGTGGCGGCGACGACGACGTCGACGGAACTCGCATTAATCCAAGTGCTTTCCTTCTGGGCTGTTGAGCTCAGTGTTACATTATTCGCCTGTTGATTTTCAGATTCCGACTGCAACGCCGGAGTCGGGCTGCTGCCTTTCTCACTTTGTCTGCAACAGAGAATCGAAGGTCGTTAGAAAAATTTCTTCAGCGTTAAGTTCCAAGGCGCGCGGATTGTAAAGACGATAAAGAATAAAGTACTGACTTTCGAATGTTAAGAAAAAATATATATAGTCAATTCTGCTTTACTTAGTTGTTGGGAAAGTATTAATGAGGGCTTTGAAATATTTATGGAATCGGAACAAGTATTAAATAATGTTCATTTAAATTTATTAAGTATTCTTTAAGTCATGGACTTATTTTAACCGATTATTTAATAAAATGCAATAAGATTAAAGTTTAAACATCGCAATGCATTTAAAATGCTTCGTTATTAAGTGAACAAAAATTATTTTACAAAGATATCGATGCATAAAGTGCAACTTAAGAATAAGGCTTAGCAATAAATATCAATAAAGAGGAAAAACTTCTCATCCCGTATCAAGCACAACAAATCAATCCGCGAGAAAAAGGAGGAAATAACCGGAATCACATCGGAACAATCAAAAAGTCTTTACCGAGATATAATCGGCAATTTAGCGAGAGCAATAAACGGATCTCATTCAAAAAGCCGGGGACGCCGAAGGAAGGGACGAGCGAAGAGAGAGCGGAAGAAGAAACCCCTCCGATCAAAGCCCTTGAATGGAATGTGCGAGGAACGTGACAGAAAGAGACAGAGACAGAGCGGAGGAAAACCGGCGGGGGGTGGAAAAAGGGAAAACTTTGCCGTTTCGTCGAACGAGCGATTGATGGATCGAATGCGAGCGAGGAGGACAGAAGGGTAATGAGCGAGTAATCCCGCGCAACGCCGATGCATTGTTTAGCGTTAGGGGGTACGTCTCAAGTTTCCCGACGGAATGTCGATGGATGCTAAACAAGAATTTCCAGGGCTGCCGGTGGGGGGAATAAGAGCAGGTTAATCAGACACGACGGATACTCTCAGCCCTTCGGCTTCTCTCTCTCGTTTGCTAATACTTCTGCTCTGCTCTTGTTGTACGGCATATTTCGCGACACCTTTCGAACTTCTCTCGCTTCGAAATAATTTCAGTGCCCGTCTTGATAAGTAAATTATAGAATATTTTACAAACTTGAACTTCAACTTTAAGCTCGAGAAAGATATTAATTTTACTTTTCAATCTATATATATAATCAATAAAGATGATGGAATTAAACGTCGATTCTTCTGACGATCAGTTTAAAGTTCGAGTTCAGCGCACCTCTATTTATACGTAATGCACAATTAGAAAGTAAAAACTTCCTCAACAAAAAAGTTTTGCAAGAAGTTAAAAATTAAGTTGCGAAAGTTAGATTTTTGAACTATTTTATACACTCTGCGTACACCGGCGTTTAATTATTTTACAAAAAAAAACTCGCTCGAAACTTTTTTCGTTAAATATTTTTTCCTCGCTACTCCCGTCGCGCGTAAAGAAGCCAAAGCGTAAGAAACTCAAAACCAGGAATCCCATTGACCGAAACGATCAATTCTGAGGAAGCCAACGTACATATATATGTCACGCGTACAGTAGTTGCACTCGATTTCAAAGCGTCTTCCGTTCAAAGTTTCGAAATTTTCAATTGTCAGAGGCGGTAATTCGGCAACCGTGGCGCCGTTAACAAAGAAGAAAGCCAAATAGGTGCCGCTGCTGCTTGCAGCAGGCAGTCAAATCAAGAAAGCTCCGCCGTTAAGAGACACAGGGAGCAAAGAGTACGTAAGCCAAAGAGAGAATGAGAGAGAGAGAGAGAAGCTGAACGAAGAGAAGCGAGTCATCGACTCTCTCGCTCGTTTCTTTTCCCTTTGATGAATCAGCTGTTGAATTATTAAAGAAGCGTCTCGCGAAGTCCTCGGGGCGAAGAGAGACGCCCGCGCGACTCAACTTTTCATATATCTGTCTCCATTCCGTCAGCCCACCGCCTGGGAATTTCTCTCCCGCTCTGGCGTATATACACCTCCTCGGGAGTAGCGAACTCGAATTTCTTCCTCTCTCCCTCTCTCTCTCTCTCTCTCTCTTTTTGTCTTCGTTTTCTTATTTCATGCTCTCGCCCTCGCATTTTCGCGCCGAGCTTCGCGCGCGTCTCGCTTATTCCCGTTGTACATTACCGTCGCGCCTTTATCGCGTAATGATTCTGATGGGCTGCGAGGCACAACTTGTATATATTATAGACATACAGCAGTACCTCGCGGCAGCAGCAGCCGCCGACGAGAAACGAAACGCAGAAAGCGTACGTCGATGTATACTCCCACTCTCTCCCTCTCTCTCTCTCCATTTCGCCCCCAAGAATTGCCTTTCGATAAGGCCGTTTATATGAATCTTTCAGAAGCTCGAGTGGGCGCTCTGTCTGCCTTCGCGCACACCGAGGAGTATACACGTACACACTCGCGCGCACTCTCACTTACGAAAGGGCGGACGGGCGAGCGAGAGGAGCCGCGAGGCACACGCTCGGAAAATTTCAAGCTATACAAAATTTTCAGGTACATTAGGGAATCGGCGATGCGTTATCGGTCGATTTCATTATTGCCGCGAAGAATATCGCGGGTTCAAGAGCTTCCGCGCGTTTTATTGTCAAAGTGGCGGACGCGGTGTCAATGGTTTAATGTACCCTCGGATAACGTGTAGCAATAATTTGTAGGTATAGAAAGTCGAATAAAATGTAAGTTTGCGGTCGATGTAAAGGGTCGAAGCCGGAAAAGCTTTCAGGAATAAGTGCGGTATTACTATACAGGATTATGTAATAAGTGCAGTTGAAAATTTGTAAAACGAAAATGAAATATGAAATCAGTAAAGGAGGTATATATAAACGGACTCGTGGAAATATTTCAAAACCCGTATTAAAACGGAATAAAATAATTGAATTAGTGAGTAAAATGATAAACATTAAGAGTCAATAAGTTGCGTAAACGAAATAGCTAAAAAGTAAACAGAGAAAAAGCGGCAAATTTTAAATAGACTTTAAAAACATTAAATTAAATGTTAGAAAATATATTAAACATTTTTTGAGCAATCAAGAGGTTAAAAAAATTAAGCTCTGAATAATTATGTTAATGAAATAATTAAAAACCAGAAACTAAATCATCTTTTTATACATATTAAAAGCTATAACTTTTCATAAAATAAAACCAATTATATATTGATTCCATTTAATCTCCTTTTTATAACATCGGTAAGCTCCCATCGAAAATTTATAACTTTAGCAACAATTACGAGAAAGTGTCAATAAAAAGTAAAGAATGGAATAATATACTTATCGGTTATTCTGCTTTCAAGAATATCTTATAATTTAAAATAAAGGAAACTCAGTGAGAGTATAATTGCCTACAAAATAAATCAATTACTTACATTATTGCATTTAAAAAAATTATATTTATTATTCAATAATAAAAAGATTAATCTAGTTACACTTCATCTATCATAACTTGGATGAATCACGTCATATAACGGACAATATTCTTAAATTTACATCACATGACATTTTTTTTCACTAATCCCCGACATGATCCTTCCACTCAATCAAACTTTTACTAGCTTGTTGTAAAAAAATAATATCCAACAGCTTTGATTGACACAGTCTGTGTGCCAAAAAATTTCTGCAATACGGTATTGAACATTCTTATCTTGTTAAATCCTAGAACTATTAATCTATTTGACATTTTAAAAGCAGCAATGCGACGTAAAATGTGTGCAGTATAACAATTAAATAATGGTTTTCACAATGTTTTACATTGATTGATATTAAGAATTTATGAGCTTGGAAAACAACAGAAAAATCATCAATTGAAGCTTTACCATCCCAAAAATTAGATTACAAAATTTTAAAGAGGAACGTTTCAAAACTTCTTGAAATTTCTATAAAATGATTAAACTTTAATTATCTTGAGTCCTTATAGCTTTTACATAAATTATGCAATAATATATATAATTAAGTAATTGGAGTATATTTCAAGAAATCCACTTTAATGTTTCAATCCCAAAATCTTGCATTAAAACCACATTTTATCGTTAGATTTTATAATTTTATTTTCAAGGCTTAAAGGATTTGAAACATAGTAACTATGCGGGTATCAAGGGAATTCAAGTCTCTCTTGTGGGCTTTTCATCCTACCTTTTAAAAAATGTTTTATAGAAAAGTTCATTTAGCATAAATTTTCTTTTAAAACTTTAGATTAATATAACTCTTTTTATGATTAGTATATAAAATAATTTTTTTTTATTTATTAAAGCAATCAGAATCCCTAAATGGAATTATTTTTCTTAATAAAATAATTATTCAATGTAAATTATTTGAATAAATTATTATTCAATAACTCGCCAAAGCTTAAAAATTTTTATATTTGAGTTCTTACGCCTTGAAAAATTTTTAAGTTTCAAATTAACAAAAGTTAAAATCGCTAACAAGCAGCAAAGTGTAAAACGAATCCAAATAAATAAAAAAGTCATAAAAGAATCAGCAGAAAATGTAAAGTAAAATATCAAAGGCTTCGAATTAAGAATATAATATGAAGAATATCTATTGAATATTTCTTTCGCGCATTCAATTTCACACGTATTTTCAACTAAAAATAAACCTCCTTCAACGCCCTGTAATTGCAAGGCGTATTCCACCAATATCCCTTTCTTCGCGTTAACAAACCGTTTTAAAAAATTTTCGAATTCCACAATAAATGACACCGGGCCCTCTAGAAATCTCGGCGATCGAGTGAAAAAGGCAACGTGAGAACATACCTCTCGTCCGCTGGAAGTTTCCAATCGTCCCGATCGGCTGCTCGAAAGTACGCGGCGAGCATGATTCGCGAGAGTCGCAGGAGATTGTCGCGCAGCGCGCTCCCTTCCGGCTGGCAGTTCTGGAGCAGCAGGAGCCTCGACCAGTCCGAGGCGAGGGCGCCGAAGGGCGGCAGCTCCCCGGTCCTCGCGTCGACGTCATTCAAGCCCGCGCTCAAATTCAGGCTGGTCACGTACTCCTGGAGTAGTGCCACGTCCAGCGGCGCGCAGCTCTCCACGTAGCAGCTGATGTCCGGCGCCGCTGCTGGCAGCGTGCTCGGCGCTTGGAAAACACAATTGGAAAGTCGTCGATATTTTTTTTTTTTTTTTTCGAGCTCTCGTTTTTTTTTTTTTTTTTTTTTGCTTTTTTGCTTGTTTTTGCTGTTACGACCGGCGATGGAAGGCGGCTCGCACGTGCGTGGGAATGGGTGAGGAATAGCGAATTAAATATCGCGCGGATTTTCGTTCTAGTTCGCGAGCTGCGGAATCCTGCAGTTCCTGGAATTTTTCTTTTGCGGCGCCGAATTTTTGATCGTTTGTTATAATTATGCGGGTTGCCTCCCGTAGATTTTTTCTTATCCCTCATTCCGGTTTAAGTTAACTTTCCGCGAAGTAATAATGCAGTATTCATAATCGAAATTATTCATCGGTGTTTGTTACTGCAATCTCATAAATTTTTTTTTAAATGAATGCCTAAAAATATAAATTCGTAATATTGAAATATTATCGTATTTTAGTAATAATTAAGAGTGTATGAATCACGTTTTTCGTTTCGCAATAAATAATTATAATTTTTTCGAACATTTATTAAAATAAGCTTGAAAAAAAAAATAATTTAAACCTCTTCTATGTATATAATAATAAACAAGCAATGACTTCGGAAGTGACAAAAAAGAAAGACGAAAAAGGAGCGCCAAAATGTTTATCAAAGAACGGCGACAAGAAGGGAGAGTAACGAGCGCGCGAAATAAAAAAAAAAGGGCGGAGCTCTCTCTCTCTCGAAGAAAGGTCGTCGAAAGCTTACCTGCTCGCGCCGGCAGGGCGTGGAGAAGAAGCGGCAGCAGCAGCAATGAAAGCGACGAGAGGACAGGTGCTGAGCTCGACGACATGTCTGGCGCCGTTGACGGAAAATTAGATTCTGTTTCGCTACACCGTAAACGGGCCGGCCTCCTCGCCTCCTCCTTTGCTCTAACGTGTGTTCGGGGGGGGCCTCGAGAGCCGTGTATGCGTACTTGGCGGCGTTTGCAAAATTTTCTTCCTGTATCCGCCGCTCGAATCACCGCTGCAAAGTGAAATTCCTATAGTGACTCGATGCCGCGCGCGACAAGCTACGATGCCATTGTCCGCGGCTCACGTGCGATGCCTTCGGCGAATGGTAAAGCGCGCGGTGCCGATTCGGGTTGCATCGGCGGAGGCGGAGGGGGGGTGTTGAAAAATCAGCGCGCTCGCGGATTGCCAGGAATTTTAAAAAAGGCCGGATTCTCCGAGCTTCGTAAGCATGTATTTTTGCTTGATGGGGGGTTATTAAACTTTGGCAAATTCAAGATTTTTGGGCGTCAGTGCGAATAAGCTTGATTCGTCGGTTTCAGGTGAAAATGGTATATGGTTTCAGTTGGATTTTTTAAAATATTTAAATACTTTAGATTGATGTGGCAGACGAAGAGTGTTATAATTTTCATTTTAGCAAATTTTTAATTACAAATATCGTTCTCTTCAAAGTAATTCACAGATGCAGTCCTCCGTCCAAATATTTCATTTGCCGAATTATCAATTATACTGTGAGATTTAAGAGAAATAAATGATATAAACTTTTATATTTCGCAAATATTATGATTATACATAAACGTAATAATAGCTCAACACAGCACGAACATACACTTAATTACATCAATGTAGACAAATGTAAATTGAATATGAGTTATAAATCATTAGAAAGCAGAAGGAAACTTATGTACTTCATATAACTTTTATAATTTATAGTCATAGAAATTCAGCTTTGTTGGCATTACATAATATTCACTCATGAAATTACGTTATAGTTAATTTAAAAGTGCGCTATAGATTATTGTAAAAGGCATTCTAAATTCTTGCACCTAAAAGCGAGTGTCAACAGTCAGTAAAACCTTGCCGAACTATAAACTGTCTTTTAATAGAAGCACACGCGATTCCCGAAAGTTTCGGAATGTCGTAAAAGTGCGCGTATGCGATTTCGAACTAGCTAAAGAGATTTCCTAGGTAAAGCTGCTTGCATGCCGCACTACGTTGGGAAGGTTATTCGAATGGTTTGAGATTTCTCGATAAAGCCCGAGATTCTATCTCCTGAGAGTACAATAGAATTCGCGCAAATATAATATTTGGAAACTGTTATGATATTACCTGCAAATTAATTTATACTGCAATTTTGTAATTTGTAAAATTAATTTATACGGTAAAACCTGTGTTAATCAAGTTAATTGTTTACAGAGACGTGCAAATGTTTCATTAAAAGAATGGATTTCTATGTTTCGCGCGAGCCATCTTGTTTAAACTAAAATCAAATCGATTTCGTTAAACTTCAAAATTACAATTAAATTAATTTCGCAATCTAAAGTTTTAAATTATTTTGCTCCGCGCTAAATCCTTTTTATATTTCTTGCTGTTTATTTTAAAAGCGCGAACTAGTTAAAGGAACTCGAAGAATAAATTGAAATTCAAATTTACCTTTTGCGCAACACAACGGCTTGTAGAATTGGATAAAAATAATGCAATTATGTATCCAGGGCAGAGCAAAATGTATCTCCCCTCTACAAGACTGAACCCATCTTTTATTATTTTTATTGCAATTTTTCCCATTACCACCCTTTTTCTTACCGGCAGGACAAGGACGGATTCGCAGGCCAACGCAGAGAGAGAGAGAGAGAAAGGTGGAAAAAAGAGAGAGAGAGAAAGGTGGAAAAAAGAGAGAGAGAGAGAAAAAGAAGTATCGAAGAAGAGATGCAGAGATTGCCTGAACTGCAGCGCGAGGAGACGAAGCCTCTTCGGAGTATTGGATTCTTGCGTCCCGCGCGCACCGAAACTTTCTCCCTTGTCTCTCTCTCTCTCTCGCTCTCGATTTATTTCTTGACGGGCGTTTTCGCGTGTCGCGAAATCGCGCACGCTTGCGATCGCGAGAGATTGAATTAAGGACTGAGCTGGGAAAGTTCTGGCAAATTGCATGAATTCAAGTTGCCTAAGTTTTTTTCTTCAACAAAGCCCTTTGTTCATTCTAAAATATCGATCGGCTTCTTTCTTCGCTTCGTCATAATGAACAAAGTTGATTTTAATTGCTCCCCTCGTAAATTTATAAAGCAAGTCTATTATTGCCGTCTAAGTTAAATGTCTGATATTAAGATTCACGAGTTTCAATGGAAAATGAATATTAATAGCTTGGCGGCAGACGATAATGATTTGATAATTGATCTATAAAGTTCTTTTTCAGGAGTGAATCTAATTTATTTATACCCCGAAAAAATTCACGGTAAAAATCTAAAATGCAAGCTACTGATATAGATACAGAGCTTTATTACTTTAATTAACGTTATCGTAACATCAACCCATACAAAAAATTCCGAAATTAATCATGTTTATTAACGATTTGTGCATTATAAAATCGTTTTATAATCGGTTGCATTCTTAAAAGAAATTTAACGAATTCCATCGAACTCTTCTAAAAATACATCAAATCCAAGAATCCACTCCCCAAGCCCGGTTTATATCAAAAAACCATTTCGAAATATTTACAATAAATGCCATCGAGCGTCAATCGTTCGCCCTCTGAAAGTGACTTTCTAATAAAAACTCCTGAGCTAAAAAACCTAATCAAGAAATTCCTTTATCCGGCCTTTCGCGCACATCCGCCGGTATACAGGTGAGTCGGTGGCAAAATTCGAAGGAAATTTCTCGCGACAGCTATTCAAAGTTGCGCGCGTCAACGCTGTGTTACTGGACGCGAACGCGTACGGCGTCGCGCGGCGACGGGGGCGGGGGGAGGAGCAAAAAAAAAAAAAAAAACGAGAAAGTAAACTGTTCGCGAACAGCTGAATCAATTTTTTTGCCGCGGCATTCGTCGTTCGACTCGCGGGTGACGAGTCGCGCGTGTAGGAGGGGCTATAGTCCGTGTGAATGAAGCCACGTCGGTGCAGGAGCGCGCAAAAGCCGCAGAGTCGCGCGCGCGAACGGCCGGCGGTCAGCTCGGATGTCACGCCGCGCGCACACACACCTACCGTGTCACTTAGTGTAGAAAAATCGGCGGGTGTGTACAAGGGGGGAGGGGGAGGAGGCTTTGTAGCCGCGCGCGCGATTTTTCGTCGACGCGAGCTGCCGTCGGCTCCGCACAATTTTTTGGCAATTTTTCAGAATTCTCAAGTAGCAGCTGCACGCCTATCCTGTACGTGTGAGAACGAGGTCCGTCCGGCGACGGGCAATTTTTCCGTATTCAATGTGTCTTTCGCACACGCAGCTATGAACTTGGGATCTCCTTTGTAAATAACTCTGTCACCGCAGCGCTAAGGGTTCATTTAAAATGCGCTTTACGTTTCGGTTCGTTATAATTTAACGATATGTGTATCGAAAAGCGGAGAGGAAAAATTGTATTAAATTAAAAAAGTATTTGTTAATTAAAAAATTTTGTTACATATCGAATGAAGCACAATTATTTGAAAAATGTTGTTTTACTTTGGTTATTTTTATTGTAATGTTTGTAATGTAACAATATTAATTATTATTGGAAATTCTGTATTTATGTTCATTGTTACACATTTCAATTATAAAAAAACGTTATTTACACTTTGTAATTTTTTCATTAATCAAATAATACGCCGAAAATATTTGCAAACTGATTTTAATTATACTTTTCAGAATGGATTGCAGGTTTACCTATCAATACGCTCGTATTGGAAATTGCCGTAGTATCTAAACAAATCGAATTAGCTGGATTAACCACTCTACTCTCCTCTAAGTAAATGAAATGTAAATAGATTTCTGAATGTAAATGGAACAAAGCAACACTTTCGTACTGAAAAATACTAATTAAAATTTTTCATTAAATCCCCGTAAAAAAAAACGAAGCAAATATGCAGAACAGCATAATAAACAATGTTTGCACCAACAAAGCAGCCGAGCATTAATAAGCAGCGGTGAACAATCAGCGAACGAATCCATCAGTGTTAGAACGTAAATAAGCGGAAAACGCACCGTTCCCTCGCTCGGCCCAGGCAGCAGCAGCAGCAGCAGCAGCAGCAGCGGTCTACAGCAGGTGCAGCGGCTGGGCCGGATATCGCAGGACAGCAGCGTGCGGTGAGCAGCGGCGCCGGGCAGTGCCGATATTTTCATTTGAGATGCCCTCGATAAGAGATCAGCGATGTTCGTTAAGCGAAACAATCGCGACAATTACTTTGGGACGCGCGGGCACTTAGCTTCGCCGCGCGTTACCGTCCCGTATCCTCCCACCCTCCGAACGCGGGGTGTTCCTCTCGCAGCATCGATTATCAAAGCACAACGGTCGTCATGGCGACGCAAAACAAGTGTAACGACGTCTAATACCGAACGAGTGCCGACCGATATATAACGATGCGTCCGCGTCGCCGAGCGCTCGGCTCGGGCCACAACACACCGTCCCCCGCGCTTACCGCGCCGGGCGAAAATCCGAGGCGCGCCCGATGATACTGATTAACCTATTTGCTCCGCACTATTGTATACCTTTATACTTTCGGGATAATCGATTATTTCCTAATTAAAGCGCGCGAGCGACGCCGAGAGAGCTTTGGCCGCGGTTCCGCGAAATAACGCGAGTCGACCGGATGCGAAAAAGGGACCGACGAGGATGGAGCTATATCGATTGCGAATAAAAATTGGCGGATTAATACGGCTTTGATGGAATTTTATTATCAAGTCTTTGTTCAAAGATTCATTCTCTGGAGGGATGCTTTCGTGAAAGGAAATTTATTAACATTTGATTTTGACTGTTGTTGTGAATTCAATTATTAGAATTAATTAATTATTAAATATGGCTAATAATAATTAATAATAATTATAGTTATTGCCTATTAATTATTGATACATCTTTGAAAAGTCTTTATTTCTTACCAATTAAAAAAAATACAATAGAATAGTAAATTTTGACAAAAAGGTATAATTTGTAGAAAGATTTAAGTAAACTGTATGACTGAACTTGAGCTTTATCAAAAATAAAACATTTATTATGGCAAGGAAATAAAATAAACCAGCAACAAATTCATCCACTGAAAATTTTTATTTGTATTATGATCTCGCAAATAGTGCTGCCTCGTAAATACAATCTTTTCAATAATTTCATTCAAACGAATACGCGCGTGTATGAAATGTTGAGGTGCACAAGCTTCTTATTCTTTTTAACTTACACAAGTATAAGTGATGTTTCTTTTTGTAACATAGTACTACTTTGTTGACTTTTTGTATGCATCTTTTCATACGTATACGTATTTTATATATTCATATATTTTTTGTGTATATATAGACTTTAATTTTTTTATATTTATATAAAAATTATACATAGGACTGCTAGAATATAATTACAAAGTAACTACATACATATTTATATTCATGATAAGAAATGATTTCCTATCCTTTGGCATTCGTTTACATCGGCGGGTTGTTGTAAAATCTTGAAAGTTTAACTAACCAAATTATAACATTTTTCTTTTAGAAATTCAAAAAATAATAATGCTCCTTTCTCGGTATTTTATTTTAACAAAAAAACAATTTTATTCTTCCACTTTCTAAAATGAATAGAGAATATATTCTTTAATGGTCTAATTCCCCCGCGATGTAAACATCGGTTCATTTACGAAATTTACCTCGATACTGGAACCTGCTGTATTTTCACTGCAATGTGAAGGAGATTTCGTGGTTGAAATCTCGTTTCACACTGATGACTTACGCTATTTGAATTACGCTTACATATAAACTATTTACACATATAAAGTCGGACTGCATAGAGGCATTTAAAAAGCTGCAAAACAAAAATTTTCATTTCACGAAAAGAGAACTTTAAATAACAAAAAAGATTTAATCTTCATAAAAATTGCATCTATAAGATTTTGCAAATGCATTATAGACTTTTAATAATTATATAACAATAATAAGAAATTTACTTATTTTTGATTCTTTTTCTCAAAATAAAAGGAATATTAAAAATACAAACGTTAATACGAAAATTCAAACCAGTACGAGTAATTCTCTTGTACTAAAAGATTGAATAATACAGATCAAGCATCTTAAAATGTAAGTCAACGCTATTTGCATTTCCCAATTAAAAAATATTGCGATATACCACTTGGAAACAACATTTTTAACTTATTTTGACCTCTAATGCAATTCGATAACATTTCATAAAAGCCATACATTCAGTGCCTTTTTGAAAATCTCCAACAAAGATTAATAAAAAAAATCGTAAAATATTTTTAAAAAGTTTTAGAATTTCGTAACAAGTTTTGCACACATTAATACTATGTATTTTTCAATTCATTTTGTGACACATGATGTAGAGATAAACAATAAAAGTTCGATAAATTTAACTAAACCGATTAAACGCTATTGGAGTTTTTCAATCTGGTATACATATATGTTCGCTGTAGTAATTAATATTTTTCTTTTCAGTAACACACAAAGGTAATATCCATCTCTTTACATGAAAGTCGCCTACATTTTAAGGCATAGTATTATTTCAATAATTATCGAATAATTATTAATATTCACGCTTATACAGTTATAGTTATTTTAGTTATAAGTTTCTATGTCATTTACTTTAGTTTATGTTATTGTATATTTTGTTTTGTATGCAACCCTGAGACTACGAAATCTACCACCACGGCGAACCTGCGCTTTATTAGCATTTCTTTCTCGAAATACTTAGAGAAGTGAAAGCAAGGGACATAATGAATGATCAGAGGTGAGGTAAACCGTAAGTAAATATTTTTTAAATGACTTGGAAAATTGGCTTCAAGTTTTGTTAAATAATCAATTACTTACTCCACAGCGTCTTTTTATTGACAGATTATTAAAAAGTAAATTAATGTATAAAATTATAAAATTAATTTTATAAATATTAGAAATAAAAGATTTTATTTATTTAATTTTAAATACTTTTATTATTTGAAATTAAAATTATTCCAAACTCCTGGATCAAAAATAAAAAATTAACAATTTTTTTTGGTAATAGCGCTAAAACAGCGAAAAAAATCACGTCTTTAGTTTTTTAAACAAAGAGGTGAAATTCTAAGAAGCAAACGATTAACAAAATTATCATTCTCATGATATACGTTCAAATATAAACAATCTATTATTACAAACATGATTTCATAAGCTCTCCTAATTACTATAATTAACAAGAATGAGATATAATTGATGAGGTAAGAGTGGAGAAAATTGATTATATTTCCTCTTTTGTTAAAATGCTTGAAAACGCAATTCTTTCACGTAATGCTACATTAAATTGACCAATTTATTTAATTCTTATAAAATTATTGAGAAGCAATTATTTGTAAAAGTACAATAAATTAATTTCGTTATTCGTTACTTATTTTAAATATTGCATTACGTATTTATTTTCAAATCAGAAAGAAATTTTGAAAAAAATATTAATATATGTAATTACAGTAGTATTACGTAAGAATTTTAAACGTTTACTAACTGCATTTAAACGCAGTTGCATGATCATGCTTATAAATTCCAAATATGTGACCTGAAAATAACCGTTATAAGTCATACGTGCTATCTACATCGAATTTAATATAATTAAATAAATAGCTATCACGTTAGAGTCTTAGTGACTAATAATGATCGATTCATTGCTCGATCGAAGAAACGGAAACATGATTGAGTTAAAGAATTATGCCTCTTGGGAGTTCGCGCAGGGGTGTAACAATCCGTAGGCCGCCATGTCAAATCAAAAATGATATTCGAGCTCTTTTCAATTACATTTTGTGATTTGAAAAAAACAAATTTTACATTTTCATGCATTTGATGCGCAAGAATTAATTAATTACAAGAGGAATCGGTCGAAGGTGTCGCTGCCATTATGTTCCGTTGTGTCAAGAAAAAATGCGTTGTGTGTGTTGACACATAACGCGTATATCACAGTTCAATAGAGGAGCTTTTTATTAGCTCCTGAAAAAGGAAGTAAACAAAAAAGATAACGTTCGGAGGCTAAGAAGGCATAAGCTGAATATTTAAATTTGCATTAACAGTAGATATAACAACGTTTGTAAATGAAAATAAGAGTACACATACACTTTTTAGTAAAAGGATGATATTTGAATTCTAGAGAAAATAAAGTAGCATTATTGTTTTCTAGATGATAACTTATTTCTCAAAAGATAAGGAAAGTATTACTGAAAGTTTTTGGTACACTAATTTGAAAGATAAAAGGATTTTAAAATGCAAATTAAAATTAGAAAGTTTTTTTTAATTAAAACAATGTAATTAGAAAATCTAAAATTGTTTATAGTAAAAGAAAAGCAGAATGGAAAAAAACTCGAAATTCTAGTCAAAAACTACCGCGCAGCGAAATTCGCCGTGGCTCAACAGCCATATTACTTTGTTCACACGCCTCATAATAACATCCGTAAAGTACAGACGGACCGAGATGTGTATTATTTTTCTTATACTTTTTTTCTGTTTAATTCGTATGATGAAGAGTGACAAAAATAAGATAACAATTTTTTTTTTGGCAAAGCTTGCGCTTCGAGTGCAAGGCAATGCTCCTTAATACAAAATAGTTTATGTTTCTCAAAAAATAGAATAAAAGCTAAGAAGGTGCGCAAATGTTTACATGACTGAGGAGTACGCGACAACGCTTCACGTCCTGACGCGCGGATACGCATCATGAAATTTGGTTCCTGTTTTCATTCGTCTAGTGGACTATTTTCAGTAGCTTAATATTTTCACTTGGGCACTCCTTACATCTTCTGCATGACGTAGATATTATTATAGTGAATACATGTATATTAAATTATTATATTAATGTTAATCACAAAAAGTTTATAACACTAGACATTTTAAGTAATATACCGAAACAACTGTTTTTTTTATCATAACCTTTAGAAAGTTAAGGTGTTCCCTCAAAACAGTCAGTGTGACTGACCACAATCTGAATCTTTTATGGGAGACCCCGACTCTGTAAGGTTAAGATGAATAACTTTATATTATGCCTACGACGCAACTCTTACAGCACTCATTACTTTTAAACACCATACCGACTCGTCTAAGAAATGACTTTTTTCAATTAGAAAAATATCACATTAAAAAGTCAATCTTAGAAAACTTTCCCTGTAATTGTTTGTTTATTAACAAGTATGATGGTTGATTTAATAAAATGTATTAAATAAATGGCTGAATTAATTCTACTCATAAGCTTGACTTGATCATACTGTCAAAATTCCAATAAAGCAATATAGTGTGCAAGCGTAAATCATAGGTAATCAACTTGAATTTGTGATTAACATTAAAAGAACAATTATCAATATTATTGTTACATTTAACAATATTAATGCTTAATTCAGTTTTATTGAAAAAAAGATTTAGTTTTTAGAATGAATGTACGGTTTTGATAGGATACATCGATAGTAGGTACAGAGTTCCAAAAGTTCACTTATATTTATACATTTATTTATAAAAATTTTCATTTTTATGTATTTGTACCACATCTAAACATTCAAAAACTATTTTTTTTTACTTTTTCTTAGGGTATCGTTTACTTTATTAGACATCAATTTTTTAATTTCGACACTTTGAATATAAGCATTTGTAGAAATATAAATTCGACACTTAAGTGTAAAAGAACGAGTTTCGGAATGCCCAAGTCCACATTTGTCTTATCATATGGCAGACGCCTTTGACGGTGTATTGTAACACTGCCAACGTGCGACCCGTACGCGTGGTCTTGTATCAACGGTATATTATAAGTAGTTTAATAAAGATCCCTGAATTAGCTTCATTATCCTACAGTTATTTATTGTGGCACGCACGAATGACAAACGCTTGGCTCTATGGATTTATGCGCATTATCAGAAGGGCTGGGAGTGAAAAAATACAAGAAAAAAATGTTCTCTTTTTTACTTTTTTGCTGTCTACTCTCTTTGTATAATTGCACTAGTTCTGGACCATTGGGTGTCGGTAGGTATTGTTAATTTTTGTTAATTCCTGACACCCGAAGCGTTATCATATAAAATCTCAAACGATTTTCTCATTTAATCGCCACCAAAACCTCATACATCTATCTCTATCTGAACTCCTTTTTGTCTTTTATCTCACTGAGGTTCAACTATCTCACTGGATCGCCTACTTTTCTTGCTCTCCTTCTTTTAAAGAGTCCTTAATTCCTTTTTCCAAAGAAAACTTTTAGAATTGCGATCAAACCATCGCGGTTCGACGAAGAAAGACTCAAGTGTAAATCTGTTTTATGAATTTTTTTTCAAGGCAATTGTTACCAAGCCAAATCGTTTGTTGATCGCCGCGCAACGACTTTCTTCGCTGCGAACGGACGATCGGTTCTCTTTCTTATTCATACGACAAATAAATCGCGCGAGTAAGTTCGAGGCTTTCATCGGTAACTGGCAGCCTCGAGCATCTCGACGAAGAGTTTGTTCATGGGAACCTTGCCACTGCGGTAGACGCTGGACCAGAATTTGCGAACGATGCCGTCGGCCTGACGCAGGCTCGGCAGCACTAGGAACATGTTTTGATTGGCGCGCAAGGCCTGCCCTGGTCGTACTGCGTTCACACAGTCCGACAGCGAGGCCAGGATGCTGTCTCGGAAACGATGCAGAGCGTGCGGCTCATCTAGTTTGGCGTCGCTGTTGGTGAGAATCAGAGCCTTCAGAACGTAAAACTCCTCCCTAGCAAGACCCAGTCGTTGCACCCTCTCGACGATTTGCATGCACTGTAGGGTTAAAGAATTCGTTAAGTGTAAAATAGAGAACTACAATTACTAAAAATATTTTTTAAACAATAATAAACTTCACACTAATAATTTATTGTATTATTATTATGCAATAGGGCTAGCGTAAGTAAAAAGTAAAAATCCTTACGTGTGTATACAACTCCAAGCAATGGCACTCACGCGCAAGCCTCTCATCGAGCGTGAAGTCCTGTGCAAACCTGAGCTTTCCACTGTTGGGTATGCTTCTCCAGGCAAGGCTAAATGTCAAGATTTCGGCCCACGTACTTTGCAAGAGACGCATCTGGTCGTTGAGTGGTAAGCTACTAAATCCCGGTATTTGTTTGGCCCAGCCTTTAAAATTAACCAGAAACACGTTACGAGGATTAGTCTCGAACCCTTTGTAATATCAAGGGTAGCATTTTACGGCGGTATTAAAAATGCTCCGAAAATACAATTGCTTTGTTACGGATGAGATGGAGCATAAAGTTTAATTTTTTTTGTAATGAAAAATAAACTTCAATATAAATCTTTTCTAATTAGACGTCTATGTTGATTACTCATTTTATTTGTTTAAAACAAAACATACAACAAATTTTATCTAATAACTTATAATGAACTTTACATTTTAGGACTTTAATTTAAAATTTCAGGATCTTGCTTCAATTTTTCAAGTCAATATACCAGTTAGTTAGAATTTTAAACAAATAGACCTCTTACCAATAATACCGACAAGTTCACGGTCGTACAGGTCTGATAATTGTCCGAGAACGCGTTGATCGGTATCCAACGTGTGAGACATTGCAGACACGTGCAACATATCAGGTTCACAGGCGATAAGGGCTTCCACCATTTTGTTATCTAAAAATAGATAATATTATTTAATTTCATAAGAACATTTAATAACTGTTATCTTGTCTTAAAATTATCAATAAAACAAAACGACCAACAAATTTTGTGAAACACATACTCCATATGCATGCTTTCTGAAAAAAATCAGACTCAAGAGCAGATTTGAATGTTTAATTTCAAATTTAATAACCTCAAAATAAAACAATCTCAGCCAATGTTTGTTTTGTAAAAATGTTTTCTTTTTTTAAAAGAAATTTTTAGGAAAAATATGATTAAATTAAATACATTATATAACCAATACTGCAATTCAACCACCACCAGACGCACGTTAAATGCCGAAACCATTAAACGTAGCAAGAAGTAATGATAATAGACAATCACTGAAGAATGAAAAAGCTTTATATGAACGACTGTTTGAAACAAAGCTCACTTACTTATTACTTCTGCATAGCCTGCTGATCCTACGTTAGCTTGAAACATTAAAACAAAAAAGTTTTAATCACACTATTGCTGGATGCTAATCTGAGCAATTGCATGCAATTTTATTTATTCTGATGTTCCGTTTAGATACCGCAAGTGTTAAAGCAATGTATGTTGTTTTCAATGTACTTTTTTTTTTTAATCCGAAATTTCTTTTAAAAATATGAAAAAGCATTGATTGGCAAAATAAGCAGAAAGCAATACACAGATGAATCATTGCAATAAGATTAAGATTTGTTAAATTAATTCGGAAACGTGTCCAAATTTTCGATTATATCTAAATTACATTTTAATAATATCGAGTAAAAGGACAGAATTGGCATTGAGCAAACTGAAACAAAGTTGCTCGGCGTATCTTTAAGCACTACTCCGTAAATAAGTAAATGTTTTGATTTGATAGATCATCAACCTTGAAGGTAAACAATTAAAATCGTGCTAACTTCTCAAGGTCAATTAAATTAAAAAAAAATGCTGCAGTCAGAAAATTTTAATTTCAAGGAGTGAAACTTATATTGTTATTTTGGAGGCAAAAAACACTAACGAACTCTTACAAATCGTACAATTCGCTTAAGTGGAAATTGAAAAATATCGAAAATCGATTAAAAATTACAGCAGGTATCTTTGATTAGTTAACGTCAGTTCCAACGATCGCTAAATCTCTTGAAGAGACCACACGCGATTTCTCAACGGCGGATGGAAACTCGCCCACCATCGCCAGTCAAAACTTACCCTCAAGTGTGATGGTTTTCCCAGGCATGTACGGATCGGTGCTTCTGCGGTACTTCTGCCTGCCGCCTCTGACGCGGTCCAACCGTACGCCCTCCTTCAGCATGCCCTGCCTCAGGCACTTCTGGAACCTGCAGGCCTGACAGGCTTTTCTCCGGCGCTTGTTGATCTCGCACTCGCCGTTCGCCGGGCACGTGTACTCGATGTTGCCTGTGAAGTTACTGGCTACTTTACCATTATATTCGCAGTTCTTCGCCAGATAGAACTGACTCGCACACACACATACACAATTTGCCTGTCTTTTAGTTAGAGACGCACAGTGATTTTCGTTTCAGTTTATTAGTTTTGGATTACGCAACACTCTTTTTCTATATCGTTTCTTTTTTTACGTTAGAAAAAAAATTGTATTATTTAGTGAACAAAGAATGTATTACTGAAATCGCTTTGTTAATGCAATTTATTCGCCATATTATTTCAATAAAAAATAAGGCGAATTACTTTAAACTTGCTGCTTGCTGGTTCAAAAAGCAGCAAGTTTTGTTCTCAACATTTAAAACATCAGCTTATAAGATAAATAAAAGTAAAGGTTTATACACAAACATAACACGTACAGCACATCCAAAATATTGTTATTCATTAGACAGGCAAAATTGTTCAGTGCTATCTGGAAGAGAGGAAAAAGCTCGTTTTACAAAAATGTTTCGGGGATCCCTTCTTACCTTGTATCGTTCTTTTGAAAAATGCCTTGCAAGCTTCGCAAGAGGCGACTCCGTAGTGAAACCCGCTCGCGACATCTCCGCAAACCAGACACAGTCTCCTTGGCATCATGTCTTCTTCTTTTACACCATCCTGTAACCCAATAACTGTTATTAGTCAAGGAAATTTATGGTAAGATTTGTCATTTAGAAAAAAGAATCGGCTAAAAAAGTTGTAGCTTCTCATAGAAGTAATAAAAAATAAAAGGTTTCCAAATGAGTCATTCTTCTGATAAAACAGTTCATGTTTCATTAAATACTATACTACTGCAATATACGAGTTCTGTTGTCAAGTTTACTTCACACAAATATTCAAAAATAAAAAAAATTTTAACAAGGCCTCTAATTGGCTTGATATATTGTACTGCACGATACAGTATCACCGTTATTATGAAAAAACATTGAAGGAAACACCGGATGTCCGCACTTATCGTTAACTAGACTTTTTAAACGCCATACTTATTATCTAACTATCTATTTTGTAAATTTATCTAAGCAAAGTTGGAGTGATCAAGAATCAATTAAGATTGTAATAAAGCAAAAAATTAAACGAACGGTAAACCAAGCAAAAATTGATCGCAAGTGTGTAAATAATACTCTTTTGTTTCTTATCAATGTAAATAACACTTCAGTTTTCCATTTAATGAAAAAAAACGCGGCTCTTAATCAAATCATTTTCGTGTCAACTACGCTTTAAATTCGAATTTAAATTTACCTTTAAACATACAATTTATAAAAACATAATAACACCTTCCACCATAAACTTTTTCAAACGTAACTACGCGTTTGCCAAACATCTGATATCCGACAAACGCGACAAGGAGCTCATCGAAACTCTCAACTCCTTAATTAATTAAAAACAAGTTGACAGCGTCGAGCAATTGCACGCGCGAAGGGTGCGAACATCGATTATTATTCAGCCGACCCTTCCGACGGTCACGAGAGTTCGATTATACAGAGGGAGGGTGGACGTGTACGCGCGTGCGTGTGTGTGTACTTTACCTCCGGGGTGCCGAGTGGCTGCGTCGTCGAGGAACAATGATGCATCTCTGGGCTCCCGGGGCTACCTCCGCTACCTCCGTAATCCGGCATATCCATCTTCGTGCACAGCGACTGCGAAACGAAAGATTAAACGGTTCATTTTCGTGAGAGCAGCGCGGCGAACATTTCGCGCCCGGCTTAATTAATCGTTACGATAAGCGGCCCTTCTTCAGCTTTCTGAAAGAGCGGCTTCGTTTCGTCGGGTCTTTTGTTTTAATCGGGGAAAATGCCGAGGGTTTTGTTCGATCGTATATTTTCTTAAATGTTCTTAAATGCGCGTAATTCAATGCAAAGTTATGCAACGGGATGACATCAGACCGAGACTGTTATGGTCGCAAAAGTTGTTTGCCTAACAGAACAAGATGGTTACGATTATGTCGGTTCATTAAGCTTTAATTGCGCAAGAGAACGGTAATATTATTTTGATAATCTCCGATTACAGAAAGCAACCTTTTTCGATCCGATATAAATAAAAAGTGCGCGTACAATGTTTGAAATGCGCGACGAGTGCATTGTTTAAATCTATTTTTTACGCGTGCCATTCGTCATAAAAATTATCAAATTTCACGAATACCTCTTGTTGTTGTAACGTTGTAGTTGGTGAGCAGACTTGGTAATTTTGAGTTGGTGTGTTGGGATTTTCAATCTCCTGCTTAATGCTGGGCATTGTTGTCCTGTTATTTCCAATCATGTTTTCAGCTGTAGTACCGGACATCATACAGACCTTTAAAAACAGAAAAAAGTTTCAATGACACAAAATCTTTCAAAAAAGAACGTAATATCAAATAAAATTTAGGGTCTATTCCCATCCAAAATGAAAAATTCTTTTCCGCTCCTTGATTCGTCAAGGCTAAACGTGAAACCCAATACAACATATATAGGATAGAAAAAGCGCGTGAATCCTAGCCGAAAAATGCAAGCTCTGCACTTACTCTCTCGCGAGGAAAAAACTACATTAGGCGTGGCAGCGAAAAAAACAAACGGAAGGCTCTACCGTGAAACCGGAGGGTTAGATTCACGGGAGCAAAAATAAGCGCGCCGAACAACGAGGTATACCCGGCGTTGATTTCGTTAGCTTTGAAGTCCGTCAATATATACGCCGCGGGGCACAAACGCGGGGCGGAGGATTGCACTTTTTTTCTCGCGGCGGCGGGCACTATTTTTAAGCTCGACTAATGCGAAAACATTTTTAGAAGTTCGCGCTCCTGGAATTCCTGCTTTCGAATTCGCGGCCTCAAGGCGTTCGGTGTTGCGCCTGGGTCTGAAATAGCAGCGCGCGCACCAAGAACCGATGTTTTATTTTTTCTATCCGCGAGTTTTTATGCGAGCTCCGACGGCTTTTAGCGGTACGGTTTGAGAGTGAGCTTCTGGCAATTTTTGCATGTTATCTGTACGTTTTCAAATACAAACGTTCGCATAATTAGTAGCTCTTGGGCTCTAGTAATGTTGCCATTTTATAAACCGAAATCTTGTGTTAATTAAAGAATTTCAATAGCCTCACCGCTAATATGGTAAGTCTTATCTTCCGACTACAAGACCCTCCTCAGAATTTATTAAAAATGTAGTAAATTAAAAAGATACGGTATTAAACAATGTCGAGCAAAATATGTGACAGAAAGGTTCGCATAATAAAAGCAATCAAATCAGTGAAATGAAGGCTTACCATTAGCAGTGAGAAAGTTGGAACCCCTTTATTAATCTCAAAAATGTTAAGATCGTGAAGAAAAATTGTGTAGAAAATAATGAAAATATTTACGTGAAAAATTAAATGTATTTTTGGAAATATATTAGTATTATCACTTTAGAATAATATGTTAATATTATTCCAAGATGTTCACAAAATTAAGTGCAAGGAACTACATTTACTCTAGAAGTATATAACTTTTTATTTGTATTTACTTTATTCTATGATACGATTAAAAGCCTTTCTAACAGACAATATTTTCTATAGCTAATATAATATTTTATTTGTTTTCTTTCAATGTGAAAGAATTTTATCATAACATTTCTCACGCACATTTTACACCTAAGTCTAATAAAATGCATAAACAAACTATACGAATTGTATAGCATCGCGACTTGTTGCTACGCAAAAATGAGCAGGCGTCTGAAGAGAAAAAAAAAAAAATTTGATGATCGTGCGCTGAGCACTGCAACGACATTTGGCCCGATTACATCAATTGCAATAATATCAGAGTGGAACGGTGCTATTTGGTTCAGGGGGCAATTTGAATCACGGTAAAGTAATTGGTAAACTTAACTGTATGACCTGTTAAACTCGGTGCCTACAATCGAGGTCGAAAACTCTCGGCACGTTTTATCTTCGCTTTTCGCGAAGCAATGCCTAATTCAAGCCCTGCAAGTACAACTAACGCGCGATTAAGTAACTAAAGTAATGCCGCCACAAAAGCTTCAGTTAACTACATACTTAAGAGTATGAAATCAGAAACTAAATAAAACTAAACGGAGCTCGTTAGCATTCGTGGCTACTTATAAATAGATAGAAAAAGCGTATCTTGTGTCAGTCATTCAACTTTAGATATAGTTATTGATATTGCAACGAGGGAGAACCGGTGCTTTATAGAATATTTTTACGCGGAGCCTCATAGAAGAATCTCCGCATCAATCAAAGCTTTTATTAATATATACACCGTAGCTTTATGGAGCGTAACAAAAAAAATGTGAAACGCGCTGCTTAAAAAAAAAAAAGCAGCTATCGAGCAATAACACGATATGTGAAATAAAAGCAAAGGTGACAATGTTTATTAAAAATTCCCGCCCGAGGCTCTTTCGCCTCAAAGGCAAAAGCTTTTTAAAGCAGATAAGCGAAGGCGTATAATATTGAGTCATGCAAAGAGAGCTTCGCCAACGCGAACCAAGTAAAGTCGCTCGCTCGAAAAAAAAAAAAAAAAAGAAAAAAGAAAAATGTTTTGCGGCACAATGGAGAGACCGGCAATTTTACATCGTTGCACGCGTGACCGCTTGCACTCTCTCGTAGACGAGGGTGGCAAAAACATTTGTTTTTTTATAGAAGATGTTTAAAACGACATGATTATAAAGTTAAAGATGCAACGAGGCATTGGCAAGTGGGAAAATAAAAAAATTCCGCGATAGCGAAGGAGAATTTCTATTTTATTTTTTAAGTTTTATGTAAATTACTGGAATTTCAAATTTTTAATTTTACTGCGGACTAATAAGATATGCTTGTTATTTAATGCTTAAAGAGTTAGGATGGAGGGAACTAATATTATTGTAATAAAAAATGATGATTCTGTCTTTCTAAAAATTCTAGTAGATTAATTATTAGCTACTTTCGGAGCAATTATCTTAACGATTTTCAAATAATCAGAAAAACGTTCAATCATCCAAAAAAATTTTATAGTTCCATTTATTCCAAACTGCAGTCCTGCATTAATGCTTCTATATATAGAGACTAAAATCCATATAATTCAAGTAGCAATTACATAACTACAATTACGCGGATTTATTGCATTAATTATAATCGCAGCATAACAACTCTCGGAGCCCAGTGTCTGCAATCGACCATAATTAGCATGAAAGGCCGTCCTTTTCGAAATACCCCCCGTTCCATATCAGCTGAAAAACAATCACATCATTCTCCAATCGAAAGTAAGCACAGCCTCGGTTACCGCGGAGGGGTTGCATAAGCCTCCGGGGCCCTTAGGTGTCTCAGCCCCTTTAAACCTCGTCGTTCCAGCGCTCCCGCGAGCTGATATCGCCGCACACACAGTCGGCTCGTGCACGTACACACACGCATCGGGGCCGCTCGAACACTCGAGCCGCGGGCTCCCACTCGCGAGACTGGAGGAGTCGCGCGCGCGCGCGAGCCGACGTCGTAGGTGGGGAGGGGGGAGGGAGGCTCTTTTGCGAGGCGGCGGCGGCGGCGGCTATCTGGTTGGCCTTGAACTTGACTTTCCTAAGAGCTTGTGGCCGCGTTCGCGAAGGCCGAGAGAGCGCGCGGTGGCGCGTGAGCGCAAATTTAGATGCCGAGCATCGGCGGAAACGGCCGATGACGAAAGGCACACACTGCTGCCGGGCCGGCAAACCGTATATATATATATATACGTGTGTGTCCGTGCGAGGGAGGGAGAGAAGGAGAGCGGCCTTGAATGTATACACACGACGTCGATTCCGTCACGTCAGACGAACCAACTGTGCCGCCGCCGCCGCCGCCGTCGTCGTCTGGGAGAAGGCTACGCCTCGGATTTCCCAGAAATGCGACGAAAATTGGAATTAACGAGGCTTTTTTCATAAAAGGGACGAATACGCTAGTCCAGAGGGAAATCTTTATGTTTTTGGAGCGAGCTGTGCGGTCTCGGATTGAATTTAAAGGGACTTTGAGAAGTGACCACACGGGCTTCTTAGCAGCTTATTTTTTTACATTACGATGTAAATTATTAATCGTCACGGTAAAAAGAGATAAGCGAGTTATTATCTAAACATTTAATAATATAATAGTACGAAATTCTGGATGTTAGTTTAAAACTATAATGGAAATCGTTTGCAGCCATTTTCAAAATTTCATAAAACAATTTAGTGTTATTCATAAGAGAAGTTTGAAAGTTACACACAATTAACAATGACTAAAAGTTTTGTGTAACAATCCATGTATAGAAAAGTAATTACAATTGCGTTGGAGCTTGCATTTATCCAGCTTTTGACACTTTGCCAGAATTATAATTCTCATTACAAACATTGTCAAGCGTTAATTCTTCCACGATTTTCGTTGAATCTTCATAAAGGTTAATTTTCTTTTGCCGTCAAATAAATTTTTTCTCTACGCGTTTTACTTTCATAAAAGTAATAAGAAGCATTTGACCGTTTACTTTTTATAAACTAAATTTGCATTCAAACATTTCCGCATAATGCTAATGACATATAAGGAAACTAATGAAAGAAGAATAAATTTGCTTACTAACAACTACTGTTCAAAGAGCTCTTAGTACTCTTTTGCGAATACCATTGAATTTATTAAGTAAATTCGAAAAATGCACACCCACTTGACTCAACATTGAACTTTCATACACGAAAATCTATATGTTACGAATAAAATTCTTTAAATTTTAAACTTTATTATCAATCGCACAGATGAAAATTGTCTTTTTAATACTTTCAATTTAAAATTACAACATACTACCCATTATTACGCGTAAACAAATAACACTCCGACGTGTCCGCAAAGGTATATTATAATTTTAATAAGTATAAAACAATCTGAAACCAAAATGAAACTTTAAAAACCGCTCATTTTCGCTTTCACAAAATCGCTAACGACCCACGTTGCACAAGCAATTATCGAGCTACTCCCCGACGACGCTCGCTCTTCAGCCGCCTCGCTTCTTCAGTTTCCGCCCAGGAAAAGAGAGAATCCTGCCCCAGAAGTATATATAAGGCGACAAAAATATATTTTTCCTCTCGAGAAGGAGGCGCGCGCGCGCGCGCATTGCGAAATCGAGGCGACGCCAATGCCTCTCGTCGGCGTCGCGGTTGGTTATACGGCGGCATCGGAGAGATCGAGTTCATAGCTTATGCGCTCCGGCGATTATTGCTATATACCGACTAGCATCGCACGAGGCGGCGCAACGTCACACGTGTTTTCTCGGCCTGATGCGCCGCGCGCTGTTACCGTAATAATCGTCGCGGACATCCCACCGCATGTTCTTCGCGGCCGAGAGACGGAGACGGCGAGAAAGAGGGAATTCGTCGCGACGAGCGCATCGACGATGTTTCGGATGCGCCGCGTGCAGGCACAGCGAACGCGGAGTCGCGCCAATTGATAGGCCGCTGGATTCGTGAAAATCGATACGGGTAGAGGAAGGTATCGATTTCGTTTTTGTTGGTTAACTGCAGTTGCCGGGATTGGAACCCTAAAATTAATGATTTTCCTGATAACGATTTGAAAATTCTACTTGAATATACATTTTGTTTAAATAACATTCGAAGGAAGAACTCGACTATTAAAGGACAATATTGTAGTTGGACGCAGAAGAAACATTTGTTTTTAAAAAAACGACCAATTTTTCCCGTATTCATTTTCTGATGTATTCTTGTCCGCAACCTCCAATTAAACACGAAACTGATTTTTGTACGTTTTTGTTGCAACGAACCCGTCTATCTTTCCTGTCTATTTTTCCTAAATAAAAATCTTATCATTCATGCAAATGTAAAAGATTTTTTTATCGCCGAGAACAGTAATAATAGTAATTATATTTGGTGGAAGCAAACTGTATCAAAAAATAAGTTGATGAATGAACGCCTACAAAAAACGACAGGAAATCAATGAACGTTATTTATAATGTAAAATCGGTACATTTTTCGTTTTACTTATTTAACAATTTGGTAATTACAGGACTGCGACGAAGTTTAACTATAATAAGCTTTGAAGACTTGAGAAACTTTTGAAATTAAATTATGCTGCTCGCAGCTACCACCGCTTTATAAACTATTTTTATACGGAGATCGATCCCATTAAGTTTCTGTCGCATTCGCCGATTTCTTCATCAACTTTAATCGAGCAACAGTCGCTTTAAACTATTTTTATAATACGATTTTGTTCATCGGTGAATATTAAATAGAGATTAAACAGTTTAAACAATAAACGAAAGATGAACGATTGTATAAGGTTTTATGAGAATAATCCAAGGCATTAACTAGTCGCTTGGTGCACATGAATTTTATGCCGCAGCCAAGAAATTAAGCCCGACAATTGAAGAATCTATTCTTCGGTTCTGTAAATCAACTTCAGCGCTCTACAGTTTTCGATTTTCGCGCGCTTTTTTTTTGTCTTTTCAACTGCTTCAGAGAACTGTTTTTTTTTTTTAAGCGTGAAATTCCCAAAATATTTTGAGCCTCGACTTTTATAAAGCTTCGACCTTGAGCATCGGTATAAAAGTAAAATCTTTAAGCCGACAAAATAAAAGAAGACTAATTATACATCATTATATAGTTTAAACATTTTTTAATTTCGTTTACGATATTAAAAAACCGCCCTAATATTTTAAAATAATTTTCAAAACTTACAATTCTTATATAAATTAAGAATAATTAGTTCAAAAATTATCATCGTACTTATCATCTTAAAAACGATCAATGAAATGAACCGAAAATTTAAAAACAATATTGACATGCATTCGCGAAGAAACAAGCATCAATCTCTGAGTAACACTGTTTTGTTATTAGAATTATTCATCAACTTTTCGCTTCGCAACGCGCCACCACCCCGCGCTCCGTTCAACATTCGCGAAAATTACCGAATAAAAAAAAAAACGAAAACATTCGCGTGCCACGTTAAAAAAAGAAAAAAAATTCGATAATCGACGCGACGGCAAAAAAAGAGGCGAAGGAGTCGGACGACTCTTTTGCCCACAATTACAAGAGAGAGAGAGAGGGAGAGATGCCTCGCGAGTAGTCGTCCGAGCAGACGGCGCCCGCGGTATCAAAAATTTCAAGGTCCCGAGCGAAACCGAACGCAGCGCGCGCGCGCGCGCGCTCGTTTTCAAACAGGTCGATTACGTAAGTAAGAAAAAGCTAGCGGCAGCAGCGTCTGCTCGGCGCGCTCGTCGTGTGATAGGGTCTCGGGCGAAAACCAGTCGCCAGGTAATTTCAAAAACCTGGACGTTTAAAAATCTTGCTCTATTATATTATTATCTTCTGCATTTGTTTGCGTTTCCGCCGCCGTTTGCGTTTCTTTTTAGCGAAATGAAAAGAGAAAAAAAATAAGGAGGATGCGAAACGTTTTCTTTTGAGTTTACTTGGCTCGAAAAAACACTGCCCTGGAAAGCTCGTTAGATTGAAGGAATTTTTTTTTTTTTTACTTTGGGAAACGGTTAAGTGCCGATATTTCGAAATACTTTAATCTGAATAAGTACATATTATTGCTTCGGCGTAATTGAAATAACAGATTCGCAAATTTTTAGATAAAAAGTAAGATAAAAGTCCGCGATAAGCTTTTTATAACGAATATAAATCGTTGACAAGTTCATGCAGTTATTAAAGTTCAAGGTCCCGATAAATAATGCAACAATTTGAGCAGTAGAACTGTATTGCGTGCAGATAAAATAATTTCGATCACATGAATTTTAATGACTTCTATTCATGCAAGCTTTTGCTCGCATTAACATTCTTATTTATAGAAAAAAAGTGAAAACTTACAAAATGAACTCGGTTTAATTTCATTTTAAAGAAATTATAGAAGCGGCGTTACTTTTGTTTATCTTTTTTCATTCCTGCTCTTTAATGGTGATGATAAAAGAAAGCATTGGAAATAAATATGAAGATCTTAAATATTTTTAAATGTAGTCAATTGTATCATTTTAAATGCTTGTGTACAAATAAATTAAATCTCTGCTTGCAGAATTGTATAAAGTAGCTTAAATTTACGAAAGTGATTAATATGTTTAAGTGATTTAAGAATAAATTATTATCTCGGATCAGACAAGTTCTTATATGCTCAAATAAGGAAAATACATAAAATAAGATTTTAAATAATTGTTATCTGAAAATGGTGCAATCAGTCCGCTTTAAAGAAACTTAAGAAATCGACGCGATTAATTCGTTCCGCGATGCACAAAAAAATTATTAAAAGAATCAAAGAGAGAGAAAACTTTGGTAATAACACGCGAAGCATATATGTAAGAAAAACAAATAAAAGTAAAGGAAAAAAAATGCATTCGAATTTGTATTCAGTGAGCCATTTTTCACGAGAGAAACAACAGAGAATGAATAATTCATGCGTATACGCGCTACATTACGTTAATCTAGGCACCGACGGAGAATTTTTGCGATCCGGCCGGCGACCGACCGGCTGGAGTTCGTGGGCCGCGCGCCGAGAGAGAGAGAGAGAGCTCGATACTTTTTTTTTTTCTTTTTCCCGCGGACGACCCTGACCAACTCTACCCCCGAAACTGGCGTTGATCGATCCGCGCGGGACTGTAAACGCGGCTTGCGTGAAGCGGAATGCGTATATTGGACGCGATATTCCGCGCCTCGTTTCGGCTCGACGTCGTTTTCGTCGTTTTAAATATATATATATGTGCGCCGTGCGCTGGAAGGAATCCATTAGCGGTCGTTGCGGCGTTTTATTGATGTTCGAGAAAATTAGTATTTTAAGCAGGCTATTTTGGGGGCTTTAAGTGTTACCGATTGATATTAAATTTTTAATGCTGTTATGAAAGGATATTCTTTTATAAAATTTAAGTAATTTTTAACGCGGATAACATCGCGAGTTTTTATTAAAATGACCAATGGGTAAAACACAGAATTAATTGTACAAATAATACAAAAAGCTCCAGTAATTATGCAACAACAACAAAAGTTTTCTGAAATCCATTAAAATAAGTGCTTTGTTCCGCAAATAGAATCCGGATAAATAAGAACCTACGACCGTATATTTTCGTCGTTAACATTCGTGCTTTCGAGTACTTGTACTCGTACAATAAGTTTCCAAATTCGTCGAATCCCAATGTCTGCCACTTTAATTAGCATCTAATAATCGAGAGGCAAGTAATATTTCCGAGCCGCGCTCTGCGAAGCTCCGCGAGTCGCGAGAGTATCGCGCCTCCGACGCCGCACACCGAGCCCATTATGCTCGAGGAAGAAAAAAAGAACAAAAAAAAAGAGGAGAGGAGGAAGAAAACACGTATTCGATACAGTGAATGAAATCGATATGTCGAGCGCGACGTGAATTACACAGGGTCAGGGTTGCGCCTGCGGCTGCGACGAAGGTCTCGGCCACGTTTCGATCTGTAATTGGCGTGCAAGACGTTATGCAGCGAGACTAGCCGCTCCCGCACGCGCGGCGCACGCACGATTCACTTGAAAGCTTCTATAGAGAATTGTACGTACGTACGCGAGTACGCGGGGCTTTAACTGCCGCGAGAGAGAGAATCGCTCGGGAGATTGAAGCTAATTCCGGACGTTTTCGGGCCATTCGACGAATCAGCTGGCGGCGTTTACTCGCGGGAGGGCATAATTTTGCTACTTTTTTTTTTCTTCTTCTATACATAGAACGGCGTCGTACAATGCCGGCCGCAAATAGATTATTCCCAACTCGAAATGACGACTCGAAAACCAAAGCGATTCGAATACCTGCTATTGAATAAAATTCAACAGCCGTTTGTCAATCGGTTTGAATACTTTTAACATCTGCAAATGCTTTCCCGATGAATCTTCTTCATCTGCATATCGAGGAGCTCGGCCGAGAGGCTGCGGAGAGACGCGCCATTGTAAACGAGCGAGAGAGAGAGAGCCGCGAGAGCAAAAAAAAAAGTGAGCGCGCGCGGACTAAAAGGAGCGAACTGCCGAGTAAAAAATAAAGCCAGGCGAAAATCGAGAGTAAAGGCAGGGAGGCTGGAGCGAGAGAGAGAGAGAGAGAAAGGCTTGCGGACACAGACGCAACACAGAACGCGGCAAGAAACGAGGTGGCGGCGGCGGCGTCGAGGCCGCGGGCCGTTCCTGCGCGCGGGAGAGAAAATAAAGAGAAGAGGCAAAGAAAAAATCGATAGCTCGCTTTGGATCACGGTCAAGGTCAACGGTTTTTCTCTCGCGCGACGAAACGGCGAACGGCCGCCGCCACCGACGACGACGACGACGACGACGACGACGGAATCTTCCCCAACTTGGCCGGGGCCTTCTCCGCAATCTTTCGCTTTCTCTCTCTCCTTCTCTTTCGTCCTATCTCTCAAAGTTCGCCTCGCGTCGAACTGCAACCGTGTTATTTTCGATGTGTACGGGCCGTTATCTGATCGACAAACGTACGCGTCGCCACGAATTTGCAATGGACTCTCTCGCGTAATGGAGATTTCGCTCTAGCGTTGAACGAACGATTGCACACGGCGACGGAAAGCTTGCGTTCCCTTTTTTTTTTTTTAGCGCACTCCGGCGCTTCGGAGTTAAATGGAAAATTTACATTGACAAAGGGATTTAGATTAGATGCGTTGTACGCCTATTATTGCTATGGTGTAGGTAAATGCTGTATAATTTCGAATAGCGAATGTGTATTTATTTCATAATTGCAGAGTTCTTATACTTTTACCGCCTAATAATTACGTCTGCATGCAGAACAAATGAGATTAATCGAGGGGTGCTCTTTAATAATTAGGGGCTAACGATCAGTAATTAATAACAGCGATTTGCCTGCGATGCAATAAAACATTGCAACGGACAAGCAATACTATTAGTTGATTCATTGTCATTTTAATGCGCATCGGAAACTCTCGAGTGACATTTCATAAAAGCAGTGAACGATAAGAGGCCAAAAACCGCCGCCCAATCTTGGCCTTGGTGACTTACACTCGGCAATAAGTGCTCATGTACAATGCCGATAAACGCAGTATCGCATGAAACATAGTCTCGATGCATTGTAACAGAATAAAATTATTGTTTCAAGCTTTTTTATCCTCAATAAAAGTCCTAATATTGCGCTAAATTAAATTAATAATGTTATTCGTAATACAAAAATAATAGTACGCTTGATAAATCTTTTTACGGTATAAATACGTTTTGATGAAAAGTTAAAAAAAAGAAAAAAAAATTGATTGCGTTCAATGTTTCTTGACGGAACAAGGTTCTCTTTGGCGATTGGTATCGTTTTTATTTAATAATCTAAGAAGCAAATTTTATTTAAATAATTTATAGAACAAAATTTATTTTACAATAAATTTAATTTTAACTATATTAAATAACCAGTAATACATTATACTCTTAAAAGTGAACCTGAAATGAATAAAAAAAAGTGAACCTATTCGGATTAAATTACTTATTCGGTTAAAAAGTTAAATATAACTATTTTATTGGAAAGTAAGACGGGACGTCATCTTTAAGCAAGTAGATAAGATCCCGCGTTGATCAGACGAAAATAGTCAACGTAATTAAAGAGGAATCGATATCTATTACCGCATAAAATGAAAATTTGAAGTGAAAAAAATGATAATAGTTTTGAATGACAATGATTCGTTTATACCCTGCCTAAGTCGCTCGTAACAAAAATTACGCAACAAATTGTGAACGTAATTGAGGATTTTCCCAGTTCGGTTTCGCGAAAGTCTTTGCTTATCGGTCTGCTGCTTGCTTTTCCTCGCAAATTGATGAGAATAGTAAGCGAGCATAAATTTTTTTATTGAGTAAAATTATTTGTTTGAAAAGTTCGATACTGAAATCGTAATGCATGGGAATTTCTCAACTAAAATTGAAACAGTTTAGTTGATTAAATGTTTTTCATCTATTTTTCAAATCAACCAGAATTAAAAATGTTATTTCAATGATATAAGATTTTGGGGAATTAAGAAATGTATGTTTTTATAAAAATTTGATTTGCTATTTTCATAACTTTCTGCTGTTTTAACTAATTAACTAATTATTAAGTTTAACTCTTCAGTTCGATAACAATTAAAATATAATTTACTGTAACTTTTTTTCGCTTGCATCATACAGACTAAAAATAAATATAGTATTATTAAGAAAATAATAAATGTAATGTTTTTTAAATTACAGTTTATACGTTTATAAATAAGTCTTAAACCAATTTCCACCATAGTTTTTAAAACTCAATTCTTCAAGATTGCATAATACCAAGCTTAATTCACTGAATTGAAAAAGTGCCCTCATATGTAGCGTTATACGCAGAGTAGAGAAATAAAATGATGTTTTTCTATCATAAGACAAAATAAATAAATATATATTACCCAATAATATAAATTAATATAATTTGTTTATATTATCGTTTGAAACTACATTTTTTTTGCGTAACACAATAAAAAGTTAAAAAATGATAAAACACTATTACTTTAATGTATTTTTTAATACTTCAAAATAACGTAAGAATAAAATTATTGTTTGAAACGTGTTTCTCAAGTTATTCATCGTGTGAAGAGTAATCAATTTTCTTTTTTTGGCTACGATAAAATGCTCTAAATGAAATTCAATAATTTTATCTTTGAGAATTAAACTGGGTCACAAAGCAGTCTTAAATATCGTCGCCAAGACGACTAATTTGTTACCGTAATCGCTTTTGACACAATGCAAAAGGAAAAAAAATTGAATTTGCGGATTTAAAACCCCCAGTATGTATTCAAAAGCTTTTTATATCTCCGTTATTTTGCGAACGATACGTAAGACACTTGGAAAAGGCTCCCCCTCTGTTTGGCGTCTGTAACGCTGAATTCACCTTCACCTTCGCCTTGGACTTGAACTTCTCTCTGTATCCCTCCTTTCAAGCATAACAGCGCGACAATTGACAGATAAGAGAAATGTGATGACACGCACGATAGAAAGGCGCGCAATTTATTGTTGACGGCGATCGTCCCGATGCTTTTTAAAGGTCCGCTCTGTTTCCACGACGAATCCTTACACTTTACGCCATTATATTATAGATTTTTCTATTTTTCACCTTTTTATAAAACTGAGTGACAATTTTATTTATGCTTTTAAAGAAGTATTATACGTGGAACTTGGTGACCTGATTCTACTATCAGTAGATTTATTTTTGATAAAATAGCTTACTTAAAGTAATTAGTGTTTGCGAGAGAGTAAGTAAATCGAAGAAAGGGGACGAATAAACGTTTTTCATAGATGAAATTCAAATTCTAAATAAAATCCGTTACATAAATGTAACGCGAAACAGGGAGTTTTAAAGGTTTTTTATTTAGACCTTTATCGATTGGAAAATGTAAAAGTTTATCGAAAGTCTCTCGTTATATTTTTATTCATACCCTATGCATCTACTTTTATAAACATTGACAATTTCTAGACATAAACAGCGATGTACTCATTTTTTATAATATCATTGAAAGTCTGTAAAAAATCTATGGGACACGACACGAGTCCCGTAGCGTACAAAACAAATAAAACGTAAATTTTCACTCGCGCAGACGACAGAGCTTACAGTGGAAATACCCGGATCCAACGAAGGAGAGATAGCACAAAAGAATTACTAACGATTAATTTCCCGCGCAGCTCGTCCATCCCAGCTGGCGCGCCGAGGGATACTCGATTCAAGCTCCGTCAGCGAGATTTCGCGTTCCTTCGCGTAATGAGAAAAATTCAAGCTCCGCAAGTACTAAAAAATTGACCTCTCGTCTCCGCTTTCGAAGAAGAACGAAGTCTAGTGTTATGGATCTATTTCGCTGATCCAAAGTACCGCGGAGAGTTCTTTCACTTTGTACATAATGTATAGATAGACGCGCGGGGAAAAACGCTGTATAGATTTATAATTGGATCCTGCATGAAAAACGAGCCATTGACTTTATGCCAAGAGGAGCGAAGGCTAAGAGCGCGGTTACGTTCCCGCTAGGTATGAATGACACTTTCAACGCCTACTTTATTCTATCTTTATAATTACCGTTAAAGGGTTTTTATATTATCATTCAAGTCTAGAACTTTCTTTAAAGTCGACGCGATTAAGATTAATTTCAATATTGCTTTTTTAAATCTTTATATAAATAACGTTGCGCTAAAAAATTAATTTAGAAAAAGTAGTGGATTATGCAACGAGTGCGAGAAGCAAATGATTATTGTACGGATGTTGACGAAGCAAACCTGGAAAGATTATTTTGGTGCGTGCTTTGCGTTATATTTTTTTTTAAGCGAAAATGCCAAAAAAAACTTCTCGTTCACTTTAATATACAATAATTGAATATTTCCTGCACGCAAAACGAGAAATCGACTTTCGCCCACTCGTTTAAAAAAATTAGTTTTATTTATAATTAGGCTCATCGGTTCTACTTTTTTCAAAAAATAAATCTGATGCGATCGATCAGCGTAGCGAAAGATGCATGTGTACATTAAAGGTTCCGGGTAAGTGCTGTTGTCACTTGCAATCGACTGTTCCGAAGATGATCAAGTGTACCGGCGATCCCCCAAGAGAGAATTAGACGGGAATTGAGCCAAATAGCTGGTCTTCTAAGCCGCGACAAGTCGTATGACAAGTTCTCTCCAGAGTGGTTCCGATGTCTTGCTTCCGCGAAAAGGTTATTAAGTTACGTGCATCGCGGAAGCACAACATTGAATTAGAGTAATCTTCAAAACAATCGAGTGATTTGGCAATCAAGTTTAAAAAATCATGTCAGTTTTATATATGAATTAATTGTGTCAATTGTGGATTTTTTACGAAGTTGAAACAAAAATTATTATTCGAAAATAACAATTAAATTTTATTGATACAACAGTGACATATCTCTGTACATAAGAGATGCACATACTGCACTTTTTACAGTAAAGGGTAATAAATGTTACAAGGAAAAATTTCGTACATATTTGTAGTCAACAACAACTGCTAAAACTAAATAAAGATAAAAAAGTGTCAATATTGTATCTATAATGTTTAAAATTTCAAGGTAAGAAACACAATGACTGCTTCGAACGCAAGTGATTAAGGAAACATTATGCCTTCGCGCCTCATCCATAGTGTGAAAGGATGTTTAAGTGGGCCTGAAACGAATAAGGCGATTTGTTTTTCAAATTTAAGTCGTGCTAGCGAATTAATACATTTCTTATTCAGGAAATGAGAATTAAAATAATTGCCATTCATTTCTTGAATAATAAATTCTTTTCAATGCATTGCCCACGACAATAATTGAATTCAGTTTAATCGCATATTATTACTTATATAATTATTTTATATTCTCTTATTGATTACTTTTTAAAGTCTCCATCAATAATAGAAGTATGCATGAAATAGCATGCAAAAAAGTTCTTACTTTCTTGCATTCCACATATCGACACGAATGTGATTGCGAAAATAGTTTTCAAACAATCAGCCTTGAATATTTCTTATCAGTATCAGTGATGACGTCTTCGTGACAGTCACAGAGTTTATGTAGAATTGAAAAATATTTAGGTAATCTTGCACTATTATTATTTTCAACAGTTCAAAAAATCAAGTAACGCGAAAGAAATACCAGCTGAATTGAAAAGCAGAAGATTCTGCAAAATTTCATTACGGAAGAATTTATATCAATAAAAATAAATATAAGTTTAACTTCTCAAAGATTCTAAAGCGATAAAATATTCATGAGATGAAGTTTTCGAATACAAGCTTCTGCATCGTCTCCAAAGCATAAAAGATATTTACACGTAGATGCACCACTTGTGCATACACATATTATCAAGGTCCTTGCGTATGCATGCGCAGAACTTACTATGAAAAAGAATTCCTTCGCTGCGAAGAGTACAAAAACCCTTTTGCGAGCAAAATGGATTTTTCTATTGCAATACTTGCAACAAAAGGATATATACCTTACATTTTTTAAAAGCATTTTCAACTATAGAAATTTCATGTTCACTCAAATAACTCTGTACTTATTAACAGCCGAAACTCATTGAAATATGCAAGTTGTGGAAATGATAATTGAGTCATTTAAGACTACGAAAAAGTATTATCTAATTCGATAATTACGACTTAAAAATATTTATCTTATAAAGAAAATAGATATCATCCGAAATGAAAACAAAGACTTGGATCACAAATTTTACTAGCCATTCAAATGCTGCCATGAAAATTATAATCGGAATAAAATTATAATAAGTATGTTTCCTTGTCTCGGAGAAATATTCACATAAATAAATTATAGCTCCACGAGAACTTTTAGGAAACTTATTCAGATATTCTTTTAAAAAACCAATGAGGTAAGCTTTTTTTTATGATTATATGTCTAATAATATTTCTATTGTATTTAATTACGGTTTTGGTAGTTTTAAAAATAATTTATTTAACATTTTCCTCACATCTTTTTAGCATCACGAAAAAAAATTAAAAAATTAAAAAATTAAAAAAACTATTTTTAAATATAGTTTTTAAATTTATCCACTAATTTAGGAACGATAATTAAGAAATTTATCTAAACGATTCCAACTTATTCTTTATTCTCACTAAAAATAAATTCTTTAAAAATCGAGCTATTTAAGAAACTGTCAGAAAATAACGATAATCAGGCTTAAAAAAAAGCAGAGTTAGTATTTTCAAATTTTTCGAAGAAGTTCTTCACAAAACATTTGTAGCTGGTAGTTCAAAAGTATAGGCAACGGCGAAAGCTTGAGGACGAAGTCGCAAAGCAAAGATCCAACTAGAATCCGCACGAGCTGCGCTTATGCTCATCAAAATAAACAATTTTTTCAGGGTCGCGCTAACCAGTCCCCTTCTTGCACTCTAACTCTTCCTAATCCTACAGCTGTCGCCTTTATTATGGTCGGTTAACTACACTTAATATAACACTTAATTTCATGTAAGCAAGCTTAAAAATTATGTAATCGTAACTGCAATCATTAAAAATGCAAGTAACGTATGCTCTTTAAATATAAAATCGAATAAAACGTCTTTTTAGTAAAAAAAAATTTAACTATTACAGGAATTACGATAATGATGGAAAAATCTCTTTGTAAGTAAATTTAATTTCAAATCTAATAATCTACTTATTATGAATTTATATTGGACATTATCCTAATTTAATGGCGAAACTTAAAATCTGTGCCCTAAAATCAGAGTAATGGTGATGAGATTTGCACGAGGGTTGCGAATATGCAGAACACGAGTTTTTCAATTAGGGTCAGGCATGTCGAGCTATCAAAGTTTCAGCGCGAAATGATTTCATTTCTTTTGATGTACCGTCATACCGCTAAATTACCGATAATAAGTCAATTATACAGGCAACAATCCAAATTTTTTTCAACATAAAATTGTAGAGAAAATAAAAAAATTATTTAAGGGAATTCCGTAGTACGATAAAAATAAAAAAATTATCTGAATTATCAACGTAACGCTACAGATTAGACTTAAGACGAAATTAACTTGTTGCGTAACCAAAAAAATGATTTAAATTCTAAATAAATTAAGCAACAATTTTGTACGAAACGGTTATTCACTCTTAAAGAATACATTGAATTTTTAATAAATATAAATGAAAGTGTTTACGCATTATATGTTTTTATCTCTCACTACTGAAATAGATCAAACCCAGATGTTTATTGTTAATTTAATTTCTCTTTGACACATTTAGAAATGTTATTATATTCAAATGTAATGTGCACAAAATGCATTTTGTAATAGCACTTAACGATCGCAGCACATGTGAATTGATATTCGTAATTATCACGCAGTATTACGCAAATTAAATTTAAAAAATGTTCATCTTATCTTCCAAGACGATACGTAATACTGCACTACGAAATAGTATGATTTTTAATGTTCTGTTACAAAGAAAGAGATAAAAAAAAATAATGTAAACTTATAGAATGATCGCCAGGATTGTGAAATACTTAATTTCAATTTTAGTAAAATAATAGTTAGTAAAATAATATCTATATGGATATTAATATTAAATAGCAATGTGAGTAAGATAACTAAAATTAGATATTTCCTATTCAGTAACTCTATATTGGAATTTTTTTTTGTTCGAAGTCACATTTTTTGTATCGTTTCATTGCTTATTTTTTTGAGATTCTGATCAATGAATTCTCCCTCTCTCGTTCTGCCTCCTCAAAAGCAGAACAAAAGCTCGTCATTATAGGCGGAAAGAAGAGTATTCCATTACGGATCGAGTTTCTGATCAGGACGTAATTTCTAATCAAAGCTTACAAAGTTATATAACGCACAAAAAGATGATTCGAATTTGATGCAATTAATCTCATTTGAAATTACAAAGTAGTACTTGAAATTTAGTATTTATTAAACGAAGCCGCCTTGAATGAAAAAGCATTCAGTGTTCACGGAATTGATCAATTCTCGTTGCGAAGAGTTGAATTTAAATTTGTTCACGTGTGATGCAAAAGCTCACGCCCTTACAGATATAGTTTTCAGATAAAAAAGTATAAGTATAAAATGTGTTTCGTATTATTTACAATAATAAATCGAAGGCAACACGGACCTTTTCAATCTTTCACTTTAAAAAAATAAATAAACACATTTAATGATATACTTTTAAAACGAATAATTAAAAGGGAAACCTACGTTTTTTCATTCGGTTTTTTTGACATTTCAACTGAAATCTTAAACTATGTGTAAATCTCTCTAAAAAGCTCTCCGATAAAACTGAAAATATGCGATAAAAATTGCAAAAGAAGTCGGCAAGAGTTTTCGCCGCCCCCCCTAAAACGTTGAAAAACTAGGTCCACCGGGGCAATAAAAAGAGGCATTCGATCGAGTGAGGCGCTGCTCGCGACCTTGCTCGCGAATGTATACAACACCAATTCGCACACACACGTACCACGTCATACATCCAGGCGTCCATGGCCGTGTCGTACATTACAAGTTCGGCGCGCCGGTATCTGTCTCTCTTTCCTGTCTCCCTCGCAGCAGCAGCAGCAGCGGCAGCAACGGCAGCGGCGTCGACGGCGTCGGCGGCGACTCCAGAGCGCCGACTACAACGAAGGAGGCGGTACGTACGCGCGTCGCGGGGGACGTCACTCGCGCACGTGCATACTCGCTCTCGCCGGTCGGCTCGCCTCCAGGAGACAGCTCCAGCAGCGGCACTGTACTGATGCAGAATAACCGGGCAGGAGGTCCATCACCTGCGGCACCGGGCGCCGCTCTCCCCTGTGCGCACACAGTCCGATGTTGACGGCTCCGCGGCCCGTGCGCGACTGTGTCTGTGTCTTAACGTCAGCGTGCGCGCGCGCCTTCCTCGCTTCTCTTCTTCCTCTCTCTCGGTCGCTCGCGCCGTGCCGCCTCGCTCTCTCTCTCTCTCTTGCTCTCCGCGGCTGGCTTTCAGGATCAGAGCGAGCCGCCGCCGAGCGACCAGCCGACGTAGGGAGGGAACTACACCGACGGCGCCGCCGACAGACGCAGCGACCAGCGCGAGGGAGGGAGAGGGTAGATACGTACACAGCTGCGAGCTTAGGCCGTATGTAAGTGTACGAGGCTAGCTTTCGGACTGCGAGGAAGAGGAGCTTGAGAGCCGAGGAGGGAGGGAGAGGTGTAAATACACTGTTAAAAATAATTTTTCGGCTTTTTGTTCCTTTTTTCCTCGTAAACTCGAATAAATCCAATCTCCAAATCTATAAATAAATGGTTTCTATCTTTTGGATTCCGCATCGAGGTACTCCCCCGGGGTGGAATTTTTTGTTTACTTTTTGCTTCTATATAATTTTCATCAATTTATCTTTTTCTTACGGTGCACTTATTATACCGATAATTAATTGCTTTCACGATTGTTTAATCAACAAAGTTTGCACGCGAATTCGAGTGTTTAATTTAACATAATGGAAGATTTAAAAATGGAAATTGCAGATTGTTTATTCCAAAGACACTTGTACGTAAACGTCACTTTTGCTTTTTTTAGTAAACATTAGGATTCAGTAAACATTAGGATTTCAACTTTTAAAAACTGACAAGTATACTAAAAATTCCATATGTTACAGATTATATAAAATAAGAAAGTTTATTATTTTTATGTTTATGTTTTTTTAATATTCATTAAACGAACCATGTTAATATAAACGTATTTTTTCAAAAAAGAAAAACATGAATTAATAAAATATTAAAGCTTAAAGCAACCTTAATACATTTTTAACACATTTCATGAAAAAAATCGTAACAAAGACACCGGACAATTGATAAACTATACAATACGAACTCGATATTTCGCGATAAAAAAAAAAAGACTAAAACGACGACGTATCATTTTTTCCTCCAGTTCCTGATCAGCGTTATACTCGAGATTTCGCTACAACGTTACACACTTATTAAGGAGCGCGCGAAACTAGAGATAGGCGGCGGCTGGACGGGACGGCGACGATGACGGCGACGACGAGGTTTGAAACTTAAGCTCGTATTATATGCTTTCCGGTCCGATGCGTTACAGTATTCGTTATTCAACGCGACCCTTTTCCAGCAAAGATTCAAAGTCTAGGTCACGAGATTTGCGCGTTGCTTGCTTTGATTAATGTCGGCGCGTTAGAAAGGATTGCTCTCAGAGCCAGCTGAGAGATTAGCTTCGATTTAGATTTAATAGAATAATATATTAAATGGTAAAACAATTAAATTATAGTTAATCTTAAAAATATTCAAATAAAGTGTCTTGGATAAACTTCAATCAATATTAAATTTGTTTCTAATTTGCCTCCTAAAATTTGGACGCTATTCGGTTTAAAGCAAATGAAACATATTATTATTTTTAATTCTTTGAACAGTTTTATTTTTGATTCAATTTGCGTAATGAAATCATTAATGAAATAAACATTAATTCTTATTATGCTCAAAAGCTTCGGCGATCTCAGTGGACATGATTGGACAAATTTACAATTGTCAAACGCGATTCATCGACATACACCATATAATTTGCCTACCTACAGTTCATTCGAGACCTTTTTTTAAAAAAAAAACCCCCCGCGATGACAATCGTACCGAAAAATTTTTTTGTTCTCAAAAAAAAAAAATAGCGAGATAAATATTCAATAAAAATGTAAAATGCCCCGTTTCACGGACGCCGTAACGCATTAATTTGCCGTTTCCAGCGTGTACGCCTCTTTGTTTCGATATATACCGGCGGCGCTTCCTCCGCAAAAGTCCGAAAAATCCGAAATAAAGTCAGTCGAATGTCAAGTCCCAGGCGAGAGAGATCGCGGCCGCGCGATATACGCTCCGCGTCCGCAGAAGCGAAGCTCTCTCGGCCCCGATTATTCCGGCGCGCGCGGCGTTCGATTGTTTCGCCGCGGCGCGAACTCGCACGCGTTATTATACATCCGCATAAAGCACACATCGCGACGGAGCTTCCCTATTATCAATTAAAAGCATGGGAAGCGACGGCCGATTGTCCCGAGGCGTCGCTCATCAATTTTTCTCGTCCAGCCGACGACGGCTTTGTTTCGAAGCGCTGCCGGCCAGAGTGGGGAGGGGGAAGGTGTTAAAAATCCGGTGATTCCGAGCTAATCGACCGGACTGCGCGTCGATCTTGAATTTCCCAGCGCGCCGCTGCCGCGCGTAATTGCCAGCTAATTACCATGTATAATTAATTCATCGGTCAGGCGCACGCGCGCCTCTCTGCCTATAGGCGACGTTTATCGAGCCGAGACGTTGACGGCGATATTCGTGTCGTTTTGCAAGTGGCTGAACGGCGGCGCGCAGCGGCAACGACGTCGAGACAATGTACAATAAAATTGTGCCGCTCGTTTTATGCAACCGTTATACGGGCGCCGATTTTCCCCGCCGTCATTTTGCGGTAATGCCGCGTTTGTTGCGAGGGAGTTAGCCGCGCGACGCCGTCGTATTAAATGGCTAATCGCTGCGTGTAAGCTGAAAGCTCAGTTTTCAATTGCTGAGTTAATTTTAAACGGTCACCACTTCAGATTGAGATAAAAGACACAGTTGGGCTCCTTTATTTAAATCGACTGATGATTAAAAGGCAATATTATCAAAAGTATTTATCTAATTTTCCTATATTCTATATACCCAAAAAGAAGAGAAAAATAAAATTCGAAAATTAAACAAAAATGTTTTTGATATAAAAAAAAAACAGCTGGAACGAAATGATATATGAATCTTGAAAAATAATTAAAACAATAATTAGAACACACCTCCGTGCGCACTCCTCGCGGGTGAATGTCGATAAAGGAAAAAAAAAGAAAAAAAAAAAGAAATCTGGCAATTTCCGAGACTCGGGCGCGAATTCGAGGGCGGGCAAACACGTTATCGGCGGGTGACGATCGCGATTCGCCGCTCGCGCGTGCAACGCGACGTGCAAGTGACGCCGCCGCCGCCGTCGACGCGACGGGAATATCGGTCATTAACTTTTCTGCAATTTACCTTGAAGCAATGACATTTCATCTGGGTGCCCGGGCCGCGCCGCGCGTTTTCGAGAGAGATTCGCCGCTCGCGCATGCCGCCGAGGAATTCCGCCGATTTATCGCTGCGCGCAGCTCGGAGCGGCTCGATCGCACTTGCCGATAGGCGGAGAAATAAAGCCGAATTTCGCCTTTTTAGATATGCGCCGGTAAAGTTTATAAGAAAGCGGGGAAAGAATTTTCGCGAGGAGGAGAGGCAGTGGGACGGGAATAAATGTTGTTTTAGCGCGATGTGCTGCAGTTTAGATATATGTATTACATAAATTTAAACAGGTTGAATATGTTGTGCGAGTGAATCAACATAAACGTTTGTTCTTTATAATTAAATGTTTTATGACTGAATATAATATTCAATATTAGAAATTTTCACTTTTTAGAAAATTTATGTAGTAAAATTTGATGGAATTTTTAAACAACTTTTTCTAAAACTCTTATGATAAATACATTTGTTCTATAAAACAGTTGAATGTTTAAAGTAAAACTATGTATTCTTTGTACAAAATTGTGTACAAAATCAAATACGCCAAAAAATCGACTGCAATTCATTAATATTTATATCCAAAAAAAGTAGAAACCAGCCATCTAAAAAAGTAACACGTGCATGTAATTGCACAGCTGACTGACTTAATTTGAAAATTTCAGACATGAACTATTCAGTCATCATATTTAATTTAGGAAGTCATATAAATCACTTGAAAATCGTAACATATTGAATTTGCAGATAAATCATAATATGTTTCAAAGTATACGAGATGAAAACTTCGATCTGGTTTTTAAATTTATACATTTATTTAAAAACGCAAGAGGTCATTTTTCAATCTACTAATTCTTATTATTGATAAGATACCGGTGATACTTAAATTTGAAATGTATCCAATCGTCTATATATAACGCGAAAGCTTTTAAATTGATATCATATAATAACGTCAAATAACTTGTTTACGTAATTTCAGAATAACTGTATTATATGCAAACGCGGTAACGAATCATTTGATTTTCTTAAATAGCGTTAGAAATAAATTCGATAATGTAACGTTAATACTAATGTAAATATGTGAGGACAAATTTGTTGGAAAAATTTCTTTCTAGTTTTACATTTAGCTGCTAATTTCCTTTTGCTCATCAGTAAAGCAAATCCAATAGCGTATTAATATTCCCCATTTACCTTACATTAAAGTGCTCGTTAGAAAACTTTAATGAAAGCATACGAAGTAAAACGAGCAGAGAATTTAATGAACATATATATGGTATATTTAGTAACTCTTTTTTTAAAGCACAGTGTATATTTGTACATACAAGTTGCAAGTACACCGGACTCGACAATTATAAGGCTAATCCAATTAGATGTAAATGGCTTCGCAATTACAAAATTGGCTGCTACAAAAGAGCAAATCCCATTAGAAGAAACTAAAAAAAAAAAAGAAAAAAAAATAGTCGCATTTCGAGCAGTCGGTTTCCCTGCACCGAAGGCAGCTACAAAACCCCCCCGGTCCCGGATCACGTCCGCGATATGCGCTCGATCGAGAATACGTTTACGCGTATATAACGTCCAAGACCTCGGACAAGAGCTCGGGCTATCGAGGCGCGTATATATATATATATGTATACGTGGGTGGCTGAGCGCTGCGCGTTAGAGCCGCGGAGGCGGACGGACGAGGCGCGGCGAAGCGCGTGTGTACCTATCTCCTCCTCCTCCTTTTGCTGCTGCTGCTGCTGCTGCGTGTGCGCAAAAGAGAGCAGCCAGCGAGGCGGGAGAGCGGCGGATACGAGCCCCAAAGAGGGGCAGCGGGAGAGCGCGCGCGAGTCTGTGTGTCGAGCCGGCCTTGAACTTGACTGCCGGCAGTTTTTTTTTTCCCCTCGCTCTCGCTCTGTGTGTGTGTGTGTGTGTGCGCGCCGCGCCGCGCACACGGACGGCAGCGGCGGCAGAAACGGCTAACGCGGATCGCAGCTTTAGGAATACCTATATAAGCTCAAAACAACCCAGCAGCGTGCGGACGCACACGCAGGATGGGGTAGACTCTGCTGACTGGCCCGTTTCGGACTTCTCTCTTTTTGATCGTTTCGACTTGCTACTTGGGGTGAAAGATCCGGGGCCTTACGTAGAGAAGATGTGACTATTTTTGTTTATTTTTGTCCAGACAGTGCTAATAAAGATATCCTTTATCCTCTAATACTCTACTATGATTATGAAGCAGCACCAACTTTAAGTAATAATCTCCAGTCAACATTTCATGACATTTCGTCACTTGATTTACGAGTTACAGCTATTTGAGTGAGGATAGTTTTACTGTTTGAGAAAAAATAGATTCCAAAGAATTTCATTTTTTCATTAAGCATTGCTATTTAATGTGAAAAAATACTGCCCAAGCCAAGGAATGGCTTAATAAACGTTACGTAACATCTTCTTCATCGAATGCAATATAGTGATATACTGAATTTAAAAGTCGGTGATTATATATTCACCGATGACGCCGAACGTTCAGATCGTCCAAATAAGGCAGTATAACTGAAGAGAATATCAAAAAAGTGCATCGTACTCTTTTAGATCATTCGAAAATTAAAGTGAGCGTAAAGATATTATTATATATTTTACATAAATATTTTGATATGATAAGAACTATTGGTGCGATGGGCATCGTGTTCTCTAAAAATCGACTGCAAGAAGCAGCAGTGTATCGATAACTCGGGCTTTTATTTGTGTTATTTCGAAGCATAATCCAATGGAATTTTCGTTGTGGATTTGCGAAAAAACTGGTGAAACGTGAATCTGTTATTAGATACCAGAGATTCAATACACAGTTTGCCGAATCGTTGAAAGCAGGCGATACTGCGATAGTAGTATTTGGGATGCACCTCGAGTATTTGGAGAAAGAGCAAATAATAACGCGTACGTTATTATTCGACAAATTGTACGTGAAGATAAAGAAAGAGTGGCCGAATTTGAAGAAAACAATCGTGTTTCATCATGACAACGCATCGACGCACTCATCCGTAAGAGCGATGGTGAAATTGGACGCTTTAGATTACGGATTGCTTCCACAATCACCGTATTCTTCAGATCAGGCCCCGAGCTATTAGTTGTTTCCTAATTTGAAAAAATGGGCCCATCAGGGAAGACAGATTTCGCAGAAATGAAGTCAGATCGGAAATGGAGGTCTATTTGCAGAGTTCGAAAAATCGTATTATTATATTCCAAGGGTATCGAAACGTTAGAGGATCGTTGGAAGAAGTGCATTTCGCTTGAAAGATATGTTAAAGAATATAGTAATCAGTTCACATGTAGTATATTAGGCCATTGGCGTTTTACCCCATGAATCTGTTTTAAATGCAGTAGTGTTTATTTAGCATACGATAAATTGGTTATTGAATTTCACAACTTCATACACAAAAGTTTTTAAGAAACAGTTTTCTTGCTATGTTTATTATCCTTGTTGTTTTTTTAGCCTTGATTTATCCTGTTTCTTTACTTACTTACTTTATTTGCTTACATTAAAGAAGTCAGAGTTTTCAATAAAAAAAACAAACGTTTTTTTTAACTGAATAAACACAGAAACGAGATTTTTATTTTCTCTGTTCTTCTAAAACTAGTAAGGTTTCTTACGAGTAAATCTTTCTGCTTTGCGTGACGTTACTAAGACTTTTATATATGTATTTCATTTTAATTGTAATCAGATTTAATCAAATTTTATAATTGTAACTCGCAAAAATTTTTTCACGCATATTTATAACGATAAATTTCTAAAAAATTTCTTAATTTAACTTCATTAGTTTTTTCATTATATAAATTTTTAGGTTCGTTTTAGTAAAATAGAGCTGCATGAAGTATCATTTTACTAAATCTTTTAAGTTAATCGTATTTTCGGGCTACTTTAATCTGATATTAGACTTCCTTAAATTTCTTATTCCAAAATCCGACTAAAAACCTAAAATTACAAGCTATTAAATTACATCACCTCCAGAATATCCGTTTGTTTAAACAAATAACACTCAAATATTTTGTATGCGAAATTGTTTCAGATTAGAGTTAAACTGACATTTTTTAAAGGTTCTAATGATAAAAAGAATTGTTCGTTACTCAAACGGTTTATCGAAAAGATTAGCGATAAATACGAGAATAATAATGCAGGTAATCTAAACTATTACAGATAATTTTAATGAATCCAAATTTTTTAAACAGTACTAGTAAATAAATATTTGCTAAAGACTTTTTTAGGATATTTAAATCTAGACTCATAATATAGGGTGAAGGTCATGAGATATAATATACAAACAGCCTTACATGACGATTTTATATATTGTACCAAACTTGAAACAGTAAACGTATATATTTTTATGGGCTTATATCCGAGCTTTATATTTTCAATATTCAAATATTAAATAAATATTCAAGTATTTACTTTTACTTTATCTGTAAAAACTGACCTGATTATTTTGAACCTGAGAAAATAAATTTCTCCCCTTTGTTCATGAAAGAGAGATTAAAATTAGAGTTAAATTTTTCAACGCTTTAGTGAACCATAATGATTATATTACTAGCCAAGAATAAAATCCTATTTTTTAATATCTGGAAGAAAATCTAAAAATTAAATTTTATGCAGAACGTATGTAAATCATAAAATAAACAAAAAAATCGCGAACAACGCCGATATAGACTCACTTTGAACATTCAAAATCTGTGCGAAAAACTAGCTGGCTATGACTCGGCCGAGAGAGCGCTTCGTCACCAAGCCGACAGCGGCAGAGTAGATGATGATGATTAGCCATTTCGACGAATCGTTGCCGGTGTATAAAAACGAGATCCGACCGTATACGATGCACGCGTAACAAAGGGAACCTTGGAGCAGCATAATGAGTGACTCTCCCAAAAATCAGTTTACCTTTTTGGTAAATTGATGGCTTTTATTTTTAGCGCTTTCGTGTGCAGTCTATCAACGATATTTTTTTTACGCTTCTCAAAAGTTAATAATAATTTTTTGTTTGCAAATTGGATGAATGTAATTAGATAAAAAAAACTTTTTACCATTTCGAGCTATTAAAGTCTCTTTTTATTCTTGATTTAAACAGTACCTCGATAAATAGTTTTTAACAACATTTTTAACAACCTAACAACTTATGATTTATTTAAGTCTTGGATAAATTTTGAATATTTTTATACCATTTAAAATAAAATTTGAACATGCTAAATTAATTTTGATTATTCACATGAGATAAAATAATTTCAGTAAAATAATATGGAAAATAAATATTAAAACTGAAGGATTCATAATTAAACATTAATAGTTAATAAAAAAATATTTTTATACAGTTCGTTCAAGGCTAAAATTATATTTCTTTTTTGATAAAATGTAACAAACATAGTTTTAAAAAATGTCAAAGACTGGTAATCTAATGTCACCATTTTTTAACATTTTGACATGTTTTTTGTTTTTATTTATAATAACAAGGCATTACAAAGAGAAATTTTCAAAAGTGTTAAAGAAAAACTGAAAAAACTTGGGAAAATGCAATGTGTTTTATGCACTTAAATAATATATTACGCTTTTACATCAGTTCTAGAGTAAAAAATGTCATTATTACTAAAAATTGATAAAGGTTAATTGAGAAAATACGTGCAATTAGATAGAAGAAACGTAACGTTTCAAGCCGTTATTTCCCGCATCCCTCCAATTAATAAGAAAAGATGAATAAACAATAAACCGATGAACTGAGGAAGACGATTATTTTAACATTTTCAAGTAAAATTTTATGATCTATTTTTTTTATTTTCTTCATGAAGAGATAATAAAACTAATAGCATTAAAAGTTGCTTGATATTTTTATTTATCTATCATATTATTTTTCTTACAAACGAAGAATTATTTGTGGTTTATGCATTTACAAATGCAAAAATCGTGCATTTATATAAAAAAAAAAAAAGAGAATCCATATACTAACTTTATTTGTTGTCTACAATTAAATTTGAATTGACTTCTTATTTCAATTTTCTACAAAATTAAAATATTAAAAGTTTCTCAAAATTGTTTTATGTGCCATATTATTCAAATTTTGAATAAATTACATTTAAATTTATAAACTGCTTGAACATGATAAAATAGGAATCTGTAGTTCTGCTCTGAGATATACTCGTTTACTTATTTTAATAAAATATTCACAGTATCTCTTTAATTCAATTAAATTATTATTAGTTTATGTTTATCACGAATGTATCAAAATTTGATCAGCATTAGCTCGTTGCTTACAGTAATATTCTCTTTGTGATACATTTAAACTAATAATTAAGTTCCATTGATTGTTGAGATGGCAGTGGTAGTGGTCACTAAGCGTTTATAATATTAATGAAAATTTTTTCTTCATAATTTAATCAAAATTACGCCTTATATAAACAAAGTTTAAGTTGAAGCAATTCATGCAGACCAAAAAACTTAAGAAGTATCTAAATATCTTAACTTAAAAATATTTTAATTTATTACTATCCTACAATACTTTAATGAATCTTATTTTTTCACAGTGAAAGCTTGTAAAACCTGTACATGTAACAAATATAATGCATTAAAACCTACTCTAAAAATTGAAATGTGTATCAAAATTTTGTCTCTTTAATTCACATCAAGATGAACACATATTTTTTGTTATTTTAAGAAAAGACCTACACTGTCAGTTATTTTGTATTATTTATACTACTGTCACTTATATTTATATATTATTTAGATGCTAGTCTAAACGTTGTAAATTTAAAAATGTTTTAATTTTAAGAATAAAAGTCTTATTATGTAGGTCTAGTCTCAAAGCATTTTTGAATTTATTTTATAAAAATGTAGATTTTGAATTTAAATCACGACTATTTATCGATTGATAATAATAATAATCAAAAACTAATTTTCTATCGATCATCTTATACTTGGACAATATAAAAGAAATTATTTCAATAGTAATGCATTATTAACAGCATAATAAATCACATATGTTATAATGTGATGCAAATTATTTATCTTTGGATACTCCGCATCATATCAACTGACGAATTTCTGATTAAGTTTGAATTATTTGCATTATTTTGTGGCATTATATTATTTGATTGTCCTTGGTAATTACTGCTTCCTGATCCATGCCGAATTGTTGAACTTTGCTGCGGAGCGTTCACTGATGATGTCCGGTGTCCAAATTGTGAATGAGATGCTGGGTCAACAGCTGAATTTGTGGGTAAGCCATTTTCAACAGGTGTATGACTACCTATAGTACCATTTAATTTTTAATTAGTATTTATGTGCATACAAAAAATTGTTACTTTAATGGTAGAACTTTTTTTAAGTTCTGCTTTAGAAAAGTAAAATCTAGAGAATTTACATTAATATGAAGGCTGTTTGCTGGTTTGCTTACTGTTATTTGATGCGGATGTCAATGGAATTGCTAGCCTAGCATTTACAGCAAGTAAATGATCCCTTCTTTGCAATAAACTATTTACATTTTCTTCTAATCGTAAATTTTCTGCTCTCAATTGGTGTAAACAGGACAATAAAGAAGCAATGTCAAAATGCTGTGCTTGATCCATAAGAAATTGACTTCCTTGTTCCCACTGCCTTTCCAGTAATTGATCCAATGTTTGAGGGATTGTTCCAGTACCCAATACTCCACTATTATTAGCTGAACCAGAAGTATTATTTGCAGAAAGCATTGAAGAAAACGACTGTGAAGTACCAGTATTTTGATTAGCTTTAGCAGAAGCAATTACTCGACTATGAAGAGGAGGCCCTACTAAATTCATTCCTGAACTAGCTTCTGTAAATATTGAATGTGCTTTCATTTCGTGAGAAAGAGTTTCAGACATTTTTTGTGCCATTGAAGATGATGGATTTAGTTGATTGCCAAGCATATGAGGTGCACTGACTCCATTGTCAAAAATTTTTGATTCTTTTTCTTCCTTGGGTTGATATTTGGTTTCCATGGAGGCATACTGAGAAGAATGTGAAAAATTTTGTGAGGTTGTTGCATTTGCCTCATTTCCCCTCCTTTTTCTCCTTCCTGAGACCGAACTGCTCATACTTTCGGATCCAGGACTGCTTGGAGGAGAATCCTTTACAGTTGGCCCCATATTATCGCTAAAGCTAGATCGCATTTAAATTACTAATTTTTACTATAGAAGGTTTAATATATGATGGCTCCACAGCCACTGCAGCAGGTGATGGAGAATTTTGTCCAGTCTGGTAGATATCTTTTACTGTTGTATTTATTTATATTATAGTAGTAATCGCAGAAAGAAATCAAACATATAATACACACTTACATTCCAAACTCTCACGCCTCTTCTGTACTTGGAATACTTGACCCTACCGAAAGATGAAAATTGCTTTCATCATTCAAGAACAACAATATCAGGAATTAAGGAGATTCTGCGTTAAACCCTGGAAAACAAAAAAATTTTAAGAATCAATAATTTTGTTTTAAATAAAGCAGTAGTTATAAGAATTTCTTTAAAAAAATTTTGTTGTACAATTTAAATCCTAGTCTTTTTTTAATTCGATCTTCTACGTATTGATTGATACTATAATTAAGAGCCAATCACCGATACAAATGTCACTTACCAAATAGTTTTAACATTAATTCTTAAAACAAATTATTTTGTTTGTTTTTACTTTATCTAAATGGATTAATTTAAACTTAATAACAATTTTTTATAACATAAAAATTTGTTTTAACAGTTTTCTATATTGCTTTTAAAATAATAAAAAATAAGTATATACTCACTTGTTTTCTGCTTATAAATAGGTATGAAAAATTATTATACATTATTAAATTACAAATTGAAAAATCCTAAAAGTTTTAAATTTAAACATTGAATAATAGAGTAAAGTTTATTGCAAGTGACTTATTTATCGGTAATTTCTTTCTTAACCAAAGTAAAAAATTTTAAACTTGAAAATATTTTTATGCTTCTATATTTTTCTATTGAATCAATTTTTAATGCATGATTTTTATAATCTTATTTCAGCAGTCTAATTTCGAAGTTAAATTGCTGTTCGAATCGAGACGGTCGAGATTGCTAAAGTGACGTCAATTTACACGTTATGCACGCGCTTACTTGGCCGACAAAAACCGTCAAAGCGTCAGCTTTCGGCCTTTCGCGTTCTCTACTCACATGCATTCGAAATTAATTTAATACAATTTGAACACAAAATTTCATTTGTATTAATTGAGAATTGCGATAAAATAAATTGAGGAAGTTACCTTACTGCTTTATTTAAAGTAAAATTATTAAAACTTAAATTTTTTGTCTTCTTTTTAGATTGTAACAGAGTAAAAATAATTCAACTTACACACTAAATAAGATAATTACAGTTTGCAGAATTAATTTATAAATTCTTTTTTTTAAGATGATGACTCTTATGAAGAACTAGTACATTACATAAGCTTTTTACACAAAATAAAATATGTATTATGATAAACGTGTAAACAAGTTAGATAAGTATTTGGTAATTCTTAAGAAACTTACAAAACAACATTAACATGTCTATTGTTTTGATTAAAATATCACACATTTTAAATTTTAGAAAATACTTAAAATTGAATGCTTCTTTTTTAAAAAATACATTGCAAAAAAATTCTAAAGTTTACTTTGAATTAAACAATTATTATTTAGCAAATGAAACACATTTTAACTCATAATGTACATACATACCTTGTAATTAAAATTGTTTATTTTGTAGTTTATTATATGTATCATAAATTTTAAGATTTGCAATTGTATGTTGTAAAGTAATAAACAATTTTAAACTATATTTAAAGTTATAAAATTTTTAATTAAATCAGTAATAAGAAGACTTTTTTATTTGAAATCTTATAAAATTCAATTTCAATAAAGCATTTTTAAAGTTGATATGTCCACTTATACCTACTTTTAGCAGAAAACAATGATATTGTAATGGATATAATAATGCGGTTATTGTGAACAAATATTTCTTAACTACATAGGATACTTTAAAACTAAAAAATATTTTAGAAATAAAATATATTTCTGAAATCTTTTTAGTAGATTTACTTTATATCTAAAAACTGAAAATAACAATTGTTATTGTTGATTGAAATAAAGTAGTTCAAATGTAAATAGTGTCAAATTGTATACAAGTGGATAAAAAACAGGTGCTAGGAAATTACCTATAGTGTAGAAATAAAAAACTAAACTTAAAAACTTAACTCTTGGCTAAAACTTAAGTGCTGCTTATTTCATAACGTAAATGAAACCCCAACTAGAATATCAAGGCCGAGGAATCATTATGAAACCCTCCTGACGTCTATATCGTTGTGTGTTGGCGTTGGGCTACTCCAAAGTAAGCCCAGCTCCAAAATAAAAAACAATAAAAATAAAGCGTACCTAACCTTCAATAATACGCAACAGACTCCGAAACACCATGAAACCCTTGTGGGCTTCGATTTCAGCACGAGAAAACAAAGTTTCAATTTAGAAAAAATGAATTCATCGTAAACATTGTAAAAAATATATCCGAGGGACGTGAATGTACACAGATAATGTGCACGTACATCGCAAAGATGGCGATGACGGCATTCGCGAACTGCGCTCGTGCTGCGCAAAGTTCTTCTCTGTTCGTAGCGTGCAGGTACTTCGCAAAGGGATGAACGAGCGATTGTCTCAAAATGGACTCACCTCAGCATTCGCCTGGCCGATGATTTGACGGGTTTCGGTCCCCCACGAGTATGTGAATAAGTAGTTCTTTTGGTATAGACACTGGATAGAGCAAAATATTTCAGACAATGGCCGCGAGAGAAAAATATTTGAGGGAAGCGAATAATCGAAAGCAGAAAACACTTGGGTGAGCAAACTTTGAGAGAAGATCGTGCGCAGGGTTGAATCTGTCAGGCGGCGAATGTAGCGGCACCACGCGACTGCGCGCTCAAAATGAGAAGGAAGATCGATTTTTAGAGTTCCGACAGTTCGTCGGTAAAAAGCTGCACGTGTTGGCATGTGGCATCTGCTGGTATAGAATTTACTCTAGAGTAAATTGTACTCAAAGTCCGTTATTGTACTATATTTTATACTTATAGTTTGTATATATTACTCATGTAAATTAATGCATAAATAATATAATTTATTTTTACAGAACTTTAACAAGATTTATTTTATAAAAGTATTCTATAAAAATTTCTAGATCACATTAAAATTCCCTCGAAAGTTCATCTTTTATTACTTTTAACGTTCATTCTTATCAATTCGTATTCATAAAAGTAAATATTTCTTTGTAATCAAACACAAATTTAGATATTTCTCGCGTATGTCTCATTTGATTTGTAAGGGCTTTTCAAATGTCTAGTAATGTCTTAATTTTATGATTATTGAAAGGTGTTGCAAAGTGTAATTTCTTATGAATAATAAAGAAACAATTTATTTTATGAATATAATTTATTAATAATAAGAAAAACAATATTTTTTTCAACACTGTGCCTTATTTTACAAAACTATTAGGTGTAAGATGATAACAAATAGTTTCAGTGTATAAAAACATATACATATTAAGTCTACACTTAAAATTAATATAAATATATTTAAAAATTTTTTTGGTCTACATTTTAATGATTTCGCACGATACGTTGTTCTGCGTCCAAGTTCCATCAGTTGAAGGTTGAAAATTCATCTTAGCAAATGTACGTTTACTCAGTCTTTCGGGATTTAAAATTACGCAGTCGTTAATGTTTTTACAAAAATATCTCATATCTGAGGGTAATAATAACATATGCGGTTTTTCTTGCAAAAATGCATATTTTTCCCAAAGTTCAGAATCGACATTAACTTCTTTTGCAGGTGGGTACAATGGGTAAAAGCAGGCTTGATTTAAAATGTAATTGCCCCAACGACTTAATTTATCTGTCGCAGATGGTTTTCTAAAAATTTCCATGGAAAAGATTTTTGTAAATTACGTCTGTTTAAATTAATTTTTATTTATGATTTGAATTAAGTAATACTTACAATGTAACTTCTTCTCGTCCAAGATGCATTAAGCAATCAATGGATGTGATCCCTAATCTTAAACCTTCAATGTCTAAAGTACAAGGATCGGGTAATACGTGAACGTCTGGGCTTTGAATTAATTTTGGCAAGAAATATTCTGGAGTTGGATATACCGCATGATGATGTACATCTCGACTTGATGATACTAACACGACCTGCGTGCATTTTCTGGAAATAAGTAATAGAAAGAAGTTTATAATTTATCGTGAATCTTACTATTACAATTTATTCTATATTATTTATTACAACTTGATCAGCCAAACCTACCCTGCGATGTAATTTTTAATTTTTGCAATAAGTTTGTTGAAAAATTCTTGATATGAGCAGGTTAATAAGTCATCCTGAACATGAGGATGTGTGTGATCAAGAAACGGTCCTATGAGGATCAATACATGAGGTTCTTCCGCTACGATTTTGGTCATAAATTCCCATAAGGGCTGATAATTTAAATCATTTGACTGTGTGAAAGGTCCTGCGGCAACTACAACTTTGAGCTCAGCAGTCAAATTAGGAACTTTGGCTGCGGGTATAAAGCTTCCAGTAAAAACATCGTGAACCTTTAGTAAACTCTCATTTAAATTTGTCCCTTCAACTGCCAAAATTTGACCCGGGAATAAGCAACACTCCCGCAATTCACTTACATCCAGTTCAACCTGCAATCGTTAAAGGTACCATTTGATATTTTCCGCTGCTTATAATGTTTTCTTTATAAAACGATTAAACGAGTGAGTAAAAATCAGCCAACCTGAGGCCACAGTTTCGAATCCGCATGGTTTAATTTAGGTGGCTTCCTGCAGCCCTCAAGCATAGCCGTGGAATTATTCTGCTTTGTCTCAGATTCGAAGCAGACGCGCCCCCAAGTCCTGTACTTCTGCTGCTGCCTTGTACGTACGTTCCAGGTGACGGTTATTTCGTCCTTATTTTCGTCGTGCCACAGACTGTGAATCAAGTAACCGATCTTGCGGCAAGTGCGAGTGCGCACCTCCGATGTAGTTTTCAGCAATTCGAACATGTATCGAGCATTCGAAGGTACGTGAGGACCGGCGCGTCGGACTGTGAATTTCTGCTTGTTGGCGTTTGTCCACGTAGAAACTTTCGGACCGACGGTCATCAGCACTTTGCTACCTGCTCTTCCCTGTGAACTGTCGAGAAATGCCTCTTTCAAAAACAAGATTCATCCAATTCTGTTCGAGATTTTTAGAGGGAATACTTTTGAAGGGAGAGAAGAATATTGCTAATAAATGCAATAGATTAATCACAGAATTTAAAAACTATTATATCTTCGATTAAATATTATTTTTCGTTTCAAATTTAAAAGCCTCGTGCGCGCAGAAAAAGTAAGTTCTCAAAATTTTTTCATAAAACATCCGCAAAAATGCGCATTCGAGCTTAGGTTACGAGGCAGAGGCGTGATCAGAAAAGCGATTTTTGCGTCCGCGATCGCGACCAAGATTCCGTTGGCAGAAAACAAGAACAAAAAAAAAAGAAAAAAGGAGAAGAGGAGAGCGGAGAGGAGAAAAAGAGGGAGAAAAAGGGAAGGCGGATAGAAGAAGAAAGGCGAGCGAGCCGTTTCTCTATTCTACTCACGACTGCGTGGCTGTGGTTGTGGTCGCGACGGGTTCGAGAGTTGCCGGCTCGCATTCTATGGCCTGCGCTTTGCATCCGCCGACGCTGCTGCTATCTTCGGGATCTGAACTCGCCGGCCTCTTTGTCTGCTTGAAAATCGGAAAAGGTCTCTGTGAATCTGGGAGTAAACTTCATCGGGCGAGCTTAATTTGCGCTAGATTTTGTTCGTTTGTTATACTTTTATTACTCTTTTCAAAGGCCTTTTTTTTCAAATTTCACGATAATAAAAGTGGCAGTTGGCAAAATATTAATAAACAATTTTTCGAGACGAATAAGAAAAATTGCGTTTCTAACAAGTTTCACAATTCCTGAGAATGCTTTACTAATAGTAAAGATAATATTTACTAATATTTTGCAACTAAATAAATGTTTTATTTGCTTGTAAAAATATTTATAATGAAATGGTTAAGAATTTATCAATAGAGTACAACATACGTATAAAAAAAAAAACAATTATTCTTTAAATGAAAAAATTTCCATATTTCAATGCTTACAATCAATCTACCTTTCTTATTGATACAAAATTTTCCAATCACATTTTATAACAATGAATAATTCAACAGCGATTTCGCTCTTTCCCTCCAATCTCTTTCAAACTTAAAAACTATTTAAAATACTCGAAAATAATCAATCGAATTATCGAATAAAGTTCAACTTAACTAAAGATAAGATACGTCGGTCTCGGCGAACTCTCATAAGCTCTAGAGTGGGCTGCCGTAGACGAGTATGTATCTAGTCACGGTTTAAGTTCCACGTGCACCAAACCCATACTCGTCTATGGAATCGCCTTCTTCCGTCGGCTGCGAGAGAGAGAGAGACGTTCTTCTTTCGCCTCTCGAAAAAACAGTGCACTCCTTTTCCCAGAGGAAGAGGTATTTCCCACGCTGTCCTTGGTGGAGAGGCATCGATCGTGGCCGAACGTACTTAATGAGTGTGGATCTAGTCACAGGTCGATAAACAGTGCACTAGACCATCACTCATTGAGCACAATCGGCTGGCCGTTGTCCTGCGACTTCCGCTCCTTGCTCCGCCGCCTTTTCTTGGTCGCTCTTCATTCAAGTTTTAATGGTTCCGCCGCTCCGCTTCTCGCTTATCGCGACAGTTTTCGAGATTCTCAAGGTCTTCCGTCTTTAGCGGCATTTCTTAGATTTAGATTTTATAATTTTCCCCTTTAACGATTCACGGTTGAAAGCAGTTGATTGGGAAATAATTGACAGATCGTTTTTCTGCTTAATATGACAGTTAAAATGAAATACAACAAAGTTTATCGGGTGAAATTTGCGCTTTCATAACTGCTGTTATCTATTCGGAAAGAGCAATTTCGTCTTAAAGCATAATAACTGAAAATAATTCAAGTAAAAATTAATACTTACGAACAAAAAATAAAAATAAAATTATTCGCACAATAACGATCGACGCATATTAAAAAAAAAAAAATTGCCAACAAACGTCCAAAAAATTTAAAGTGAAAAGTCCACCCGAGAAAGCGAGCGAATCGCTAATACAGATTTTCTGCCGATCCGCGAGGCAGAGCCCCGTCGTCCGCCGATGATGCAAGGACGAAGGAGACTTTCATTGCTCGCGACGGGTTCGCCAATTCGCAAAAAGCCGATAAAACGACGAAAAAGAGAATCTTCGTGCACACACGCATCAGCCTCCTCTCGTCGTCGACGAGCAGCGCACAGTCGATGACCGCGCGCCGGCGCACTAATAATTATTCCCCGAGCCCGAGAGCACGTGATATCACTGCCGGATCGGTCGCTCGCTCGCGCTCTCCTCCGTACCAAAGACACGCGGCGCCCTCCCGACGACGACGACGACGACTCGCTCTCCTCTAGTCGCGATAAAAAAAACCCCTCCGCCGCTCTCCCGAGTCTTCTCGAGTCTCTCGGCCGACGCGAAGATGGAGACTCGTCATCGGCAATCTTCGTCAATACGGCCGCCGACTCGCGACGAGAGAGATCAAACGAGCCTGGAGAGCCGAAGATCGTGTGCGTATCGGAAGCCATGAGGCTGCTCTCGAATGAGGGTTAACTGGCGCTTTAACCTGGACTCTCCTCCCGCTCTTTCTCTCTCTCTCTCTCTCTATCTCTCGTTCTCGCCGCATATTACGCACGCTTTCAATCAATTTCAAAGAGCTCCATGTGTCTCCCTCCTACTCTTTTTAATGCCTTTCTTCGCATTCACATTTATCACTCCGCTCGCGCTCCCACTTGTTGCAGCTTCGTATCACTCATTGATCGTTTCGAGGAGAGAGCGTATTGTTTTTTTTTATAGCGATCTGCGCGCGCGCGCGATTTCGTTACGTCAATTTTCAATCGGCCTCGGGCGAGGGACATTTTTCTCTTCGCGGTTTCGGAATTTCGCTCGAATCGCCGCCGAGAGAACCGAACTAGACTGCCGGTCCAAAAGCGAAGCTAAACACCGATTTAGTAGCTCTTTTGTTTTCGCGCAAAATCAGCACTCTTTTATTTCTCCACAACTCTTCCTCGCGTCGCGTGCCGCACTTCTGTCCTTCGAGTCGCGCTCGTCACTGCTCTCTGGCTCTCTCTCTCTCTCTCTCTCGTTCCGAAGATACGCGCCGTCCGCGTTTTGCGCGCAAGCGCCTCCAGTTCCTCTCCGCGCTCTGTACATCGCGATATCGCGATCTACGGAGACGACCACGCGAATTCACCATCCAGCGCGACTCTCTTGCCAACTGCGCGCCGCCGCGCTTTCGTAACGCGGCTTTGCGAAACGGGGAGAAAAAAAAAACAGCAGCAGCCGGAGCGCGCGGAGGAACGGGAGAACTCTCCGCGGTGCAACAGCCGTTGAACTGCACACAGCTGCGCGAGATTCTGCGTCTAATTCTCCAATCGCGAGCTCGTAGTTCCGGATAACGAGGCGCCTTCGCTTCTTTGAAACGGCTCTCGGCTGCGGCTCCGCCGACAATGAGGCTTATTATCGACGACGCGGTTTTTCGAACATTGTGCTCCGGTGAAAGTTTTCGAGCGAGAATTTGCGACGGGGAATGAAACATCGTTAAAAATTGGCTTTTTTACTTTTTACCCAATCATTGAGATATTGAACGAGTAAATTGTTTTTCTTATTTCTTCGATCACCGTTCGTTACGAAAATAAGAAAGCGAAGAAAATTTTCGATTCCGCGGAATTTACCGAGCCAGGCGGAGCTGTTACCCGCGATTGAATATTAGCCGTAAAAGCACGCGGACTCGAAATGCTCCTGGAAATCAGAAAACCGAGGCGACCGCTTTTAACCGAACGCGCGTTCACAAAGCAGGCTGAATGTTGACTATTGTGGAAGCACAAGGAACCTCTTCTTCGCTCTTCCCGTCCCTTCACCCCACCACTCCTTCTCTCATTCTCTCACCTCTGCCTATTTATTCTCCCCCAGGTGCCCACCTTTCGATCTTTTGCAGTCTCCCGCTCGTGACGCACGATTTTGGCAAACACGTGCAGAGAGAAGAGAGAGAGAGACCCTCTGGCTTCCACCATTCATCCCCCATCGATTTTCGTCTCCCTCTCTTTCTCTGCTCTCCTTTTCTCCCGCTCTCACACGTATACGGGCGCACCAACACCGCGGAGCAACACTAGTAGGACTACCGGCATGCCAGTCGTCGAGAAGACCGTGGGAAATGACGTTGAACCTATACCGGTCGTGTTCTCTCTCTCTCTCTCTCTCTCTCTCTCTCTCTCTCTCTCTCTCTCTCTCCGCAGCGGCCCGTCTGCTGCTGCTTCTCTTGTGCTCTCGCCCCGCGCGCGCAAAGCGTGAGTCTAATCCGCGCTCTGTCTTTTATTTTCCGTCTGTCGTGTTCTGTTCCTTTCTCCCTCTCTTTCATCTTTCCCTGCTGCATACATAGAGGTCTCATTTTGCTTCTTACCCCGACGTCTACGTTGCACGTGACACGGTTCTCTCTCTCTCTTTCTCTCTCTCGGCTCTAGTAAAAGTTGAAGCGCTAAACTTAGCACTTTCTTACGGGATGACTGCACGTTTTCTGTATTAAAATAAATATTAACGCTGGATGCCGGTGGTTCACACATTTCCCACGCTTCTGATTTTACGCGACGGGGGCAAATCGCGAACAATCAATCGCGGATGAAAAATTAACGAGTTCTAATAATATCGCATTTTCATGGAAAATACTGTAAATGTACTTCGTTAAAAAAAAAAAGCTGAATTTTCACTGCGGATGAATGTTGAACGCTTATTATTCGCGAGTTATTTTCCCAGTTCAAAGCCCTATTAAAGCGTGAGCGGTAAAAATCTAATTGGAAAGGAGAAGCAACGAGAGAGAGCACACACGCATATACTCGAATCAAAAAAGACGTAGAAAAAGAAGGAGGATAGAGAGAACAAGAGGTTACGCGACATTGGGCAGCCAGTCGTTCGTCAATTGCACTTAATTGAGCAAGGCTAGACGAGCCCAGAGAGGAGCCGCCGCCGCCGCTCTCCGGCGCGTGTATTATTTATCGTGAAAAGGAGGGCGAGGAAAAATATATATATTCCGATCGCCGCTCGCGAATGTAAGCGCACTCGCGACGCTGCCGCCGCGGCGACGGCGGCGCTCGAAAAATCATCGTCGCCCGCATGCGGGAAGCTGTGTGCGACCCATACGCCACGTGCTGACTACGTGCTTAGTCAGTCGAAGGGCTCGAGATCCGAGAGCGCGCCGCCAGCTGGTCCGCCATGTGCGACGATGGGGGCAATTACGCGTACACGAATATTAACGATATTTTTGGAGAAATTTAAGGCTCGTGTATGTTTGATGTCGATCGATTTCGTTTTTGGGTACGCTGAGAAAGTTTGCTCAGCTGAGAAGTGTGAAGGTATGTGTGATGAATGGTGAAAAGGCGCGGAATTTGGCATGAGAACGCTTGCAGTAATGAAACCTTAATTAACTTACTTTTAGGTAAATCCAAACCGACAGGAAATGGTTATTCTGCAGGAAGAAAAACTATTGTTATCAATAGTGTAATTTCAGTACTTTAAATTCGAACGATTTTCTTGCAACTTGGAGCATGAAATAATCTTATCAATCATTTCGAAATTATAATTTGTAAGATGCTGCATTAATTAACCAGAATTACCTTATTTTGCATGATAATGCGCTAATGTTCCTTTTAAAAAGTCGGTATTTTTTTATCAGGAATCTTTACTTGAAATTCAAAATATTCTCGGAAACCTAACATTCCTATGCTGCACAATAATGATAGTATATTGCATACACTCATTTTAATATACTTTAATTAAATTATTTGCAAGCATGCAATGCGGAATAAATAATAAAAGGAGAAGCAGCCTTTAAAGAATCAAATGTACTGTGAAAATTAAATAATAAAGCACATGCACAGGGACATTTTTTTTTAGTGAAGCGAAAGTGTTCGGAGTAACACAATAGTTTACGAACAATAGTTTTGATCACCTGAATAAAATACAAATTCCCTTAAAGCGTCATGCAGTATCACTGGAATAAATCGATTTCACGTTTCCTGTTAAAAATCGATTGTGGACTTCTTCGCGACCTTGCTACCGATATTTATTATATCCTTCCTTCGTACGACTGGCTCTGAATGCAAAAGACAAAAAAAAAATTAACCTTGCAAACTTTTCCCCGTTTTATTCTCTCCGTTTTCGGAACTGCTGTCGTGAATTCAGTTAAAGGTAAAAAAAAAAGATAATTATTCTGCATTAATTTTCAAATCGATTATAACATAAATTAAAATTTTAATAACTGCTAAATTGAGCATAAGTACCTTAGAGAATAAAAAATATTTACACGCCCGTTTATTGACAATAAAACCGACAACGCAACGGTCCGCGAGTCTGCAACAATGGCACTCGAAAAAGTAGCATTAACTGCGAAACCGGCGTACAGTGTGGGAGAAGCGCCGGACTAAAGTAGTAGCCACGTAGTAACCTCCATGAAGGGAGGGATTTTTGGGTAGCTAAACAAAGGCGAGTTAAGGCTGGTTTTTAGGCTATATCACGAGGGGGAGTGAGCGAGAGAATACGCCGGGACGCCAACGGATTCGGGGAACCGGAGATGGGAATGCGAGACGTAAGTCCACCAGCCCGTAACTTCGTTAATTCAGGCTCAACTCCCGCGCTTTTTTTAAGCCTTTCAGCTAACCACGTACATATACATGCAAGACTCGGCAGATAGCTTTTTCGCTTTATGCCGGAGAGTTTGAATCTGTGAACGACCTGGACTTGCAAATGAATGTTATCGCTCTCTCGCTTCGAGTGAATTTGTTTTTTTTTAGATGTGTGGAAACATTCGGGAGAGTGACTGCGGCTGAATGGAGTTTCAAAATACGTTTGATCGCTCGATAATATCTTTAGTATGTAGTTGTTTTTGATGCATTTGCAAATATTAAAAAAACATCGGATTAAATTTAAAGCTTTGCTTCAATTGCTCTGGAATTTAAAATGGAGGATGCAACGCTTCAATGGAATTTCTATATGACGATAAAGTAATGCAGCTACTTACTTTCAAAATATTTGAATGAAATTTTTTAATAGAACTAAGCAATTTTTCTTTTTCAAAATTTCAAACCTAAATTGGAACTAAAATTTTCAAATATTTTTAATTAATATTTTTACAATGAAAATAATATAAAAAGGCATCATTTTAAAAACTATTTTGGTAAACTTACATAAAAAATTTGTAATTCTGGCAATATGTGTGTTATAAAATAAAAGATGTACCCAACAATTGACCGACACTCTGCTATCTATTCCAGTGATTAAATTCGACCGCCAAAGACGTCACAAAAACCGCTTCGAGCCTACCGAAACAAGAAAACGAGTTGTCGGCCGAAACTCGGCACCGAAAAACGGGCGAATCTCACGCGGCGGAGAAAATCGGACAACAGGAACCGCGCGTGACCGGTAGTCAGCGTCCAATTTTTTCCCGATGCTTCACACTCTGAATCAGCGCATGTGTTGTCGACAAAGCAAAGCCCACTCTCCTCGAACGAGGGAAAGAGAGAGAGAGGAGGAAGTGGCGGCGGCTGCGCGATGCCGCCGCCAGAGCAGCAACAGGTTGCCGCCGCTCAAATCGAGAGAAGCAACAAGCGGAGCTGTGCTCGCTCTCCCGCAAAACGTCGGGACGCTCTCGCGAATCTAGCGTGTAGAGAGAAAAAAAAAATCAGTCAAAACTCGACGAGCAGCGCCTCTCTCGATCGCGCGCGCGCGCATACTTTCACTCATTCTTTCGCGCATTTTCTCCTCGCACGCATACACACACGCACACGGCAGTAGCATTCTCTCTCTCTCTACTGTTTCTTTTTTCTACGCACTTCGCGTACTCTTACGAGACTCCCCCCCCGCTTACACGTCTTCCGTTGCCCGTTCTTCCTTCACTGGCCAAAAGTCACTGACGGAAAGTTCGCGCGCGGAGCGCCGATGCCGAGGCAGCGTAAATCCCGAGAGAAGAATAAACACGTGAGGAAAGACGGGAGCCAGGAGCGCAGGCTCGTTGGATCACTGTCGCGCCGCGTGCACGATTTGAACATACGCTCGGTTTACAAAATGTGCAAAAGTGGAAAGGAGGCGCTCTTGCGACACGGTTCGAAAACGGGCGAACAGATCTCGCGAAGGAGAAAGCGAGCGACGCCATGAAGAACGCGATCGGCCTCACTCTCGACACTCGACTGGCGCGACTACGACGGCGCTCCGCTCTCGAACCGAATCTCGCTACTACAATCGCACGCACACACACGTACACACACAGAGACGCGCGCACGAATAACGTAGAATACTACTACTTTCCCTTCCTCGGAGGCGCGCGTGGATCATCGGCTCGAGAAACTATCCGCGTATACGCTGGAGCGAGCGAGCGAGAGAGAGAGAGGGACAAAAGCGCGCGCGATACTGCCTCTGGACGCGGGACGGCGAGAAAAACTGAACTGTCTCGGTGTTTTTTCGCTCTGCCACGAAAGCTCGTGTCTCGTAGGCCGAGTACTCGCGTTCGCGCGCGCTTTGTTCCGAGACAGAGAGAAAGCAAACGTGTACACGCACGCGATGGCGTCGGAGAGGAGCGCGCGTCCTTGAAAACTGAAATTATCCCTTTGAAAGAAATCTGGTCGAGCTCTCTCTCTCTCTCTCTCTCTCTCTCTCGCTCGCTACTCGCCTCGATCACCACTCTCCGTCTCGCTCGCGGCTCGCGTATAACTGCTGGATTTAGAGTGGGGAGCAACGAACGAACTCCTCGACTCGACGATTCTCCCCACCACCCGGCTTCTTCTTCGCTCCGACGGAAGAGACGCTGGAGAAGCAGGGGCGTAATGGCCAGGTCTTCAAATATTTTATTTTTTACGATTCACTGACTTGAGGCTGTAAAAATTATGCTTTAATAAAACTTTTGCTCGCTGAAAAATATTCGCGTAAACAAAAGCTTTCTCGGTGAAAATATTGTTGGCGTCGTTGCGAGCGAAACACCGTGTATATTTATCGAAATTTTTTAATCTCTCGAAAAGGGTTTTAATCTAAAATTATTTTTAGTGATTAGACGCGTAAAACTTGCAGTGTTAAAAGGAATCTTCGTTTAACAACTCATTGAAGAACTATCCTCTAGCGCATAAAATGCTAAATTAAATATACAATTTTATCTCCATTGAAATAAAACTTTCAACGCTTTATTGCTTCGCGGTTTATTATTTAATCGTAAAAATGAACGAAATTGCATTAAAATCTGTTATTTTATTTCCAAGCCCCCTTCTTACTTCTGTCTATATCTCTCTCAAGATTAATTGCATTTTTCTTTAAAGCAGTTCTCGATCCTCTCACTTTTGAGATGTTCCCCGTCCTCCTAATTTTTTTTCCCCCCTTTACTTCAACGTCCGTTTGTCTCAAGTATTTGAAATTCAGAGGAAATTGGAGCTTTCGACACACAAGTCTCGGAGCTCTTTCGGCATCGAGGTAAGAATTGTTCGTTCCCTTCTCTCTCCTGCCATAGTTTGCTCTTTGTAGAAAAGACACCACACGCCACTGTAACCAGCTACGGCAGCGATCTCTCCCAAAGACAAAGACGGAAATGGCAAAAAGCAGAGAATAAAGAAGGAGAGAGAGAGAGAGAGAGAAGGGAGAGTAGGGATAATGGCGGCAATCTATACCTGGACGATTTTTGTGGCGGGAATTACGAGGGCCTTCTTCTCTTTCTCTCGGTGTTTCGCGTGTGCGTGAGCGTATATATATATAAATATATCCCTACAGGACCTGGCTACTTCGTCCGCGCGACCAAAGCCGGATCCCTTCGGGCTCTCCATGTGCTAAATAGACCTTTCGAGGGGGTAGTTTCTTTTGTGCGCGAAATTGAGGTCGGCGAGCCTTCACGAATCACGGAATGTTCGTGCCGGGCATTGAAGTCGAGGCGAGGCGGGGTAATTTTAATAATGTGCTTATCGGGCTCATTTTTGCAAACCGATGCACACTCGATACTTTGCGCACTCGAAATTCAGCAATTTGCTCTAGGCTTCGGAGCTAATAACACGCGAGTTTTCGAAAAGAATCTTAAATTATTTTAAAGTTTTATGGAAATGCGATGTTTGTACATTTAAATTTACTTCCCAGAATTTCGGTTTTTTGCAAAGCCATATCCTACAATAGTCTTATAAATTACAATACATAAAATCAATTATTTACGATAAATAATGGGCTACATTTTACATTAATTTACATGTGAAATAAATAATAATTTTAGATATTTCAATAGTTTGTATTTTTTTAAGTTCATTCTAGACTCCAGAGGAAAAAAACCGTCGATAAAAAGTAAAGGAAACCAGGAGAAAGCAATCAACTTAACAAAGGGAGAAAGAAAATTAAGGAAACTCTTAAAACAAGTAGAAGCAGAGGGGAAAAACTGTTATAGGACGCGTAGATTCTCTTCTAAGATTAATTAGAGAAAAATTCCTCAGAAAAGCTAAAGATAAAGGTTTTGTTGTAATCTAACCAACCGTTTAACGGTATTTACACTTCGAATGTTCTATCTTCTTGCAATTAGTTAATTCTGAAATACCAGTGAAAATTTGTTGACACTCCGCGTCAAAATCAAAACCGTTTATAACCAAAGCAAACGAAAACGATAAAAATTCCGATAAAATAAAAAGTTTGAAAGAAGCGGTCGAAGTAACGTACGTAGAAAAAAAAAGCACCGATAAAGGCGTGACACAGAGAGCGAAAGAGAGTAATTCTAACGAGAACAGGACTGGAGAAGCATCATGTAAAGAGGAACGAGTGAGTTGCGACCGTCAACTTGACTGGCCTCGAAGAAACGACCTCGTGGGCATTGCGTCGCGCGCAACTTGGCCAACCGTTGGCCGCTATCGGCCTGTAACATTGCCACGGGCACAGGGCCGTACAAAAGCCGCATTGCTTCGCTGATAAGTGCATTTGCGATACTGGCGTATTTGAGAATGTGTAATACGTGAATGTTCGGTGAACTTTGATTTTTAAATCGACGTTTCGCGCTCTTCGGTATTTTTCGGTAACTTTCGAAGACAAAATGGAGCCTTTAACGGTTTTCTCAATTGCTTCGCAAATAATATTTGTTTACAAGAAAGGTAAACAGTTTTGGCGACGTTAGAAGTGATATTTGTATAATTTTGAATTACAGTTACTTAACGCTGACAATGTATAATTGATTTTGCATACTTCGTACCGAACAATACCCCAAAAATGATTCGAAATAAAGAGCTCCGCAGCTTTTCTCCGACATACCGCAACGAAACCGAACTTTCACAATGAACGATTTCCATTTTTTTTTTCCGTTATGTGCGCAATGTACATGTACAGGACGTAAGAATAAAAGAACTGGCTTTGATACGAACGCCAAACAAAAGCTCTCACTCTCTCTCCATGCATAGAAGCCCATTTCCGCTCTCTCGTATCAAATAAATCGTATAAGGGTCTCGGCTAAAAGCGCACGAAGATCGATTCTCATTAATTAGCAAAACAATGGGTACATGAGGACTTAGGAAAAAAGAGAAGAGAGTTAAGAACGGGTAGGAAGTTTGTCTTTCAATTTTCTTTCTCTTTGCAGAAGAGTAAACAAACTTTCAAAATGCTTTTAGAAACACTAACGTACCGGAACAGACAACAATAAATTTTGATTTGGTGAAAGGTTCAGGTATAAGAGATGATTCGGAAAAGATAGAAATATTTCAGTGTATTTAAATAAAACTGGATATTACAGACAATTTAAAATGTTATTATAGGCGAGATTTGAATGAAAAATAAAAATTCGATCAATCTATAATTTCTTTTAATTTTAATTTTCGAAAATATTTCTTATTTTCGCGTAATTAAATTATTGTTGGTAGAACTAGAACTTTAAAATATAAAAAACGTAGGAAAAAATTCAAACGGTATGGGTAAATTAAATACTTTTTCTTGAATAAATAAAAACTAAAAACTGACCCCAGCAAGATTACGCAAAATTTGATCTCAGCCTTACAGATTCAAGAGTATCAGAGAAAAAAATCGGAATAGTTTAAAGAAACTACACGGATTATTCTATTCCACTTTCTCCTTTTCTCTTTTGGCCGTTCGGAGGATGTTTTTAGGAATATGAGAGAAAAAAGAATTGGATCCACAGGTAGACTCATTACGTCATTGCTACCATACCACGTGGGCAAACGAATGGGAGAGTACGGCGTCGACCACAAAGAATGTACGGACAGTGTTGCCAGCGCTACGTAAATCATCCTCTCAGAAAAGAGTGAACGAGGAGGAAAGAATGGAAGAAGTAGAGAAACTGCCGGGAAGAGAGTCCGATGTCTTTCAGCAGAAATTTATAATATCGCTACCGCGAGGCGCGATGCCCGCCAACGCGAAAAAGTAGCGCGGCTCGGAGAAAGAGCAGTAAAAAAAGGGATCGTTTCTTGAAGGAACCTTGAGAAGTCGACGACGGCACTGATTCTTTCCCGTACCAGACTTTGTTTCTCTCTCTTTTTTCAAGCTTTTGGCGCCAGGACGCTAGCTCTTGTAACATCCGTTTTCACATGATGAATGATTATAATTTTAATTTTATTCATTTTTTTTATCTTTATTTTTTACAGAATTTTTTCTATTTTCATTAAGAAATTTTAAATTTATTGCGTAGTAATCTTTAGTTTGATAAAAACATTAATTTTGTTTATATGAAAATGCGAAAAAAATTTAAGATTATAAGAAGATTTGACTAAACTTACTTTATTACCTTTTGTAAGCTTTTTAATTCATTTTATTATGTCTAAATTTTTCTCCTAATTTTAAATAAGCAGATTAATTATTAATACAACTTAATCCCAAGCTAAAGTAGAAATATATTTTAAGCATGAACCCATTGTTTTCTTTAAAAATTGAGTTTCTATATAAAAAATAAAAACTGAAAATATTTTTTTATACATAGTATTTTGGAAATTTTTCCATATTTCTGTATTGTACTCTAATTGTAAAATTTTATTTTTAAATATTAAGAGACAATGCTAATAATTAAAACAATTATTATTAGAAATATCAAACTTTCTAACTTAAATATTTAATAATTTTATAAGTCACAAAATTTCTTACCAGTAACGATACTTTTTCTGGAGCATAGATTTCCAATATTCCCATCATTTCACTTTCATCATCTCTATAAATTAGTTAAGAAAAAAAAGGTAACCATTCTTCTAAAATTTACAAGGATATGTCTCCTAGAGCAAAAATTTAAAAGGATACTGCCATTTACTGGTTTGCGAAACATCTAAATATTTTCTATTTTCGTGTTCAGGCTCTTTATTTGTGCTGCGTGGAGTGGTACGTTTCAATTCTTCTAATCCCTTTAAAGTGGGTTCAAGATTTCCATCTAAATGAGCAACACCAAATGCAATCCACATATCTAAAAATTCTTCTTCGTCTTTGTCATACCAGTGACATAATTCAATGCCTGTATTAAATTTAATTACAATTAATTTTAAACTACACAACTATAAAATATCCTATAATAAATTTATCTTTAAAAAATCAAATTTCAACTAGACCAGTATCGTTAGAGAAAGATCTTGAAACAAATACAATAAATAAAATTTTAAAAATATTTTTTAAACATTTCATAAAAGAGATTGTGAATTTTATCAAAAAGTAATATTTTAATTATTAGAATAGAAATAGATTATTTAGAAATTAATATAGAGATCGAAATGCAGAGAAAAGGTTAAAAATTTAATAATGTAAAAGTTAAAATAATATAACAAATTTAAATTACACTTACACTTATCTAAAACCTCATCGCTAAGATTTTCACATCCAGTAATTTGGAATTTTTCCAACAATTCTTTCTTTGTCACCATTTTAGTGTCCGCGAGGAGATGGTTTCCCGCCAAATTTCCAAGGAACCAAACAACTCCCGTTTCTCTTCACGTTATGCCAGCGTCTGGCGGGGCGAGTGGCGCTGGCGAGAGTGGCGAGTAAAAGATCCGAGAGCTCGGCTGCTCTGTAGATAAATTCAAAAATACGATCAATGACAGCGCTACAAGTTGATGCGACCCCTACTTGAACTTTTTGGAATAGTATGTTAGTTGATAATGCAGATTTATATAATATAATTAATGTAGAAACAAAAATTCAATTTTGTTAATTAAATTTAGATTATTAATTTATAAGAAATGTAAAAGAAAAATATTATTTTAAGAAATGGATAAAGCTTTTGGTTTTAATGAAAAACTTACATTTTTGTTGACTTGTTTTATTTAAATTTCCATTGTTATACATATATTTTACATAATATATTTAAAATATTTCTTACGTAATAATAATTACAAAACATAATAAAACTGAATTATCAAAATCTTCATCGCAATTTCTACTACTATGCTCTGTGAAAAATACAATTAAATGCTTATTTTCAGTACATTGCGCGTACTATTTTCTTTAGGTTATACGCGCAATTTTTCAGTATGATATTACGTTACTTAATTTCAAATATTTATCAAAATTCAAATCTTGAGGATGTAGAAAATTCTCGCGCCTATTCCTTACCGACCAATCAAAATCAATCTTTAAAAAATGTTTCACAACATCCGGCTATCTCTTTTTTAAGAGAGGCACAGTATTTGTAATATCGTTATTAACTGAATTAATTCTGTAGTTCCAGAGGAGCAAAGTATTTTTGATCTTTCTCCCACAGTTTGATCAAATTTTCAGACACATTTGGAGATGGGAATCTATCGACCCACGATTGTATAAGTCCTTCAAAATTAGCGTCATAATTTTTCAAAATAACATTTCCTGATGCTAGAACAATAAAAAATATTTAAATGATATAAACGTTTTAAAATATAAAAATAAAGCCAATGTCGGCTTCATAAACTCACCATCGACACTGGTATTTGATTGTACGAATATTTTTCTTGGTTGCTTGTGAGCTAAAATAATATCTCTCCATTTAGCCCATGGGTGTGGACCACTTTCAGGTACCTCACTATATTTATCATACATTTCTTGAGCAGCTTTTATGTCTGCTGTGCTTTTATAATATTGCAACTTCTTTAAAAATTCTCCAATAGCTTTTTTACCAACAGTATGTATTTTACTTTTATCTAATGTCAATCTTAAGTTTTTACCAGGTTCAGTTTCAACTACAGTAATAAAATCTTCACCGGCTTCTAAACAAACTCTAAGCAGTACATAACGAGCTTGAGAGTGAGACTGTAGCCATTTCTTTGTAGAAGGCTGATACATTTCTAAAGCTTTAGCACAACCGTTCCATAATAAAGACAACCAATTAACATAAATAATGTCATCTGCATCTGGTCCATCGAAGCCAAATATTTTAATCACATCTTTTTCTAAACTTAAGTAGAGACCAACAGCTTCAGCTCTACATTCTTCATAAGATGATCCCATAGATCCAAAAACTGAATCATATGTTTCTCCATCCAAATAATATTTTGTAACTGATTCTCCTGTAAGAGGATTTTTAACTTTTTCTGTATCAAAATTGAAGGCCCCATCATCCAATTTCCTCAATAATTTTCCACTACCATGACCAAGTAGTTCATGAAGACCTACTTGAACTTCAAAACTAGTGACTCTATGTTTATTTAATAGTGCTTGATCCTCTTCCGATACAAATGGTATTACATCTTGTTTCATACTAGCTGGAATAACATTACCAAGGGATACATTTTTGAATCCCTCTGATTGCCTAATTTCATCATAATTTGGAATATTAATTCCAGCAGGAATTCCAGAGCCCGAAAAAGTTAATACATCAAGTGAAGTAAAATCAGGTCGCAAAAATGTATCTTTTTCAAAATCTTTACCCCATGGCAACAATGGCAATAAGTTTTCTGCGTTATTAACAAGAGTTAAAAACTTTTTAGACATATCTCGATTTACCATTGCAACAAAACCTTCAAATTCACCTCTTTGACCAGCTGGATCTCTATAAGTCTCAATAAAACCAATATAAGTCTCAATTGCAGGACCTTTATCTTTGATCCAGTACCTAGAACCATTTTTATGTTCTTCTAAAGAACCACTTACAAAATGTTCTATGTATTTACTAAGCATATTTACTTCAGTTTCATTGGCAGCTTGCTCTTTAGCCTTTTTAAGATTTTCAACAACGGACAGAAGGAGTAAATTATAATCTCCTCTAGTAATTTTAAATTGTGCATCCTTGAAAATTTCTTCAGGAAGTGTAATTTTAGGATCTTCACTAGTTTCAGTAGAAGCTAATCTTATCTCATATTTACACTTGTAATTATCACCTTTAACATCTATTTTAAAACATCTGGCATTGTAAGATTCTAAGCGCTTATGTTGCATAAATTCATTAACAAGTTGTGCATCATCTTCTGTACAATTTGCTGAAAAATACGTGGTAATGCCTTTGTTTCCTAAACCCAAAGATTTCACTTTTCCTTCTAATTTATATGCTGGATCTTTTATCTTATCCCAAAGAGATTGCAAACTTGAAGAATCTTCTTTGAATGCTTTTGACCCTTTAACTATTAATTCAAATTTGTCTTTGGGTAAATTCGGAATAATTTTGCTGTCTCCAAAAGATTTATAGTTACCAGCATTAGAAAGTATACCACAAGTATATACTAAAAATGCCTAAAAAGTAAAAATAATAAAGATAAAATAAAGAAAAAAGCTTTATAATTTTTAATTAATTATTCAATTGAAATTATAGTATTTTTCCCAATTCAGGCATGAAATAGCCTTCATTTCACGCTGGAAAGTAGCATAGAAAATCGAGCATTTCAAACGTTTGAGGAAATGTTTTGTCACAGCGGGGAATAAATCTTTATTCCCCGCTAAATAAATGTCTTTTTTCGTCGCTTACATCGGGGCTTACCGGACAAAACAGTCACTTTTTTTTAATTTTTAAAATTAAAAAATTTTTTTTTCTTTTTAATTTTTTTTGTTTTAAATAATTTTGTACGATTTGAAATGCACGATCATCTATTCAACTGTCTAACACCATATGAGGGCTTTTCGTTGACAAAAACACGGTGTGTAACACGGGGAGAAAAGCTATGTTAGACTCGGATGAGGTATTTTCAGCAAGAGTCGGAGTCGAGGACGCCGAAGACGCCCGAGAATAGAGAATACCTTACCCTCGCTAGAAATAGCTCATTTTCTCCCTTTGTTGTACAATGTACTAATTGTATATAATATTTTATTAAAAACTTACTGTAAATTCATCTTCTGTAACACCTGCTGCTAAAGCAGCTTTTTTTAAGTCTTCTATAGGCTCAGCAACAAAAATTTTATGGAGAAGAGCAAAAATTAATGGTGATTCTGGTGAAGTTTGAATAAATACTATAAGTCCTCCATTCCATGCTGCTTGACTGAGATAATGTGCATATAATTTTTCTTTTTGCGTAAGAGCATTAAATGCTGCATCGCATTCTAATCGAACTATTGGTTGTGTATTAAGCAATGTATACTGAGAAATATCGTCACTCATGTTAATTGAAGAATGGAAATATCTGCAATAAAATAATTATTGATAATGGCAATATGAAAAGACTCAGTTATAATACATGCATTGCTAAATAATTAAATAAATATTAAACATTTATGAGAATATCTGTTAATTTTTTAAAAATAATTTAAGAATTCTCTAACCTATAAAATAGTAGTTACATTATTGTAAAATATTTTAGAGCACATTTATTTAAAATAATTACATTAGATTAAATCAAAAATTTTTTATTTAATATTTTATTTATAATTCTAAAAAGCTACGTCATATCTTATTAAAATGTGGAAAATTATTGAATACCTGTTAAAATGAGATAAACTGTGTCTTTGAATAGTCTTTTTAATAATTTTACTTAAAATAAGACTAGAAAAACCTGAATGACGAGCTAAACGCTTACTAGAAATACTGGATAAAAATAAATTTGACTTGCAAAATTTGAACATCCTCTTCCAACTTCCAAGTTCCAACAATTTTAACGTAAAAACAATTGGTAACAAAGAAGGGAAAAATGTATTTTATACCGCAAGATGTCAGTTGTGAGGATAATTTCTTGTGCAAAACATATTAAAAATATTTCTAATTAGTTTAAGATATCAAAGTGCAGAACCGTATTAAAAGATGAAAGAAACTTATAACTTAACTATTGCTTACTTACAGACTTTACGACGATCGGCGAATGAATAAAAGTCGGGATGATCAGTGGTGGACTGGTGGGTAAGCAGGGTAAGAGCCTGTCTAAATACAAAACGCTCTGTGCACCGTGCACCGTGCGCTATGCCACTGACTCTAAGTCGTGATTGGTCATATAAACAAAATTAACCAATCGCAGCTCTCATACAATGGCACAGAGCACGTCAGCACGATGCTCTAGACATATTATACGCGGACCATGTAGATAATGTCATTTATGTTGTTAATCAACTCTGCGGTACTGCGGTCTGCGGTTTCCATTTCTTGATTTCGACGTTTTAGGCATGAAGAATTTAAATTCAAAAATATTTTATTAAACACATCCTCATCCTTTTCAGTTATTTGTTTGAAGTTCGTCTACATACTATTCTTTTATTGTTAGAATTGTTCAAAATACAGAAAATGAATTATAATAATCTAAATTGTAAGAATTTTAAATAAATTTTATATACAGAAAAAATATTAAAGAATTAATTTTTGCGGGCAAATGTAATTAACATAAGAAAATTGTTATAATGTTTTAGTGATTTATTTATATGTACATACATAATCTTTGATACAAATTTAAATTAAATTAAAAGAAATAAAATTAATCTAATTTTTTATAGTAAATGCATATTTACAGAAGTTATCAAAATTAAATATTTTAAAACTTAAACATTAATAAATAATTATAATTTTATATTTATTGTAGAACATCTAAATTACTATAATTATTTATTATTATTCTTTTACATCTCCAATTCCATCAGCATTTATTGCAAATGTAGCTTCACTTTCTGGTAAACATGGAGAATCATAGATTTTACAAATTCTGGTTTCACCTCTGCCTTTTCGAAAATATAGTCTAGTTGTACTAGCATGAGCTATAATATTTCCTCCAATTGGTTTTTTTTGGTCCCCGCCAAACATACTGGCAGCTCCATCAACTTGGGCTACAACTTGATTAGTAATAACAACAGCACATCCAAATTCATCAGCTAATCGAAGTAGAAGTCTAAGAAATCTAGCCAAATGCATTTGCCGAGCTGCTAGTTCTCCTCTTCCTGCAAAATCAGTTCTATATAATGCAGTAGCACTGTCCACAATTAACAAACCATATCGAGATTCAGACATCATAGCACTAGCTTTTATCAGAAGTTGTGTTTGATGATCAGAATTATAAGCACGTGCAGTTGCAACGTTGTCAAGTACACTATCACCACTAATATTATATCTTTCAGCAACAGCTATTAATCTTTCAGGTCTAAAAGTACCTTCGGTGTCAATATAAATACATTTTGCTTCAGCTCCTCCCATGTCCACAGGTAATTGACAATTAACTGCCAAAGTATGGCAAAGTTGTGATTTACCAGTTCTAAATTCTCCAAAAATTTCTGTAATTGATCCTGTTTCTATACCACCTCCCAAAAGGCGATCTAACTCTGCAGAACCAGTAGTAATATATACGATATTTGCTCTAATCATGTGTACTTCAGCTGCAGTTTTAAATCCCATAGTCACTAATTTGGATGCTTCCTGAAGAATTTTTTCAGCTTTTCCTTCACTTATTCCCTTAATTGTAATTAAGACCTTTTTAGGAGTATAAGCAACCGATTCAACTGTATAGTATCCTGCTTCTTCTAATTTTTTAATATCAGCTGCTGTGATGCCATTGCCCTAAAAATGTGTAAAAATGAATTATAAAACACATACTTTTTTTTACACATACAATGTAACGCAACATTAAATAAGAATTAATTATTAGAATCATGATAATCAGCTTCAATGTGATCAAAATTTATTAAAAAATTTATTAATAATTAAGTATACATTAGTTCTAGTTCTCAGTGACAGTTCATAAATTCTTTTTTTTAAAAATTCAATAATAACAAATAAAGAATCGATATTAAATATTAAGTGTTCAAAATACAAAAAAAAAACGGTTCATAAGAAATTTAATATTTTACATTATTCTTGTTCTGTAGTTACATACCTCCAAAGTTTTTATAAGTTTTGCTTGCCCCTGGCATTCTAAATCTTCATCTTCTTCTATTACCGTACTGGCAACTTCACTCGCCATAATTGTCTACAATATTTTTTTATTAAAAAGGCACGAAAACTGGTAAGTAAATACAATGTTGATATGCGTGGTTCAAGTCCAAACACGCTTTTAAATCCCCGAGTTTAAAATGGACAGTTAGACATCTTTCTTTGTAGTAACGGTCGTTTGTGTGTAGTGTATAGATACAGGTATACTCATAGAGAATGGAAACAGTGAACACAAAATTGCTTCGTATACGTATATAAACTTTCTCAGTGCCCTCGTGCGGCAGCTACCAGAATTGTAGCTACCGCCAAAAGCGACAGTCGCCGACGCCATGTTGCCATAATTCGTCATCTGCATTTAATTTTGTTATCTTTTTATTGTTAAATAAATTACAATCTGTTTAGAAAACTTAAAATTAATAAATTCAGGAAATTTAAAATAAATAAAAAGCTAATCGTAATTTAATTTTAAAAAATTACACTGAAAGTTTTTGCGCTTGCGCTTATCTATCACGTGATTGACTGCCGTTTGCGCGGTTAATTATGAATTTCAAATGTCATTGAATCTGTTATATACTACATAGGAGTAAGTAGTGTTACAGTCTTTAATTTAAAAAACATATTATAAATAAGAACCGTAAATTTTTATTCCTTACAAAATTTATTTGAATGAAGATTCAGAATCCTTCACCATCTATAAACTTCTTTTTGGATTTTCTAACCTTTTCGGGTTTCAAAAGTTTTTCAAAAATATATTAATTACCAAGCACACTTCTTAATTCACAACTTATTTCAGTCATTTGTTATTTACGTGATTTTCTTTTACAATTATAATTATTAAACAAAACTGAATAATACAACTTAGTCTTGAAATAATTTCAATTAATTCTTATTTAAAGTATACAGTAAAATGGAAATTAACGCGCATCGGTGTGAATTATCAGCGTCACGCTATACTATTTCGGAACCTGCCGAGGGTTTCGTATCTACAGTCAAGAACACAATTCGAAATTGGACCACTATTGACTTAAAACATCCAAAATGCCGACAATACCTTTTTAGTATGGCTGCTGCTAATAAGGAAAAGCGTCGTCAAGAATCACTAAAATGTTGGTGGATTATTCATCCTTTTAGCAAAATTAGGTAATTTTTCTTTCACTCTTTAAAAATGTTTTTATATGAAAATTCGTACGCATGAATTTTAAATTGCAGACTATTTTGGGAAGTAGTAATGGCGGTAGTGTACTTTTTTGCATTTATAACAGTACCACTTTTGATGTGTTTCGTAATATTGGATTATGAAGACATTCGTTATGACAATGTAAATCCAGTAATTTACTGTTTTTGTTGGATTGATATTGTTGGCCATTGCATTACGGGATTTTACGATCGAAATAAGGATGAAGTAATTCTAGATCAAATGACTATTTTAAGGTAAAAATAAAATAAAAACTTAAAACACGGCTTAATTCCGAGACGAAACGAAAAAATCGATATAAAATTTGAACTACGAGAGCGAAACGTTTTTTTTTCTTAGAAAATATCTACAAGGCTACATGCTGATTGATATTCTGACGTCTTTACCGTATGATAGAATCACGTCTCCTTGGAGAAAAGTTCCAGGACCCGAGGACTTTATGAGCGTATCGCTCATTAATCTTATACCCTTGTTTAAACTTTCGCGCTATTTTACTTTTACGTATTACATTCGACAAATATTTTTGGTAACTGCAAATACGAAGCGTCAAGTATAGAACTTTTTTACCATGCATTTATTTGAACTTTTTCAGTATTTCGACAATGAAGATATATGGTGTGAAATGGTTTTAACATTGGTTTTATACACTTACGTAGTTCACTGGTTTACTTGCTTTTGTAATGTTACGCCTTTAATTATGATGTACGTTCAGCACGTAGGAGTTCAAGTTAGTGGAACTAAATTATTATTGCTTATGCTTATTGTTCCAACTGAATAAAATAACTTTATTGTACTTTTCGAAAAAATTATCTTCAAATTTTCTTCTAGGATAGTGAAGATACGTGGTTAGCAAATTTTACTATCCGCGGAACAGCGCACAGATATCAGCGTGCTTTGTTTATAGTAATTGAAAATTTTACTGCCAGCGGTTACGGTGGTATTAAGCCAATGAGTGAAGGTCATATAATGGTTTGCAACATACTCATGATTCTTGGCAGAATTTTCGAGAGTTACATTATAAGTACGGGAAAATAGTTTTAGTATTTTATATGAATTTTTATATTTCCCATAGCTTTAAAAAGAACGTTTTTGCAGTAATGCTGTTGCAAATAGTAGCTGATAGAAAAGCTTCGGAATCAAAATACGAGCAAATAATCAATCAATTGTTTGCCTATGTGAGGGAAAAGCAACTTCCTTCGTTTATGAGAAAAAGACTTTTAGCTTATTATCATTATCGCTTTAGGAATAGTTATTTTCGTGAAAAAAAAATTTTGGCACATTTGTCTGGTTCGGAAAATATTTCCATTATAAATTTTTTTGATCTATTATAGATTTGTGTGATAATTACATTCCTGCTTTAAACATTATTTTAGATACATTGAGTCAAGAAGTAATCTTGCATTCTTGTAAGCGTCTCGTTGAGAACGTGGAGATTTTTCAAGGTTTACCAAAAAAGATCTTGACAATGATTGTCACTCATTTAAAACCAGAATTATATTTAGCAAAAGACATGGTCATAAAAGCTGGTACTCAAGGCGACTGCATGTTCTTTTTATCCAGTGGCACCGTTGCCATACTGACACCCACCGGAAAAGAAGTAGTTCACTCGTTAAAAACATAAATTACAATTCTTTAAATCAGCTTTCAAAAATAATTCGACAATTTAAAGGTCTGCTTTCTGGAAGACGGCGCGTACTTTGGCGAAGTAGCTCTCCTCGTGCAGGATCAGCGTCGAGTGGCGAGCGTCGTCGCCGTTGAAGTTTGCGAGGTGTATCGACTGGATAGAAAAGACTTTCGCAAGTGCATCGCCGTCCACAGTGATTTGTTCTCGAAGATCGAGCACATCGCCACCGAGAGAATGCAGCGAACTTTCATGATCGAGGAGCAGCACAAACGCTTCTCGATGCACTCGAGAGCCTCCACCATCTCGTACTTGAAGAGGCAAAAGAAGTTTCAGAGATAGGGATTGAAAAAAAGTACAAGGCCACTTGTTTCTATTATATTTAATTCTGTATTTAAGGACCTTAAATGATATTATTGTCCATACAATATATTCGTACAATGGCATTCATTCGTATCTGCCTACATTTCATCGTAGAATCATATATTAATCCTTACCCTAAAATACTAACAATTACAATAAAGATTTTTGCTAAAAGATTTACGATAGCACTGAAGTGACAATTTATACGTCTAATGATAATATTTTTCAGATATGATTCATATATGTTCCTTTGAAATTTGCACCTTGAGTCTCATTGCGCCTTCGCTCCCAGGCTACTTTGCTCTTGTCTTTAAAAATCCGCATTATCGCCGATGTCCCAAAAATGTTTTACGTTGTTTCACATCGAGGGTATATGATTATTTGTTGAGCACAGCATCAATCGTTCGTCAATAATCGACGCACATTTTGTTTGTAAAGCTGAAAAACTGTTGGTACAGATTTCTTACAACAATCTACGAATATCGATATACGCGAGGTACGTTCCCGAAGTAAGAAATAAAATAGTCCGTCGAATTCGATATTACGGATTTATAAAAACCTGTTATCAATGTATGATTATTATAAGGGATAAATTTGAATTGTCTCTCGTTAATGCAGTGATACTTTATTCGACGATATGTTCTCTTTTAAAACACAGGAATGATTAAAACTTAGAATATTTGGATTGAAAATTCGATGTTTACAACTATTTCTACTCCAGGCAGATTCGTACAAAAGTAAAAGAAAGTATAAAATAGTTCCGCTAACAGATAGATGTCATTAGTTTTGGAAGATCGGTTTATACAAATTGTTTATTAACTCTACGGCTATGTTTATTATAATTAATATGGTCACTGTTCCTCTTGACGATTGTGTAATATACGTGACAAGAAAATGTTAAAGAATGCCGAATGATTTTTGAGTGAAATGTTTAAAAAATTAAATTCGAATAACGCATAAAAACTGCTTTTCATTTAAATTCGTTTATTTAAAGAGCTACATGAAAATGAATATTTTCACAACATTCGGTAATCTTTTTACTGAATTTTCTTATCGTATCTAATAAGGCACATGATTCGTGACTCAAAGTGAATAACGCAGCTAAATTGCTAAAATCAAACACTGATTTATGTTTAGTTACAAAATTATGACTGCTTAATTTAAATGCCTCAAAACTCAGTGTAAATAAAAAAATATTTTTTAACGTAATAATTTTTTAGTTTCCAAGAAAAAACTTCAAGCTTGGTAATTATACCATTATAATTAAAGTTGTAAATATTTTTCACTATATATTATTAGAATAAATAGCAGATACTTGATGCCCCTACATTTTTTCAATTTACACTGACATTTTTTATAGTCTATAGATAATGTTGAAACAAAAAAATTAGAAAATAAAATTATGACTGTACTACTGATGCTTCAGGAACAAAATCGTAAATGCGATATTGTTTTTTACTTAAGACAATCTTTTGTTTTAAGAGGAATAACGTACATTAATAATGAAACTGTACAGAAATGGCGTTATAAGCAAATCCAAACAAGTAGTTGATGATTTTTCGATCATTAGAACGCTTTATCCTGTGTCCAGTAGCGATATAAACGAGTATTCGTTAAATCTTCGCTTAGTTACAATACAATATATAATAAACATAATAATATTAATCCTGACGATATAGCAAACTGTATACGCGTGGATATTACATATTTACTTTTTTAATACTTTACAATATAACACGGCTGTAAGCTTAACGCAAATAAATGCCATTACCTTATCATGCGAATGTAAAAGATTTATATAAAATCAAGTCAATTGGTGCTGATACTGAACATGACTTGAAGTAGCATTCCTTGTAATGATCAGTATCAAAAATCAACTCATTATCGATTTGAAAATATTTAAATTTTAGAAATTTATTACATACTCATGTGTCTTAACAGTTTAACAGCTTATAAAACTTTAAATTGTAGAGAGCAGTGGCTCAACCACTAATTATTATAAAATCAATCATCAGTATTCAAAGTTTTTGTTTTACTCAAGTGCTTTTGTAAAACTCAAATTATTTTTAATATAAATTGTAAACAGTTCATTCGGAAAAAACATTTCCTTATAAACAACTCGTATTATTATTCTACTTTCTTGCTTTAAAACGTCAATGTATATGTCAGTACGTTATTTTATATTCATTAAAATTACCCTATGCTTAGCTTATCATATCTATTATCTGAGATGTATGGCAAAGGTACAGTGGTTGTACTACACTATCTACTGCAACGTTTAAGAAAACTTTTTATTTCAGATCTTCTCTTTATCAATTCCGTGAAAAGAATTTTAAGAGTTTTTCATTTCTAAAAATATCGATGGTCAAGCTACAGACTTTTAGAAATGAAAAATCACCTAACTTTTTCGAAACTCAAAAACCTCTACTTTCTAGTCGTTTAAACTTCTGTAACGATTAATGATTTTCCAAGATTATGAAGTTATTTGTGAGTTCTGTAACTGAGGCCTATTTTATAGCCTCGTGGGGCATATTCTTTTTACGAAACAGGCCCGTTGGACTAGGAATCAGCATTAGATCGGTCTATACATAGGAGCACTATTACGTACATCAGACAAATACACTGTATTAATCCTAAAGATATTTTAAAATTCTCTTAAAACTTGCATTGCATAACTTATTGCTATATCTATATATAGACGACCCAAGGCTTTGGCAGTGTACTAAATTCGATTTTCCGTCATGTTTTCTGCTGTTTTTCTTTATGTTTAACGTTATTTTGGGCACCGGAACATGAACTGTATTTTGATTCTTTGAGTATGTGCAGTCTTTACATTCAGGAAAAACGATTTACGTGTCTTTAGCATTCGGATATTTTACAGGAAAGATAAAAGGGACCTCTTCACTCTTTGATTATCGGAGTCGTATGTTGTACGTCTGGGAGCCAATTGACCAGCTTCCGTACACGATCGACAGCAGAACTTCGCGTAATATTGATGCTGGCAGTATCTTGCTTGGACGATAAGGCTGCAGTTGGCTAATCGTGTATTGTCCTGGCAGTACGGATCAATGTAAATACCTGCAGTATTACAATGTTTGTTAGTGGTGGATTCGGTGAAAATGCTAAAAATTGTACATTTTTTAAGTAACTACCTGCTACGCGAATTTCTATGGTTTCAGAACTGTTGGAGTATTGATTAACTCCTTCGCAGCGATAGTTGCCCGTGTCGTTGGTGTTTGATGGTGAAATTATCAATTCGTTCGTTGCTGAAATAAGACGAAGAATTTGATTTTTCTCGTAATTTTATCAAAGCGCAAGTAATTTGTGAAATTTACCGGTAATTCTAGTACGCTCGTCGTCTTGAAGAGGAACTCCGTCCTTGAGCCACGTGACGCGTGGTTCTGGATATCCTGTTGCACTGCAGCTTAGTCTGATTTGGCCACCTTCTGGGAATTGGACTTGTGGCGCTGAGATATTAACGCGGACTGGTGCTATTTAAAGTGAAAATAAATTTTAAAGATTAATCTAGGCGAATTATGTAAAACAAAGCTTTTGCTGTAAAAATGTTATAATCTCATTAATTAACTAGTTAAATTTTATTAAATAAGAGAAGCATGCACTACAACCCGAAGAGATTAATTTAAATCAATCTATAGATATGTTAAATTTTAACGTCCATATTACCATGAATTAATAGAATTAGTATCCCAAAACCATATTAATCACAATGATAGCGCCGTGCATAGTAATGCATTCGAATACATTACCTTAAAATTTTATGAAATTATCAATTTCAATTAATCACGTTTTTAAATGAAATAAAGTTTCCGACAAATTTTCTGCGAGTATCGTCGACAAAATTTGTTATCTCATCCCTTAAACTTACTTGCATATTGAATGTCAGGCCTTGGTGTAGTACCATTTAGCGGAATAACTCCAGGTACGTGGTACCGTCTTGTGGTGGAAATTGGAGCGTAAGTCTGGTTTTCGTACGTCTGTGTTCTGTTTGGTCTGTAAGGATAAGTCGGTTTTTCTGGTCTCTGTGGTGCTTGCACGAGATATTTAGTGTACTGCTGTTGATCCGGTCTGACATTTGCCACTGGACCAATTGCTTGAAGGACAGTGGACCACTCGGCCGCTTTACCCACGCCGTTGTAAGCATGACAAGTGTAGACGCCAAGAGTGCTTAGCGTCACCGAGCGAACGCGCAATGTATTGTCGGATTCTTGTTCGTACTGCTCGGAAGACAGAGGAACCATGCTGTCGTTACGCCACCAGGTGACTGTTGGTCTTGGCCAGCCAATTGCATAGCAGTGCAAGATGGTAGGTGAATTGAGAGCGACCGTAATTGGTCTGTTGGGCTCGTCAATTATATTTGCAGAGCAGTCGTGAGGTTCTACATTTCGTAAGAAAGCGTGCCCACAGATTTTACATTTAGTGTTATTGTGTTAGATCATCAATTTTTGCATTATTAAAATTAGTCATTAGATTTGATTAGTTCAACCATTTCCCTTGTTTTGCAAACTCCTTAACTTCATATGATTACAAATTTTGTTAAATTGAATCTGGTTAAAGACTTGCAAATACTTAATAGTAACAAACAATTAGTAATTTAAAGAACTACTTTAGGCCACAAAAACCAATAACCCAGAAGAATAAGGCAAACAGAAGTTATTTTTCTATCTACGAACAAATACCCAACGTGTAAAAAGTTTGTACTTACCCGTTACATCTAACTGGTATTCTATTCTATCTGGATCGCTTATTCCGTTATCTGCAATGCAAACATATATTCCTTTGTCGTACGGATACAGATTTATAATCTGTAATGATCCATCTTCAAGAAGACGTCGTCTTGCGTCAGTGTGACCGATCTGGAAAAAATGTAATTTGTTAAAATTTGTACGAGGCTTGTGAAACTATTGCACATGCAGTACATGTCTAGTAGGAAATAAAATTAAATGAACATACGTTCTTAGAATCTTTCTTCCAAATAATAGTTGGTTTCGGGAAACCTATAGTAATGCAAGTCATCGTTACGTATCCACCTTCCTCGGCGGTAACATTCGGCGATGCTGGCTTCTGAATCTTTGCCGGTACAGATCCAGCAGGTCTTTCGTCTGGGTAACTCGATCCGACATCCGGTCGGCTAAAAATTTTAATTTTAATTAAAAATTTGTTTTTACGATCGTCAAAATTGTGAAATTCTGTTTGTAGAGACTAATGGTATACTAACCCTACTGGTCTCTGGTTATGATCATCGTAAGGCGGCGGGGTGGAAGCCGGCTCTTCGGTTGCTGGATTGAGGCACGAAGTACCGCAGCCACTGTCGCAACATTTCAAATCTTCGGCGCAGTCACCGTCTGTGTGACATTCTTGATCACAGCGAGTGCTATTTGTTGAGACTACAGGGCATCTGCCAGGTTTGGTTACTGCGGCGAGAATTACAATTTAATTATAAATGTTAATTATGATTTAATTAATTACCTTCTGTAATTAAAAATCGTGGAAATTAGTTCTACTTACTTCTATTGCAAACACCTCTGTATTCAGGGCCATCGGGGGTACCAACAACTGTGACGGCGCACTTTGTGCCTTCGGGACACCTAATCGATTGGCATGGCTCGGCGCAACGGCACCGCTTGCAATTCTGAGAATCGACGTAATCTTCCTGGCCGTAAGGGCAATGGAGCTGGCTGCAATGTTCATTAGCCTCGGCGCACGGATCCTGGGTGTCCTGTCCGTCATCCGGTATTGTATTGATTTCTAAAAATTGACAATTGCAGCTGTGTTAATTGGAAAAAGCAATGATTTCAATATCCACGAAAAAAGATGGAAAATATTAATGATATAATACAAGTTAAATAATAGCAAAACATATATACAGCGGTGCATTTCTGTGGTAACCTAAAATAATGGTAAATTATTTACAAATGATAAAATAACATAGAGATAAACGTGAAATAATTATGTACAAATGAATAATTTTCTACTGTTTACCATTAAAGCAAAATATAAAGAATTAAGTAAATGAATATAAATGATTACTGACCAATTGCTTATTGCTTTCTTTCAATTATTACCGTATAGTAAAAATTGAGTATACAATAAGAATTGACAGTGTCATTTGTTAAAACATTTTTTCTACGCATTTTGTTGATGGACTTACGACGACAAATTTTAAGACAAGATTCAATGGTCTTGAAGTTGTTGCGATTTCCACCGCAACCGGTGTAAATAAATGCTCTGCACGTCTGATATTCGTCATCGTAATAAAATCTCTTGTAATTTCCAACCGAGCAAGAGCCAATATCAACAGGTTCTTTGCAGATGGCTAAACGACAGGATTACAGTATATTTATTACAGCAATTTCTACGACCAGCTTGTCGTATTCTCAATTTATTCAATTAAAAGTTCAATATTCATTTTTTTTTTTTTTAAATAATTGTAACTTCGTTCATTCAATTAGAAAATGAAGCAAACAAATTACTCACTCAAATCAGAGACCCCCGTTTTGTTGCCAGACTGCGCCGGCTCCTCGTGATGTATGCAAACAGATTCACACTCGTTACGTGAACTGAATCTATTAGCATTTCCATCGCAGCCGCCGTAAGTGAATTCCTGGCATCTGCGAGATGTTTGATCGTAGTAGAATTTCGGAAAAGCTCCTCTGCAAGGGCCTTGGTCGACCGGAAGATGGCAAATATCTGCGAGTAATTATGGAAAATAATTAATGACGTCGATCGATCGTCCGCGTAATTAAAAGTCTGTTTACTCTCGCTCTCCGTAAAAAGCAATTGCTCTCGAGCCGAAAAGCGAAAAAAGGTAAAAAAACAGAAAAATTAACTTTTTAATATTTCGCGAAATGATTAATCTGAAACGATGAAAGCAAACAACGCTATTTAAACAAAATCCGCAGCGTTTTTTTTTTTACCCTGATTGCGGAACTTTCCGCAAAGCCTCTCGCACTGCTCCTCGGTCTCGTATCGGTTGGCGTTGCCCTCGCAGCCGCCGTAGATGAACGCCTGGCACTGGCCGGCCGCGCTGTCGTAGAAGTAGGCGGGGACCTCGCCGTCGCAGGGGCCGGCTTCGGCGGGCTCCAGGCAGGCGGCGGTGCGGGTATCCGGCGGCGGGGTGGCCTGGGTCGGGGGCGGGGGCGGTTGACGTTTGCGGCAGCGATGCTCGCAGGCGCGCTGCTCGTTGAAGCGGTTCTTGTTGCCCTGGCAGCCGCTGTAGTCGAATTCGTAGCAGGAGTCGGTGCGACGGTCGTAGTAGAACTGCGGCACCGAGCCGTTGCACGGGCCGACGAGCATCGGCATCGTGCAGGGATCTGTCGATGTTTTATTTCGGTTTTGAGTAGGCTGCGGGGGTAAGGGAACGAATGAATTGAATTTGATAGGGAGTTCACCTTGAACTTCGCCGCATCGATACTCGCATTCCTCGCGAGAGCGGAAGTTGTTGCCGTTGCTGCCGCAGCCGCCGTAGACGAACTGCTTGCAAATTCCTTCTCGGCTGTCGTAGTACCATTTATTTTCGTAGTTGGTGCAGGGACCGCGTTCCTCGGGTAGGTAGCAGAATTCTAGAAGTTATTTTTTCAAATTCAGGGTCGATTCTATATAACGTATCTTTCATTCGCGAAATTTCATGCAATGTGAAAATTTTATACGTTTGTAAGCAGATCTTATACCTGTTCTGAACGCAATTTCGGGCGTGGCGGGTGTACTTGGTGAACTTTCGCATCTATTCTGGCAATCAGACTCTGTATGGAAGTTATTGCCATTACCGCCGCAACCACCGTAATAGAACTGCCTGCATCGTTGTTCGTAGGAATCATAATACCAACGTTGGGTGTAGTTGTGACATTCTCCAAGGACTGCCGGGAGCAGGCAGATGTCTTGCTCTACTCGTAAATATTTTTAATTAATCTTAAGCTTAATTTTAAACGTACTTTGGGTTAGTCACTTCTTACCGAAAATACAAAAAATGAAATGAGATTAATACTGAAAGTATTATGATCAATTTATTTTGTATATTATTAAAATTTGAACAAATTTTAAATTGTATAAAAAATATTAATATTTTCAATGTTCATCAAACTATGCTTTGCTATTATCAATGCAGCATCAACAATTAAAAGCGCAATTTATTTTAAAAATTTCGCAAAAATCATAGCAACACCGCACATCTGCTCTTACAATTAAAAATTTCCAATTATTTCAGTACTAAAGATGATACGCCGCAAAAAGTTAATTCATGCGCGATGTAAAAGTTGGTTACTCTTAAGTTATGCTTACCAATCTTGGGCGGGCAATCCGACTCACATGCATCTCTAGATTCAAAGTTATTTTTATTGCCGCCACATCCAGTGTAATAAAATGGCATGCAACGATTCTCTTCCTGATCAAAGTACCAACGCGAATGCTTTTCCGTGCAGTTACCCTCCGTACGAGGCAGCGAGCACGAATCTGTCCAGCGTGAGTTAAATTTAACCATGCAATGTTAGTGCACCACCACTCCACAAAATTATGAGTCTTATCATTTAACTTAAACCTAAGACTAGTATTGTTTTTTTTTTGTTAATGTTAACTATCCACACACCATTAATGATTAATAAGCGCCAACCTGAGGATTGTTAAATTGAATGTTTTTCTTATTTGAAATTGTGCCATTAGGTCATTTCTTTATGACTTTGAAGTAATGTCGTTTGCTATAATACTGTGTAAATTAATGTTCGATTGAATAAAAATGTACGGCATGAATCTAAAACCCATCGTAATAATTTAAAGTGAAGTTCTACATTCGCAGCATTTAGATCGATAAGAAAATCCAACGATTAACCAATAAAAATGCGAACTTCAAATTAAACAAGTCCAGCACCGCTTTCAGCAATTGCGCCCAGCGAGTGAAAACTAAAACATTCCAGAACTAAAACGAATGCGTCTATCGACATGACTAAAGAGGCGCTAAGGGGGGTCTTTTCTCGGTCTCTCTGTGTGTACCTCTGGGCAGGCAGCGCTGCTCGCAGGCGGCCTTAGTACGGAACTTATTGCCGTTGCCTTTGCAACCGCCGAAAATGAATTTTCGACACGCCTGAACGTCGGCGTCGAAGTGCCAGCGCAGCAAAGAGCCGGGACAGGGTCCCGGCTCTTTTTCCAGGGCGCACACGTCCTGCATTACTGAAAACGTTACGGTTACGAGAGCGACCAAGGATTAATCGTCGTCGTTATTTACCCGCCGAGCGCACCTCGAACCGTTAATCTCGAATTTCAAAATATTTCAAAACAACGAGTTACTGCCAAAGAGAGTAACTTAATTTATTAACTGTTAAAAGTGGATTTTTAGTTTTGTTCGTCCGCAGATTGTAATTAGTGGATAGTTTTTCAAACTCGAATCGTCATGCTTATTAAGTTATTCATTAGTTGTAACTCTTTTTTTTTTTAGTAAAATTATTTTAACTCTTTTTATTAAATAAACAATCACCTCAAAAAACTGAACACAATAAAGATTGTCATCGTAAAGTAACGAATTAGAGATCCTTTCAAATATTTTACTTAAGATACGGAAATAAGGCGTCGACTTACCTTTGCTACGCCCTGGTTGTAAGCACTGCTGACGACAAGCCAATTCTGTAGGATAGTTGTTGCTGTTACCTTTGCAACCACCATACCTGAAGGTCTCGCAAACCTGAGTCTCTTTGTTAAAGTACCATCGCGAGAAGTTTCCTTCGCACGGTCCGGGCTCCTGGTCGAGAGTGCAAGGATCTAAAAGTTTACGAAATACACGTGAGAATGTGATGGAGAAATTTTGATGCGTTCGTTTGCAAAATTTGCGTATTGATTCTTACCAGCATCCACAGGTGTTCCGCAACGATTTTCGCATTCCTCGTGAGTTTTGAATTTGTTGGCATTTCCAAGACAGCCGGAGTATATAAACTGACCGCATTGCTTTCTTTCGGAATCGAAATACCACATTGGATAGTATCCCTCGCAAGGACCGGCAACTTTAGGTAAGTGACAAATATCTAAAATACGAGAGTGGAATATCAATGAAAAGTTTTAAACGATCGATTGAATCAATTTGCCAGGTCTCGAAACCCGTACCTTTTCCTTGCGGCTCAACACAGATAGCCTTGCACTCCTCTTGCGTTTTGAATCGATTATCGTTACCCTCGCAGCCTCCGTACCAGAATTTAGAGCAGCCTCCATAGCCAGTGTCGTAGAACCACTTGACGGTAAAGTCGCGGCAAGTACCTCTGTCTCGCGGCAGGCCGCACGCGGCTCCGGGATTCGAGGGCACTTTTACGCATCCCTCGAAGTTTTCGCCCTGAGCTTCCTCGACACCGTCAGGGCAACAGCCGTACTTAGAAGCGTCGCAAGCGCAGCCGGCGAAATTTGGCCCCTTGGCTGGAGTCCTCTTGTCTGAACAGCACTTGAATTCAGTATTCTCGCAGCCGCATCCTGCAGAAAAGAGTACAGTGAATTGACGAATTACGCTTGACTGTGCAAACAGTAGGCTCAATTATATTTTATTTAACGTTTTACATTCGCGCCAATGACGCGTAGTAAAACTTTTACGATAAATAAAGATGCTACAGAATCGAAGCAGAATTTTACCTTGACCGTGAGGTCCTTTAGCAATGGTAACGCCATCAGGACAGCAGCCGAACTGATAGGTGTAGCAAGGACAGCCAGCAAAGTTCGGTCCAGTGGCCGGTGTGAATCTGTTCGGACAGCATCCGTGGGTCGTGTATTGGCAGCCGCATCCCTCGTTGTTCGGGCCTCGAGCGGCAGTCGTATTGTCTGGGCAGCATCTGAATCTGGAATACTGACATCCGCAACCGTAGAAGTCTGGTCCGCGCGCTGGTAAAATGTTGTCGGGACAGCATTTGTACGGGCTTGATAAGCAGCAACCTTCCCTGTTAGGACCGTGGGCGGGCGTTTGGTTATCTTCGCAGCATCCGTACGTTGAGTTCTCGCACGCCGTGTGGCATCCGGTATTGTTTGGACCAAGTGCTATGATTTTAATATTTGAAAAAGCGATTAACGATTTTATATTACGTGTTATATTAGATTGCTGAAAATGTAAATATAATAATAGTTTTTTCTTTACCTGCCGTGACGTTGTCTGGACAACAGCCGAAGTAACTTGCAGTGCAATTTTTGGTATTGATAACGTCACAGCCTGCAAAGTTCGTACCATTTGCAGCTTTTTGACCGTCTGGGCAGCATCCGTAAGTTGAATTGGCGCAGTCACCTGGTATAATTGTTGTGCTTTCCACAGGTGTTTCAGATGCACTTTCTTCATCACATCCTAAAATGTTACAAAATTATTAGTGAAAATATATAAATATAAGTATTATTAAAACACTATAATTTAAAAATTAAAGAAAATAAAAATAAAATTACCTTTCTCGTTAGGTCCAGTAGCCGGTTTGATTCCATCTGGGCAGCACCCGAATTCGGTATTGTTGCAACATCCAAGATTGTTCTTACCACTTGCAGGGGTTTCTTTGTCGGGGCAGCATCCGAATCTAAAAAATTATTACGTTTGCGATCATTTGAAAAAAATTAAATTACAAAAGTGTAATTGAAGATTGAAGTAAGTTTTTCTAAATATTTTAGGTGTTTGATAGAACTCACTCAGTTTGATTGCATGGTTTTTTGCATCCTTCATAATCATTGCCTTCTGCAGGCGTAACGCCATCTTCGCAGCAACCAAACAGAGATTCTTCACAGTGTTGACTGGGGCAGTCTTCATTTTTAGGTCCTTTGGCTGGTGAAACGCCATCTGGACAACAACCGTATTTTGTTTCAGCGCAAGTGTGAGGAGTTGGACAGCCTTTGCCAAACGGTCCCTTAGCCTCTGTAATTCCGTCGTAACAGCATCCAAATTGTGAAGTTTTGCACTCTTTCTTCTTCTTAGGTTTGCATTTGCGGAGTTTATGTTCTTGCGTAATTGCCTTTTCGACAGGACTACTAGTAGTAAATAAGTCCGAAACTAAAAAAAAAAAAGAAATAAAGTTAGTAAAAAATGTTTATTTTACACAATTGACATAATTCTATTCTAATATGTATTATAAAGAATTTAATTTACCATGGGTTTGGTCTGTTAAATCAGTTTCTTCAGTAGCAGAAGAGATACCAGTTTCAGTCGATTCTTCGGTACTACTAACAGTGGAATATTCACTTGTGGCTTCGGTTTCTCCCGATTCGGTAGTCATTCCAGATTCGGTAGTCATTCCAGATTCAGTTGTCATTCCAGATTCAGTTGTCTCTGCTATTGTAGATCCATCTGTTGTAGCGGTATCAGTTGCTTCACTTGATTCTGTAGTAGGTCCCGCAGTCTCGGATTCTGCAGTGATACTAGATTCCGTAGAACCAGTTTCTGTAGATTCTACTGATTGCGTTTCTCCACTCATTAATGTACTTGATTCTGAAGTCTCTCCGGTTGCTGAAGATTCAGTAACTTCGGTTGCTGCAGATCCTAATGTAGTTTCATCAGACGAAATTGCCTCAGTTGATCCGCTGCTAATAGTTGAACTATCAGTATCACTAACACTTGATTCGGAAGTTTCTTCCGAAGAACCGCTAGAAGATGCCGCAGAAGATGCCGCAGAAGATTCTGAGGTTGACTCGGATTCTGTTGCCGACTCTAAAAATAGAATCGCACAATAGTTAAATAAAATAGCAGTTTACATATTTAAAAACTAGAATTAAAATATACGTTACCAGTTGTTTCAGATGCTTCAGTAGCACTTGTGCTGGAATCTGTTGGCGTACTGCTATCAGACGTAGCTTCAGTGCTTTCAGTATCGGACGTTGGAGTTGTATCAGTTGGTTCTGTACTTTCTGTACTTTCTGTATTTTCTGTACTTTCTGTACTTTCTGAACTTTCTGAACTTCCTGAACTGCTTGTTGCGTCTGAAGAAGACTCTGTTGAGTCAGAACTAGAATCAGTAGTAGCAGCTGAACTTTCAGTAGTAATATCAGAATTTTCAGTTGTAATGTCTGTGGTAATATCTGAACTTGTTCCTTCAGAACTTTCGGTTGTCTGTTGACTGGACTGCTCCGTTGTTTGGTCCGTTGTATCAGAAACTGATTCCGTTGTTGCACCGACGGATGCCTCACTGACTCCAGAGGACGTTGCTGTTTCATCTGTCGCAGTAACACCTAAATCAATCGCCAATAAATTTACATTTTGTTGTAAATGCAGATTAAACATTTTATTTTTATAATTTTTCTTACCCGATTCAGTGGTTCCTGTTGCTGTTTCACCGGTTTCTGAAGTAACTTCGCTTGCACCAGATGATTCTGTCGAATCCGTATCGCTTGATCCAAACATATCCAAGGTAGTACCCTTTTCAAATTCGTCCGGTGATGTTCCGCTACCTTCCAATGTTGTAATTATAGGATAAGAATCAGTATCTTCGTCACTTCCGGTACCGCTGCCACTATCTGTTGAGATCGAAACATCTCCTCGGCTAGCTGCATCACTAAACATCATATCTTCTACAGTGCTATCGGATACATATGGTGAACTCAATGGAACAGCTTCAGTCATGTCGGACGATTGTTCAGTTTCCTACATTAATCAAAGCAGATAAGTAATAAAAAGTTCATATTTTAAACAATATTAGAATAAAGTCTAGTTTGATTTGTTAAGGAAAACTTACGTCAGTTTCAAAGCTGGAACTAACAGTAACGAAGTCCTCTTCTTCTTCATCCTCGCACTCTTCTTCTTCGTCTTCCATTAAAGCTGTTACTTTTTCAGGCTCTACTGGTATTACTTCATCTTTTTAACAGAATAATTATATTTATTATTATTACTATTATTATTGTATTTAAAATAAATATCTAATTATTTATTTTGAGACTAATTACCTTCTTCGCATGCTTGAGGATTGCAATTTTGATTCTCCTCCATAATTGTCTTATAATCACATTGATCGGCAGTAACAGTGACGTTGTCTTTCAGACAAACTACTTTGCGCGTACTTTCCCCACCGCCGCATGGTTTAGAGCACTAAAAAAAAGAACGTATTTGAAGGCAAAGATGCAAGATGTATAAAAAATGTCACAATTTAAATGCTTACTTCGCTCCAAGGACCAGCAAACCATTCTCCTTTGCAGTTTTCATTCTTGGCAGTGCATGGTCGAGTAGTGTTGTATTTTTCTTCTGGTTCACATTTGTCGTCCGGTACTTTTTTCATTGTGTCTTCATCCTCGAACGATGCGCAAAATACTTTACGAGTTTGTACTCCAGTTCCGCATTCGGCAGAGCACTAAAATGCACACATTTTATTAATTTTCTATAATACTGGCAATCTGAAGATCATTTTACTATCTGCTCTTACTTTGCTCCATTGCGTCTTAATCCATTGATACTCGCAATCTTTTGGCGTTTCGCAATCCCTGGTTGTATTTGGTTTTTTCTCGCTGTCACACATATTTTCCGGATAAACCGTGCCATTTTGTGTTGAGCACTGCACCGTTCTTGTTTCTTGAGTAAGGCCGCACTTATCGGAACACTTTGTGAAAGAAATAGTTTAAAGTTTATAAAATATTGAGTTTAACGTTTATCGAGTTGTAAAAAAAAAAACTAACACTTTGCTGCTGCAAAATGCACATTAAGTAGCAGAAATTAATCTCCCTACTTTTACAGAATATTGATTAATCTAAAATGCGAGCTTAGCGTTTTATGTAAAATGAATGCAGAAGTTTGAAAACTTACTCCGCTCCAAGGAGACACGACCCAGTCGACTCCTTCGCAAGGCCTCAATTCGCAAGTTTTCTCTTTCTCGGGAACTTCTCCATCGCAAGCTGAATCGTCCAACACTTCAACTTTTCCTTTATCGTTTTTCCTATAGCACGTTACTCTTCTCGTTTGTTTGCCCGGGCCGCACAACTGATCGCACTGCAGAAGAAAATGAAATAAATTAATTTTTTTACGGGCATTGAATGCTTTATTTAATTAATGCGACTTTTCAAATATACTTTTACACATATGTATATAATGTCACAATAAAGCAAGAATATCGCTCCTCCTAATAAAACAAAGTTTTGCTCATCTAAGAAAGTATAAAAAGGCTCAAGTCAAGTACGGCACCCGAACAGCTGCGCGAGAAACTTTCCGTTTTCCGAGCTCGGAAAATCTGCTTACCGGTTTCCAGGGTCCCTGATGCCACTGCGGGCACTCGACGTCCTTGTTGCACTCCTGCTTGGTGGCGTTCTTCGGTCCGACGGACTCGATGCACTGGGCCTCGTCGACGATGGTCCGTATGCCTCCGGACACGATCTGCTCGCACTTGATCTCGCGGGTCTGCTGGCCGCCCTCGCCGCAGTGCTTGGTGCAGTTCGACCACTCGGTGGGGACCCACTGGGGTGGGCAGGGATCGCCGCCGCAGGCTTGCGTGTCGGCCGGCTCCAGCATCGGGTCGCAAAGCTTCTCGTCCGCCTCCTCGTTCGTGCGACGCTTCACGCAGCTCACTCGGCGTGATTGATAACCTGGGAAGAAGTGGCGCGGTATTGAACGTTTGTCGCGTGATCGTTTTCGAAGCTGGCTAATGAAGTTGTTTCGATACTTTGGTAGATAGTGGGATTATTATTTTTATTGTTTTATAATATAATTAATAATTCGAGTGAGTTGTAAAAAAGTAAATTTAATGAGAAATTTGAATCTCGTGGAAAGTGCATATACCGTTGCATAAAATACTTTAATTTTTCGACAAGCAGCTTAAGCAGATGTTGCAAGTAAATTTTCCGTTAGTGTTATAACTATATAAATAAAGCAGAAAATGTGAAAAAGTAGACGTACCACCACCACAAGTAGCACTGCAAGCTGAAAACTCTTCAGCAACCCAAGTATAGCTGTCGGGATCCGATTGTTGAGAGAATTTTTTTGGCATGCTGTACTGATAATCTACCCCAACATTGTGATCTTGATACAGTAGCTGTAAAGCAAGCAAGTTAAACTTTTCATTCGTAGCCGAGTTTCCTATTAATTTAGTTCACGTTCAGCTTTGTTCGCCGCTTTAAGTTGTAGCGAATTTGGGGTTGAAGCTCTTTTTACTCACCACAACGTAGATAGCTTCGGTAGTTGGACCTAAAGCTGTTATCGTGTCTGGAGCGGAGAATCCCTGCGGGTCTCGACTGTAGTGGAAAATTGTTCCGGCAAATCGAAGACTGCGAGGGAAATCTATCCTCCAGTTGCCGTTCAAGTAATAATGTCCGGTCTGGTTTCGAATAGCTGCAGCAAATATTACAAATAATTTAAAAACTTTTTTAATTAAATTAGTAAAAAAAAAAAAATCCTGCCCATTTTTCAATTATAATATAGAATATATTTCGAGATGTAATTGAAAAACTAGATTACTTATCGCGTAGAATTTTCAAATTATTTTTTGACATTTCAATTGAATAAAGTGTAATACTCGCTTAAAGCTATTACAGAGAAGTGATGCAGAAATAATCATTAGAAATTGATCTAAATTAAAAGTAATTAGGACAAACTCATCAAAAGTCAATTCTTCGAAGCTTCTAGACGCTTTTAAGTTTTTAAAAATTTAAATAAATCCTTCTGCATTTGATATTTTTATACCTAACTATTTCAAATAAATAATAAGAAAACTTTGCTATCTCCGATCAACTTAAAACTTTCAAATTCATTAATTATAGGTGCGTCAAGCCCGAAGACACTTATTTCTCGGAAATAACACTCCGCAAATTGCAATAATTATTCAGCCAATTCTCGTCGTGCATTTTTCTCGGCGTCCTTATCGCTCTCCGCAATCTTAATATGACAAAGCACGAAAGAGTTCTTCGACGGCGGCTCGGAGCGGCGCGCCAGAAGAAAACGATAACTAATACTTCCGAGGAATAATTCCAGCGCATCGGGCACGCTTTTTAATCTCGCGGCTTATCTCTCTCTCTCTCTCTCTCTCTCTCTCTCTCTCGGGCGAGTCTTACCGAGGTAATTATTGGAGGGTCGGATCTCCCTGACGGCGATGTTTGTCGCTCCTTCGGGTATGAGCATCATGTCGAGATAGCCTGCGAACGAGAAAAAAGTCGGGGCGTTAATCAGACGGCGATACATAAATTAAATTTGATCCTCGTAAAATATATATATATCTATATATACGAGCTGCTCCACCTCCTCCTCCTCCTTCGACTTACCGACTTGCAAGTCATCGTTGTTGAAGCGTCCCTTGACGGTGGTGCAGTCGGAGCCGTCGCCTCCGCATTCGCGGCAGGCATCCTCTTTCGCCGAGCTGCCCAGCATCATGTCGCATCCTACCGGCTGAGAAACGTTCGAGCTTTCGTTATTATCTTCGGGTAGGCGCGATCGTTTACCGCGCGAATTTTTCGGTTTTTATTCAATTTTGTCAATTTGTTCTGTGTTTTTATTAATTTTCTTTAAAAACTTTATTTGAAAAGTTAATTAATTCGGTATTCTTTTTGTGCTTTGTATACTTAAAAAGAAACTTCGCGTAACGAGGTTAAAATTAATTAAAACTTGAAGATTAAATATTTAACTTTGACAAACACCAATGAAATTTAAACTGAAAACGAAACGCGGAGTAACGATTTAAAAATGATGCTTCCGCGAGAAAAAAACCTACGGGTTCGGATTCGGCCAGAAGTTAGTGAAAAATGACTGCCTATACGCGTTGTCAGAGATGCCTTTATAATGATGCCATTTAAACGACAAAAAGGGTACCCTTTATTCGGCCATTTGTACTCACCATGCATTTGCCCTCGACGCAGACGTCGTTTTTCTCGATATTGCAGAGCGTGCCATCAATCACGGTCTCTCGGTGCCGGTAAAAGAATCTCTCGCCCCGAGGCATGCAATTAAGCTCGCACTTGTTGTGTCCGCCCGTGTACGGTATCCAGCTGGAAAGAAAAATTTTCGCCGTCTGATGCATTTGTAATTGGGGGGGGGGGGGGGGCGAGATTGAAATAAAATTCTCGAGCGCGCGAAAAAATTGAAGAGTATATCGGGAAATAAACGCTCGGTTTCGAAATAAACGAACATTTCATTCGGAGAGCTGTCAATGATGGTTAAATGGTTTTTAAAAAGAAATTATTCCGCAGGCAGCGCGGTGAATAAATTATTTAAATTTCAAATAATTTTGCAGCGGAATATATATGTAGCATCCAGCACTTACTCGTAATATACTCCTTCAAAAGGTTTGTTGTTAAATTCTGCACATTGCTCGGCTCGAAAATCCTTTTGTTCTCCTGTGCACGGCTAGAACGAAATAATAAAAGTCAACATTCATGTTTGTTTTAGTTGTTTCAGCTTGGAGTTAAAAAAAGGAAGAGAAAAATATTGTAAAAATTCTACGGGAACAAGATTAATTTTTCAAATGCGGTTTGAATATTTTTCTTCCGTACAGTTTTCCATTATTGATAACAATGCAGAGAGAGATTAATTGCTTTACATTTCAGAGATTTTATTAATATTTTAACTTTTATAATTCTCTTTCAATATTAAAAATTGTCAAAAAAATTATTTTTAAATAAATAAAAACTGTTAAAATCCAGTTCAGATATTTCATTTATAAATGTTGTTTTGGACTAAAAAAGTTTTCAAAAATTCAATTTATCTCCCGAAAATCAGGAGCAGGTCCAATAGAAAATAATGAGAACGAAAAGAGAGCCAAAAACGAAAAAAAAAAAAAGCATCGACACGGAAAAGCAAACTGGATCGAATAAATAATTAAGCCGTCGAGTCCGCCGCGCAACGCCGACTTAAAAAGGTCAACTCTGCAAATTTGTAGCTCGTCGTCACGCCTTCGCGCTTTGACGCTGCGCAACCGCACAGACCGTCGAGAATTGGAGGACCCTCGACCCGACCTATCAGTACTCCACACGCGCACGCACAGACACACGCACAGAGCCAGAAACGTACTTGGCGGCACACATTTATCCGGGAGCGAATACGTTCTTTCGCTTAGACAGAGTAATACCCTGGTAATATCGATAAATCGACCCTCGAGGCTTCGCGGCCGCAAGCGCACGAAAAAAAAAGGGAGGAGGAGGAGGCGGCGGATGATTTGGTCGCGGCGATCCCGCAGAGACCGGCAACTTTCCCGTCTATATGGAACTCGGGATTTATGATGTCTGATTTCTCGCCTCATGAAACGGGAGGATTCATGTAGCGCGGCATGTGTGGCCGGGTGTGCGAAAAAAAAGGAGAGAGAGAAAAAAGAAAAAAAAAGGAGGAGGGAAACCGAAGGCCCTCCGCGACTCTCGCTAAACGAGGCGACCATTCCGTTGTCAGCGATGCGAGGAATAACTCGTCGTCGGGCAGGGATACGAGGAAACCGTTCGAGTTATGAAGGATGAGGGCGGAGGAGGACACGGCCAGAGAGCCGCGGCGGACTTGTAGCTTCTAAATGGATCAGGTAGTGTTTATGTCAGCGCTCTGTCACGCGGCGGTCACGGTCCCGCGACTTTACGAGGGGGGGACACACGAGGGCTGCTTTTTTCTGTGTGTCTCTCCGACTTTTTCCTTTTTTATTCCGAAGCCTTTTATGAAGGGAAAGAAATACATACGTCGTAAAATATATGGCTCGCGGTCTCTCTTCTTCTTTTTATCATCAATATTGTTTTTTATGCGGTTAGGGGGATAAATTATAATTTACTGCTGAATTTGTTTTGCGAGGAATGTGGAAATATTTCGAAGGATCCGCTTCTCCGCGGAAAAGGCGGCGGAATAAAAATTTTTAAGTGCCAATTATCTTGATTTGAGTTTTGTGTCGTTATAAATTGAATTTTCGAAGCGACTCTTTTTGCGAATTTTAGCTTTTGTTATGTAGACTGATACTTATCGAAATTGATGTTGTTTCTGAATTAACGAAAAGTATTACAGTTTCAGCGTAATGTGCTATTGATAGAGGTGAATGATGTACCAGTTAGCATTGTTTTATTATTGATACGCGAGTTTATGACGGAAATAAGCTGAACGATAATTATTTGCTCAATTTCGGATAACGCATCCCGATCAATCATAACGTAATACTAGTCGGCTTTGAAATAAATGCTATTCAAGGGATCAGTTACATAAATGTATGAAATGTATTTTTAAAAGGCTTCCATTATTTTATAAATTCCTGGAACGATCGTTTCACCTCTATATCGATGTTAACATTATTTTATTACCGTATTATATTTTCATTAAATTTTACTCGCCCGTAAAAGTCGTTTTTCAATAAAATAAAATAAAATTGTATTAAATATTCATTACAATACGAAATAACCCCGAAATGCATTGCATAAATCAAATTATGCACGTAAAATAAAGAATTCCTTCAGAGTTTCAAAAAAAAAAAAAAAAACGAAACTCGCTCGAACAATTGAATATATACCTTCAAACAATTTGCAGAGGTAATAAATAACGATCAACATCAATTCAATCTCGTGCGCAGGAACATCGTTACAAAGCAGTAACACGCCTCAGCCCTCATCAAACATCCTTCGACTTCGGGGCGTAATCGAACGAGTTTTGATGCGCCCCACGTTCGGCCCGCTCCTCTCTCTCCGGAGTTCCTCTCTCTCTCTCTCTCTGACTCGCTTGATGGGCGAAAAGTTACGCGCCGCTCTCGGGCGAATATAGAAAGCCCGAGCTAAACGCGTCGCTGAATTATTGAGCGCAAGGTAAGCAGCCGAGAGCGAGGAGGAGAGAGCTTCGGGCGCGGAGTATTTCGGCGTCGCGATGAATTATATAGGAGGCGAGCTTAAACGGGGCATCTTCGGCCGGACTCGTCGAATTTCTGCCGCTTTGCCCGATGTTTATTTAAAGAGATACCGCTGTACCGACGAATCCCGGTAGACTCTCCGGAGTGGAGGCACAGAACTGCGCGGAGGCGAAAAAAAAAAATTGTATATCTCGCGTATATACGCGATACGACGCGGGGTCGAGGGATAAGAGATGCGGCCCGGTTGAAGTTACGGTCCGGCGGCGGAACCGCGTATATGTAACGGGAAGCAATGGGTCGAGAAGGCCATGGGAGCAGTTTGAATCGGTGACGTACGGCGCGCCGAGAGAAGAGCGAAATCATATTCGTGCAGGTGCCGTACGTGGCATGGGAAATCTCTCGTGTGACGGATATATCGTTTCTTTTAATAAGTAAAGGTTCGATTTGGAGTGTTCGAAGAAGACGTCTGCTAACGGATTGAATAACGTGCTTTTTTAAGTAATTACTTTTTTCGTGCTTTGTAAAAATGAAAAAAAAAAATGATATCTCGCCAATCGAAAGCTAACAAAAGGATTGTTTGTAACGCAGATTCCCGCTTCGAATTCCGCGCGTCTCCGCGTACCCGAGTCACCCGCGCACGACTCATTAGGCGAATTGCCTCGGGCGCCAGGGGGTAACGCGGACGGTGCCGTCGATAGCGCGGGAGGGCGGGAAGGATCGAGCTGCAGGAAGATCAATTTCGACCGTCGAGCGAAACCGAAGCGTGTGAGTAACGATAGCGAGAAGGAAAAGAGAAGAAAGTGAGAGCAAGAGAACGTGCTAAGGAGGAGAAAGCCGGGCGACCCGACGGACCCGGAGACGCGAGGAAGGACCGAGAGGCAACCACCGGCTGGATCCCGCGCGCCGCCATCTCTGTCGCGCTTTCGAGCACGCGGCCTGCCAAGGAACTTTTCGTATATTTCCGCGAGGCCCACGTGTGCGAGTCGGACAGCGGTTCGGCACCCTATGTACTCATCTTTCGTCTCGCTGCTCGACCGGTGTTCGGCATTTTTCTGTATCGGTATGGGTGTATTTTTCGGTATCGGTGCACCCGTGAGTGCACCATCGAGCTTCAGTTTTCTCAGTGGAGACTCGGGTCTCCGCCTGAGCGCGGCAGGAGCACACACTTGTACCGTTCTCGATCGAAATTCTCGTTCTCGCGAGCGCGTGCGACGGTACCGCACGACTGATACTACCGAGTACCGCGAGTAAGTCCTGTTGTATTTCTTTTTATTATTGGAGATAGTAAACTCCCAATCGTTATGATTATCACCCGCGTCTCGTCGTTCATTGCTGCTTATTCCTGCATACACCCCGGATATCGCCGTTCCCCGCGGGGATATACGATCGTCGCGATCTTATTCATAAACTAAGCTGCCAGACCCGACCACACATCACCTAAGCGAGAGCTTCGAGGCCTCTCGCGCTGCAACGGGCCGCGGCGAATCGTGGAGCGAGTCGTCGTCGGGGTGCTCTCGGAGCATCCCCGCAGGTAAGTGCTGCGGTGCGCAAAGAGTGCCTTTTAGGAGAATAATTTACGCGGAACACCCCTCCCCTTACGTGTTCTATATATAAGCAAATGTAGGATTATTATAATTTAGTCACGAATAGACTGCAGTAGAGCGAATTATAAATTTAGTTCTTCTTTTTGGCTGAAATTGATGAAGACGGTCGACGAACCAGTCAAATTATTTCCTGCTGAGAGAACTTGCGGCGCGAGAAATGAATGCCCGTTGAAAGTTTCTGATAACTAAAAAGTGTTTAAGAATTAATGAGAGGTGCAGTTGTTCATTTTGTCAAACATTATCAGGAACAGATTTTATAGTTCATACTCGACTTTTCAGCAAAAACTTTAGCTTAACAGAAGAAGAAGCATTTTATTAATAGCTGAAACCTGGATTTTTCAAATAGTAACGTTCAAAATATTGTAATTGAATCGATAAAGTAAACACCGGCATCAATAAAATATATGTGAGTTTTATTAATCTTTCCGCGGTAATGATCCAAAAGGTTATCACGAACGTTACTTTTCTTACGGAAATCCCGCGTCATAAAATAGCACATTTTTCTGAAGTCAGTGTTTTTGACAGATAAATAAGTTCTTCTGGTTCATTGGCCGAAATATATTATATCCATTTTTCCGCTATTTTCGGTCCCTCCATTCTTTTTATTTCAAGCTCCCTTATTTCGAATGCAAAATTCTTTTCATAGCACAACAAACCTTTTATTTAAAAACCTCGGTTCTTTTTTTTTTTTTAAACAATCGAGCAAGCAGCTGCAAATATTTTCTCCAATTTGGCGAAAAATAATCGAATTAAATACTTCGCAAGACTTCGATCGTCCGGATATTCAGATGAAAGCACAGAGCTCGAAACAAAAACTGGCAGCGGGGGTAGTTGCTAAATATTCGCGGAGTGTTCCGGACGGGAAAAAAAAATCAGTTTTTCGAGAAAATGATCCGCGCGATAAAGCGTGCGCTCCCCCCCCCCTCCCCCGCGTCCCCGGGATTTTCGCGCCGGTCGATAACACCGGCGGCCGCTCGCGGCGAGTTCACGGCTCTCGGGCGCGCACTAAGTTTTCGGCTATAAATCTAGCCGCGCCGCGTTGACAGAGGACGGCAGTTGGCTCGGCCCGCGCGGCTCTCTGCAAATTGCTTGGCGGTTAAACTCGTTACGCCGAACAAATTACTCATTTTGCGAAACGGCCCATCGTCACTCTTCATCCGCCCTTCCCCGCTGGTTTGTTTGGCCTTTGCAGGATGGAGGGAGGGGGGGGGCGGAGGGAAACGACGGCGGTCGAGACTCTCTCTCCCCCTGTTTATCGTTGCTTTATTGCGCGAGAGAGCGGAGCGGCGCGACGAAAAAGCGAAAGCGCTCTCGTTTAAGGATGCGCCCCGAATGCGGGTCGCCGCGCGGTCTATAAATTTATTTTGCCGGAAACGGCTGCGCTCTGATTTGTGGGGCGGCGGGGAATTTCGGCCTTGCCGATTGAACTTAAATTGATTTCTTTCTAACTTTGGCCGCTCTTTGTCGATAATTATTTTGCCAATGAAAACGTGATGCTGCGGCAGAGGAATAAAAATGTTGCTTTTTTACATTAATCGTAAATAAATCTGTTCCGTTCTAAAAGCTCGATTGTAATTGTTTTCGACCCAAAAAGTACATCGGCGACCCAGCTGAATTTATAAATATTTTTTTCTCAACCAAAGTAATTAAAAATTCGCACCGGAAAAGAGCTCGTCTTTAGAAGCGGCAGAGGATGCCCTTGTTAAAATTTTTATTCCTCAAAGCCCCGGCGGTGGATAATAATGAAGCATTTTCGAAAGCTACAAAAGCTGCTCCTCAAAGCCCCGGCGAGCGAGCAGCGCGGAGAGGGAGGCTCCGCAAAGGCGGAGAGTCGCGCGGGAACCTTTTTTCTCCCGATAATTTTTTCACGATCCGCTATTAAAGAGCGTCGCGCATCGCCCATTCATTCGTACCGCGAAACACAATGGCATTGTGCAGCCTGCAGCTCGGCCGCGCGACGTTCGCGCGCTCGTGCGGAATCTCGCCGTAATCTTTTTTTCTCTCTCTCTCTCTCGCGACGTACATTAAATCATCTTCAAACGCAGCACTTACTCACTTTTATTTCCTCGGAAAGAGGAGAAGAAACGAGAAAGAGAATGGGCGAGAGAGAGAGAGAGGGACAGGAACCGAAGCCCCGACGAGCTTCGCGCCCATTGTCACACGAGGAATTCGAAAAGCGAGCATAAGGACGAGCGAGAGAAAGAGAGAGAGAGAGGGACGAAATGGCCGAGGGACGGAAATTTCAGCATTCCGTCTCCTTCTCTTCCTTCTCTCTCTCTCTCTCTCTCTCTCTCTACCTCGCGCGCATCATCCCTCTTCCTCTCCAGAGAATTGAATTAAAGCGGAAGGATCGAAGGGCGAGCGTGACCTCGGCTAAATCAAGCGACTGCGCGCTTACTCCATCGCTTTTTCGAACTGCTCTTTCTCCCTTTCTCCCTCTCTCCGCAGCACATAACTCGGCTAGGCGTCGACTGCGTTGCCGCCGGTGGTTCGCCCCATCATTAAAACCACCGACGCGCGTGCACACGTACCTACATATAGGGCGCGAGAGCTTTATGGGCTCTTCGGCTCTTCGGACTCTGTGTGTGTGTGTGTGCGTGTGCGCGAGCTACGTGTTCTTCAAAGGCGGTGCCCCCCCGGAGTAAATTTTCGAATGATCGTACCCAACCCGTTCTCCGCGGGCGAGTCAATACACCGGAATTGAGATCTCTCGGCTGTCTTTAATTTTTTTTTTTTTTTTTTCGAGAGCGATCGCCGCTTTTAGGGGCTTTCATTTTTAAAGACCGCGCGCTGTTCTCCCGTAACTCTCTCGGACTTGTGTTTCGGCGAGAATCTTTTTGGGAAGTTTGAGTGCCAAGTTGAGGGAAAGAGAATGTCTTAATATTGAAAAGCACACGATTTCTTCCTTTTTGCGAGTTAACTTGGGTTTTTATAAATGTTTGCACTGATTAAATACGAGAACTGATGCTGTGAGTTACGAGAAGTGAATATTTAGTCGAACAATTGAATAATTGAATAGTTTGCTTAAATTTAAGAATTTTTAAATAATTCATAAAGAGCAGGCTTCCATAAATTAGTGGATTATGCGGTTAAGAGAGCAGCTTAGTTTCAAAGCTCATAAAGTTATAGGTATCTTCATTTATTAATGCACTCAAGTCGTAAGTTTTCCTCGCGTATTTGTCCTAGCGGTTATAGTTATACAAAGCTACTTTCCGTTTTCCTTTTTCCGGTGCCTTTGAAGTAAAAATATTTGGAAATGTGTTTTTCAACTAAAAAACGAATCTGTGAAGAAATCTAAAAAAGCCCTTAAACTAACTTTCAACACGTGACGCTCAAAGACTTTCAGCAGTTTGTCTATATCTTTAACGGCGGCATGTTTCAAGTAAATCTCAGATCTCTACTGCTCGAGACGTCCGAGGAGGTGAACGAGCGCGAGAAAATAAAGATCCCGCAATGTGGCAATAAAAATTACGAATGTCTCGAGGAAAGGCTCCTACTCCTACAGTGGTTGAACGTGTATAAGAACATTTTTTTCTCTTTTTTTTTTTTTGTCCCGAAGCATCTGGTTCCCGAGAGCGAGACGCTGATTTTTATGCCTGCGACGAATGCTTTATTGCTCACAGGATTGACGCCTTCTCAAGAACACCCACACCGCCTGGTTTCTAGGTCACGTACTATATATCGTTGTTATTTTGGATTTTGACGAGTGAAACGGAGATAAAGTTTTGCCAGTTTGTCAATTTTTGGAAATTGAAATTGAATTATGGAAGAAGGCCTTTTTTTCAATTTCAATCTATTTTTGATAAAAAAAAAAATATGTGTTAATATTTTCCGGTTTTATTGTTTTTGCAAGAATTATGTCATTGCCTAATATATTTCACCCCTTAGGACTCATTAAAAGACATTTTTAATTGAGACTTTAAATCTAGCAACGTTTTAATTGCAGAAATTTATCACCGTTAAAATTCAATCTAAGAAAAATTAATGAGTCTAATACGGTTAGGAAGGCAGCTAAATCGTAATTACAGCAAAGTACGTCTTTTTGCGATAAAGTCCATTTCTTCCAGCTTTCAGCTATAAAACCGTAAACGTACTTTACGCCCAAAAGTTCCACACCAAAATGTGTAAGCCTCGAGTTCAAAAGTCAGAAGAAGAAAACGTCTTTTTATGACGCCGGCGAGAACAACCCATCAGGAAACAATAACGTCGATCTCGCGCATATAATAAACTCGCGGCCCCCAACTCGTCGATTGGTTTTCTCGAATATACCGGAGCAAAGCGTCGCGCCGATCAACGATAATCTTGACCCTAATGAATTCGACGGCGAGAGTCGCACATCCGAAGCTCTCCTCGCTCGTATATAAGCCCGTCCTATATAAATCCAGTCGTCTCGCGGTCGGTGCCGCGTTAGCTCCGCCTCGGCGCCCCGCCATTGAAAATATTAACCCGGCGTGCGCGACGCTCGAGCTCCCTCGTTTGTGTATATATATGCGCCTAAGTACGCGTGTATATATTTCGCCTCGGCTTTGGGTTTTTATATTTCGTCTATTTACGGGCGGGCAGCTCCGCTTTTGAAGGCGTTCTTAAGCGCTCGTTTACGTCAGAAACAAGGCTCGCGACGACGACGCCCGAGTAAAGGAGCAGAGAGAGGGAGCTTCGGCTGCTCGGGAAAGCTCACGGGGTCACTCGCTCCCGGATAACTTTGTCGCTCCGCGAGAGAGAGAGAGACAGAGAAAGAGGGGCTGCCTGCCGCGCGGATAAAGAAAGCCCGAGGAAGTGAGAACTTTCTTCGCTCGCTCTCTCGGCGCGATTTAATTCGTTTTTCTGTGCAGCGCGCGAGCGCCCCGAGTATTGTAAAAAAGTTGGCGCTCGCGGCCTTTTTATGCCTCGGCTTCTGCGGATAAGGACGTGCGCCCCGCGTGCGCGCGCGCGGCTTGCTATAAAAATCGCCCTGCGGAATGAAAGACTTTTTTTCCAAAGGGGAGGAGGGAGGGGGGCGCACGGGGGCGAGCTTGCAGAAAGAAATAAATATTGATGGCTCTTTTATGATTAAGCGCGCGGAAGGGAAATAATTTACCGATTATATTCTCGGATTCTTTTTAATTTTTATGCGCGCCCTCGTTCGTCGCCGGGGCGTTTTCCCTATTTACGGCGGAAGGATTATTTGCGCTGATTAATGTTTATTATTGTGTTTGGGAGCGCTTTAAATTATCTTATTTATTATTTTCCGGAAAATTGACGGAAAATACGATGGAACTTTCGTTTTGCTATGTTAATACCGTTATTAAAGTCTCTCTAAGTCGAATTGGAATTTTAACAATGGAAACTGCGACACGAGTAGAAATTTTTAGTAACTGCATTTCGATAAAAGGTGGACCGTACCTGGATGTTGCAGGAGAAGAATCTCTTCTTCGCTCCGGTGCATCTTTCGACATTGTATTCACTGAAAAAGAAAAATTTACCAAGTCAAATATCGATTCGAAGCCGAGCCAAGAAAGCATTAAAATTCGCAAATGCTCTCAACAGATTATTTTAAGCTCTTCATAGCGAATATTCGCAATTTAATTGAATCAAAAGCATGCAGTTGGTGTAATTGTCATAAACCCCCGACAATTTAAGAGCCGCTTTCGTAAAGCGCTGCGCATTCCGAGCCTTTAAAAATACATAAAATTCCATGCAGGCCCGTGAATTATTCATGCAGGATTCCGCGAGAGGGAAAGAGAGAGAGAGAGAGAGCAATAAGGCCCGGTCACGACTAATTCGCTTCAACTTTGATTACAATAGGACATGACTCGTTCGCATTGGCTTTTTCGCGAACGCGCTCCTCTATATAGCATAAGTACGTCGGGCAAAGCATGCAGGGTTAAAGCCGAGAGTGTTTCTAATCGGGTTTTACAGCCCGTTAAATCGTTAAATGCACTCGCGGCGTCGCGCGTCGTCACCGAGGCGGTTAACGCTTTTCTTCTCTCTCCTGCTCTCTCTCTGTCTCTCTCTTTCACTCGCTCTGTACGTGTGTGCGAATGTGTCCGGGGAAAGTAGAACGCGCAAATGTTTTTCCCGGCAGAAGGCGGAATAAGGGGAGAGAGAGAGAGTCGGACGAAAAAATACGCTCGCCAACCGGTAGGAAAAATAGGCGCTGACCGGATACGAAAGAATATGGCTCTCTCTCTCTCTCTCTCTCGTTTAATTTCTGCTGTTCCGCGGAAAAAAGAAAAATTAAAGTCACTGTAAATCGGAATCATTTTTTTTCGCCGACGCCCCTCCGGGCGGGGAAAAGGGAGAGATGGATTTTCGGCCTTTCATTCGCGGCGGCGCGCGACGAGTTCTCGTTCGATTTCCGGAAACGAGCGTTTTTAATTTCGACGGCGAAAGTTTTTTAAAAAATTTCCGTCCGCGCCGCGCGCCGACTATATATTTTTCGGGCCAAAGGCGTTTATCCTATATATATGTATATGGCGTATAGCATTGTTTGTGTATCGGCAAATGAACGGGCGCAAAGACCCGTAAAAACGCGAAAAATGCGGAGTATTATGCTTTCAAATATCGAATAACGATTTAGCCGAAAGTGCGGCTCGTAAAATTTTCCGACTTTTTATTTTTCGCCGGCTGATAACGCGCCCGTCCAAATATCCTTTCGATATTTTCCTATATCAGTGCTTTGAATATACGCGGCGTGAACATTTGCATATTTTCAGAATGGATGTACCAATCAATTCCGAGCCAATATTGTAAGTCATTAACTTTGTTAAGCTTTTTGAATGTGGAAAAAAAAGTGAGAATTTTATTGTAGTCGATAAACTGAATTGATTTCTTTCTGCTCGACAAGCCGAGAGAGAGCTTGTTACCGGCAATGAAAAATTTAGCTTCTTGTTAATGAAGCATTTGACGTTTCTAAAGGTACGATAAAAGGCCGTATTGCAATATTTTTTATTAGTCACTTTGGATAAAAATCTGCGGGAATACACAAGCGTTAAAAATAAAAGCACAAAGCAGGAAATGGCGTCGAATCCGCGTTTGCTCGTAAAAATTTTATTCATCCAAAAAAATAAAAGTTTTTTCGATCTTATAAGCAATCCACGAAACTGTCCCCCTTCCCCATAACCTTAAAACGTAGCTTGAAAAGCAGCCCGAGAAAAATAAACATCACACCGGCGATTCATAACCTCGAAGCGCCCGAGTTAGAAAACGCAGTTAATAATGTCCCGCCGCAGAATAATCGGAACAGTAGCCGGGGCGAAGAAGCCCCTTATATATTTTCCGAAGCACTCGCCGGCTGTGCCAAGCCGCGATATAATAAACTTACTCTCTGTCGAGGCAGTCGCGGGTCTGGCGAGCGACGCCGCCGCCGCAGGTCCTCGAGCACTGGCTGGGATGCGACCAGGGGCCCCAGCTGCCCGTCTCCGGCTCCTCGGTCTCTAGGACATAGCTGCCCGGCGCGTAGCTCTCGCCGTGCTGCCTCCTGTGCCTGTCGTGGCGTAGCTTTATGTGGTGCTGAAAAATAGAGTCGAGAAGCTCGATTATTCGTTGGCTTGATGCAGATGCCGGGAAATTAAAAGTCTAATTCTCTCTCTAGCTGGGATATTTCGACGAGTCGCGCTGCCTTTTTTTATGAGGTCCCCGCTGGCTTTTAGCCGCGGCGAGCTCTTTTATTCCCGCTAACGCGCGTCCCTCCCTCTTTCTCTCTGCACGGGCCTATGGGAAGTTGCTTTTGTAATCTACGCGATTTGTGTATTGGGCCACGCGTTCGTTAAGTCTTAGGATTTTATGAGCTTCGGGTACGCGTGTAGCGGTTTAGGCGCGAGTTATGCCACCATTGTGCATTCATCGAGCATCGTTTTTTGAGTTTTTTTTTGTTTCAATAAGAGTCGGTATTGTTTCTAGGGTGAAGCCGGAGAATGAGTTAAAAGTTTGGGCAAATTTCGCGTTGACGGTATTATATTACGTTCTCAAAACTTTTTCCCTCGTTTCGAATAATAGCTTTTGTTTTCTGCATTCGAATGAGGCAAAATATTGACTTTGTAAATTTTTCACATAAATTCGATTCTTGAAACTCGCGTTTACGCGCTTTTTTTATTATAACCGAAAGTTTTTTTTTTTTTAATATATATCAATCGATTAATATTTGCTACCACTTTCCATATTCCGCATCTAAATGCATCGATAAACAAAAGTCTAAAATTTACAATCCATATACGGAAGCTCGATATATTGTTTAATCAGTTTTTTTCCCATTGCGACTCGAGGGCCAATATCAAGAGCGTCAAGTGGTTAAAATTTAAAACACCACAGGGGAGCATCAAGAGGCTCTAGACTAATTCCCGAGCAAATGGAGCTATATAGGATTCGAGTCGAAGTGCCCGTATAACATTTCAATGGATGGGTCCTCCTGGCACGTGTCCAGAGCAGTTTGCATTCGTTCGGGTGGTCGGAGAGGGGGGAGGCGCTGTGCAAGATGCGGTTTCCCGATAAAATTATCGCTCGCGACGCTTGCTCCACCGAATTTCGAACGTTCATCGGGAGTTTTCCGATTGGAAGAACGGTGATCGTTGTAGCCGAGGACTAATGAAGCTTGCGGTATATATTATATATGCTTAGCTTTGTTTTGTTTTAAATTTTATAAAAAAACTTGATTTAGTAAACATTTCATCCGACAATCCTCAATGGCTTCCTTATCTATTTCCTTCCGTTTAAATTTTGGAAACACCGCAGATATTTAAAGTAATTAGCCAGAATTCATTCGGAATTTACATTCTCAATTAACAAAAACCGACCTAACGTCCCTCCAGAAAAAGGTATTTATACTTTGCGCAAAGCAATCCGCATGACCAAGCCGGACTCGAACGCAATTAGAGAAAGGTGGGCGAGCTTGTTCAGCTTTTTGTCGTCGCGCGATGGCTAGCTATTAAGCGACTCGCTCTCGGGCAGACGGCACTCCGCGGATAACAAGACAAAACGAGAGACGAGGAGGAGAAAGACGCATAGAGAGATGTAAATACCGCGCATAGCTCCTAGAGCTCTCTCTCTCTCGCGTTGGTCACAGCTCGAGAGCGGCGGCAGCAGCAGCAGCAGCAACAGCTGCGCGTCGCGGTGATTTTTATCGAGCGTGGGAGAGCACATGCTAGTGCGGTAGCACATTTCCCGCGGCTTAATGAAAGTGCGCTTAAGCTCTCACGGGGAGGGGTGTGTGTAGTAAAACGTACACGCGAGAGAGAAAGAGAGAGCTCGTTTTTTCTCCCCGGTTTTTCCTCGCACATGTGTGAGAGTCGTGGGTGAACGTCCGACGACGACGACGCGTTTTTCCCGTCTTTTTACATGTGCGCGCACACCGCGGCGGGCTGCCGAGAGCTTCGCGGACACCCGAAGCTCCTGCCGAGAGAGGGGAATGCCGGATTACAATCGTTGTTGTACGCGAGAGAGAGAGAGAGAGAGCTTGCGCGCATCGCAGACGGGTTCATCGTGCGCGCGCTTTTGCGCGAGAGCCGCCGCGCGGAGAGTGGCTGCATGCGCCCTTTTAAACATATTCCCCCGTATACGCGCGGCCGCTGCTGCTCGAACAAAGGAGATTGCTTCTTTCTCTCGTGCTGCTTGTTTTCTTCGACCCTTTGCGAGAGCGGGGAAAAGGTATTTTTCATTATGTGCACCTCCTCCTCCCCCCGCGAGTTTTCATTATATCGGCGAAAATTAGATCCGCGAGCCTGAAGCTCATTCGGGAGCTTTGAGAGCTTAATGTTATTGTGCTTTTTCAATTACCGGGATTAATTGTTAGCGGGGCTTCGTTTAGAGGAATTGAATTTCTTTCTACGGACAGGTGCGAAGTTTGTTATGTAGTTGCAAAGTGTTCCCGGTGGAGTTGTAGTTTGCCTCGGTTTACGCGCGCGTATATATATTTCTCTCTCTCTCTCTCTCGCGGTGCCAAAATTATTACGGGGTTAATGACTCGTGAATTTTGGTGCTCCACCGGAGTGTGGAGAGCTCACGAATTCTGCCCGATTCAGGAATCCCGCTCTGGTCAATTAATTTTCTCCTCCCCTGGCGCGTCTTTTATTAATTTTTTTATAATACAATCAACTCGACAATTGTGATGAAAATTGTCCGTTTTGCTTATAATCTTGCTATTAAATCAAATAAAATTATTGCTGCAGTGTTTCATCGATTTACAATTGTTTGTCAGTGTAATGTTGAGTGCACTGTAATATTAATATTGTATAATGTTAATGTTAAGCAGCTTGTAAATAAACACTGCTTATGTGAATTAAAGCTTTTAATTGCAATTATCTCGCGATGTAAAGTATTTGCGTCCATAAATCTATTGTCCAATTTACAAGTTAAACGGTGACTAACCGGAGAGTGTATATACAATGCGGTGTAATGCTCGGCTCATCTTAATTTTACTTAGAATCGTTTATGAAACATTTTCATGTATCTGCGTGTCGGCTATTTTTATCTCGAATTACTTTTCTCCACTTTTAATCTTTTATTTCAAGACGAACTCCAGACCAGAACGATTTTCAATTTTATAATTAGAACTCACGCGATCAGTATCGCATCAAAGGTTTTGCTTTGTATTTTAAGACGATATTTCAATTTCAATTAACATTTCATAGTCGCGGCATTGTTTTCCGTCGCAAACATTAAAAATAGCTGTAACTAAAGAGTTTTTATAGTTTGATTCATCACTATTACCTCTTTGCGATGGATAATATGCGGCTTCACAATAGGGAAGCTTTACAACTTCCTATTCGCTTCTGTCTATGACACGAGCAGGCATCTAATTTATGCTAATTGCGCGCGATTCTATTTCAAGAAAGTTCAATGATCCTTTCGGGTAATTTTGTTTTTACCAAATTGCGTATATAATTTCGCGCTCGAAACGGGACATTTAATTTAGAGGATATAGCATTTTAAAATTATTACGAAAATGTACAATGATTAAAATATTCACGAATTCATTATTAAATCTCGCCAAGAACTGAACTAATGCGAAACGCTATTTTAATATTAATTTCGCAGTAACATTTCTTCCGTACCGCCGAAATTTAATTAAATTTGTACATCCGGCTTGATCACAGTCAAGAGTAAAAAGGCACGCCTCCCGCAAAATCTCGAATACTGGTTAAAATTTCCGACACTCAAACTCGTTCCTACAAAATCCCGGCCCTTCGCGTTTTAACCTGTTGCTAAACATATTCGAACGCGAGCCCTTAAAGTTGAAGTAGGCAGCAGCGGCAGCAGCAGCGCCTGAAAGACAAGCCTTCGCGCGAGTGGGTGAACGTCATTCCGCGAGCGATCGGCCGTGACGTTGGCCTGCGGCGCGTCGTCGACGCGCGCGTGGCAATGACTTTGCGCGGCGGCGTTACGTGATGTCTGTCTGCATGAAATGTAACCTTGTTAAGCGACGAAACGCAATCGCGCGAGTCTCCGAGAGCTGCGACGATCGCGTTGACTTTTTGCCGGCGCGATCCGGTGACGAGAAACTAGTTCCGCCGCCGTGCCAAAGCCGGATTGTTCGTAATGTGGGGCGGTGTATATCAATGACGAGGAAAGTGAATACCGGAGATCGATGACACAACGAAACAAGTTTCGTCTGCGCCGCGAGTCTCTGTTTGCTCTGTACCGATGGCTGCGTGTCATTGAGGTGTTTGTTTTAATTATCTCGGAGTTATCGGAGCGCGGCTGCTGGGTTTATTTGAGCGTTATTAATTTTTCAGTTAGTCGCCGTTTTTACAAGATAAATCGGAAACGCGAAATACGAGTTGTCCAATTTAGTTTTAACTCGCGATTATTTGAAATTTGATTTTTCTTTATATATTGTAACGCCACGGTAAATTATTAGGTACAATTAAAGTAAAAATTGCAATATTTAATAGAGCTCATAAAATGGAATCTGAAAATGGAACGAATATTTTAAAGTCAATAAATATTAACTTTAATATTACCAACTTTCAATTTAAAATAGTTGCTACATCGAGCAGCCCCCGTAAAAGTTTTATTAGACATCGATAAAGGCGCTTCTCGAATATATATGAATCATGAAAATCATTAAAATACAATTCCATTTACATCGCGCTGGAGATGAAGTTCCGTTCGATAGAAAATCTCCCTTAATTGCCGCATCCATCTGGATTACGCGTAATCGGTTTTTCGCGCTCTCGCGCGCATCCGGATCTGCGTGCAAAAAAAAAAGGAAAGAGTCCCGAGACGTTCGGCTGTTCTCCGCCTTGTAACGACCACTTAACTCGGATTACTTTCGTTATACGTCGGAACAGAAGGCTGCGCCGCGCGCGCAAAAGCTCTCCGTAAATGCATGTATGAACGCCGGTCGCTTCTTATTTTGTGTATGCTTTATCGCGAAGTTTTCTAGATTATAAGGGGGTTTTGAATTTCGCGTCAACATTACGAACTTTTGCTCTTAACTTAAGCCTCCTCTGTTTATTTACTTTTTTCAGTATCGTTTTTCGTTTACTTTATTCCGAGAAAGCCGTATATTTTATTTAAAAAAAAGTCTATATTCATTTTATATTCCTAAAAAAAATCTTTAACAGATCAGAGAGCGATAGAGAGAGAGCAGATTTTCCTTTTAAAAAACAGCTATCTGAAAGCGGGTCAGGGGGTACTTTAAATCTCCGTTCGCTCGGGGGCTGCGCCGGATTTATTATACCTCGTCGACTTAAAACAATTTCTGTCAACCGTAACGAAACGACGTTTTTTTTCCGTCACTCTCGTCTTTGCTTTTTGCCGAACGCCTCTGCACAGGTCGTTCGAAAATTAACCTCCCCGCTACCGCACGGCGATGCGCGCACAATTCCCTCTCGTTTTTATACCTCCCTCCCTCTCTCTATCTCGGCTTTGCTTATTACGACGCTTTGTTTTTGTTTCCGAAGGCGCGAACAACGAGGAGTTGCCGGCAGCCGCGTCTGCCCGTCGTGCGCTTTATAGCATCAGCCTTAATACGACAGCGCGCGCCAAACGCTATACGGCGGCGGCGACGACGACGAGTCATGCAAAAATGCATAAAACGCATTACGGCCCCGTCGGGCGCGGGGGGTTAAGCGAGTCCGCGCGCCGCGTTAATACGGGAGCATCTCCCTTCTCGTTTCTCGGCCGCTTTTAGCCTGCTCCTTTTATTCTATTATCTCGGGCGCGTGCAAATGCGCAAAGTGTTCCCCCGCGTGTGAGGAGGATCCCAGCAGCGAGCGGCGGCGGCGGCGGCGGCTCTCTGCACGCGTGTGTAACACGATCCCCGGGGAATTTATCCTTGCGGTTCAGGCTGCGTCTGCAATTTTGCAGCCGGAGCCTGGCTGCTTTCTTGGGAGTTGATGAGCGGGCAGTGATACGCGCGGACGAGATATAAAGGAGGCGACTCGAACGATCGGGAGAGCTTTGAAATATTTATATGTAGCGCGTGTGTAAGTAAGCGGATCTGTACGTTGAGCGCGTGCTTTTAACGCGTTAAAATTAAATATCGTAGATGTGGATTATTATTATCGTTTTTTTCAGAAAACTGCGTCAGGCTTTTTAAGGAATCTGCTTAAACTTACACGTCGTGCTCAAACATTCGCTAATAGCATTACTCGATAAGTGATTTTTCAGCTGTTTCATAAAGTAATTGATCGAACGTACAGCGTTTACATTCCATTGACCCGACCTACATATCGGCCCCCAAGAAAAATGGAAAAACTCCTCTGCCCGGTGAAATTCATCAATCATAGAATTCGTAAACGACGCAACGCAATAACTATACTTTCTTTCCGTAATAGCAGAAATCAAACACGGTTCGGCAGCCAAGCGAGCCAGCAACAGCAGCTCCTCGCGAACCGAGAGTACCAGGCGCTGTTGCAGACGGAGCCTGAGCATACGTGCGTGCGATACACGGTCTCTAAGTAACGAGATTACACCCGACAAGCTCACCCCGGGATAACGCGGCCGAGAGAGAGAGAGAGAGAGAGCTTATCCCCCGCGCAAAGTGCGCGGCTACATTCCCGGGGCGGCCCCGGCGAATCGCTCTCCTCGCGCCCTTTTTTTTTTTTCTTATATACGTATCCTCTGCGCAGCACCTGAGGTGCTTTGGCCGATGCGTTCATTGCATGCAGGCGGCGTACACTTGCGTAGGAAAGTTCGGGCGAAAACACTTTGTCGAACCCGTATAGCGGGCCGTAGGGCGCAACGCTAAAAGGGTGAATAACTTGGTAAGCGCTCCTTCGGGGCGTCGGACCTCCTTAAGTCCATTTCGTTATGCGCGTAGCGAGTTGAATGATTTAGCGATAAGTTAGTGGTATAGGTATGGGAAAGTTCGTAATTATCGGAAAGTAAGTTCGGATAAAACTCAAGTTTGTTTTAGTGTGTTTTTTTTTATATTTATCTTAATGCCATTAAATATTTATTTTACGATTTTCATTTTCTCTCGCGCGGAATTCCTTTTGGCTTTCGGCGGGAGGCTCCCAACTTTTCCTTATACTTTTTAAAAAAAGTAATCGCCCTTAATGCTCGGCGGTTTTGAAGGCGCCTTTTAAAAAATTTCCACGATGATTAAACGGAATAAGCGACTTTTTCCCCGAGCTCAGCTGGCTCGTGCAGAAATTAAGGGGAAAATCTCAACCCACCGGGAAACTTTTAATCAGTAGTGTACGTACGTTCGCAGGTAGTTATACGGGCTCTTTCTCTCCCTCGCACACTCCACTACCCTTTTCTCTCTCTCTCTCTCTCTTTCTCTCGCTCCTTTTCCTTGTCTCGCTGAATGAAAGAGGACGGACAGCGCACGGAGCGAGGTGTATTTTCAGAATTTTTACACGCCCGAGGAATGCCGATGCGTGCAAATGTATATACGTATGCGCAGAGCGGAAGAGAGAGAGAGAGAGAGAGAGAGAGTGCGTGCGAGAGAGGGAGAAAAAGAAGAGGTGAGCGCACGTGGAAAATAAACAATAGACTTCGGGGCCCACGTATCGGATTTTATAGCAGGAGGATGCTTCGTCGGTAATTTATTCGCGCGTAGGCACCTGTTTAAATTAAAGGCCGGTGCCGATTAATCATATTTTACTTGCGCTCAATTTTTGCCGCTAAACAAACTGCGAAAGTAATAATCAGCGTAATTTTTTTTTCTCGTTAAATAAATCCAATTAAACTATACGACTTGTTTGCGTTAGGATGTATCGGCGAAGGTGCAGCGCAAAACGACCGTCGACTCGTATAGATTTTTTAACAGCGTCAAACTCCGCCCGATAGGCGTGATTTTTCATATTCGAAGACGCGCACGGGGAGAAGAAGAAAGCAAGCGCCGCGCGGAGGAGGAAAGCGAGAGTGAAGACAGAAAAAAACGAAGCCGCAAAGGGGGAGGGCCTCGAAAGCCAGCCCGCGGGAGGAAGTGACTTCGAGCAATAAAAACTTGCGAGGAATGCCGACGAATCCCTTCGCCCGCTTCGTCAAGGCCGCGAGTCGTCTTTCTCTTCCTCGTTTTTTTTTCTTCCTCCGCCGTATAATTCGGAGCGAGTCCGCGGGAGAGGGAGAGAGGGCGACTGCGCTCGAACTCCTAATTCGAAACAGTCTGCGCCTGACGACGTAATTACAGGCTATTGTTGTCATCAGGGGCAGCATTGTCGGGCTGTGGTACTTACGTATCGCGCCTGGGTGTCTGTCACGTGCGAGGCCACCAGGACGAGGAGCACCAGCAGCGACCTGAAACAATCGCAAGACGAGAGAACTGTTTAGTCGGGGGTGTTAAGCGACAATCGAGCCTAATTTACCGGCGGGGAGTAACAAGCTCGAGGAGGTTGTTGCTACTGACGGTTTCCTTGGGAAGGTGGTTAATATTGATAACAGATCCCGGAATATCCTCTAGCTTCGCGTTCAATGAGATTGGGTAAATTTAGTATTTATGGTTTGATAAAACTCGAGTAAAAATAGATACTTGGTGACAAGAAGTAATCTTAATTTAATTGCCGTGTAGCGAGTATAAATTAATACTAATTACATTGCTCAATTAGAGGGTTTTAGCTTACTTCCGCTTTCTGAGCTACAAGATTTTGATTTAGATACGGTAATTAAAATATGCGAAATTATGTGAAAAGATTCGGTACGGATATTTATTCTTAATTATATTTAATGAAAGGTTTCATGCATAAACTGGGCATTTATTTTTGTTTTTATTTTTAGTGTGTTAATATTACACGCTTCACCTAATGAGTACTTAAAAAGAGATGGCTCATCATGCAAATTATACGTGCAAAGCAACATTGAATACTAATGAGCATTAAAATTTACATAATTGTCAATTACCTAATATGCTGTCATTGAATTCGAATTGTTTTGAAATTCCAATTTGCAAAGGAAGCAAATGATTTTGACAATCTAATATGAATATAGTATATAAGTAATCTTATTAAATCATCTGTCTTATTAAATGTAACACAAATTTTATCTTTTTCTATACATTAAAGCGGTTCTATACAATAGCGGTAGTATTTAATAATGAAAGTGAATGAAAGAAATTGTTTTGCATGAATGAATTTTCAAATTATTTTATTTATAGACTCCAGGAAATATTTGAAAAATTCAATAAACCTTTGATGACAATGATTTTTTTTTAATTAAAAAATACATTCATCAAAATATAATTATTTTATGAAAAATATAGTATACAATAATAATTTTCAAATTTCCCAGTATTCCAGAAGAAAATGAAAATGCTTTTACAGAGTCTTCTATAGTTTGTATATTTCTGCCAATTTGTCGGTACGATCAATCATCAATTCAGAGTACCAGCCATCCGTCACTTTAATTAAAATCTAGTTTTCAATAAATCCAGAAAATGCGTCTTTTATTTGCTACAAACTTTATCACATCCGTAAAAATGAAAAACTAACTAAACTGAATATGACCGAAACTGCCAGTAGACAATTTCATGTACATACTTTATGTTGTAAAACTTTGATACTTGCACGAGAAAGCCTACGCTACGCGTAAAAACGAAATTAGCAGCATTAACGCAGTTCGCCAAAAAACATAAATCAATAATTATCTAAATTCACTCAGGCAGCATCGATATACACGCTTGTTTCAGCGAGGCAACTCTCATTACCGCGAGTCGTCGCGCGGACTCTGCACTTTTCCTCGACCGCATAAACTTTCCCTTTCTTCCCCAGGGGCGCCGCGCGTATTCCTTTTGTATCGGAAATTTCCGCGTCGCATCTCCAAGGCTCCCGGACATGTAATAACACTAACCTCGGCCGAGATAATGCCGGGGATCCGAGCGAGAGTTCATTTCAGCACATAGACTTATACGGTCGCAGCGCGCGTCGCGAGCAAAATCATTTTGGAAAAGCCGCCGCGCGCCGATACACCAGAGCAGCGACGAGTGCCCCAAGTTTACGAGAGACGAGGGGAAAAAAGAGGGAAGAAGAAGAACTGTATATACTCCGTCGGCGACGCCGTCGTCGTCCGGGCTGGGGGTCCTTATCGGCGTAATAACGTTGACCCAGGCTTCGACCGGTGCCGATAACGCTCCGCCTCGTTATACACACAGACGAGCTTTCGGCGGCGTGGACAGATGCCCCCGAGCCACGGCGGCGGCTCTCTTTTGCGAGAGCCTTATTATGTCGACGTCCTTTCACGGTCGATGCGGGGGCGGGCTTTTGTGTTGCGCGCGCAAGCGAGCGGTCTTACGACCGAGACCGATCTCGCGATCTTTGCCGTGGTCGTCGTCGTTCTTGCGGGGAGAGACTACTTGCGAAACTGAAGAATGCGCGCGTCGCGAGAGCGCTTCGTGGAAAAGAAGGTGCACGCATATTTGCCTTGGAGTAACGGTGCCATTGGGTCAGCGATGGATTTTTTATTAACGAATTCATAGGCAATAATATTGTTGCGATCTCGCGTTTAAATATTTAAAATTTCAGAAATGAATCTGCTTTCGATTTTGTGTTTACGAGCGATAAATAATGGTTATTATGTTATATTTCACGAGCGAAATTTCATTCTATATTAACTGTTTGTTGCTCTCCTTTGTGTATGGTTGTAAATTATATTATAATCCATGAATACTGGCGATTCATTGTAGCATCAATCCGAAACGGTTTATATAGCAATAGAGCTTCTGCAAACAGTATACCGATTTTTCCAGCTATTGTTTATAATAATTTTTGCTTCTATCAAATAAATGACTTCGTTTTACCGAACGATAATAATTAATATGAAGGCGGAAAAAGGATTCACGAGAGAGTTTATTGCCATTGAGTTTGGCACGGGGGGCTAAAGCAATAACAAAGGCTTTATATATATAGAAAAAAGCGTATTTTAGGGGGTTTTGCGGGTCCCGCGCCTATTGTCTAAAATTTGTTGGTGGCGATAAATGAGAACAGTACAACGTTTTGGAGCCGTGCCCAGTTTGAATGAAAGAAAGCTGTGCTTTTGAAACAGATATTGTATTTGCAAGATATAATCGAATAGAATCTAGCATAAAATTATAATAAGTGGCGCTAATAATAGAATGCAATAATTGCTTGAATTGTGAAGCAATCAATGAAACCGCGTATAAGCGTAATTGGGATATCGGCGTGCAGTGAAATTGTATTGTATTCCAATAAATGTTATTACTGATTTATTTTTAATAATTAGTCTCGGAAATTTTATAGTGTACATATTTCAAATTGATTTTGAATTAATTTGCATACAAATTATAAAATACTGCTAGGAACATCTGAATGGAAAATGAAAGGTTCGCGGAAATTATCATTAGTTCCGATAAACATACATGTATATAATATTCACTTATTCAATTCGTAAATATTTTCAACCGCGTTTAATACCCCTATTTGATTTCACCCTACTCGACGGCTGTCATTATAGACGTATAAACGCGGCCGATTATACCGAAAAGATTAATATTCCACGGCGAAACAGCGGTGTATCATATACACCGGCGAATGCAAAATTTTGCAAGCTCGGAAACAAAGCTCGTCGATGTTCCGAAATTTATATCCTGCCTTAGTTTAAATGACGGCCCGGGAGCCGCGTCGGCGGCGGCGGAGCAGCTCGTCGGGCCATTTGTTTATGGAATATTTAATCGGCGCGGCGTGTCTCGCGAAACTTTATTAATACGATACTCCCTTTCCGCTCTTGGCCCCGTTGTTCGATAAACTCGCCCAGCCTCGCCCAGCGCGCGCGGCAGAAGCCACGAAGGCAGCAGTCAACGATGCTGACGTCGTCGTCGTCGTCCCCGGCTATGGAGAAGTTCCCCCGGCCCCCGAAATATGAATATGTAAATCCCATCGCGTGGGCCTCGGCACGTCGACCGAGAGAGAGAGAGAGAGAGAGAGAGAGAGACTTGTACGTAACGAGGGTTCGCCGCCGCAACTGCTAATGCGCCGCTGGGAGAGGGCTTGCCGGGAGAGAGAGAGAGAGAGGAAAAATCCGAAATCGCATTGCGCGTGTAACGGCGACGGCGATATAATATTCGCGAACCTCCGGGGGATTCCGCGCTCGGAAGTGCACCAGATTTAGATTGGGTTAGATAAAAGATAAGTCGGCCAATGTTGAATTATGGAATTTTGTGCGAATGTCGATGTACTTTGGCTTTTCGAAAGTATTTTAATATGCGAAATTTTAGTTGAAAGCGCGTTTTTGTATATATATAACTTGAATTTTGACTAAGGCACAGAAATTAGCAAAGTTTTCGGAGCGTAAAATTTATCCTCGAAGGCCGGACGTTTTAATTAAATAGAGAGAGGCAGGAAAATTTTTTTGCCAAAAGAATTATGCACTAATGAAAGAAAAGAAGAAGTTATATAGAGGTCGTAAAGGCACCACTCGGCCGAGGTGCGAAAACTTTGGATTTCGCGACGCGTAACAAACGACATAACGAGTCGTCGGGCCTATATTCCGCAATTCTGCAAAATCGTCGGCTGTACAGTCGCAGCGCGCCGAGGCATTTTCGCGCGCAGGGGGCGAGAAACGACGCTCAATTATGCAATTGCAAAGTAAAAAGCGTCGAGGCTCTTCTCTCTCTCCCGCGAGAGAAAGCTGGGGAGTAGTTGGGCAACAGGACATTTTTCCTATAATTTCCCCCGACGCGGGTCGCTGGAAAATGCAATTAGCCTCACGGTAAATTGACATAAAATCTTCACCGTAAATTTTAAGTCATTTTCAAAGTATTTGCTGTCTGCTTTTTGGTTTATTGTTTATGTGTACTTGTCGGCTCAAAAAAAACTGCAGTCTAAATTAGTATTTTATTAAATATTATTTTTACTTTTGTTTTTACCTTACAGAAATAAATTCAAAATAATGAAATTGATTTATTTTAACTAATAAAAGTTAAAAGCATGTAACCTTATTATACCTGTTTCGGATAAATTTTACTAAAATTATAATATATTTGATATCATATGGATTTGGAAATAAAATACTTTATTTTTCTCATAAATTTTGAAAGCTAAAGCTTTTGCACTATTTTATAATAAATTGTCTCGAGTATATTTATTTAGAACTTTTGAAATAAATCAAGTGATTCATTCAGCGATACTAAATACTGCCTGTCATCAATCTTTGACGTTAATAGCGATCACTTGATAATTTTATAATTCATTGTCAATTATGTCATAAGTGTCAGAGCAATAATCGTATCTTGACTTCCGTTTACTCAAAACGGTCAAATCGGAACAGTTATTTATAAATAATTAATAAGAGATAACTTTATAAATTGGATTTCGAGAAGCTAATAAATTAATATATATTTAATTGAATAAGTATATTTACTTTTCCTTATATATGGTTATGACTCTAGATAAAACACAATGACTTAAATTCTTAAGTACAACAAATGAATGACTCGGCCGATAACGCCCTTAACCCAAGAAAAACTCGCGTCATAAAAATTCATAATTCAAGGAGTAATTTAGTCAAATCCATTAGTGTATCAGGATGAAACTGCACTGCTTTTATATGTGAGCTTCGCACGCCGCACCAGCTAATCCCTTAATTATAAATATTCAAGAGTCAATTAGCGTATCTAACCCGGGCTCTCACACCCACCTGCTATATGCAGGGATCGATTAATTATCGATTTCCAGTATACCTGCGTAATGACCCTTTAACGAGGAGCTCAAATATTGTTTCCAAGATATGGAAACCCTAAAGGCTTTTTTTGCGAAATATTTAATTTTGCCGCTTCGGCGAGTTCAATTTCGTTTCGTATTTTATAGAACTGATAAGGAAGTTAAGTAAATGAAATATAGTATCAAAAGTAAAAAAGGTAGATTAAGTAGTTCGATAACAATGTCTCCCAGACGATAAACAAACAAAATTCGATGGCAAATGTAAATGTAACCATCATACTGCCATCATCAGCACCTCGGAGCATAAATTTTAAGCCGTAATAATACGGTACAGGAGAAAGCGTAGATTTAATCGTCGCACCAACATTCAATTACCCGACGGTGAAAAACAAAAGAGCCCGCAATTATGTATTTAACGAATCCTAAAGACGTCTATTAACTACCGTTAAGTGTTTACAAGGTATACGAGAGCAGCCCAATATGTACCGGCACGAATTCGGCTCCGTAAGTCGGCGTCGCGAATCGGCAGCGCTGATTGCACCCGCTTACTCGGGCGCTCGTTTTTCAAGTGCCCCGCGACCGAGGCAATATCGTATTTGGCGCGCGGTACAGTTCTAAAAAGGGTTCGCTCTCGCGTTATTAATACCGTTGGATAATTTAATCTGCGCAGAGGGGCAGATTACGCGCGCTTCCGTACATTTGCATTGGACTGTAAAAACTTTTAGAGGGAATCAGTGTAAATTTAGCGGGGAAATTTTGCTCGTTTTAATTTTTTTTTTTAAGGAAGCTCGAGTTAGTTTAAGTATTCATTTAGTTTTTTGCTGTAATTGGCCCGACGAACACAATTGATAATTATTTAAATGAGATTTAAATTTGATGATATTTCCGCGTAATTAAAAGCAATCTGCACCGCAGATTGCCAAATTATGTGCATTAGATTTCACTTATCTGTTTAGTTAACATGCTACCAGAATTCCTTGAAATTGTTATTTTTATTTGATAAAATACTATTTTTAACTATTCGTAAGAAATAAATGGAAAAAAAAATAAAATAAAATTTAGTTGAAAATATTTTTACGTGACATTTAATTAATAAATGTTAAATTAATTTTAAAGGGAAAGAATTTGAGATGAAATTTTATTGAAATAAAAAAATGAATAATTTTCATAAATGTAAGTTTGGAAATAAATTGTTAAATTATTAATCTGTGTTAAATTTTTAATATTATAAATTAATTATTTCAAAGCAGTTTTAAAATATATTTCATTTTGAGAATATACTGCTTAAAAATGCTATAAAACAATGTAAAAATCGTATGAAAATGTTTCTCATGATGCGTTAGTTTATATTGAAATTTGCTCATTATTATATTGAAACTTTATGATATAACAATGTCTAGTTAAATACAATTACATTATGATGAAAATTTAATCTTTTTTTCGAAGAGCTTTTAAGTTAATTGAAAATTAATTTAATTCTGTACTGAAAATTGGACATCAAATAATGAATTTTGCTTGACGAAAATCAAGCAGTACAAAGTTTAAACTTTAAAATTGACCATTTTTTTGAGATAAATAAATCTTTACCTCCTTCGATCGATCGTTTGTTTTACATTAATTCGTAAATTCATTTACCGCCGATCAACACGCGTAACTCTACCCAGCGATTGCTTACCGACTGGCATGTCGATCATTACTTTATGCATGGCCTGTGCTTGCAATTACACCCGGAATTGACAGCAGCGCAAACAGCTTGCGCATATACGCCAAACATACGCGGGATAATAAAAATCGCGCCGTACGTATACACCGCGCGTACGTGGATCGATACCGATTTCGGCTCCGGCGGACGATATTAAAACGCGGCGCGATTAGCGAAGCGTTTTTTCGGGTTATTTAACGGCGCAGCTGCGGCCGCCGCCGAAATTCGCTTCTCTCTCCGCGGGGCAACTTTTCCGCGGGGGGGGTGATAAAAGCGTCGGTCGCGCGACTCCGCGTCAATTATGCAGTGCGTTTCACCGCGGGGGGGAGCCGTTACGTATGGAGGAGCTTCCGAAATGACCTCCGACCTTCGCGCGGGGGAGAGTGCATCAGGCCGCCGGGTTATGGATATTACTCAATTAATGCCCGGTATTTCGAGGCGCAGTCTGAAAGGCCCGTTAAGGCGACGTGATATAGTCCTAACTTTATCGATGGACTGCTTTACGGGCTGCATAATGAATGATAAATTTTGATAACGGGCCGTTCGCTTATTTATAACGGCGGCTTCCAATTTCACTTGTACTTTGCATTACAATATGGCCGTTAATTGTGACGGACGGGAAATGAAGCCCCGCGCGGCGAGAGCGAGAGAAAGTGGCCGCGAGCTTTAAACGGCGAAAACGCTCGCTCGCAAATAAATTTTAAGCTTCGGTGGCGTCCCCTTTTTCCGGCTTTTGCCGTTCGATAATCTTCCTTTGGGAAACGTAATCGTCCTGGGGTAAATTGATATTTTTAACTCGAGGATTAATGCCGGTAACGTAGAAATCAATCAGGGCGGCATTCCGCAGCTCTTTAATTTCCAGCGGCGGTCCGGGCAGGGAGGTTATATACATTTGACACGCTCGTTAATTGAAAGCGGGAGTTACTCTCTCCCCCTCTCCATCTTCTCAGACAAACATTCATTTCGATGCTCGCGCGGCCTTTGTGCGTTCGGGAGAGAGGCGGGCTTCCATTATACGCGTATAAGCTCATACTGCACGTCCGCTTATCTCGATATAATCATTACGAGTGCTGATAGAGAGAGAGAGAGAGAGACGGGAAATTTACCCGAGCGACTCCATTGCTTACAGTGGCCCCGGCCGCGATGAATTACGGTTGCTCGCGTCCCGTGTAAACTTGAGAAATAATCGGATTCGATAGTTTGCTGCATACACTAAATTACCAGATAGATGCTTCTCGGCTTGGAATCGATTACGAATATCGGAAACCTTATACAACGTCACAATGAATAATTGAATTACAAATTGAAAGTCCAGCTCGATAAGGCTCAAAATCTATGAAGGAATTCCGCAGATCGTAATTATGCTCCATCGTCGACGGAGAATTCTAAAATCTGAAATTTCGATGAATGCCGTTTAGGAAAGAAAAATAGTTATTTTTCTGAATCTATAGCATTTTGTAGGTTTAATGAAAGAGCATATTAATACAGGACTGGTAAAAAATGTAATAGAAACTATCTTGTGGTTGCAGCTTAAGTTACTCAAAGCTTTTTAGTAATGAAGAATTTATTTTAATAACCGAGCATTAAAGCGATGAAAAATAATTTATAAGTCGGATAGCCAGGAAATATTTTAAATTTTAAAATTTAAGTATAAAATACGTTGAAATGTACATTTTTCTATAAAAAACTGGAAACCGCAGTAAAATTTATTAAAAATTCCTTGGATGTTTACTTAAGCAATAAAAAATAATAAAAATGTATAACTTTTTAACCTAAAGTATACAGTATCAATATTAAAAGCTAAGCAGTTTAATACCACACTTTGAGAATACATCTTTTATTGCCAATAGGTTTTTGAATAAACGAAGCCGCCATCAAACAGAACGGTAAATCCCCGTTTTTAAAATGGGGGCTAAACCTTGTTCTAAAACGCATGATGTAAAAGCCTTCGTAAGTAACAACAATTAACCCGCGTACATCGGCACGAAACTTCACACTTTACGGCGACGTAAATAATTCAGTTCGTCTAATTATGACGTCGAAGACCAGCCAGCATCGACGCGAAATAGTTCCGTCGCAAGTTCATGCATCACACGTTCATGCAAGAAAGCTGCGCTGCTGGCACTGCTCTCTCGCGGGGAGCGATAAAACGTCGATTCGACCTGACCGTTAATTACGGAAGACGTCGAGCAAAGTACCAAGAGAGAGAGAGGGAGCAGCGGAAGCTAATCATAGATTTCCCTTGACAGAGTTATACTATAGGCCGCGTTTTAGAGCTGAGCGCCGCGGCCCCGCAAAGAGTCAATGAGGCTTTACCGCTCGGAAACGCGACTTTAATCACCGCTGGAATACGCGAATTGACGGCTTTTAAGGAACAATCGCTGCTAAAGTGTCGCAATGACTATAACTCGCGATCGTACGTTTTCTCGGGGTAAGAGGTGGCTTCTGAAGATATATTTTTGCGGAAAATAAGTTATTTATTAAAAACGTCGGCTTTGGAAAATCAATTTTTTCTATTTACGAGTGGTAAAAATAAGTAGAAATAGTCCCGAATGCGGTCAGACAGTTTTTATTTCCGACCGAGTAATTTTCTTGTCTTATTTTTAATTTATCGAAAATTATCGAAAACTTCAGTTTTTAAACGTTAGATGAAATAAAAGAAATATTTAATTTTAACAACAACAAAGAGGATATCAGCTTTCTGTTCTTAGAATTGCGAGATACCCAAAAGACTGATTGCGGACGGTACAAAGCACGATCTTTGCCGGGCTTAATGATCAAGATAAAAGAAAGATAACAAAGAAGGGTTTTAAAAGAAAAAGAGAAAATATTAAAGGTACAGTTCTCGAGACAAAAGCTACAAGTAATCGACGCTTTCTTGAGTCGAGTAAACTAGAGACGATACCTTGGGGTACATCCAATCTCGCTTTTCTCGATGAAACCTTCCATTTCTTTAGGAATTCCTTTTGCATTTTCTCTTGCTTCTTTTCGTTTTCACTCGTGCAATGCATTCAGCGACAGAGATACAAAGACGTATGGGCGAGAAGACGGATGAGAGGGAGGAAAGTAATATCAAAGTGGCAAAAAGTCCGTCGGATAAAATCTAATGTTTTAAAACGAATTAAAAGTGTTAACTGAAATTTTAGATTCTTCATCGCAATTGACCTGTTTCAGATGAAGATTAACAATTTAATAAGAAATGTAGGTTATTAGAAGCGACGAGTGGTTAGAAATTTTAGTCGATCTAAGAATAATAAATTTTAATCGGTTTAAGAATAATACTAAGACCCAATTCTAACTTTAGGTTATCCACATTCGTATTTTATTTCGTAGAATATTCAATGAACCGCTTCTAAATCGCACAATAAACTCGTTTTTCCCAGACTTCGTGCAAAAACAGACATTTCTCGCCGGAGAGAAAGCAACTTGTGAATTTGGAAAGCTCGAGCGAGCATACAAATTAAAGCCATGCAGGCAGCTTTGCCGTCTTGGTTTCCATTCTCATCGCGCCTCTTTTCCCGACTTATACTCTCTCCGGGCAGCCTCCATCATCTCTCGCTGACGATTCATTACTCCGAGTTGAGTCACGTCTTTTCTCGGCCCTCCGGGACACCCCCTCGTCTCGGCACGGCCGACTTCGAAAGCCGTCACTCCCTCCCGCCCCTCCCTCTTTCTGCCTTCGGGGACGCTTTCCGACCGAACAGAAGGGGGTAGAGACGAGAGAGAGAGAGGAGGGAACGAGGAAGAAGCGTTGCGGATTAGGCCCTGCTTTTTGCCGCTGATAAAGAAAGTCGAGAGAGCGAGAGGGAAAAAGGCGCGAGGTGTTGAAAGTGAATAAGAATCGCGACGGGAAAAAGAGAGGATAAAGAGCAGCGATGATGGGGGAAAAAGTTACATAATGAATTATAGAATAGCGGAGAGATTAATGAATAGGTATCTCTGGGCTGGTAAAAGAAATTGGGACAAAATGGAGAGGAGCCTAGTTTTGTCGCGGTAAAGTATAATTTTAGCGAGAAAAAGTTTTGATTCGGGTTGACAATGAAAGTGAAAATTTTGATCTTTCGAACTTTGAAATCTTTGGCTAATTCAATAAAAGAATCAAATTGTTTTTTATACTGCTTGTTATACAAAAAAAAAAAGAAGAACACTCCAGAAGTCGGTAATAAAGAGAAAAGGGAACGTTCAAAAGTTTGAAAGGAGGAAAAATGTAATAGAATAAAGAGATAAAAATTGCAAACTCAACTGCGAGGCAAGTTTCCTTAGAATCTTGAAAAATGGGTCAAAAGTGAAAAGTATATAAATGTTTAAAAGTCACTGACAACCATTGAGATAAACGAAGTTAAAAATGTCCCGAGCACAACTCGACTAGAAAATCAGTAAGAATCGGAGAAAGAAATGAAATCCGCTCTAAAGAAATATTGTCAAACTCAAATCAAAGTGCAGCCTCCCGCCGGATCTTTCATTCTTTAAAGAGGTGAAAGTTCGCGTGAGCTTATATATGAAAGAGTACATAAATACGCCGGGGAGAAAGAAGCGCTGAAAGGCGGCGTCCACCGACGGCGTAAATTTCGCATCGAGCCAATCTCGAGAAAGAAATATATAGAGGAGCCATCTCGCGCGTCTCCATTAAGCCGTGAGACACTTCGGTTTAGCCGCGAGAGAAGCGGAGCCGCGCGCCGTAAGCCCCAAATTGCGCTGCAGCTCCTCGTATCGCTCACTGTCGCCGCCGACGCCTTCGGTTTATCAAAGGAACAACCTGCTACTCCGGCTTGATAAATTTTTGTATACAAAAGGAGAGCCGCGCGAGCTTCGTCGGCGATTTTAAGGGGATGGAACGAAGGTACAAATTGAAACAGACTATTCTTTTATCTACGGGCGCTTTTATATTATATATATAGAACTGTCGCGAATTCGTATATTCGAGGGTCGAAAGTTTTCCGAAGCGGTTAGAAGTCTTAGAAAATAAATGGGATTTTTATTTGTTAGCCTCAGCAAAGCCATTCCTTACGGACAATAAATAACCTATCCAGAGGTCGTAAAAATTTCACGTGACACTTTCGCATCGACGAGCAAAAAAAAAAAAAAGGAGAAAAAATGAGGAAAGGAAAAAAACGCGCTGACAAAAAGAATTACGGCTGTCAGTATACGGTATAAAACGAGTCAAAAATGTTTTAAATCAACCTCTCCGTCGCTCGTTCGTTCCCTTCCCGCATCCCGTCGGATTCGCGTCCCATTATTCGATTCCGAACAGCCAAAGAGAAAAAAGCGGCCGGGTTCCGATTCTTCTTTCGGCCTGCGTCTACTTTGCTGGCTAATTGACCCGAACGCTGCTGAATATGCTCCTACGTGCGGTATGCATTTACGAATGTACGATATGCATGTATGTATATATATGAGCGGAGGGAGGACGAGGAGTAACAGACAACGACCAGTTGCACGTCTCGTTGCTCTTATATGCGACCGACCACGAAACAAGCGTCTACGAGGTTTCCTTTGAGGATGACTTTTTGGAATACTTCGTCCTCTCCTGGCCTCTCTCTCTCTCTCTCTCCTTCACGGGCCAATGGGAATTACGCCGCAGAAGCCTTACGCCTCCCCGTGGAATCACTTTGTAAAATACGACGCATAGAGAAAGCCGGCGTACCGATACTTGAGAGATTCCTGGACGTATCAATTATAAAGTAATGTCCTTCCTTGTAGTTTATGAAAGATATATTACGGTTATGGAAGGAAGATAATTTTTTTTGCGAATCTCGTTTGTTAATTATTAATCTTATCGAATCGAACATAAAAATAGTTAGTTCGGATGCATTTTTTAGTCGTCTTTTACCTTTTTACGAACTTAATAATCTACAAATCAAACTTATAGCCTTCATCAGTAAATGGTTAGTACGATAATTACCTCCGTAATCGAAGCGTAAAATGAAAATGTCAAATGTATCGACGTTGATCGTCGGCGAATGTATATCGCAACGCGCGGGGAGAAGCATGTGTTTGTCAACGTCAATATAAATTTGCGCCACGTGACCTGTAAAATTGTTATTAGTCTATCTTGGCCTGAAATGCCGCGAGGGCATTCCGCGTCGTAAACAATGGGCTCAACTACGTGTAATATTGCCAACTTCACGGAATCTTGCTCAAATCCCCTGCCGCCGCGTACATTCTCATATTGTATATAGATGCACCGAATGATATTCTCATCTTCCCCCGGCGGCTTCCGAGTGCTAAGCTAGAAATTGACTTTTTATCGCCACTTGACACTCCCGGTGCTTATTATTTCTGTCTATAGTTTGTCTACTTTATCGGAAAATAGAGTCTCGGAGTGAAAAGGTAAGATGAACGTTTAAGTTTTTTTCTTTTGGGTATTACGCAACGAATTTCGAAATGAAATTATGTGTATAAATACGTTTAAAATGTGATTCTTTTTTTTTAATGCGACGCAAGGAAATGCGGGGGATGGAAATATCAGCGGTACATCCGGGATGTCGTTCCTCCGTATCTAAACGGACACTCTTCGTATCTCTGCCTACGCACTAAAAACTGACTGACTGACTGCTAAATGAATCGACGTTTTTGTCTAATAACTATGCGCGAGCTAGCTTTTGACAAGTTTTTTGACAAAATCTTTAAAGCTTTTACGCGGTAACGTCGACGAGAAAAAAAAAACTGTTTTCACGTGTCGGTTCCGTGTTATTCACTGAATACTTTTAGTCGACGAAACCTTGATTCCAGAAATACAAATTAAAATTAATTAATCTTCTTATTCAACTCGAAAAAGTATACAATAGAAAACCAAAGATAACAGGCTTAAATTCGGATTAAGATCCGACGTAAAATATAAAAAAAAAACCCTGCCCCACACACAACAATAATGAAGCGGGGCGAAAGGAAGTCCCGCGGTAAATCCGTTTTTGCTTTTGTCAAAAAAGTCAGCTCTCCGCCGAAAGGCAGAAAGAGAGAGAGAGAGAGAGAGAGAAAGAGAACAAGCAGCAGTTGTAAACCACCGTTCCGCGGTCGCTCTGTGTACATCATTATTTTTCTGAGGCTACACGTACGCGTGCTCTCGCGGGGGAACCAGCCATTCAAACTCGTTTCTCCCGAACGAACTAATTACAAGGGGGGCCCCGAAAGACGACGTTATCCTCTCTCTCTCTCCCCCGGTTCCCCTCCCTCCTTTTTTTTTGCCTCCTCTCGCGGGGGAACATCGCGACGATAGCGGACACCGCGGCTCTTGATCTACGGGCCATTGAATACAGGCAGCGCGAGGACCACCCACCGTGTAATCACTGCTTTTCGGGCTCTCTCTCTCTCGGCTCACGCGATCGCGGATAAAGACATAGGTCGGAACTTTTTGTCGGGTCCTTTGCCAGTCGTTAACAAGGTAAAGTTTGCTCGGAGAAATGTACCCTTTTCTTTTTTGGTTTAGCTTCGGGGGGTGGAACGGACTGTATATGTAATGGAATAGAGTACAGGAGCATAAGAAAGTTGTAACATTCTTAGTAAGTTTTTAGTTATATTTGGTATTCCGTGGGATCATTTGAATTACTTAATGAATGAAGCAAAGCATCCGTTAATCTGGGTTAAATTGGAAACCGATATCAAATTTTCCATTTAAGGATCAATAGAACATTTCATGTCGTATATCTGGACTGAGCTTGAGCTTAAGGCAAACTACATGATTGAATCAGCAATGCGAATATCAATGAGAGCATTAGTCAAGATAACTAGTCAAGATTCGACGACGCGGCGTTAATAACTGTTCGCGTAATCCCTCAGCCGTCCCTTTCAAGAGGCTATTGTATTTAGATGCTCGAATTAGACGTCTTCGCTTTGAAATGTACCATTATCAAATCTTTTTCAAAGTCTAGATAAAGAGAAGTTTTACTAAAGTAATCTCAAAGATGCACTATAATTTATCTAAAAATTTTATCCATAATTTTAATTTTAAAATTATGCACATTTATTTTCTATTTACTTTGGTATCATATTGAAACTGTCAAAAATCTGCTGCTGACGTGACGTTTACAGTATTAAACGACCGAGTAAAGTTTCTAGGCTGTAAAAGACGCGACTTGATGCAGACCAAGTCTGACACGATTTCCCGGTAATAGACTAGTTTAGGTCTTACGTCATTTATACTGTACACGGCTTAGTTCGCCGGTAACTGTATTATTGGAATTTCTGCCAAATTTCAAATGACAAATATAATTTTGCTATTCGTGTTTACATAAACTAATCCGATCTGTTCACGTTGTAAGAAAAAAAAAAACATTCGCTCGAATGTTTTAAACGAACAGTCTTTGTATAGCTCGTTTATGCATTTTTGCACAATTCTAAAAATGACGTTACTGCATTAAGATACAGTTAGTTTTATAGATACCCCGCCGCATTACATATTCCACCTGCGCGAGCCAAAGTCATTGTCTCTCTCGTATTGTATTCACATTTCATTGCCGTTTTAAAGACTTTATAGGCAGTAAATTTTTCTCTATAGCTGTCGGCGTTTCGCGGCGGATCCGCGAAAGCTAAATCCACGGGTCTCAGCTTCTCAGCGAATCTCTTTGCGGGCACAATGCATATACCTGTATATACGCGACTCCTTTACTACCCGTGTTCTACTATAAATTTCATTTTCTACCGTACGCTCGCTGCTGTCCATTACGCATTCAGGACTCGGGGGGGAAAAAAGCTTCAATCGAACACGGGGCCTCTGAAAGTAACCGCAATTTTTTTGCGCTTGTAATCGTGAATAAGAGAGAGATGGCAGCGTTTTTGCAATTAAATAAAATTGTTTCCTTCGGCTTGTGAGTAAGGAACCAATTATTTTTTTAGCCATTGTAATGTATAAAAATACTAACTTGGATCGTTTAACGAAATGTAAAATTAAAATAAAATTATTACCAAGTTTAAGGTTTAAAATGTATTTAAACAATAATTGAACATTGATTTACGTTTTAATAATCTTTAAAGCAGTAAATGAACTTTGTTCGAAATGAAGTATTAGTCAGCCACTATATGGGAGCATGAAGAGCTGCGAATTGAGCTGCTCATGATCTTGTATATGTATACCGTAATCATTGTCTTTGCCATCAAGAACCCTTCAGCTTGCGGGGAGAACTATATACGGCTCTATATAATCATGCGGGATTGTATGCAGAGCTCTTGAAACGCTAATCCGTTTCTGTATGATTGAACGGAATCATAATGGCTCTTCGGATTTGCCCGCGTATTTTCTGAGAATTGAATTTCCTTAGTTTTTATATCCTAAACGCGTACTTAGAAAAATAAATACGAATTTTTTTAGTCTTGGTTTGGCTTCAAAAACGTTATTTTTATAAAAGCCTTTAAAATTTAAAGTTCCACTGTAATAGTAAAAAGAGACGATAATGCGCGGCTTGAAAAAGAATTAAAAAGGAAATTCTAGCGGACTTTCTCGCCGGCGCTTTTTGCATGAAAATTCACTGTGATAAATTCAAAAAGTGCTTAAGCTTTGAGAGAAGAAGATAGTTCATTTAACAAATGAAAAAGATGCTTTGTACTGTGCGCTAAATGCGTGCATCCCGCATGCACGTATACTCACAAAAAAATGGAACATTCTACATTAAGGGCTTCAAAGTGACACTACTTATTGTTTCCCTCTCTAAAAAAGTTTTAAAATCATACCAAGAGAAGTGCTTTTTTCCTTTGTTTGCAGTTGCAAATTTCTCAAAATACAGAGAATTGCACGATAATCAGTGCAACGTGCCATAATTTAAATTACTATACCGAGCTTTACATTATAAAGAGTATAAAGTTTTTCGATTAATTCACCAAAGCGAATGTAATATTAAACGAACTTTGCGCGAGTTCACAATAAAAATTTTAATTGAAAGCGGTAAAAATAAACTAACCCAAACCGTAAACACCGAGCAATCTCTCTATTTTTGTTCCGCTAATAATCTTCTCCGGTCGTTAAAAGGCCAAAAAAACTAAACCGTTCTAAAAACAAAGCGCAAGAGCATTTAGTCGTGTGCTTTCTCACATAAAGCTCGCGTTGCAATCTTCATCAGGCGAATAGCTCGCGCTGCATTTAAAAGACGGAAGCGCGGCGCGCCGGTCAATGAAGTCGAATTCCGCGGCAGTTTTTCTCCCTCCCCCCTCCCGAAACTCTCCGCGACGAGGACGCTCGCAGACAGCGTGTACGCGTATACAGGCAAGTGCCGCTGCACCGTCGGACATTAGCGGGGAGTATAAAACTCGTATTTGTCGGCGCGCCGGACACTGTTATATGCCGCGCGCGAAGAGCCTCGGCATTGCGTGTCGTTCTCATTGCAATTGAAGGGCGGGCAAAGCCACCGCGAAACGGGAAATTCAATTTGAGCTCTGCGCGCACTTGACCAACGCGGCGTGCCGCCGTAATGGTTACGTAAAGTTTCGCGCGCGCGTAGTACACTCGGCGCGCACGCACGCACGCACACACACACGAGCATTCCGCTCCCGGCCAGATGAATGGGCGAATGTAAATTCGCGCCAAGTGCGAAAACCCCCGGAGTACTGACCTCGAACAACGCCGCCGCTGTGCCGCTACATCTGTCTTTTTACTACCTTTTCGCATTGTTTCCGCCTCCCTATTGTTTTCCCTCGCGCTCCTTCCTATTTAGCTCCGCTGTTTTATTTTATTTTTTTTTCCTGTTTTTAAGTGATTTTAATTGGCTCCGAAGAGTGCGTCCTTTCCTTCAAACGAAATATAACCGAGTTTCGCGCCGAGGAAATGCTTTTTACTCCATTAGACTCTCTGCGAGGTGTGCATTAATTCTTTTAGACGTACGACTTACGTTTTAAAATTGAATTGATTAATTTTCCTCTTACACAGTAATTTATAAAGACATTCATCTGGAACTTGGGTTTTACTTGCATCAAAGCTCGGAAGTTTCCCCCGCCGAAGTTGGCTAATTTGAGGAAAGCTTTGTGGTGTACGTGTATAACTTCCATTACCGATATCAACTTGAAATAAGAGATCATTCTGCTGGATTCAAACTTCATTGATTTAAATGCTATATGGATTATGAATGATTTTATTTACATATTGACTTTATTTATTGTTTTTATTTTCCGCGTTTTCCATCTGTACATTAAAAGTACTAAATCCGAACTCGTTTTAATTTATGCTCCGATTCTGCTTCATAATTAAAAAAAAAAAAAGGTAAAGCTCGCAAAATTAATCTTCACGCAAAGCTCACCGTCGCGTTAAATATGCAAATTGACATAATTTAAAAAATACCAATTCTTTCAAAAAGTAACGAGAAAAAAAGCACAACTCTCTCAAAAAGAAAGAAACCGCAAGCACTTCTATCAGCACGGACGCGTTACGTTTATTACAATAAAAAAAAAAAAAAAAAAAAAAACAGGCCGGCTCAACAAGCGCCGAATAAATTATCAACACCCCCCCCCCCTTTGAACGTCTCATCTCGCGGTTAGATAGCATCGTATACCGGCGATACCGCATACTTACGACGGCGCGGCTCATCTTTCCGCGCGTGTTTTCCTTTTGTCCGGATCCGAGATTGAGAATCGTGCGCGTCCCGTACGTGCCGGGCATACTCAATCACGCAACAGCCCTCTCTCGCACCTCGTCCATTTATTTCGGCGAGGAAGGGAGGAGTGCAAAAAAGGAACGATACGCGCGGACTCGCGCCATTGAAACGTCCGCTTTCTTAATCGATTTTACATGCATCGCTAATGTTGCTTGTATACTCGGAGGTGCGCACACTGCGCTGTACGCGTTGCTTTATGGATAATAATTGATGAGGGAGCGCGACGTAAGTTATTTATTGGACGAGGGGTTAATAAAGGTTTTGCATTGCGATTGTTAAATAAACAATTCATTTGCAATGCGAACGCGAGCGTATTGAAATCGCAAGACTTTGCGCAGTGTCGATTTTTACGGCGACGTGACGAAAAGTCGTAAATTTAAAGCGCGAAACACACAGCTGGTCGAGAATCGAACGGTGAAGAGAGGTAAGTACCGAGTAAGCATGTAGTTTAAGTCTACAGTTTTGAATTATGAAATTTTTGAGGGCTTCTCAAGTTACGGGATATATACATTGTCTGACGGCGAAATTCTACCCTTCGGTGAAAGAAAAAAAAGAAACGAAAAAAAAAAAAAAAACGCGCGAGCCAGTAAAAAGAGAAACTAAAGGGAAAAAATGGGAGGACAATGCGTGCTCAGACAACTATAGAACAGTCTTAAGACTCAGAAAGGCCACTTTTACATCTTACGTTCCGGTCGTTGTCTGGGTTGAACTTGTTAAATACGTCATAAACTTCATAATTTAGTTCTCAACGGTTTTAAAGCGCGTTTTAAATATTTCGTCGTAAATATATCACTCTCGGCTTGTTTTTGAATCTTAGGACTAATTTTATATTCCTTGAAGCAACAAAGTTTCATTACGAGGAACTGCGAGCCCAGTCGCATTGTTTTCCGCAAAGATGCTCATCCTCCCGCCGCAAAGACTTTCCTGATCCTGTTTATCCAAGGGATTCCGCGAGATTGCTTTAGCCCCCCAAGTGCAAACACAGTCTGGGCGACAATTCTTGCGCTGCGACTTATTTTATTCCGAGATAATTTTTATCGCACTTGAAGTTTTCGACGCGTTCGGAATTCAATTTGAAACATTAATCTACCGTGCGAAGTAATTAAGTTAGTAAAACTGCAATTTGTTGCAAATCATTGCAAGTGGTTTTTTTTTTGATTAATTGTGGAACTAATAATTGCACCGCTGATTGAGTCAAATAATTGAATTGCTTGTTTTGTTTTATTATTATTATCTGGAGATACAATGTTGAATAGCAAGGCCTGAAAAAGGCTTTGAATCTCCTAGCAAACTTAATTTGTGTATACTATCTGTTAGAAAAAGTCAAGTATCTAATTCAATTGGGGTCATGCGAATAAGTTTATTAAAAATTCCAAAAGGCGGCGTCGAAAGAATAAAGCGCATTTGTTTTTGAAAGTGCATTTCTGAGGTGTACACTTTAAAAAAAAAAATAAAAAGGAAAAGCCGCCGGCGGGGGGCGAAGGAAAATTTAATTTGCATTAAAGCCGGGGTCCGGCGCATTGTATTGCAGGTGCATCGCTGCGAGGCGGGACGACGAGGCAAGAAAGTGAGAATAATTCATTCGCCGGAGTAGGCAAAAGCAGAGGACAGAGAGAAGAACTAAGAGAACGAGGAGCGACGGAGGTGGCGGTGGTGGTGGGAGAGGGAAGAGCGAGCAGACAGAAAAAAGAAGCAGCGCGACCGTAAAGAACTGGGGAACCTAGCTCGAATGCCGCGGAGGAGTCGGCGTCTCTCGCGGAGAGAGCGATATCAAAACGAGTCTTAAAGCTCTTTTAGGACGTACTGCTGGTTGAATAATTTTTAAGCAGCTACGGATCTTATTGTTCTGTCGTTCCTGACTCATCGTTATTGGATTTTCTTTTCATAATTTTGGAATTGTTTATACAGTGCAGCGCTTCTCTCGTTATACAGGGGTATGATTTTTGTAAATTAAGTGTCGAGTAAAGGTGGAAGCTTTCAAATTAGCATTTCTTTATACAGCGCGATGTAAAGCGGTAATTAATTTTTGAAATGAAAATAACAGTTAATTAAATTTTTAATAAAACGAGGTTACTTTGCGGCAATTTTATGTTTTCGTATAATTAAATATTGTTTTCCATAAATCAGATAGAATTACTCGATATTGAAAAAATTTTTAAACTCGCTACCTTCGAATTTATTATAATATTTTTTAATTATACTGTACACAAGGCCGTACATCACTCTGCATTAACCGCTAATTATTTCTTCTCTTATTCGCCGTATGCAGTAGACCAACTTACCTGAAACAAAAAACAAAGAAAAAATTTAGTTGCGCTCTTCTTTAGTTCATAATTATGTATATTTATTCTATCAAGAGTTTCGAAAAAAACTTCCTTATGCTTTTGTACGCTGCATTAAAAAAAAAAAAAAAAAAGCAAATGCCGAGTTTCGCTCAATTCAAATTTTAAGGGCGTTGGAGTAAAATCGAATGAAAGCGGGGGTGAGGAAGTTACGGTAGCAAACAAATAAGCGGCTTTCTCAATGCGAATGGCGTATATATATACACGAAAAGATTCGTAGCGACGGAGGCGGCGTTTTGAATATCTGTGCGCGAGCTTTGCTATTGACACTGAATCCTTTTTCTCTCCTTTCGCATAATAATATACCGTTTTATGTAAGGAGAGCAAACTTTGCGGCATCGTATTTCTTTTTTTTTCTCCTTATCCTTATAAATTGATTTATCATTTATCAAAGTCGAATTGAAATGCAAAAGTATGGTGAAAATTTATGCTTTAAAAATAAATAAAGTAACACTAAATAAAATCATGTCTACAATACGTAAATTTCTGTTAAATGCATTGGTAATTTAGTTTACACGCTTGAAACAGGGACAAAAACACTGTATTTATATGTAAATAAAGTAGTTCGATGCGCCAAAAACGTTATTTCGTTACATTTTGCGTTTCTGAACACCTTTTATATTAATTTCTTTAAATTGGCTTTTGTCCGAAAAAAAATATTTCCCAAAGAAAAAAGACGCAAACCCTGTCATCCTCGCGCATCTTAAAATATCGTCGGATCCTTGGGGAACAAATAAGTATAACGAAAAGACAAGCGAAGCCGCACATTCATCGAGCACAAGCGCTTCCATTGAAAGGGGTTTATAAATTCGCGGGCGGCGGATCGGCGCTCTTGAAAGGCGAAAAAGCCGGCCGAAATGTCAAATTGAATTGAAAAGGCGCAATTAACTTATCGCGAAATTAAAAGAGAAAGACAGAAAAAATGAGAGAGAGAGAGTCTCCTCTCTCGGTGAAAGAGCGAGCGGGCTTTTGGCCGAATCTCGGCGCGCCTCGTTCAATGCACAATCTCTCGAGCGATAAATGGCCCGTCGCCGGTCCCTCGGGGCAATTCGCAGCGGCTGTGCAGTTATAACTCCCTCTCATCCGGGAGCGGGAGTCTTCTCGCGCGCGGCTCTCTCCTCGCAACAAGTGCAAAGAGAGCTGCCTCGGCGCCGCCGCCGTCGCCCCGCCGCCTTGCAGTCTGCGCTGCGCGCGGCAGACAGCGCGGCGCGCAGTTCCTCTCAATGAGGCTTTTCTTACGTAACGCCAAGAGAGAGAGAGGACGGTTGGAGGGAGAGAGTGCAGCGGCCTGCGTAAATCTTCGTCTCTCTCGGGGTGTGCATCTTTTTGCCCGAGGTGGCTCCGCGGGCTCTCTTTGCTCCATGCAAATACATGCCGCGGCGAATAGGCGGATTTTAAAATTCAATATTGACTCGAGCGGTTGCAGCTGTTTGCCGGGCGCTTTGTCGAAACACGATCTCCTCGGCTGGCTTCTCGACTCGCGCGATGATCGTCTTGCGATTGTTCTCCCCGGATTAATTGACCGTTCTTGTTAACCCGCGGTGATTTTGTGAATTATCGGAGAAGGCCGAATAATGATTTATTATTTGAGATATTGGAAGACGTGCGTTTGGCTCGATATAGTATTATGCGAATTGCAATTTAGACTTTTATAATAATTTTTAGAAGGGAGGATTATTTTTTGGCTCCTTATTTAATAGCTCAAGCGACGGTAAAAGTGCTTGACACTTATATGGAAATGACATTTATGTGTCAGTGTGTAAATTTAAAATACCGGGAACATACGTTTTTATTTACGTACTACCTGTACGCTTTCTATAAACCTGAAAGATTTGCACAGTCAGTCGGAGTTAAATATTTTTGTATTATCCAACACTTTTATAACCGCGTGAAAATAGCCTCCCGCAGCTTATATTAATTTATAAGCAAAACAAGAGCTAAAACTCAGTAGGAAACGTGATAAATGTACTTCTGGCCCTTAAGATTTCCCTCTCGCTACTTCAACTTCCTTCTTTCTTCAACGCAGTTCCGACCATAAATTTTTCAAAGAAAACTTTATCTTCCCGAGCTTCTCTCATAATTGCACATAAAATGCTAACCTCTTAAAATGTACATTAAAGCCGGGGCGGATTTCCAACGGTAAAAAGCGTAAGGCGAAAAGAATTGTAAATTTTTTCGCCCGAGATTCAGGAAAAAAAAAAAAAGAGTTGCCCTCCCGCGGCGCCGCGGATGCGGAGCTGCATCAGAGCAATGAAGGGTGAAATCTCTGATGCGCCATTCAGTCGGCGGCGAGAGAGGCGACCGTTAGCGCGGCATAAGTAGGCGACATTTCCAGCTGCTAAGCGGCAAGTTTTCCTCGGTTGCATACTTGCCGCGAAAAAGCCACTCTAATTTCTCTCTCTCTCTCTCTCTTTCTCTCGCCGGTGGGAGGATTTCCTTTCCGTATTCCGGCTGTTTCTTTACCGCGCGCGCGTCTGAGAAAGCGAGTGCGCGCGGGAGAGCAAGCTCCGCAATCCGCTCCCTCTCGGGGGACGGCGAGATTTGCATTTGCAGGGCCGCCAACGCCGCTTGCTTGCGGAATGCTTCCGCGGCGGCGGCCGCGGGAATATTTACCGGGGGACGTTATTACCTCGGCGCGCGAGAGCAACGCCGCGCAGCTGAACCACCCCGCAGCGGGCGTAAGGTCTCTTTCCTCTCCTTCCTCCCTACCTCTGTGTCTCTCTCTCTCTCTCTCTCTCATTGAAATTTCGTTCGCGGGCTTTTATTTTTCGCCGGGGTAAATCTCCTGGAATTGTGCGGGTTCCTTACGAAATATTCGTTTTTTTTTTTTTTTTTTAAAAAGCGCGCGCGCTGTTGCGGGAATTCTTGATGCCAGAAATGAAAGTAGCATAATAAGGACTTCCTGATAAAAATTTAATGCAACGAGGTTTGCTTTATGCACACTTTTCAGACGGGGAAAAACATTTTGACTTGGAAACTTTTTTGTTGGAAAATATAAGTGAATTTAATAATACGTATATAGTTGCTTTCAATGAAGAATCTTTGTAAGTTTATAAACTGGTCAATTTTCGAAACAATATCCTTTGAAAAATGTAAGAAGGGAGATAAATAGCAAAGATAGAGAAACTTTAATTAGTTTTGCTGCTTTGCCATCGGGGAGAAAGAATAAAGGGAAACGTATTTGTTGAAGCCAATTGCCGAGATATAATTTATAATTTCCGATAAAAGTATTGACATCTTTGGCAATTATGGCTCTGAAAAGTCTCCCCGGGCAGACTATCGAAAACAACAACTCGAGTCCTGGAAATAACTCCGCGGAAAATGACACGTGACAATACGGAAAGTTTCTCGTCGGGGTACGAGGGAAAAGATGGAAGAAGCTTATTACCAAAGATACTTGCAAACTTTAAGAAACTTTCTACAATCGTGCCGTTTCATTTGTAATTCAGCATTTAATTAGGTGCATTGGTAATATACTCGCATAATAAAATGTGATTTTTTATTGCAATTAAATTTTCACGAACTTTGAATATAGCATTCGTTTACTTTGCCCTTTATGAACGATAATCAATAACAGTTAATTGATCTACGACTTTACTAATTGTAGCGGTAATTATTTAATTAAAATTGTTTTTGAAATACGTTGACATATTAGATACAGTTAGTGCAAAGTTTTACCGAGAATGAATAACTGCTGGAAACATGGAAACTGTATTTAAGTTACATGTTATTCTCGTCCGCAATATGGATGCGTTTTTTTTCAACGTGGTTCACTTTTTTAAATTTTAAATTGAAATATTTTTTGTTTTTTAATCGAAAGAATTTTTTAGAAACTAAATTACGTGCCATTAAACGAGGAATTTCTGAACCAAACGCTAACTTTTTAAATGTCAATAAATTTAATTAAAACTCTGTCGAAAAAGAATATATTATTCTAAAAAAATGTTGGAACGTAGTATATTTATACACTTTAAAATAATTTTTAGCTTTTAAAAGATAAATTGTAAGCTCGCGCCTTTTTGGGACAACGATTATAAAATTTTAGTGATCTTGAAATTAACTTGTCAACGCTCGGTGAACGGATTACATTTTGTCGTCTCTAGAATGCAGCAATCCCAGTGACATATCAAGTTTCAGCCAGACAAAATGTGACGTCTACGTATCAACGAGAGTCGGGAATGCGCGTATTTTCCCAGTATTTATTATTTCGTGAATACGCTGTGCGTGTGTCGTAGTGCAAAAGCTGCCTTTGCTTGGTTAACTCGAGCAGGTAAAGTGCAAAAATTCCGACTGCAGCATTAAGCGCGGATTATTTTTTAAAAAGCTAGAGCTTGAGTAATTTATTCGGGGCTTAAAATGCAAAAGATTCATTTTAGTTAGCTCGTTAATTTCTATTCTGAAATAGAGTACTGAATAGTTACCAAAGGTTAAGTTGTAGAAACTTGTTAGTTTATGCAAGCCACAATATAATAGTTATTTATATTTATTTATTTAGAATCAGAATATTGCAAAGTTCTACAGAGGCTAAAACAGTTACCTGTACAAAAGCTGGATTAGTTACAAGTAACAAAAATAACTTGCAACTACTTCACAAGCTAAGAAAAATACTATAATTACAGTATAAGATTCATATACAATTTTTTTAAAGAGAAATGTTTAAAAGTTCGAGACTGAAACAAAATCGTAAAGAACAAGCCAAGAAAAAAAGGTGTTTTAACCATTATCCGCTAAATCTCACCACTTTGATAAAAGAAGAGATTCTAAATCACTGTCACCGTAAATTTAAGAACAAGCGAGGCAAGATTCTCTCTTTACTGGCGGAAGTCTTCCTTTCAAACAACTGTATCTACCAAACGGAACTTTGTTCGACCATATTTATTTTCTTTAATCGTCTGTGCGGTTGATGTAATAGTTTTTCTGATCCTACAGCCTCGCCCGAAAATTACGCGCGTTTATTTTTGAGCTTCCAATTTTTTTTTTCCGGAACAAGTGCTTCTAAAAGCGTTCGGATTTTTTTCTCATATTTGCACAGTAAGAAGAGATAAAACATAACCGTGAATTATCCAACTCCCATATTTTTCATCGAAGCATCGTTACACAAACATTGCGCTTGAAATAGCTGGCTTTAATAGCATTCACGAGGTACTTGTATGTTTGAAGTTAAATCTGAAAAAATATACGATCATCTGTTATAAGTCAGGAAAGGCTTCATCTAGGCTGATTCTATTTATAAACGTTTCGGCATTGGAAACGTTTTAGCAAAGTTTTTTTAGACGCGAAATGTAAATGAAGTAAAGTGAATTTAAATTATTTGAATTGTTTCTGAAATTATTTTTAGAAATTCACAATTGAAAAGGTCTTAACATTCTAATGTGACTTGAAAGTTTTTTAAACGATTCGTGTTTTGAGTTGCTAAATTATATTATTTTACTACTTCATTTATAAAATTGCAAATTTATAAATAATTAATTTCGATTTTATTTTATAAATACTGGGAATTTTGTTACTGGATTCCGAGAGCGCATAATTATGTTGCAAAGAATTTACTTAAAATAAATTTATTACATGCATTAAATCTTTTATTAAATATTCGGTGAAATTATAATTACGTTAAATTCTGTAAAATTAACGTTTATAAATCGATTGAAAAAGGGTTAAAATAAATAAAGAAGTAATAAATAATTATCTTAAATTCCACTTCTAAATATAAATAAAATATCCGCTTCAATTAATGAAGCTTCCCCGTATTAGTTTTCGATCAAACATTTCACCAAAATAGCCTCCCAAACCATTCTTCGCAGCCTGACGTACGACAACCACATCCCCGCAGTCAATCTCTCCTTAACGATGTATCAACAGTCCAAATCGTCGCGGAGAAAAAAAAAAATCCCGACGTCCAGACGGCCCGTGATGAGCATCCCCACGGCCGTTAACGAGAACAATCAAGGTTGCGCGCATATCACGGCTGTGCACACACACCGCAGAAAGGCATCATCGCGGCGGTCATTTATAACCGGCGCGCCGCCCGTAGAAACGCATCGGCGAGGCGAGGACGGAGCACTTAGCGGGCGGCGAGAAATTGCCGCGCCTTATCTTCGCACCGAAATTCAAAATTATACACGCCGGGGCAACTCGGCGGCGGCGGCGGCGGGCAATCTCGAAAAATTTTCACGGCCATCCGCGGCCATCGGGACGACTACTCTCTCGTCTTCCTTTTTCGCCGCCGCCGCCTCGTGCATAAGTGGGGGAGGGGGAGGGCGGCAAGTGTGTACATGCGTGCCGACTTGTTATTAGCGCGTCGGCATGATCGCGCTGTAAAACGCTCTCGCCGCGCGCTCGCTCACTTTACGCGGCGCGTGTTAGTGTGTGTATACCGTACCGTATATACCAGCGCATCGCGGTGTAACATGCTTGCGGAATGCCGGGTATTTCGAGACGCGGCGCAGAATGCATTTTTGCGCGGGATTACGCGAAAAATCTATTATACTGCCTCGGGGGTGCATTAGGGAATGTTTTAAAGCGGATAATATTGTGCTTTATCAAAGTTTTTATTAGTTCTAATAAAACGACTTTTTTCCGAGTTCTCGCTTTTATACGCTTCCATACGAGCTGCTTGGATAAACGAGGAAATAAATACCCCAAGCCAAATACGGAAACGTTAAATTTTCGCGAGAGGAACACCATAAACCGCGAGATATTAGTATTAAGAAATAAATATCGCTAAACGGTAATGCATCGAGTTCACTTAGCGCGAAAACGCTTTGAATATCTCAGGATTTACCGGGATGCACCGGGGGGAATTTCCGCGAGAGGAGCGCGCGCGTAGCTCCACCGCGCAGACGCGAACGATATCATGAATAGTTATGGTCGGCTAAAAGGGGTTTCAATTATAAGATCATACCCGGGTGTACAACGCGGTACTGTCCTCTGCCATGCGCCGCGGATGGAAGGGGGCCGAGACGAGCGTTAAGTCTCGGGGACTTGAATTACAGCCGCGCGGTTGTCTGTCCCGCGTCATACCGCTGTGACGTGATTAGTTTGTATTGCGCGCCGAAAGTACCCCTCTTTCGCAAGCTTCAGAGGGACTGCGGCGTTTGCTTGTGCTTTGCAGCGCGGGTATATTTTCTTTGTTGGGGAATTTTCATTATTTATTGTGAATAGCGTTTCTCGTGGAATACTTCAATGTATTTTAAGCTTATTTTCATCTGTTGTATAAGGGAATATTGTGATATTTGTGTTTTAAAGCGATATGGATTTATTGGACATTCAAATAATTGATGCTTGGTTATTAAAGTGGTTCTGAGCTGCGAATGCGAAGAAAATAGTCAATTTTTAAACCAGATATAGATCTATATTTTTAGACTAATATTATATAAATGTAACAGACAATACATGCTTGGAAAAATAATTTCAGTCTGCCTTACAGCAAAATAATAACAGTTGCGATAAACTTTCCGTAAAATAATTTCTTACAATTACACTTCTATTCGGATAATTATCATAGTTTTCGAACAATGGCAAAACATTTTACGCTTAATTTTCCCCCCCTAAATCTCGGAGCTCGTGCATTTTGCGCGCAGACGACGAAGAGAGGATAACCGCTTTAAACTGTTTCATGAAAAAAAAAGGGGGTAATAATTCAGTTAAATACTAGTGCACGGCATTAGAGTCGGAGGCCCGAGAGCTTCAACCGGCGGTAACCAAAATTGAAGCGGCAACTTTCTCCGGGGCTCTCTCTCTCTCTCCCCTCTTTCCTCCCTCCGCCGGCCGGCGATTATAAAACGAGCCTCTCTCGTTAAGCACAGATTATTAGTTCGGCTTAATTCGCAACGACAAAAATGTGGGGCGCAATTTGAAAATCCGACGCTCGCGGCCGAATTTTTACAGCCCGCGACTGCTGCGGCGGTCCGATTGCCTCGGGCGCTTGCGCCTATAATTCCCAAGGGCGCGCCGCACTCGCGATAATTAGAGGGCCGAGGCATTCGCGCGAAAAGCTCACGGCTTCGTCACTCGTTTTCCGATCCTTCTTTTTTTTCGAGTCGCTGCTCTCATCTCCGACGTTGGATTAGTTTGTTTGAAAAACTCTAGTGTTTTAATTAATCGTCGCAAAAACTGGATTAACGTTTTTCGCGTCCCGGCTTTGGATTTTAAGGAACGCATAATTAGAGAGCGCGCAATTATTTGAATATGTAATTAAATATTTAATGGTCGGTTCAGTGTGCGTAACTTAATTATCGCTCATTAAACAACGTCCGAGGAGCAAGAGAAAATAGAAAAATTGCTAGATGCTTTCTTAAAAAGAAATTTAATACTTAAAAGTTTTCAGTGCTGAGAATAAAATTTAATCTGAAAAATATTTATGTCTAATCGTGCATACAGCTTCTTAGAAAATAGGTTCACTCGCTTATTGAAAATCGCGCTTTTAATTCAATCAGAAGATTTAATGTAAAACAGAAGAGAATTAATTAGACACGGTAGGCTAGAAATCAATGCGAAACACAAGTCCATTTTTACTCGCGAAAAGTGCCTTTTTTTCCTTATAACAAGCTAAACTTCAAAGAATCCTTTTTTGTTTGTAAAAGAAAACCGGATTTCACTTTAATTTTAATTAAAATTCCAGGGATGCGTTCCTTTTAGCTTCTTCTCTTTCACTGCAAAAGCAGTATAAAAAAATCTAATTAGAATATGCAGCTCGTATTAAAATTAAAACTGAACGAGTTGGCATGAATTGAAATTTCATGTGTAAACAAAATTATTGCGTGCAAACCTTATTTTTCTCCATTACTTTTTGCATAGCTATTTGACCTCCATAACTTATATATAAAATGAAAGTAAACATCATCCAAGATAATGACGAACTTGTAAACTAATCCACATAACCGAATGCCTCGGCGTTTCAATGCAGCCTATAAATATGGTAATCATCGACAAAAAATCCGATATTATCCATCCATGTAAATGCACTTCTTTTTTTTTTTTTTCATGAAAACGCTCATCTCGTCCTCGGGCTCCGCAGCGGATCAGAGCTTCGTCAATTCCGCGCTTCCCTCCGTGCGATTCTCCGCGCTCGCTTTCGCGGCAGATTTACGCGTTCGGAAGGGTTTGATTCCGGCTGGGTATACTCGCCTCGTATCGAACTTGCGCTTGGCAAAACACTAATTAATGAAGACAGTAGCGAGAGAGAGAGAGAGAGAGAGAGCCGGCAGTGCAGCGTCGGCTTGCGCACAACTCATGCATAAACGTCACGCACAGCCGCGGGACGTGTTTTGCGCGCGGCGCGGTCCTCCTCTCTCTCTCTCTCTCTCTCTCTCTCCCGGGGCAAAGAGAGAGAGAGAGAGAGAGAGAGTGAGAGGGAGGGAGGTGAACGCGAGGGTGGCCTCGTATCATATGTACGCGCTCGACATCAATTAGATTAATTACGCGTGCCGCTGCCATTTGTAGACGCGCGAGCGCCGGAAATTCGAAGCGGCGAGCCTCGCCAGACGCCAAACGTCAAACGCACTTAAGGCGTTAATTTATGACTGCGTTGGAGAGCAGCGCTTTAGGTGAGAGAGCAAGAGAGAGAGAGGGAGAGAGAGATCTGTCCTCCCGAAACGATTGAATCAGCCCCTTAAATGGATATTGATTTACTGCCGGTGGGGCAATGTACACCGAGCTCGTCGCGCGCGGCTTTGTTTTGCTTTTAATCGCGGCGACGACGCCGTATTGTTTCATCAAGTCGGCGCAGCGGCGGTGGCGGCCGCGGTCGGCACATATTTATGCGATTCTTAGGCGACTTTTGATTTACGCGAGCTGAAAGGCTGAAAAGCGCGCGCGCGCACGTACGTTCCCGAGCCCGCGCGCGCGCGCCGCGTTGTTTCGTCCTTTGTGCTTTTGACGCGGGCATTTTTTTCCATTCTTCGCGCGGATGAAGAATTAGGACTGACTTATAGTTTTTGCTTTGCTTCGCTTTTTTTTCTTTTTTTTTTTTTTTTTGAACTGGGTCGCCGTGCCGCGATGCACTTGATTTAGAGCCCCCCCACCCCCCTCCCCCCGAGCCTTGTCAGAGAATTTCATCGCGAGCTTTGCTTTTTCGACAGTTATATTTCGTTGCGTCAAAGAGGAAAGTTTATTAAAAGGAGAACTGGGATGCTAAATTGTTGGTGCGTTTCGCTTTATCTTTTGTGCAATCGATATTTCCTTTGCTAAATGACAATTAGAAACAGGAAAAAAGTTCAGGCGACGCTGTAGGAAATGAAGAGATGGAAACTGATATAATTGATGGAGCTATCGTTTTAGATTCAATAAAAAAAAAAAAAAAAAACTTGTTCAAAGCTCTGACTCACGATGCGAGTCCCTTCCGTTTGTAATGGCTTTATTAACCATTGTATCTTTCTTAATACCGGTGAAATTTCGAATTGATTTAGTAAGTCGCAAGTGTAAGTTGATGAGTCATCGGTTTCGTAATACGCCGATAATTTGCAAATCATGTACAGTTATTTGAACAAGGAAGTTACGTAAGGACTTGTCTTAAAACCCGTTAAAAAATATTTTTATTAAATTTCGCTAAAAATTTTCTTTTTAATAGGACAATTCCCTGCTTTAGACTCGTCGGTCTCGGCATACACTTAACCTTTATACAACGTTCAAAACTAAAAAACTTTACAACTTGAGAGCGAATGCCTGTCTCCCAGCATAAATTTCAAAGTAAAGTGCCTGCATTACATCGCATCTGTAATCTTTATTAATGAACACCTCGTGTCGCCTCAGTATGATGAGATCAGCGAAACGCAAAATAAACAGATCCGGCCTAAATCAACAGTCAATAGGTCACGGCTGTCGTGCAAATTTACCTGCCAGGTTTTTGCCGCGTCCAATACAGCTACAACGAGTGTGCCGTGTAATATGTACAGCGGCTACTCCACCGTACCTTTTGACGTAACGAATTTTTTTTTTTTTTTCATTTTTAGCTATTTTCGTGCCACTCCGCGGTGGTCTCGCGATTTTATGACCGAGTTAAAACATTTTGGCGCTTTAATGTTTAGTGGCTTGTACAGATTGGATTATCGCGTTATTTTTAGATATATGAAATTTATATTTAAGGCACTTTGATATTCGTAAAATTGCTGTTATTTAGAAGGATGATGTGAATCATTATTTTGAATAAATAATAATCAGGAAAAGATTGCTTTTTATGACTTCTACTTAGAACAATTTCTTGCGAGAAGAAAAAAGTATGCTTAATCGTCAACTCTAGGCTGGACATTTTTTGCATTAACAATGTACTCGACACGCAGATTTAAAACGTTTTTTTGTCACAATTTTTAATTTATCCTAATGTATGAGGCTGTCTTAATTTAGAAAAGTATCTTTCAACATGTACAGGATTCTTTAGAAGCGGTAAATGATAAGTAGATTGCTTTGAAATTATGTCAACAGTTAAACAAGTTGTTAGTTGAGAAAAAAATAGAATAAAATTGTTATGGGTTAGATTAACTCCTTAGGTTGAGTTTACATTGACTTCTCAGATAAAAAAATTAAGCTAGGAATTTTTATGAGCCGTAAATTTTAAGAAATGAATGTTTAATAATAAGTTAAGATTAAATAGAAAGGCGAGTTTATTTGCAAGTATCATAGATTAAATAGAAGATCGAATTTATGTATAAGTGTAGTACGATTTCATAACAGCATTTCTTCTAAGCTAGAGTTTAGTTTACAAATATTAGTCATAAGCGATTCTTTGTAAGGCGAACTATTTTATAAGAGGTTTATAAACAAGCTAATTATTTTAATAATTAATTTACTTATTAGAGAAGGTTTTTAATTTGTTAATTTAATTTAATAAATAGTAATTGGTCGTAAAACTTCGCCAGAAATTTCGAAATTACAGTTCTAATCTGAAATGCATTTAATGCATTTTTTGGACCATAAGGCTGCGAGACTAAGATACGCGGAGGCTCGGAGCAGACTTATCAGGATTTTTAGTAAATATTCGTCGGGATAGCTATAGAGTTTAAAAGAGCGAGCGTGATTGTTCAAGGCGCCTTTTTACTCTCTGATCGACGTAACGTCGCAACTTTAGATTTTTAATTTAGTCCCAGGATCTTGCGTTTAACAAAAATCAAACTAAAGAAGAACTATAAGTGTGTATATAAGAAGACGTGACTGCCACAGGCTCACGAGGTTTTCCCGATATTTTCTCAAGGCTTATTTATTTTTAATCACCTCCATCTTATGTTTTATTGAATTTACAGGACCCGTATACGCAGTCTGTTGATACAGCGACCGATTATTCTTCGTTTACCTTCGTCTACCTTGTTGAGTTCTTTCTCTATTTTTCATTTATAGGGTAGCTTTTAATAAAAAGGGCCATGCGTTCATCGTTAACCTTTTACTTCTTTAATAAAAAGAAAACAGCGGAAATGAAGAAGGATAACTTTCTATCAATTGCACCTGCAAGTGAAAAAGATTCAAGTCGAGATAGAGACGGAAGGTACATAGCTTTTTTAATTTGCAATTTTGAGATCAAAATACTTAAAAGCAATCACTTTTAAATTAAAAGAATTGATTTATTTTTTACTATTACCTAGAATTTTTACTGTACACTAATTTCTGACAAATGCATATAAATCAATTTGGGATATAATAAATTTCAATGTTAAAGCAAACTTAAACTAACAAATCTATAAAATAAATAACACTTTAAGTCACTGCGATTACTCATCAATGCAATTGCAATGCAAACAAAAATTTTTTGCAGCAAAACGCATAAATAATTTAATTCAAACATTGATTGAACATGACAATCTGTTTTAATTAGTCTAAAGCATAATATTTTATTTATGTTTTTATACGTACATATTCATCTCATCATTTTTTATTTTTTATATGGCGGGTGCTTTAGTGCATGCGTCAAATTGATCTTTTTTTAGATGATAAAAAGCGACTTTGACAAACTTTTAATAATGCAGAAAATCTTGGAATTTTCTCGTTTGCGCGCATTGGATATTTTTGAATGCAAAGTACTTTTTTTAACTAATCTTCATCGTTTATTATTTATGAGTACTGTTTATTTTATTTTATTAAACGCCTCAGCTCTGAATCGGATTAAAACTTACTACAAAATATCTTATACAATGTTTAATACTATTATCTTTCACAATTATCTTAAACTCGCTACTATTATTTCTAACGGAGTTATCCGAATATTAAAAAAATTTTCAAAATGTACAAAAAGCAAAAGCGTAAGCGTAAAGAAAAAACTAATCTTCTTCATATCAAGACTAATTCAAAATATAAAATCCCGGCCAGCCCGAACGCACACCGCTGCGAGTATCAGCTCCATAACTTCTAGGTTTAACTCTCCGCGCGTCACCCAAACAATCCCCAACGTAATCGGCCGGCAACAAACCGTGCCGAGCAACACACTCAACTTCCGCCGCCGATCGCCGCGCTGTAAATCGTGCTTAGAGCCGCGTGTGCACCTTGAAAAACGTCGGAATCTCGAATGAATACACTTATCCTCGAACGGGGATCCGCATTAAATAACCCCCTGGAACCGACGCCCGGGTACATATCCGCGCGCGTACAAAGAAAGTTTACCACCCTCGGAGGCGGAAGGGGAGGGGGCGGGGGAGAAAGGAGGAACGAAGAGAAAGGTAGAAAGCATAGATCATTGTGAGCTTCTGGAAGAGGAGGAAGCGCCGAGTGCGCTTTTACGATTTTCTAATGCGCGCCGCGCGGCGGTGTGCGTGCGCGGCCCGCGGTAGCGGTCGACTTTTATTTGCTGCCGTTGCGATTGAAAAAGATAGATGGTGAGAAAGGAGGCAACGGGGAAGGGAGAGAGAGAGAGAGAGAGAGAGAGAATGGAAGAAGCGCCGGTTTCCGCCGGAGTTCTCGAATTTGAATGAAAAAGGAGACTATAAAAATAAGGTAATCCTATACTTTGTTTGCGCGGCCTGGAGATGGAACGGGTTATTTATTATTTACTTGATTTCGCATTATTTAGTAGTTTGTCTCGGGGAGGCTTTCTCGAGTTCGGTTTGAGAGGCAGTTTAAATTTAAGTTTAAAAATTTAATTTTCCATTTGCTTTTAAAGACATTTTTTTTTTTCAAGTTTCTTCGCTGGAAGATTAACTGCTGAAAGTAAGAGGCTCTCCGGACGTTTTATTCTTTGAGAAAAGCGACATACTGAAATAAAAAGGTTCAAGTCGTACGTTAATAAAATGTTTATCAGAAAAACATTCGTAAAATCAGTTTTGATCTTTCGTTTAGTCAAATTGCAATTTGAATATTTTTCTCTCGAGAAGGACAGTGAAAAATATTTAGAGGAAGAGCTTGATGTTATCTAAAGAGAAAAGAAGATGCGCAGCAAGACAAAAACGCACCGGTGCCATTAGGCTTACGAGCAAAAAGGTAAATCAGAAGAAACGACGGATTTTCGCGGAAGCTTTCTGCACCGCCGGCTCGCTAATGCATCTGGTATACGTATAGAGTTGTACGCGGAGTGACGAAGCCGCAAAACACAGTGACATTTAAGTCGAGGCGCAAGAAAGAAATCGGCGCCGCCGAGAGCTGATGCGTTCGAAATTGCTTTTGCGTCCGACGTCGAAACGTGCGAGAATAGCGAAATTCGAAGAACGGAGAACGCAACGCGGTGAAAGTTCGGTGCTACATCCGCGAGTGCCGCTTCCACCTGTAATAAGCTTCTTGTTTATCCGTTTAGCATGATATTTCGCGGAAATGATAATGGCCGATTATTTGCAATAAAGTGGGATTTCGAATAAATTAGAAGAACGTTTAGATAAAGCGTTCGGTGGATTTGGCTAAAACAGTAAAGTAAACGTAGCTGCGGACCCGGCCGATATCTCAAATGTTGACTGCGTGTTTCGCAGCGCTAACTGCGGACAAGCAAAATCAACAGAAACTAGGTCGGTTTTGTACCCAGGTGCTATCTCTAATTATTGAGTTAAGAGTACAGAAAATTTTTATTTTACTCCCACTTGCAGTCGTAGGAGAAAGGAGCAAGATAACCGTTTCCTCTTAATGACATTCTCCTGAAATAAAAAAATTCCCCCATCGGCACTTGCGAATTTTCAAATTTTCATCCCCCCACCGACGAATGCTTTTTATTACAAATTAGAAAAGTTTCCCAACCCCGACCGCGCTTAAAACAATTACTTACGAATCTCATCAGCATCGAAAACTTTAGCCCCGAAGCCGCGTCCGCCTTGGAACTAATTAAATATGCAAGAAAACAATAATTTCCATACGCGGCCGCCTTGTTCCCTCATACTTGAGCAAACTATACACCGGCGCCTCGGCAGCAGCGGCGGCGCTCGTGCCACGCGGCTCGCTCTCGCGCAATAACCAATAAATATCGACCTTGCGCCGCAACCGTAAACATCGGCCCCTCGCTTATCGCAATCATAACTCAAGAAGTATTGCCCCAGAAGGAACGAGTCTATCAGCCTCTCTCCCAGGAGAGAAAATCCGCTCGGACCCGGTAAAGTTTCGCGCGAGTCGTTATTGCGCGCGTCGATGTCCGGAGGAGGACACCGATCGAGGCAGCCCGGACCGTAAACGTCGCTGTTGTATGCAAAGATCCGCGGATAAAGTCGGACTCTGGATGGCAGTCCATAAAGCTCCGGGTCGGGAAAGACGTTGTACGCGAAGGGCGGAGGAGGACCTTGACTTCTTTATTGCGTAAAGGCTTGTTTACGTTTAATTCATAAGTTTTGGATAAAACGGAGGTATCGGTGATTTTTTTTCTTTTTGACTTCAAAGAGGTATCTTAAATGGAGGATTTAGGATTCGTTTTATATCTTTACAGGAGTCCTTTGAATGCTTTTATGTGCTTCTGGAATATAGAAAGAGATACGTCGATATGCTTTGGCAAAAAGTATATGTAGGGCAGCATATTCTAAAATACAATCTTTCGACGCGTAAGCGGATTTAGCAATTTGAATTTCTAGATATTTTCTCTTTACGAGCGTAAAAGCGAAATCCTAAAAAAGCACATTTTTACAAAAGAAAAGTTATTTTAAAAAGGTACACACGAATACATCCGAAAATCTCCCTTCTTTAGCCAGCCAATTTGCGCGATAGAGATTTTATTTCATCCCGCAGCTTTTATCGATCATCTCAAATTAGTCGGCGCGTTTAAAGTTTCGCCGCGAGCTTCCCGGTGTTTAGCGATTAGTTAGCGAGTCCCGATCTCTCTAATCTCATCGAAATCCCAGCTGATTAGTTTCCAGAAAGCAGCCCGGCATCCCGTTATCAGAGACACTCTAACAATCCGCAAATAAGAAAGAAAGCCACGTTTCCCGTTTCGCGCACATCCTCGACTGCATAATGCACGGCACAGAGGTTTCCCGTATATACGCGCGTCGGTGTGTATAATACATATCCGCGCCGGCGGCAGTAGCAGCAGCAGCAGCAGCAGCGGCGAGCTTTGCCGCGCGCGTTTTCCCCGGTAGCTCGGGCGTTATCTCATCTGCGCCTAGCCAAGTTGAGCCGATTCTATTACAGATTAGAGCGGCCGCTCGCAATCAAAGCACAGGAGGGAGGAGAGAGGATCCGCGCGCGCAATCAGCGCGAGTACGCCTCGCCGGCCGCGAGCGTATATACGCGTACACTCCTGTCTCGCGACTGTGTATATCCTTTACTCCCCCCTCCGGCCATCTGCGCTTTTTGCTGCCGGCCTCTCCTGCGCTTTTTTTTCCCGACCGCACCACCGCGCCCGCTCTCGAATTGGCTCCGCGATCGACGACGACGGCGACGTCTCGTTTCTGCGCCGCGCGGCTCTCGATTTACGAGCCCGAGACGCGGCTCTGACGCTCCGATATACGTACACTTTTTCCCGTACTTGAACTCCCGGCGGAGAGGTGGGACGTGGGCGGTTGGTGTGCTCTCTCGATTGCTGCAGTTTTTTTCGAAGACGTCGGGGGGAGGGCGGGAGTCGGTTTGCGGAGGAGATGGGAAGATGATTTCGGCGATAGGAGATTTATGAATGTTGACTTTGCCGCTCGATCGAAGGTGGCTGAATTAACCTTTGACAGAGAGGTTATTTATAGGCGAAAGTGTGTGTGCGCGCGAGGAACGAATTGTCTACTTTGGGTGGAACGTTATCTCTTTAATGAAAATGTATACGGACGCGAAATTCGTCGGTTTAATTTTATGTGCTCATGCAAATTTGAAATTTGCTTATGCGATAAATCTAAACAGAAGGTAGTATTTTAAAAAAAAACAACAAGAACGCACTTTGCTCGCACTATTTGCGGTATAAATACAGCTAAATGACACATCATTCATTTCCGTGCGTACGCAACAACGCAGAGCGCGAGATTTCTGATAAAGGGAAAATTCAAAACGTATAAAGTACATAAGCTTCGCGCAAAAAAACCGGCGCGTAATTTACATAATATCTCGGAAAAAAAAATTTCCATCTGACACTCCTAATGATTAATTTAAATTTCCGCCGCACAACGGAAAAGAGGGGGCACAAAGCGGAGGGCTATAAACTTTACGACTGACTATTAGTTGCACCTGTTTAAGTAAATTATGCCAGTATGAAATTTTCATATTTAATTATACTAAAAACTTTGTCTTCCCCCGACTCGCTTAAAGCGATTAATAAATTAAATCGGCCACCGGATATTCGATTTAATTATAAAAAAAGTATTTTAAAAAATGTTTAATTCAGAAAGGGCGTAATATCACTTCTAAAAGAAGGATTTACTTTCGACTCGCCGAATGAAAGCCTAATTAATTCGTTTATCGAGTTCCTTTGTAAGAGGCATTTCCAGTAATCGAATGAGTCCTAGATGGAACATTTTTTTTATAATTAACTCCGGACTCTCTCTCTCTCTCTCCGGGCGCTCTGTGTGTGTACCTCCGGTACATTTCCGGTTCGGGGAAGAATAAAATCGATAGCCGATGAAAAATACGGGTCTCTCAGGGACGCGCCGAGCCGGTCGAATGTGCCGCCGCGACTCGACTTCGCACACGCCGTTAATTATATAGATAAGGGGAAACACGAACGGTCCAATCGAGCCGCTGCGATCTTGCTCTCCTATTCCATCTGCCTCCCCCCGACTACTTTGCTTCTTCCCTCTTGCGTATACTATATATATATATACTCTCACTTTTTCGCTCCCGGCGAGAGGCTTCGCGAGCTTAGAAAAAACGAATTCGATTCAATTTTTCGAATTGGTCAAAGTTCGGACTTTGTAAACAAAGCGTGGAAAAGAGCGATAGCATCGTTTTTTTTTTTTATTGCAAGCGATAAAGGTTCGACGTTTATTTTTAATTTAGATAAAGAAATAATCGGGTTCAGGGTACTGTGTAACCTAGATTCTTGCCGCGCGTATGAATGAAGTAGCGCGCTTTCGGGTTGTAACCGATAAAGCGCCCGGTTTAATAGGTAATATAATTTGTTGATTCAGCATAGATCGTTATCGTCCGATACTCCGTTCGAGCCGCTTTATACGTTTGACGAAACTCGCAAGCCTCTACGTACGTTTGCAGATTTTAACGCGCAAAAACATATCCAAACCGCAGCGTTAAAACGACACTCTTCAAAATTGGCTTCCACCAAAGCGTCCGAAATCCAGAGCGCGTACGTCTCTTGTAAAATTAAGTAACGGCAGCAGGTTTAATACGTCAGCCTAAGTACGCCCCGTGTAAACACGATCAACGCACGGTTCGCCCAACCCCTCTGCTTGTTCGCGCGACCCGCATACCATCCGAAGCAATTACACTTAAGCCACCCGCCGCCCACACGCCGCGAGAGTGCATAAAGAGGAGCGTGTTCTATCTTCTTTGCGAGTTGACTTCCGTAATCTTTTCCCGGCTCGCTCGCGCGACGGCTACACACACTCGGCGAATATATAGGACGTAAAACTCTCCGCATTGTAATGTTCTCTCGCGCGAGGAAGGCAGAGGGAGAGAGAGAGAGGGAGGGGCGAATGCTCGCCGCGGGTTCTTCGCCGTTTATTGATCATTTCTCAGATTAAAGAGTGCACTTCAACGCTCCTTTTATCGCGCCTCGGTGTATACAGGTATATACGTACGCGAGCGCGGAGGGGTCGTCTTCGTCTGGCTGGGACGACGGGATGTGCCCGTGTTTTTTTATTGCTTAAAAATTTGATTTTCATGTTTTTATCTTTTGTCGAGTGAAACGGCCGCCGGCGATGAAGCCTCGCCGCCGGGGACGGAAGGGCTTTGGGATCCGTTATTTTTCGCTTTATTGGACTGTATAAATGCCGGAGCTATGATTGCGCGTCCGTGAAAATTTATACACGAATTCATTACGATGAATTCAAATGGTAAATTCCGATGCGAGCTGTAGCGCTTCAAAGTAAATACCCATCAAGATTGCGAGGGCTTTTAAATTCCGCGTAGATGGAAGCTCGATTTTTCATTGTTCGATATTTCACGTCTTTCTACGTTGGATGTAAAACAATAGTTCTTTTAAAAAGAAAAATGATATTTTCACCCTGGCCGATTAAAATCGAAGCTCCTTAGTACGAAAGTTATGCAACAGAAGCGAATAAAAAGTTTAAGTGCATAATAACGTACACTTTAGAGGTTCGTTTATTTCAATGAATCAATGAATGTCGGCATAAAAATGGTAAGTTATCCGCTATGCGATTAAGTTATCTACGTTTAATATTCATTTTCACAGTTTGCGCTATTTTCCCAGAAAAAAAAGAATCAAAGTCTCATTAATATTTAATAACTAAAAGATCTTAAAAAGCAGTGCTATTTTCGTGCAATCAACACATTTCTTTTAGCGGCTTCAGCTATAAATAAAAATAACGAATGCAGGAAGCGGCCGATTACTCTCACCGGATGAATGCTCCTTGCACAAATTTCGAAAAGACGAGCTTTCGGCTCGAGCGATAATCAAAGAAAGAAAAAGAAAAAAAAAACAACTTTCAAATCGGCTTCCAATTAAGATTCTCTCTCGAGTCACACATAAAATGAAGAAAGAAAACAGTTGGCGGGGAGAGTCGTCCGTCGTCCTCCGCGCGGGGGAATTCATTTACGAGCGGATTTATGATATAACGAACGGCGCTTGCTCCCGGAGGACGATAAGCGCGTATCTCGCATTAAGTTTAAGATTATCTCACCGAGAGGGAGAGAGAGAGAGAGAGAGACGGTACGCCGGCGCTCTTTTTCTCGGCGTTACACAGCGCCCGGAGAACTCGAGAGGGTTTTCCGCCTGTCCTGTCGCGCGCACACACACACACGTACACACAGAATTTCTAGCCTCTTTCCACCTGAGTTATTCACGGCCTTTTCCCCTTTAACGAGCTTGATAAATAACACGCGCGCATGCGCGCATTACGAAATTATAGCGCCCGTGCCGACAGCCAGCATTCGAGATCAGGCAGGCGTGCTAAACGAATATTCGGACGGATTCGGTGGGAGAGAGAGAGAGAGAGAGAGCCGCTATAATCGGAAGACGCAAACCGCGCGATCATAAAGATTCCAATTAGATAAAAGGCTTAACTCGTGGGTGCCTCTATTTGTCCGATCAATTACGGCGCGGTCTCGCTCGATCCTTTTTTTCTATTTTTGTTTGCGCCCGCGCGATATACGGATTTACGTTTTTTTTTTTATTCACTCTTTCTCCTTTCGCAAGAGAAGGTAATTCGTACCGCGCGATTATCGAAGAATACGGGCTTATAAAATTGTTGCCAAGTACCACCTACTTGGGGCTCGCTCGAGAACGCTAACGCAATTTCAGGAAAGTTTTGCGGCCTAACCGCTTTCCGCTTCGGGCTTCGGTTCGCAATTCGCACTTTAGTATTTAGATGATATACATGTAACCAAGGATCCCGTTAGACCAGCTCATTCGAAGACATTTTACGGTGTACGAGAGAAGCATTATGGAGATAAACGTACAGGTTTGTCAGGTGTCTGCAATAATGGTTTCCAGGCTCGGAAATCATGGGTTGCGAGCGAGTATGATGTATAAGTGTAATTCATATTATAGGAACATTCTCTCACGTTACGAAAATATAGACCATTCTCAAGTTCTGAGGATTGCGTCATGCTATAAATAGATTTTTATTTCACTGCGTGGAAGGAGGGCTGTGAAGTATTCTTGACTATTACGATAGTATAAGATACTTGACACCATAGTTTTCGTGCTCTGATTCTAATATCATTCATCGAAATTGAGAAAATTCGCGACAATACTCTTTTGATTTTCGACAAACCGCTATATCCACGTTACTAAAATTCTTTACGGCAAGATTTATGTGCAGTCGGCAAAAAAGGGCTTATTAATAATTCCCAAAACTATATGAATAACGACGCGGCTTTATCATTTTTCAGTAATACAAATCAATTAAACGGCATCGGGCCAGCCACCCACCACGCATCGACATTATAAATCGCACCGAAGGTGATCTACGAGGGAGCAATAAAAGGTTGCAGCGAGAGCGAATAAGAGCACGTCGAAGAAAAATATCGATCAAAGTCAGTATACACGTATATATATATCCATAAAAGAGCCCACATATTTACACTTGGCGCGAAGACGCAGAGAGCGCGAAGAGAGAGAGCGGGGTGAATTTAAGGGCCCCGGAGGAGAGAGACGCGAGAGAACACGTTGAGGGATCGCTGTAATGGGATCTTTAACATTCCTCGAGGAACAGGTCCTACTGTCCCACATCCTTGGAGCGTAGAGGAGAAAAGAGAGTGTGGGTAAGCCGAAAGCCCCGGCCGTGTGCGCGCGCGCGGAGTCCTCCCGTTCCCGGAGTGAGAGATCTCTCTCATGCGCTCCTGATGCCCTGTCTTTAACCCACCGACTCGCTCGCTCCCCTTTACTCCTCCTAGAGTAGAGCGGAGGCTGCTTCCCTCTCGCTCGCACACAGGAGATAGGAGATGCCTCGCTGTATACCAGGGGCGCGCGATATCGAGACAGAGAGAGACGGAGATCGCGCCGAGGGATACAACGCTGCAAGATTCATGCGGCCGGAACGATGCTGCCCCCGTAACAGAGAGAGAGAGAGAGAGACAGAGACAGAGGAGCTTCTAGGAAGGCAGACGTATCGTGTGCGTCTTGTAAATTTAATGGCCTGGAGATGTGGCTTCGTGTGCGCGCGCGACTTTGTGCATTCGCTATTAGTTTCGAGTGTCCATTATTAGCTGCCGTGCACTATGACTGCGAGGGACCCGCGGGAGAGCGCTCCGGCGTTCAATAAGTCTGATTAAACGGCCTTCGCCTCTTTGTGAATGGCGCAATCGCGTAATTGTAATACGCGCGATTTGTAATCGTTATTGTGGGCTCTCTCTCTCTCTCTCTCTCTGCTTTTCTCGAGAATCGCGTGACTGCCAATGGTTAACCGGGGGGGAGCAAAAACTCGAGCGGATTATTAGTTGCCGGTTAAAGTCGCGTTGCGTGAGCGCTCATTAGCATATATCGTAAATATTAGAGGCTACGGAGAAGAATCGAAAGAAAAATTGTTTTTCAATCCGGCCGAAAAAAATGAATGACTGCTACAGAGTCGGATTTTTTTACCGGACAAAGTGGAGAGGCATCGAATTGCCGCGACTTAAGTAGATACGGAATAATCAATAGGACATTCATAACGCAACTTATTGTAGGCCGAGCCAAAGCACCATTACAGATTATTTTTGTGCTATAAAGACTCTCGCGATAGTATCGCATTCTGATGTTAAAGCGAAACCGCAGCCCTGAGATGCACGAGATATTTTCAGTCTGTATATATAAAGGAGTTATCTGAAAAACGTCTGGACGTCATAATAATTAGAAAAACCGGCGTAAACACCACCGGCTCGACATCATCTCTCACAGTTTGAGATTGTCGGCATTCCCGCAGCGGCGAACCTTTGAAACCGACCGATATACGAACACGAAGCCCGGGGCCCGCCGTCTGGTCACTGCCCGGAAACGTAAACGATCGCCCGAACGAAAGAATCCGTTGCGTCATCATCGCAAGCTCAAATTTATAAAAGCGATCGCGCGGTCGACGTTCGGCTCGTATCGCTCGGCCGGTGGAAACATTGTCGAGTCTATCTAACTAAACGTTAGGATAGAACAGCAGTTTTAAAATAGGGACTCATCGAAATAATCAGCGCTCAAACAAACCGATCGCGCGCCGAGTTCGGGGAAAGATATCGGGCGTAGCGCTTTGCCGTATAAAAATAAATGGTTCGAGAGTAAACGAAGGGAATATCCCGCGGCTTGCCGATTGCGGAGAGCTTAGTTTTGTGAATTCGTTTGTTTTGCAAGTGGGAAATTTCAATTTTAAAGTGGGTTGCCGATAATTTGGTTTTTTAGGATAAAAATACCGGCGACGGCCTGGTTTTCACTATAAATACCGCTCGATTCTTCCGCATTCACAAAGGCAATTTCATTTTTTTTCTACAGATCTTGAATTTTTTTTCCGCGTACTATTAAGTTTAAGGCTGTTATTTTTAATGATTGAAGTCGATTTCCTGCCTCTGCGTTTATTATGAGTGCCGCGTTTTTGCACAAACGGAGTATGCAATCAAAAAATGATCACTAGGCGATGAATAAATCAGTTTGAAAGGGTAATCAACTTATGAGACTGTACTTGTAATGACTTCTTACATAACATCAAAACTAAACGAAAAAATCGAGCAGATTTCTCTGAATTAAAATAATATTTGCTAGAAATAATGTACAAGGATTCACTTTAACTTACGTAACGATGAAAATCAAATAATGCGACCAGTTCTTTATATATAACTCACCTGCAACAGAAGGAAAAGTAATTGAAAAATACGGAAAAAAATACCAACAAAAACCTATAATGAAATAATTATGCAAGTTTATTTATATTCTTCAAAATAACGGAGCGCGAACGTAATTTTTCCATGCATAAATACCGGAATAAGTAAAACTTCTATTTTTACCTATTTCCCAACTAATTTATACTTGAAAAAATTGTTTCATAACTTATAAAGGATAAACTTCTGCGAAAAAAAAAATAAAAAAGAAGTTGTAAATCTTCAAGCGAGAGAGGTACGCCAGGAGCTTCGTAAAGTTTAAAAAATATAACGTAGTAAAGTTCCTTTTGTCCGAGCCCTTGGATAAGGCGCTGCTTGAAAAAAAAAAAAAAAAAGTCGCGCGCGCGGAGAACATTCTTGAAAATCCCGTAAAAATTAAATAAGCGTAAAATCGAAAAGAGCAACAGGGTGGCTTTCTAATCTTTGTTTTCTCCCGCCTTAAATCTTTATTACTCGAGCGGACTATGATAATCCCGTTTCATGGTTCCCTTCCTTGATCCCTCGCCTAACCCCCTCGCTTGTGTTCTCGATAGCCCGACTAATCTTTTTTGTTCCTCGGCTAGTCGGCCGATCGTGATTTTAAAGGTCGAAAGAGAGCGAGGGGCGTCGGGCTACCTGAATCGGATTTTAAAACGCGGGAGATGATGATGATTTTCATCGGCGTCGCGTCTAATGGCGACTGGGAACATTAATTTTTTTTTAAAAGAACAACGATAAGTATAAAAATCGGCAGGGAATTTTTCGATATCGCCGAGTTGTGCAAAACTACGAAGGTCCGAGATTCTTAGCACCAATATCAGACGAAATTAAACAAAAAGAGCAGACGGCAGGTGTATGTATAGTTGTTAAATTTTACAGCGGAAAAAGATGGCAAAATTTTAATAAAGCCCGACGTATGCACAGCCAGGACGGATAAAAGGAATTTCGCGAAGGAGGGGTCCATTCGCCGGGCGCTCGCCGGCCGCACAATGGAGCGAAATTTCCGCGCGGCGGGTCCGCCCGCATTATTATTCCGCGCTCGTCCGTGTGTGTATATGTGCGCGCGCGCGGGAGGCTCCACACCGCAATGACACGCAGCAGCGCCACTTCGCCCGAGTGAAATAGCCTCTCTCGGCGTGACCACTCTCTTCTACGGAAAGGCAGTCCGGATCAAGAGATCAGTAGCGGAGTGGAGGCGGCAAAAGGCTGCTGCTGCTGCTCTCGCTCTCGTGGTTAGAGAGAAAGATACGCCGGGCGGCCGGGCCGAAGAGAGCGAGAGAGGCGCGAGAACGGGAGAGGAAGCAAGAGGCGACGGGCGGCGGCAGCGAGAGGGAGCGAGAGAAACGGGCGTCGAGCGGCCGAGAGAGCTGCAGCGATGGGCCGGGGCTCGGGTGCGATGAGGAGGCACGTAGAAGCGGAGCAACAGAGTGCAACGTTTGAGGCCTTCGCCGCACCAGGAGAGCAGGAGCCGGCAGCGCGTGGCGCGCGCGAACGCCGGAAAAAGACGGAGGAGACGAGGAGAGAGAGAGAGAGAGAGAGAGAGAGCGCGCCGCGTATACACAGACACGAGGAGAAAGGAAACAGAGAATGAGAGCGAGAAGGACGAGGAGAGAGAGCTGCGCGCGGAGTAGGTCGCGCGGGGAGGGAGGTAGAGAGAGAGAGAGAAGAGAGCGCGGCCACAAAGGGGGAAAAGTCGTAGCAACAGGTTGCTACGACTCTCGGGGAGGGAGAGAACCGGCGAGACGACGGCGACGATGTCGAGGGGGGCTGCGACCTCGTGAGATTTCATCGGGGTCCGCGCGCCGTGTCATCGACTGCCGCTGCCCGGCCAAGATTTCGAGAGCGGAGAGAGAGAGAGCCCCGTAGCCAGGCGCTCACCTCTAATTTCTATCCCTTTTGGCTGCGGGGACCCAGAAAAAAAAAAAAAAACGAAATATACGGGTACACTGTGTGTATACCTGTACGAGGCTCCCTCTCGCCCTCTCTCTCTCTCTCACTCTCGCTCTTCAGCGGAATCAGGACGCGTCGGCATGTGCGTACGTGAACTGGCTTTGTTCGTGGAATGTGGCTTGAAAAGAGAGGGAGTTTGTGTTTTTTTCCTTTTTTCTTTTTTTAACTCGGGCTTTCGCCCGATGGATAGTTGTATAGAGTAATGGTATCGAATTTAGTTTTTTCGCTGCGGGCCGTTAATTGATCAATTTGCCGAGAGCGGAATTCCCGTTTTTATTCCATTTTTCCCCCCGTATAAAATTAATCACTCTAGATTTGTAAGTAATTAAGACTTATTTTTGTTTTAGGATGTATATCTGGCTGAAGCTTTGGGCAATCCCATTATTTATCTACGCAACTAACTGGAATTGGATGCATTCACTTGTCTTCTCGCGGTGGCTTGATATTTAAAAAAATGCCGGAACACTGAAAAATATTTATTTAATTTTGCACCCCTTTAACAAGAGCATTGGATTACAGCCGCGATCCAATTAAAAGTAGAATGCAGTAAGCACGACGTTTAAAAAACTACAACGCCGCTAATAACGTTAACTGCGGCAACGACAGTAACCTTTTCTATTTTTTTTTTTTTAACCTTTTTCATAGAACGTTACGATTTCGTTCAAAGAAGTAATAAATTGTTTCGGCAAGCTGCACAATAATAAATTGTCGTTAGTCATAACTATACGCAAGTTTAATTAAAAGCAACTCCTTTCAAAAAGGCATCAAAGCTAATCAAAGCTAAATGCTCGTAAACAAAGCACAAACGACTTTGCTTCCTCTCTGTCTTTCTCTTGGAGAGCAATTGTCTCATAATTAGGAAGCGGAGAAATCACTGCGCGCAAAATCATAATGTATCGTTAGACTTTCCGGTAAAGATGTACCCCGACGATGAGCCTAATCGTTTAAAGTGAATCTGCGGCCAGTGCCATCCTCGGAAGGTTAATAATGGAGCGTGTCATTAAGACAGTTTAAGGCAATAATATTTTTAATTTACGCCAAACAGTCAATTTCGAATCTGTTCTGAGAAAACCCGCCGTCTATTTTGGCACAATGCATATTTCACGACGATCCAGGAATACAGCAATCAATCATTCACCATTTCTGACACCCGTCGACTCTAATATAAGCTAAAACGACCGAGAACCCCTTTCTCCCAAAAAGCTTCTTCGGACACACCGCGAAACACCGCCGTCGCGTTCGGCAATTTATCCCCTCGCCTCGTGTCGCGCACCCCGACTTGATAAAATGCACAACAATCTCTCAGTCCGCCCGCTGCTCTCCTGATAATCCGAGCGACGTGGCCGTGCGCGCGTCGTTCGGTCCTCTCTCTCTCTCTCTCTCTCCTCGCTTCGAATTTCGCGGCGATCCTTTTTCTCCGCCCGCGGAGAGAGAGAGAGCAGCGCACTCGCGCATCAGGCGGTGCACTTGCTCGCGTTCGAGTGTACAAGCCCGCGGTAATTACCATGATCAAACAATGCCACGCGGCGAATTGCGTGTGTTCTCCGGCGCTGCGTCGCAGGCAGGCAGACAGAGAGGGCCGAGGATATATGTGCATCGTGTCGCGGTATCTCGCCGGCAACACGCGCGGACCTCGCGGTTGTTGGCCGCCCGCCTCGCTAAGGGGCTAACAAGCCTGTATGTACCTCCGAATGCGTCCCTCCCTCTTCTGCCATTGTTGTACTCCGAGCCTTAAGGGCAGTGGAATCGATTGCAGTCGCGCGCGCGCGCTTTCACGGGCGCACTGTAATTATCAAAGGCGCGCACCGAAAGAAAGGGTATACACACGCCCACGAGCGTATGCACTACGTCCCTATCAATGAGAACGGCCTGGGCGAATTCGCGGCCCTTCGGGCGGTTGCGCCAGCCTTTTTTTTTGAGAATTTACGTGTATATATGTACCTGCACGGTCGAGGGCTCGCTCGATTGGAAGTGCAGCTTCTTCCCCGGTTTAACATGCAAACGAGAATTGTTTAGTTATTCGCGCGATGGGAGATTAGTAGAAAGTGCGCGCTTGGATCGGGCCTGCATAATACCGCCACGACGAGGTACTCTCCTGACGGCGGACGGCGGCTTTTTTTTTTTGCATAATGCGACGCGGATTTTTTTTCGGTAAAGTTATGCAGATTGAAGTGAAGGGAAAGCTCAAACGGTGCTTTGCTGCAGTTTCGAAAGGTGAGTCGTTCGGCGTCCGGTGAACGGGACGAATGGTGAATTTTGAAAAGTTAAAAGTGATTTTGAGGAGAAGTTCATTATAAGTGGACTTCCTTGCCGGGGTGTGTTTGAATTATGATGTAGAGAAGATTAGCACGTCATTGTGGTGATTGGCAAATTTGCGGTTTTCGGTAAAAAATATTGATTTATGCACATCTTCCTTATTCCCGGTAGTAAATCTACGTTTAGATCTTGTTCAACATGGATGATAAGAAATTTGAAGTCTTAATTGAAAAAACTGACAATTTCTTTAAACAAATGAAAACCACTGTAGTAAAAAAGTATTTCTAAATCGCGTGCATCTACAATTTTGAATATTGAATGAAGACGCTATTGTGAATCGTGTCATCATTGACAGTTGCGTCACATTTTTTGTTCGCTAACGATCGAGGGAATGCAAAACCTATTAAAAAAAAAACAGTTTATTCTAATGAGTACTATTTTGAAATGCGCGTTGGAAGTTATTTTATTTATTAAACCTAACTCATCATTAGTGCAAATAACGATTTTTTCGCTTTTCCTTTAATAAAATAATTATAAAAAAAATTATAAATATGAAGTTTATTGCGCGCAGCATTAAACCGTTAATTAACTGTCGCGTGCAAGTATAAATATTAATCAATACATAAAACGCAGCATCGAGAAATTAATTTTTTACACGAAATTCATATAAATTTTTAATTATAAACGGAAGCTTCGCTCATACAGAAACACTGTGTATATTTTTAATCCTCGAAGTGGACTTTAAACATACGAGCTCGAAATAAATTAATGCTTTTTTTTTCAAAAATATCAAAACTGCTTAGATATCGGATCGACTTGATGTCATTGTATACACAGGCCGAAATCCGGCGTAACTTTACCATAATATTTATGCTGGGGAAGGTGGCGCCAAATCTCTCGACGACAGGCTACACCCCCCTCCGAGCGTTAACTCACTCGCGGACCATTCGCGCGGAAGAGGCGATAGGATTGTTCGAATGCTGATCCGCGAAAAAACTATGAAAACCGCGTAAATCGCAGCGTAAAATCGGTTTTCCATTTTCCTAAGATTCGGTGGTATTTCATCGCGTAATTGCGCGCTGAGCGCGCTATTTTTCCCTTTATTTCCATCCAGTTTGTCTGCGGCGAATTGAAAACAAAAAAAAGTGATACAAAAATACATTTGTTTAAAAATGTTAATTAATTTATTATTTGTCCAAATTAAAAGCGAAATATACTGCGAAAATAAAAAAAAAATAATTACGCGTACAGACATAATTGTATTATACAGTAGATTAAACATTTATAAAGCTATTAAAATCAACAAATCTAAAACGATGCATATTAAATTTTGAAAAACCGTTTATCGCTTTTAATCATTGGGTTATGCGCTTAAAGGCTTTTCTTTACGAGTATACAAGCGAGCAGGCAGATTATGAGTTATTGAACGTTATGCATTAAGAAATGCACAATAAAATTTAATGAGTGAAGTATGGCCGGCGGTACGCCTATTGTGTGTTTATATATTCCCTTGCAAGTACAAATCAACCTATCTTGCTCGATGTATCAATTAAGAACAGACGTGCATTGAAGCCAATTGAATTGTTACCTATTACTTTGACGGGCTATTGTGGGTCGATTTAGAAAAAGTTTTATCGCCGATTAAATTTTAATTGAAACACGTAAAAACCTAAAAATATTAAGAATTTCGTAAAATTACGACTATTTTGAAAACTCCGACGGTTATAAAAAAATCCGAAAATACAAAGAAAAAAAAAACATCAAAGAAAAACGCGCAATTAAAAAAGCCGCCACTAAGATACGAACCCGTAAACAGTAGTCGGACGGCAGGTTCGAAATTCCCGTCTAAATATCTTTATAGCCGAATCCAATTCCATCGAGGCTTCCGCGTCAGCCTTAAAAAAAAACCTCTCGAAATCCGACTTGGCGTTCGGTTTCCCATATCGTCCCACGCGCTCTCCTCGATTTTACTGCGAAGCCGCGGCGGCGGCGGCGGCGGCGCAGCCGCCTCTCGCGCTGCAGGGCCGCGTTGTCTCTCGCCAGAAGGCATAAATATGCCCCGGGGGCCGCCTCGTAAATTCAAATTTGTCGCACGGAGCCGGAGATATCCTCCGTGGAACTTCGGAGGAAAGAAAAGCCCCGACGAAAGGGGCTGTTCTCTCCGTGACGGCGTCGTTTCGTCGAAGAGAGAGCCCGTCCTCGTCGTCGTAGTCGTCGTCGTAGTCGCACACGTGTGTGCAATCTTTGCCGCAGGGGCTTACAAACGAGAGCCCGGTCCGTAGGCCCTCGACTGCGCGCGACCTCCCAATCATTGCCCGGGGAATCGCTTTTCGAGAGAGGATCTACGCACTTGGCTCTCCTACGGCCTTCCTGCTTCGACAGCCTTTTCGGATTTTCCGGCGGGGGTGCACGTGCAGTTGATCAGTTGCGGCCGGAAGAATGACGCGGGGATTAGTGAAGTTGGGAAGGCCGCCGGGGGTTTTCGGAAGGGTTCGTGAGGCTTTACATGTGTGGGGCTTATTTACTTTAGTATATTTATTTTGTATTAGAATTTGAAAGTTAAAATGCTGCATTATGCTTCGGATTGGGTTTCAAAAGTTTTATTAGATTATGTGGACTGAAGTAATATGTTGTTCGAACCAAACAAAGTACCAACGTCGCCCTGCATCAACAAGTTGAAACTCGATGATGCGCTTATATTTGTTGGGAATATGCTATTTTACGTCAACTAGAACGTTTTAATTTAATATAAGTTAAGCTAGTTTCAATGCTATTTATAACAATTATGAATGTTTAAAATAAATAGTTCAATAAGTACTCTATATTAAAAACCTTTTTTCCTATTTTTATTCAAGTCCAAAGTGCAAATGTGTACTTTAGCGCAGTAAACAATTAACTTCACTGGGTTCTAGCGATTAAAGAGCTCTAAAGCCACGAGTACATTAAGCCGATAAAACGTCGGATAATGCTCCGCTATTCTATAGAGCCAAAAGGCACAGTCGAGAAACCCCCGAGATTTTCGCTCCCAATGCTTTCAAGGTATGCAGTTTAGGACATTTAGTCGCTGTATTAGTTCCGTCACAGGTGCAACCGCGCTTTCTCACTACGATTATTCTTTAAATTTAAATTATTCGTGAAAATATTCAATTGATTCGATTTCAAAATTCTATTTAACTAACTTTTCAGAAATTTCTATTGTATCAACGCATTGAACACTCAAACGTTAATTCCAAGTAAAATCTCAAGTGCTTCTCTCGAAACGCGCACCGACCAAAATGTTCGCACGCGCGCTCTCTCCCGCGCTCTCTCTCTCGACACTCCGTGCGCGAAGACACCTTGCGTCTACGCCGCTGTATACCTATACTAGTGGTCATACCTCCTCGCTTCCCACGCTGCCACCTGAGACTTGTAATCGCGCGCACTAACGCCGCGTTACCGACGAGAGAGAGAGAGAGAGAGGGAGACGAAGAGCGGAAGCTGAAGTCGAGAGAGGTGCGTGAGCGACTCGAGGACCCACTCGAGAGTAGGAACAGTCCCCCGTATTTATTCTTATCTCGAAAATTGTTTATATACGGACGGAGCTCCGAGAGAGCTCGAAGCAGCTCTCTCTTTTTCTCCACTCGGCTTTGCACGGTTGCAACGTGTCTCTCGCAGCCCTGGCCTCGGGAAAAGGGTTCCTTCCCGTTGGAAAACAATCACTTCTGCCGCTGAAGAGATCAATGCTTCTCTCTTCCGGCGGAGGAGAAGATAGAACGGGCTTTCCGGCTTTATTTTTCAAGAAGGAGAGCTGGATAATCTTACGCCTTTCCGAGCTAAAACTTTGTAAACACCGGCGGATATACCCCGGGAGCCGAAGTATTCCAGCTCGGGCGAGATGGAGTCCCGCGACGATAATCTGGAGAATTATGCGATTGATTCTTTTTAAATTTCATCTTTGCGGAAGCTCCGCCCGAACTAATAAGAGGAGTTTTCAGCGCCGAGTCGCGCGCAATTTAATATTCGAAAATATTTCAAGAATTTTCGAACTCACTGTCATAAATCCAATATCTACAATTGAAAAATAAAGAAAAGTCGAGGTCAATAAGCTTCGAAAGGCAAAAATGCACCCCGCGCCGCTTATTAAAAAGCGGACGTCCGCGGATACCGGCTCTCAGTTTTCCCAAACATCCCTCGAATTCCCGTCCGCAGATTCCGCGCGGCAACAATAAACTAATATCCCCCGGATCCGCCGTCATCGTCATTCGGCATAGGTAGAAAAAACGCTCCCGTACACGATCCGCCGTCGATCTCGTAATGCCGGGGGAAAGTCTCCGGGGGGGGAGGTGGAGGCGAAATTGAGTTTTCTATATCAGGTGAGTTCGCGGAAGTGACATAAATCCGACGAGGCCGACAGATCGAAGTTATATCCGGTGTGTCGTAGACGTGAGCGCGCGCGCCGGAGCTCGAGTAAAACGGCTGCCCCCCTCCCCCCTCCCTCCTTTCTCTCCGCTGCACCGCCGTCACTGCTGCCTTACTCGTAATCGAAGCCCCGACATGGAGCGCGGAGCAATTTCGGCGCGACCCTCGCGCCCGCGCGCGCGCAAGCTCATATAAGGGACGTACCTTTGGCCTGGGCTACTTTCCGAACTTTTGATACTTTATCGTGCATTCGCTGCAATATAAAGTTACAAGCAAACGTTTCGGAGATTAAACTGCTGCCCCGGCGACGCTGCACGCGCTGCGCGAAGGCGCGTTTTGTGTTTCGGAGGGGGTATACAGGTTTCACGGCCTTTTCCGCGAAGTCTTATTTTGAAATAAATTATTTATCGATACCTTGATCGTGTACTTCGTGAAAGGATAAAAGTGGTGATAATTGAAGAGCTTTTACTTGATCTTAATTGGATTATCCGTCTTCAAATTGGACTTGATTCCATACTAATGGCAGACCGAACAAAGATAGAAAAATATTTTTAACTCCGCGACTATTTATAAATATACAACCCGATAATAAATGATCGATAAGGTGTACACTCGGCATTCCTTTTTAAACGCGCGGCCTCGAAAAATAATTGATTGAAAAATCCCGCTCGAAGAATAAATAAAACGCGCGTCAATATCCCCGCGGATCCCGAGCTTTTGGCCTCAATCACGTAGAAAGTCTCTTTGACAATTGAGCGGCAACGGTGACATAGCTCGAATGCACCTCAAGCGCGGGGAGGAGAGAACGAAATTTCGAAAGCTGCGCAGAATGCGTAATACCGGTAGGACGAGCTAAAGCCCTACCAGTCGGATGAAGTCCGCTTGGTGCGGGAAAGGAGAGAAGATAGAACGAGCCGAGTGTAAGCGAGAGAAAGAGAGAGAGAGAGAGAGAGAGAGACAGAGAGAAAACGGGGAGGGATATACGGAATGAAGAGCGGTTGACCGCAAAAAGTTAAAGTCGCCCGGGCACTCTTCTCCGCCTTGCAGCGCGCGTAGAATTCGGGTCCGCGAACAACGCTCGTCGGCCGCGTCTTCGCGCATAAGAACAATGGAGGGAGAGGGTGGCCGGGGCGGAATGACCCGCTGGAATAAATCGCGCGATTGTTCGCCGCACACACCGCGCGACGTGCTCTCCCGCTGAAAAACTATCGGAGAACAATTTCGTCGTCGGGCCGCGCGGGCTTTTTCCCGCGCTTAATCGGTCATTTGTTATTTTTTGGATTATCGGGTTTTATGGAAGCTCGCGAAAGCTTCGCGGGGGAGCTAGACGGGGGGGGGGACCGGCTTTTTACCGCCGAAAGCGGAGCTTCGTAATTTTTTCGCTTTTTGTGTATCCGGAATTTCGTTAATTCCTTGGGCGAAGAATTTATTTTGACGATCGATCCTTGTCGCGGATGATTTTTACGCCCGAATGGATGTTTAATTAGGCGCGAAAATATATATACGTCGCGCCGGACTAATTATTTTCATTTGCAATTTGTAAATGGCGAAAGTTCATTTTCCGACGGGGCATCGGGTAATTCTGTTTATTCGCTAAAAGCGGAATTTCATTATGCAGTTTATCTAGCCCGGCCAAAATTGCCTTTGCCTTTCGCGCTCGGCACGCGCTCGATGAACCAATTTTGAGGCTAACAGGCCTGATTTTGATAGAAAATTATATCATTCCGCAGTGGACGCGTCGTATTACCAAGCCGCGATAAAATCAGGAGATTCGTTTAATTATTATCCAAAGCTCTCGACGCAACAGTTTCTATTCAGCCGCAATTAACGAGCCATTTCGCGCGAACGTCGCTCTCCGGAAAACCCGACGGGACGCGAGCTAATAAATTCGAAAAATAATACTCCCCCCGCTTACCCCGGAAAACTCGCGCTCGAACTCGCGTTAAATAATTTGAAAGAGGAAAAAAAAATCGTTTAAAGTTCAGGCTCGCCGGCCAGCGAAGCGCGAAAGTTTTCCTCGTAAATAGAAAATAAAAGCGAACGAGTAGCGCAGATGTTTAGGGGGCAAAAATATAGAAAGAGAACAATATCTTATTTCCCTTTTGAGACTGGAAGCCGCGTGCATAAACTTCCTCTCTCTCTCTCTCTCTCTCCTCGCCGATTTGCATTTCCGGCGCAGTTCAAAGTACAAGCGGCGCCTGCGCCTTCAAACACTTGTAACGAGGGAGAAAAAGCGAGAAATTTAGTGAAGAGAGAAAGAGAGAGAGAGAGAGAGAGAGTCAACCGTGGAATTAACATATACCATTGTTCTGCCAAGATGCGCCGCCGGGAGTGGCGATACGCTACCGGTACGGAAGAAAGGCCCCCCCTCGACAATGACTCTTTATTCGCTGCAGGTGGCGTACATACTTGAGAAGCCGAGCCTATATACTCTCTCTCTCTCTCTCTCTCCCTGCGCGTACAACATCGCCGCGGCGGCCGGCGCGAGTCTATTAAAGCCCGGCGGGTGTTTTAATAAGTCATGTCGGGAATTTCAGGGATGCTATCGCGCGCCCGAGCGCGTTCGGAAAAATGGCCGCCGCTTGCGCGCGAGGAGAGACAGAGCCGCTTGGAATTAATGTAGTTGTCCGGTTCAGTATTTTTCGTTATCCACGGCGCTTGATTTAAAAGAGGCGGCTCTTTCGAGGCGCTTCGGTTTTCCGGAAGATAAATTACAGTTTTCACGGCGCCGTTAAATTAAACTTTTCCAAAATCGGGAGAAAAACCGTTCTCTCGAGCACTTATACATATATATATATATATTCCCCGCGTGTTTTGACAGTCGACTGCGGCGGACGGACAGGAAACTCGGCTGGCGCAGTGCAGCGCGAAAGACACTCGAAACGGCGGGACGACGACACATGTTGCCCGAATCTCGAGATTTTCGGAGCCAATACAGAGCTGCGCATTTCTGTTTTTTCTTTTTTTTTGGTTCTCAGCTCCCCGCGCCGCTCGGCGCTTTTTTCAAGCCGCACGAAACAATCAGCCGTGATTGGTTACTTTTTACTGCAAATGGAGTGCACTCGAGAGCGCGGCAGTTAAGCGCCTATAAGTAGCGATAAAAACATAACGCAGAAGTCATTTCTGTCTTGTGTAATGCGTTTTAATTAAAGAAAATGAGCGCGATGGCCGTCTTCGGGGCTTCGATATTAAATCTCCCGCGAAGTGGATATAATTTTATTTACGACATTAATTATGTTTTGCGATTCTTTTATCGAAAATTTCGAGTGGCAGACGTATCATAAGCAGTAGTTTTTGTCGATGCACAAGACATTTCAATATTTTCCCACCGCGACGAGCCGAGAATAAAAATTAAGATATAAACTCTATCTTTATTTCTTCTTCTTTAATCAAGCGACATTATCTTAAAGCTCTCCTTATATTACCCCCCTAAATTCAACGAAGTAATAATTCCCAGATAAAACCCATCCGTCGCCCTTCTGAATTGAAAAAAGCCAAGTGCCACTTCGCAATCAGCAATCCATATAAAAAAAAAAGAAAAGAACCCGTTCCTTCAGCGGCGCGCCGCTCGTCCCGCGTAGCCCGATAATGAAAATAGACCTATATCGAATTCCCCGCTCGCGGCGGATAATGTACGCAAAGGATTTTAATTAGGCGTTAACGGGCCCGGTGGATCCTCGTAATAAAGTTAATCGAGCCCGCCGCTCTCCGCCGCGGCTCCTTCGCGCGGCAGGGCGGACATGTCGCGTCGAGAGCGCCGATGTATATAAACTAGCGCGTGCCGCGGCGGTGTGCGTCGGCCAGGAGGAGTAAATCACGTTATCGTTCGTCGGACCCAACGAACGAGTCTCCGCGCCGCGGAACTCAGTTAAAGGACACACGACACGGTGGCAAGCGGCCGCGGCTAAAGTATACGTATATCATCGAGCGCTGCGCTGCGTGGCGCGCGGACCACACCAGATCGATCTTCAAAGTCCGCTCCTCCTCGAGAGCGGCGCGGCGCGCACACAACTCCTTCAAGCTCTCCCCCCGATACTCGTGAGAGTTTCCTCGGAGGGGACCCAGATCGAATCACACGGAGTCACGCGCCCGGCGGAGAGTCGAGAGCCCGCGCGCGTGTGTTTAGAAACCGTGTATTACGGAGACGAGGCCCGTTAGTGGCCCTCAGGAATTTCGCACGCGCGAGAAACTTCCGATATACGGCTGCGAAGACGAGGACCGAGTCGTACGTGTATGTATACCTTTTTGCGGGCTGCGGTGGCTGAATTTTACCCGGTATAAAGCCGTTCTTTCGATCGATTGGTTCGGGGTTCGCCAGCAGTACTCTGGGCTGTTCGATGAAAGAACGAGAATACTCCTCTCTCTCCTTTGTGCAATTAAAATAATTTAAAAAGGCGCGCGAAATTTTCGAGGAAAAAGCTGGAAAAAGCGCTGAGCGCCCCGCTTTTCCAGCATTTTTCCCGCTGTCCGGGAAAAGGGGGTATATACGTGAACGCTCCAGGAAATAGCGCATGTCTTCTTTGGGAAAAAGCTGCGAGGAAATTGAGAGGAAAGCCACCCGCAAAGTGGAGGTGTATACGCCTGGAATTCTTTGCCGAGCGCCCGGTAAGCGTTGCTTTGAATTTATTTAACCAATTTGTTAGCACGGGCAAAGAATGCGGTCTCTTTCGTTGCCGAAGAAATCGCCGGATATAAATTTTGCTAGTTTTAATTTTCAGCTTTCAACGGGACTTTTTTAATAAATTTAGAGAAATTATAGAATACCGAAGGCGAAGTAAAAAAGTAATTTTATTTAAAGAATTTAAAAAAGATCGCGTTGCTAAGACAGTGCTAAATCGATGTTAAGAATTTAATATTTCGATTGAAAAATATAATAAGAAATACATTGATCCAATATTTAAATACCGGAATAAGAAAATGGAATTTTAATTTTTACCCGGATTACTCCAGCATAATTATTAAAAAAGAACCGGCAATAAGGATATTGAAAATTTTATTCTTCGGCTAAAAATCTCAAGAGCACTTAGGGAAAATCTTAGTAGTAGGAAGCATTGATAAAGAGAATCCATAAAGATCAAAGCATTTGGTAATATTAAATCCCTTAATCTTAAAATGTAAAAAAAAGAATTATTTAACGCTTAAAAATAATTTTCATGCGATAAAAATTTTTCAGATAAACTTATGTAATTTAAAATTACTTATAATATAAAAATTATGAATAGGCCATGCTAATTATCAATATGATATGTAAGAATCTAATCATACTCAAAATTGTAAACAAAATGACTCAATTAGTAAAACCCAATTAATCATTGCAGCAAGAATAATTTTTTCATTCTCATCAAAAATCCCACCGCAGTCCCCTCGTAAATTTCAACTACATCATGAAGTTCAAGACTGTTCTCTAGTTTCTTACATAAAATCGAAAAGCCACATCTCAGACTACAACAGCAGCCAAAAAAAAAGATCGACTAACCACGTGTTCCTGACCGGCGTCATGGCCCGACGACTAAGACGGGCTTCTGGCGCCGCCGTCTCTCGCTCGCGAAATTCTCCTTCCCTTGGTTCTCTTAGCTACGAGTCGCAAAATCCCGATTTCTCACTTTCGCCAATCAAAGTGTCCTTCCTCCACCAACTGGCCCGTTACGATCCGTAAATAAAAGCAGACTCGCGCCGGTCGCTCGCTCCTTCGTTTTGTTTTCCTCCTTTTTTTGTACAAAAAAGCGATGACGAAAGGAAAAAATAATAATAAAAAAAAAGTCGGTACCGCGCTCGGCGCGCTTCGATCCAACGGATAAACAAACACCGTACTGTGCAGGCAGCTCTATGCGTGCCCGACGAGCGCGCGGCTGCAGTCAGCCTCCTTCTGAGTCTTTACGCACGCGCACTGAACACCGACGGCAGCTTCCGGACCTTCGCGGACGGGGGTCGGCGAGCGACTAAAGCTCGTGTCTGGAGAACCCAGGCCAGGAGGAGGCTGCGCGCGCTCTGTTTCTCTCTCTCTCCCTCTCTCTCTCTCTCTCTCTCTCTCCCTTTCCTGCAGCCGCGGCCCGCTGACACACACCGAACTTCCCCCGGCTAATTGCTCTCGACTCTCGCTCCTTCCCTGTTTCTCCTCTTTGCCGCCGCCGCCGCCAAGCCTCCTCCCTCGCCCGACTCACGTACACACAAACGCGCTTTTCATTTTTATTTCTTACGGGGGGTACGTGCGCCGGCGACGACGGGGGCTGCGCACCGCCGCCGCCGATGAGTTTTGCATTGATCATGAGGAGGATCTCGGATCGTTGAGTGGATGTGTATACATATGCGCACACCTCGCTGACTCGAGGAGGATTCGATTGCTCTTTTTCCGGGAAGAGCTTCCTTTTTAAAAGCTTGCCGAGCCGCTCGCAACGCGGAGTTGTCGCTTTTTTTACTTTCCGCATGTTTAATATCGAAAGCACAGAAGCGGAAAGGATAGATTCATCGGCGACGTGTCTTTGAAACGTCTTTGATGGAACGTATTGTACGAAGAGCAAAAAGAGAGCAGACACGGCATTAATTCATCGAGAAGAACATTTAAAATGAATGATGTCGATATACTTATATGTTTGCAGTAACGTGACGGTAAAATTAAGGACGTAAACTTTTTAATAACTGTAAAACTGAGGATGAAATGAATGAAAAGTAATATTTCGTTCAACTTAATGCACCGTATTTGCGTCCTTTATCTGAGTTGTTGCTCATTAGCCATAGGCTTTTATTGATAATCGATAATCGATTTAATTTGTTACATAGCTTAGTGGCAATCGATGTAAATCGGAATATTTTAAATACACGAGGGCAATAGCTGCGCCTAGAATTACTCGGCTAACTGATAAACCGCCATTCAATCTCGGGAAGCACTTGAAATTTCAATAAAATTGAAATGCTGTGCATACTTAAAATAACAACTAATTTTTTAAGCGTAAAACGCTGCCGACTGTAACGTAGGCGGTAAATATTATCAGAGTAAAGCATCGGAGATTAAAAACTACTGAATTTTTTGCAGCTAAAAAACTCGGTAGCCGTCGGTAAAATGGTAATTGTAATTTTTAATTGCGACATGGTCAGTAAATCATTTTGAACCTTTTAAAAAAATTTAACAGGAATTTAAGTAAATGAAATTTTTACTTTAGAACGAATTTGAAACGAGATTTTTTAAATTATTTAAAACGAAAGTGGCATTTTTATAAATTCATCTCAATTCAACGTTAAACTTTTCACGAGTAATTTTATAAAGTAAATCCATCAAAAATTTAAAATTCTCCATAAAATTCAAATGGAAATCCACATCCAACCGAAAAAACACAGAAATTTCAGCGTCAGACCTCTCGCGGCCGTCTTTTTCACGCACAGAGATTACAAGAAGCAGCTCTTTTCCTCCAACACTCGACGAAGAAAAAACAAAAAAAAAAAGTAATGAAATATTCAAAAATACGTGTCTGACTGACCGGAATGGGTGCTTGTTGTACATGTCGACGAGAGAGATGTGAAAATCCGTCCGGCCCGCGGACTTAATCCTCCGTGAGAGCAGGCCGTATCCCCGTCGGAGCTTAGAAGACGTTCAACGATCCTTCAAAACGCAGCGACGCGGCGACTATATGTGTGTGCGGAGCCGTCGTTCCGTAACCGAGAACACGCGCGCGGCTATCCACGAGAAACTGACCGGCGGAGGAGCTCTCCTCAGCCGCGAGAGAGACGTATGCCCGAGAAGAGAGAGAGAGAGAGAAGAGGGAGAGAGAGAGAGGACTCGTGTGGGAGGGGGATAAGAGCCAGGGCTCCTTGCTCATTCATGGATAGATTTCGGACCTTTTGCCCGCTGAAATTCAATTGTGTGTTGAATTTTTTTAAACGCGCGCTTAAGAATCTGACCCAATTAGCGCGGCGCTCATTACAGCCCGGCAATAAATGATGATTAATCATTTGCAACGGACGAGCTGAATATTTTGAAATGGGAATTATCGCGTGATTCATGCATTTTTAATTTCACAGTCGCGACATTTGGCGAAAACGATGTACGGTAATACCGGGGTAAATAGAGTTACCGACGAGAGCGAATGCGGAGAGTCATTCGATTTTCTGGTAAATTGAGCGAGATGAAGGCAAAAATTATGGCGCGGCGACATCGTTAGCGAGTTAACTTCCTCTGGAATCTGGCGGGATCATTGAATTCGATGGCTATTATGCAGGCGATCTCTTGTGTGCATATGCGCATCGCCCGGCCCGGATTCTTGCATAATTCATTTTTCGGCGTCATTTAAGTCCGCTTCTCCGGTTTTATCGATCGACAGATTTTTATCGAACCCTTAATACGTGACTCTAAGGCTCTCAGCCTCGTCATTTTAAATTGCTTCGTTTTATTATTATGGATTTTTGTACATAAATTTTGTTGCCTTCTTTGTTTCAATTTAGCCTTTGTTAAATGTTAAAAATTTCAGTCTATAAATAATCTACGGTAAAAGAATATTTAATCGGTTAAACGCTTTCCAGATTTATTCTACTTCCTGCTACGGATTTTTAAGTACGGGTCGAAAGAATAAATATTACACCCAAAACCTTTGTATTTAAATAATTCCGATTGATTTTGACATATGAATATGCAAATTATTATGGTTACTTTGTCGCCATCGAATAAGCACATTTCTTCAGAACAATGTTGCAACGCGTGATCCTTTATGTACGTCTTAAATTCGAGAGTGTAATATTACAGTCTTGCATACTAATAAGATCTAATTCTCCACTCGATCATTTTGCGCGTTAAAATTTGTCCCTATTAAAAGTGCATTTAAATACCATATTAAAAAGTCATTCGGACCTCGAGTTCATTGAACAGCGCCGCGTTTTCTCCTCGTTCAGCAAATTCCGCCGGCATGGCGTGAGCAACTATCGCAAATATATGCGAAGTAATAGATTACATGCGGCACGTGAAACGTAAACGCATCCCGAAAGTAATACTAGGACGATTTACGTTACTGTATTACTTGATTAGCATTATCTTCGCATCCTTCCTGCGAGCGGAAGTCTATTCTTAGATACTTGACGTGAGCGTCTATAACTAATTATATTTCGTGTAAATAACTCTGTAAACTTATTAGAAAATTATCAAACAGTGTATTGATCGCTCGTAATCCGAAAATCGAACATTCCGTCCAAAAAGCCGATTTAGCAGGATCGTTTTGCCTTCACCCGATAGTTTCCCCGAAAAACCTGCGCATCGAAAAATTCTTTCCGCGCCAATGATGGAAATACAAAAAAATCGGCATTAATTTGATCAGCGGCCACTATTTAATTCGACCTCTTTCGGAGTAAAATCCGCGCGTCCGAGCGCACACGGGAGGTATATAGGAACAATAGTTAATTTTTTTATTCTGGCGACGCGCATTCGACTGCACGCGCGCCGAGGGAGAGAGAGAGAGAGAGAGAGGGAGAGCGGCTCTTACCCCCGGTTTTTGCCGAGTCGAAATCATTCGCCGAGCGCGGAGCAGTGATTTATATCGGTTATTATGCTGCACGCCGGCGGAGCTCGCTCTCTCTCTCACTGTCCGCTGCAGGCCGCAGAAGCCGCCTGAATACGGGAAACAAAAGAGGCAGCAAGAGAGAGAGAAAGAGGGAGAGAAGTATATATATATATTCGCCCGAATCCCGGACGATCGATTTTGCATTTTCGCGCACGACTCGCGACTAATTACCTGCATTTCTGCGGCCTCTATCTCTCGCTCTCTGGCCGATATTTCGATGTTCAATATTTCCTTTTTATGGCGAGCTTTTATGTACAGATATGCCTCGCGGATGGGAAATGGATAATCGAGCTGAAAAGTTTTATCAGCGGTTTTGACATTCCGCGAGGTATCGCCGGAAACCCAATACGAGCTCGAGAGCTTCGCGAGCTGGAGGGTTTTGCCTCCTTGTATCGGAAGTTTACGTGATTTGGAAGAATAAGATGAGCTTGCGTTGAGACGTTTTTTTTTGGGCGGTGCTTCGGTTTGTCATGTCAACATTGGGCAAAAATGCTTCACGTGAAACGATTTTCTTGAAATTAGTGTAATAATTTGTGCGTGTATAATTATTGTGATAATAAAATTAATAAAAAAAAAATATTACTGCAGAACCGATTATTGGCTGCAAAGCTTCTTAAAAGTGGTAATACATCCACTAAAACATGAATCTCAATAATTCATGCCATTCTCATTTTACAAATTAAACCCGGTCAGTATTAATTATTTTCTGTATTTCTCGATTACAGAATCATTCTCGGAAAAAGGTCTGAATTATAAAATAAATAATAAAACCAGACTCCATTGCTTATGAAAGCTGATATTAAAGTATAATTTTGAGTTCTAACTTAAATAAACCAGCAGCCTTCCTGGAAGCTTTTAGGAATTTTCTCGACGAAAATTATTTTTTAATCCGCCTCTACTAAGCTTCATTGCCACTTTTTCATCACGCGCATAAAGACGAGAGGTAAATCGACCACGATGAACAAAAAAAAAGCACGCAATCAAAATGATACGAGCTTAATCACGCGTCGATGCGTGCATTTAGCACGGACGTGGAAAGCGGATGAAACTGCAAAGCGATCGGTAAACTTTCGCCGAAATTCGCCGAGAATGATAAATCAATCAATTTTTCATTTATTATAATCAAACAGCGGCAATCGCAGCGGCTCATCGGTCAATTGGCGAATTCGCCGAGCCCCGCACTTTCTCTCTCGCGACGCGTTTGAATTTCCCGTAGAGCCGCGGCTCTAATGTCAAATGCGCATTCGGTGTTATTAGAATGCTCGTCAGGAGCAGTCGACAGGCGTTTCATTGTTAAATATCTAAAACGTCATTGAGGATTGCAGAGTCAACAACTGATGAATAATCAAGTATAGAAGACCACATTTGATAGGGAGAGAGAGAGAGAGAGAGAAAGAGAGAGGAGCAGAATGACGCGCGCGGGAAGCTCGGCGCTGCAACTCGCCTAATAATTGCCATACCGTTTTGTTCTCCCGCATCTAGCGGCATTGCGCGCGTTCGTGCCTGGCAAATGCGCTTAGCACCAGTGTTCATCGAAATAATCCGAATATCGCGTGTGGCTTAACGCCCGGCAATTTCGGCAGCCGGCATTGTTTAATCCAATCATGGCGCGATTTACATTTTGCCAGTTTGAATCCTGACGGATTGAGTAATCGCTGCCGAATACTTACAAATCCCGGGGATTTCTATTGAGCGTTTATCTCGACGGCGCGCCGAACGTCCAAAATTTCGCTCCTCTTTGATAGAAATGTAGAGATTTTTTTTTAATACGCTGATGGTTCGATTAAAAGATTCAATATGTTTTATCGAGCTCTTTTTAACTTTTTTATTTGCGCTTTCATTTTTACCCAATATTAATAAAGTATTGTAAATTTCTACCAAGAATAAGAGAGAAATATGGAAGCAGCAGTGCATACAAATGGTGTACTGCAAATATTATTAGCGTATCTAAAAATAGCCTTTATTTATATTTCTCGAGAAAAAGTTTATGTTCCTTTATAGAACGTAATCCTATCCAATTTTCAAATATACGATCTTTTGATTATTTAGATATAAAAAAAATATTGTAAAACATTGTTTTTTTGGTCAAAAGCAAGGTACTTTTGTAATCTATCTACCAATGCATGGTTTGTTGCTCGTTTCACATTCCAATATGTTCTATTTAATTTCATATTCAAAAACTTTACGCGGAAATTGATATTCTCTTCAATGAAGTAACGCAAATCTTTCTCTAAAACATAAAAGATAGATAATTGAAATCTATTTTTTGACATTTAATTTCGAGAAAGGATTGTTCGCCTTTTAAATAAACGCGCGAAACATAAAATTCTTAAATCTTGAAAGTAAATTTCGATTTGCCAACTCGTGTAAAAAATGCTCATACCGATGCGGTCAGCAACACTTTATCGAAGAGCATCGTAAAAGGTTCAAGCGTTCTCTGCTGTAAAGTGCAGAAAAAAAAGAGAGTTCGGTCTCCCAAATGATGGACAGCATTTTTGATACTTGCCGATCTCATGGTTAACTGGATAACACGGCGAGTGGGTGTAAAAAGGAAATGACAGCGACCTCGAGCTTCTCGTATTTAGGCCACCCGATACACGATAGTCCAGCTTCAGGATGCGAGCTGATATAGAAGTCCGCGCGTGCGACGTAGCGTTCATTCAGAAACTATTCATTCATAAAATAACGTCCTAGATAATTTCCTTATCTAGCCAACTATTTTCCTCTCAATTCGGTGCTTGATAATTTTTTTACATTTTTTAATTATCTGCTTCCGCTTTTTCAAATTCCAGCCACTTCCAGATGATATTCAAAATCCAAAAAAAAAAAGAAAAAAATTTCGAGCTCCGTCGCCGAGAGAAAAAAAAGCGAACGTTCGCCCCCCTAAAATCGAGGCTTCCCGTGGATTTGTGTATCGCAGCCGAGTTGTTTTCGGGCAGCGATCATCGACACATCCTCTTTCCTCGAGCGTCTTCCGGAAGCACGAGGTATCCCGATCGAACGGGGCTCCTTCCTAGCGGAAACAGCGGGCACGGGCAAGCTGCCTCTTATCGGCGCTATCATAGAGTAATTTTATTTTTAGCCGGGTCCGCTCGCGATTAGGCGACGAGCAGCGCGGAGAGAGAGAGAGAGAGAACGTTGTCTCGGTCCGCGGCTCGTAATTAATGCCGGCGAGGCACACAAAAATATGCGTGGATGGGACGCGAAGTCGACCGATAATAAAAAAACGCTTCCTTTTTATTTTTTTTTTTTTTTACGAAACATGGCGCCCACCGCACGAAACGAACGGCCAGGGGGAACAGGCGAAAATCGCGGCTATCTTTGCGGTAACAGCGTGACATTCGCGTCTCCCGCTCGTTAGGCAGGAGGTTAGATAAGAGAGTGTCCGAGAGCGCCTCGAATTTCTCGTACCCAGAAAATGTGCCTCCGGTGGTGAGTGTGTTGCGTGAACTCGTAAAATTTAATCTCTCTCCCTCTCTCTCCCTCTTTGCTCCTTTTTTTTTTGCTGCACACCGAGAACGGAGTAATAAAAATAAAGAGAGTCACACAATGGCAAAATGTGATGCAATAGATCTAAACGAAGCTCCGCCGGACGAAGAAGCGCCGTGCATTACGAGCGAGGCTCAGTGCGCTAAATTGTATTTGCGAAGATACTGCGCCGAAGCTGGCGATAACTTGTTAGTTATAAAGCATCTTTCACACTATACGTTAGAAACATTATTGAGACGACGATTTTGCTGATGAAATCAATTTCGTTAGATACGATCACCTTAGCGAGGTATTGAGTAGAATACTTGCTGAGAGGCCGTCGGACGTGTTCAATGCATTTGATGAACACAGCAGAAGGTTACGAAGCGATAAATGTCGAACGAAACACGATTATTTGCGAGACATATGCATACCACCTTATCTGTACGAAGAGGCCAAAAAACTTATTCAACTCTTTAAAGTATGAATGGTTATTAATAATGTTGCATGCCAATGGAGTATCGTTTCTAATTGTAATTTATCAAATTTTAAATAAGTTTCATCTGTTACCGCCAAAAGACCCTGCCGAAGATGAAGAAGAGGAGAAGGATGACGAAGACGAAGAGGAAGAGGAGGAGGATCTAAAAATGGTAGCTCCAAACATGTTCGATGTTGTATATTATTTTGAACAAACTGACATTGGTATACCTCGAAACGAAATAGTACGGTTGAACTTGAGCATTAAAAAGTTGATGCGCTTACAAAACATTCAGGATGTACGGTAATTTTCTCGAAAATGCTGAAAATTAGTTTTTAATAGTTCAAATTGATAGTAATTGTACGATTGTTATTTTTAAAACTATTCATAGATTTTGGGGCAAAATATTGGGAAAGCCTAAGAATTATTATATAGTGGAGGCCCGTTGGACAGACGAGGAATTGGAAAGAAAGCTACAGGTAATCAAAGTTGAATCGATAGTGTGCATTTAAAGTTATTTTGCGATTGTAAAAATTAGTAGGAACTCGAAGGAGAAGGGAGCGAAGGAGAAGACGGACTAGGACAAGGTGGCCACAGTAGACGAGGAACCCGCGACAGCAGAAATTCAAATAGAATGGACGTCTGCAGAATTGAAAGAGCAGCGTTAGATACTGCAATTCCTGATGTTGTAGACGAAGATTTGAACGATGGAGGCGGAGAAGAAGGGATTTCGGAAACCGAAAGCTTAAAAATTGTATTCCCGCCACTTCCAGTAAACGACTGGAAACCAATACCGGAAGTGTGCTCCGAACAGATGGGCACTGGAGCTAACGAAAAGGTGAGAAGAATGTTTGATTAATTGACTTATTTATTTTATTTTAATTATTGACGGACTTACAACTCTCTATACAGATAATAAATTGACACAGAACACAACAATATATTTACATTTATTTTTTCATTTTCTCGTTATTATTTATTATCAAATAATTTATTTCATGTATTACAAATATATAAAATTATCGTTATACATCGTTTCGATTTATTAATTTAATTTAAAATAATTATCAAGCTACAGATTTTGCGAATGAACACTTTTAAAGAATAATTATAAAATTTTTCAGTAATCTTTTCATTCTAATTAATATTTTGTGTTATTATTTACATTATTTGTTAAAACAAATTTTATTATTATTAAATTGTATTGTCATCAAGTGCAAAAAGTTTTTTTTTGTTAAAAACTTTTGACTGAAATGTATATTTCTGTAAATGTATTCTTTATATGTATCTCAATTCTTAGAATCTCTGTTATATTCATATTATTTTGTAAAAAATTTATCTGCAATACTTCGTTCCCTGTACAAATTTTAACAAGATAAGTAAAAAATACAAAAATTTTATCACAATGACTTCTTTTTTTAGGTTTATTTCGTTTGCAATAGACCAGGACTTCAAGACTGGGTGGAATTACCCGATGTCACGCCGCCACAAATTGTTGCCGCCAGGAAGATAGTTCACTTATTCACTGGGGATTTGGATACCGAGGTAAGTGACTCATTATTTTTTACCGAGCCTGAATCGTCACTGGATGTTAAATTTGTTGATAATACAAAAATGTTGATAAAAAGAAGCATATTACAACATTTTACGAAACGATGTCTAGATTTACACGTATCCGCCGTTTCCCGGAAACGAGATGAATTATCTACGCGCCCAGATTGCTCGCATTAGCGCGTCTACGCATGTCTCTCCGATTGGCTATTTTACTCTGGGTCACGAAGGAGACGAGGAGGACGAGGAAGAGATTCCGGAAGAGGAGGATGAGGAGGAAGGTTCGGCTACGTGTCGATGAAATTTCAAATGTTACTTTTAGCTTACAAGAATCAAAGAATTCAATACGGGTTGATACATTTTTGTGAGAAATTTTAGAAAAAGAACTAAAAATTAAAAAAAAAATGCATTGCATCGTTTAAAATAAGCTTGCATTCTCAAACTGCAGTACCGTATAACTCATTTCTTATTTATATGAGCTCTCTCATTCTTTACGTCGTAGGAGGAACTGATTTGATGGTTAACAAAAAATACAAACCACCACCTCTGAAAGAGTTGCTCGATCCGTCGATGAGTAACTGGTGCCATCACGTTTCGTTCATCTTAAGACAGGGACGAGTCGAATGGCAAGATCCAAGAAAAGTTGGCCAAGACGAGGTAAATAAAAAGTTTCGCGCGGCCAAAGCTCGCGGTCGACTCTTCCACCCTGAATCGAGCTCTATCAATCGCATTAATCCCTTTATGCAAATATCGCTACGGCGCTCGGCTGCTCGCTGAAAGTCACGAAATTATAAATTTAAAGCGCGCGGCCGCTCGCGAACGCGCGATCGTAATCACTTAGCTATTAATCTCGGAAATTTATCTCTCTCCCTTCGAAAGTCAATAAAGAGAGTTTCGCGCGGGGATGAGAGAGAGCGAGTAGATGAACGTAAAGGGAGTTGCGATTTATGGGTGTTTATTTAAAATTAAAAACCGCGCTTTTCCGCGAAGGACGAGGAGGAGGAGGAGGAGGAAGAGGAGGAGGAGGACGAGGAGGGCGAGGAGGGCGAGGAGGAAGAAGATCCGGAGTTTCGACGGGAAATCCCTCCGCCGTTGTTGACTTCGCTGTCCGAAGATGTTGGCCCGCAGTCCGTGAAACCCTGGGCAGTGAGGCAGTCCTCGATGTTCCAGCCGGATACTGCAGTGGCTTTCATTCGCTCGAACTTGTGGCCAGGAGCGGTTGCTTACGCTGCCGACAAGTCAGTTGAATATTACTGAATTGTTTCGACTGGTTCGGGATTTCGGTGTAAATATTGTGGCGGTATATGGAAACGGGAACTGTTTCAATTGATATACTCTTTATTCTGCAAAGCAAATGTTGTTTATCAAGTCAGGAGTTTTCTTGGTTGTTATTGCTGTATTATATTGATTTAATAGTTTTTTCTTGCACTTCTAAGAACCGATAACAGACTAAATATTAAATTTAATATCGTTACCTAAAATCAACATTAATATGCGTAATTTCGATTTCGTACAAAAGTTTTTTTCGAATAAATTCAGAAAAAGGATTAAAAAATAAAAATTTTTGCTATTGAGAAAAATGTTTATTTTTTGTTACAAAGCAAACAGTAGACGGCAGAGTTATAACTTGTACATGAAACTAACTTGTACAACGTAAATATTTTTAATACGAATTCTGATTTAAACTTGCTGATCCAGCACACTAACGATATGCGTAAAGTCAATAGAATCCATTATTACTTCAATTTGAATAGGTATTATTGAAATCTTTCAATTTTGTTTTTAAACTTTCGTGCATACTTTTAATACAAACTTCAATCATCCTTAATCTATATTTTCTAGTTACACAAACTTTTTATCGAGTTTTAATTTTTTCTTGTCGAATTCAACAATATGACCTAAAAATGTAAGCTCCACTGCACTTCGACGGGATTACTTGGCAAAGCCGTAAATCCCGAGGTAAACTTTCGTCTGAAACGTTAATTCGATGTTTTCGCAGGAAATTCGGCAACTTGTACATCGGCTGGGGCCACAAGCATAACGCGTACAATTACAGTCCGCCGGCAATGCCGCCAGTCGAGGATCAGTACCCGCATGGCCCGGAACTCATGGAAATTCCTGATCCGACCTTTGAAGAGGAGGAAGCTTATCGCATCGCCCACCTGCCACCAGAGGGTGAGTACACTTGGACGCTTGTGCGCGTCTGTGCGTGTGATTGCGCGCCCCGCGAGAGCGCACTTCGCTTCATAGCTCGGGGGGGAGGGAAATCCTTTAATTATCCAAAATTCCTCACCCGAACTCTGTTCCTCTGTCTATAGGTGGCGAGGAGGAGGGAGATGAAGACTCTGAAATAGACACCGAAGAGGACGAGTGAATAGAGCTCAAATTTTGGGAATTAGTCGTAAATTATTAATGTTACTCGTAATTTTAATGTTATTTCCTTGCAATTTCGTTACAATAAATAACTGTTAGAATTTGTAATTTTAACTATAATTTTGATAAATTTTTTAATCAACAATAATCATTCAAGGAATTCAACTGCAGTAAATAATAAGTATAAAATTATTACAAGAATTTCTACTATATTTAAACAAGCTTAATACGTGAATAAAAAGGTTTTCTATTGAAAGTAGTACAAGTAATACATCTGTGCAATCAAGTTCAATGCTTTCGGCTTCTACAGTCCTGATACATTTACTTTCGTTTTATCATCTGCATTAATACTAGCTCTTATCATACGCTAATAGATTTTATTTCGTCAATTATGTTTTTACTGATCGTTAATCAACGAGGTATTTGATTTTACCCGTGGAAGTAAACGCGCGTTTATTTGAACATTTTATCGTCAATCGGTATGCGGTAAGCAGTGCCCTATTTTATCAATTACCAATGCTCATGAACCACATCGCACTGTTTTATCGACTTTAAGAGGGTTTTGTTATTTTACGAAAGGCGGAGCCTCTTGAAAAGTCCAACAGCGTCCAAGAAAACATGTGGTTTAAATTATAACCTAAGATTGGCGTTTAAAATTAACTAACTTTTATATTTTTCTATTAAGTTATATTGATAAAAAAATGACTGAAAAGGAATACTCATTGCGTTCCTTAAATTGTGAATTAAATAACCTTTCAAATCCTGATGGATCATCTATACTTATGCAAGGTATTTATATGCATTTTTATTTAATAAAATATCAAATTTAAACGAAAATGAATAAAATGTTCTTTTAATAAAGCAATAATAAACAAGTGTTTAGTATTGCATGTATTAATTATTAATTTTATATCAGTTTAAATTTACAAAATTATTTTAAATTAATAATCTAGAAAGAAGAAAACTTGTTAATTTAAATTATTAATAGCTTTCTTTATTTGATAAATAATAAAATTGTATCTTATTTATACATCATTTTATTATTTGCAGGAGATACATCAGTTATAGCTTCTGTCTACGGTCCCACAGAAGCTAAATATCAAAATATGCTTCATAATAAAGCACATATTCAAACATGTTTCGAACCGATCACAGGACCTCCAAGTAAGAGATTAGAAACAAATTTTTAAAAATCAATCAATTTATTAATGCAAAAAATTTTTAGGTATCGATGGCAGATTAATGGAATTATACTTGAAGGACACTTGTGAAAGTGCGATTCTAACTTCCTTACATCCTGCATCTACAATTTCAATTAATGTTAAAGAAGCACAAGATTGTGGTGGAGTAAATATTGTCTATAATTGCAATTTGACATAATTAATGAGTGATTTATGTATTAAACTATATACATTTATTTTTAGTTATTAGCATGTGCGATTAATGCTTCATGTTTAGCCTTAATTAATGCTAGTGTTTCCATGAAATATACTTTTGCTGCTGTATGCTGTATGATCGATAAACAATCAAAAGACATAATTGTAGATCCAAATAAAATGGAATTACAGGTGAGCATTTTTGTTTTACAAGAAAAATTAAATTTTCTTTTCAATTCACTAACTAATTATTTTGTCTATGTAGAATGCTAAAGCAGTTTTTACATGTGTTTTTGACAGTAGTCAAAAAGAACTTATTTGCTGTCAAACTAGTGGAAGATTTTCAGATAAGGAATTGCTAGAATCTGTAGATAAATGTAAAGAAGCAAGTCAATATATTTTTGATTTTTATAGAGATATTGTTCAGAAATATGCAACAGCTATATGATTTTATATTTTCTGTATATAATACAAACTGTATTAGTGTTAAGTTTTTAAATTATTTTTATAATATACATTTTAAAATTTAGATGATTTTATTTACCAACAAAATAATTCCTTTTTAAAATATTTTGAATATAAATATATCAGTTGGAAAAATTTGCTCAAAAACATTAAGCAAATTAAAAGTCAAACATCAAAATTCAACAAAACTTAGAACTATCGTATGAATTAAGAATAAAGATTTGTAAATCAAGAATTTTCATGAATTATTTAAAAAATTATTTTTTAAATTTGACATATTGCTTGTAAATAATACCAAATTTTGCTGAGTATTGGTATTAACATAATGCATTTAAGAATTTAAAACATTTTTTAAATAATTTGTTGAATTTACAAAGAATTTTTTATTCTTTCGCTTTTTTTGTGTCTTTATATATTATCATTTATAAATCTTATCTTTATAATTTTAAAAATTCTAAAATTTATAGAAAATTAAAAAAAAAACATTTATTTTATATTATAATCAATGATGCAGTTTATTGTGATAAAAGTAAAGTTAGGAATTATAATTTTAAAGTCTCGAAACTTGATACGTTTATTTTTAATGTTAAAATAATTTACAAGTAAAAAATTTTTTAAAATTAAAACATTTACCACACGCTTTCGAATTCAAAAATATTTTTTATTAATTCTACCTTTTAAAAATGATATTTATAAAAATAACGAGCTCTAACTAAAGCAATGTGCAACATACAAAAAAGAAATTTTTAACTCGGGAGCTGATTTAAAAAAAACGTTCGTTTTTGGAGCCCTAAATCCGCGGCGAGAGCACTCAAGGAAAGGAAGAAAAAAAGGCAATGAAACGCTCGTCAGCCGAGGAGTGGGGATTGAGCCGAGCCACGAGCGATGCGGTACTTTCCGCAAATTGTCAGGTGCGTTCGAAACTGAGCCACGCCCGATCGCCAATCACGTTAGCATCGATGCACCCTTTGTTTCCGAAGGCCTCGGCGAAATGGTCCCACTTGCCTCGACTCTCGGTGGCCATCGCTGCACGTCCATTAAATACAGAAATGAGACTTCCAGGCGCGTTCGGAAAAGAAAGCAAGAAGCCTTTAAGACGGGAGGAGAGAGAGAGAGAGAGCGAATTCTTGTATGCGCACTTGTGTACCGGCATTGCAGCGAGCAGAAAATAAAAATGGAGAACGACGGCTCGCAGAGACAGACGAACAGTCTTGCGCTTACTTTTTTAGCCATTTTCTTTGAAAAATTAAGAAACTGGGACCTAAGAAATTTAAAATAAATGTCGTTACGATTAAGGTATTCTAAAAGGTGTCATTTTACGCGAAGAAAGTTTATTTTAAAAACAAATTTGTATGATTGCGTGTAATGGCTCTTCCATATTAGATCATTACTTGTTTTATTGAAACTGCTCCGAGAATAAATTTTTCAAAAGAGTATAACATAAATAATGTTCGAATCGCGGTTCTAACTTTTGATTACTAATTTCGTACTGATAATGACTGCTGAAAATGTTTGATGTGGCATAAAAACTTTTTATACCTCTTCGAACGAATGAAACATTAATAGTTCATTAGTGTAAACAAATTATAATTATAATTTCATGCGAGAGCCATTGGAACGGAGAAATCGAAAACGACGGAGAATAAGAGAGACAAAAAGTTTAAAGAGAGAGAGCGAGCCAGGTCAGAACGGACTACGTTTAGTTGAGGTCACCCGGAGGCCCTTGGACCATTAACAAGGAGCGCAGCAATTTATGGACGGGCTCGCTCATTTCCACTTTATTATTATTTTCTCATCTCATAGATGGTCTCTCGCTTGTCGTTTTGTTTTCCATCTGCTTCTCCGTCTCTCTTTCTCATTCTCCCGCTCTCCTTCTCGTACCTTCATCCTACATATATCTATATATACCTAATTTTTTCTCTTTTCTCTATCCTCGCTCAGCTGCTCTCTCTCTCTCTCTCTCTCGCCCTTTGTCTTTTTTCTCTTTGCGCATCCTGGATTTAATAACGAGAGTAGAGAAAGAGAGAGGAGACAGAGTGCGACTAACAGCATCACGACTTTCGCATTACGGCGACTTCCCGCTTTGGAGCCTCTTTTACGGGGGCAAAAAACGTTATTGCTTCGAGTCTTGGAATTGATTTCCAACATTGAATGCATATGCATATATATGGTTTTTTGCTTCTGTTTCAATATTCTTGGGAACGTTGCAAAGATTGACTAGTGATTAAAGCTCGAGGTTGCGCTAATTTAACAGCGAAGCAAATTTCTTGAACAATGAGATATTATTTCTAGTCAACAATGCAGTATTGACTAGAAATAATATCTCATTGTTTGATTATGACACTTGATTGATTAAACGATTGGAATAACCCTGGTAGAAATAAAAATATTAAAAATGGCCAGGAAAGTATAAAATAGCTAGTCAAAAAAGTATAAAATACCTAGCGATGAAACGTTTTTTTGGATCATTTTCCCATCATTGTACTAGATTGATCATAACCCAGAAATATTTGAATCAAGTTACATTTCTGTTCTCAGTTATACAATGTAGATAGCATTCCGAAATTCTAATAAGAAGCATAAACGAAACATTGATTTATAATACTGCTTTGATATAATTTTAAAGAAAACCTAAATTTCTTTCCTCTTTTCTATATCTCTCGCTCCCGACCAGAATACCGAGCAAGTTTCTGGGCATTTCTAAGGTAAGAAAAATACCTAAAAATACGTATCGTAACAATCGTAAAAATAGATATTTTCTCGGTATGTTTTTTTAAAATACCGAATAAATAGGTATTAAATTTTTTTCATTTCTACCAGGGAAAGGTTTGTATTATCAATACTATAAATAACTTATTTCTATTAAATTATAGCATTTTATAAAAGAAATCTTGCACTTCCATCTGCAATTAATTTAAAAATTTTGAACGATTTTTAATATTCACATATAAAAACTATATTATTGAATAACTTTTTTTAATTTTACGTTCGTAATCTTTTTTAGTACTTTAATATCGTCAAAAGCATCAATAGTTTGGAGTAACCATGCAGTACGTTTTCAATCAAGCAATTTATCAGGCTCAATAACATAGCAGACCTTCAAGTCCTATTTCACGTCTTATCACTCGCATTTTTTCTCTTTTCATCTTCCGATCACCTCCACTTCGTTCTCGCACTTTTTTCACGTTTTCTCACCTGATCTGTAAAAGGATTAATCGTTTTCAACGAGGCAGCGTGCTTCGACTTGGATTAGTCGTGTGCACTGTCTTCCCTGATGTAAGCTCACAGAAAGATGAAACTTGCAATGAATCGTTAATTTACCACTTACTTTTTAGCTTTGTGATCTAACTTTTAGCGGGTGTGAAAATGAATTTTTGATCATATTTATGATGAACTATTACTTCTAATAACTATTCAATCGGTGGTAAGATCATAAACGCCTTATTTTTATTTTTGTTTTTTTATGCAAGTCAGCTCAGTTTTATGGAAAAACTTAAAAATCTTTTCCTGTGATACAGACTTTTAAGGGTTAATATTTTTACTATTATATTAAATGCAAGTTGCGGTCACTCTTTGTGAATAGTGATTGGAACCAAAAAGCTAGTCTTGAGCAGATGATTTAAGTAATTTCTTCAAATAAGCAAAGTTAGAATTATTGTATTACAAAAACTGTTTCAAAATAAAATTGTGCAATAAGTTTATAAATATTTAAAGAGCTTATCATTCTTTGACCCCACATGGTTTATTTTTTAATTTGATTAATGAAAAATTTTAATGTCTTTAAATATTACGCCATTAACATACGTTAAACATTATAATCTAAAAATAATCTTATATTCAAGTTTAAATATAAACTCTATCTAAATTTTCATTACGTCTCCTTGCAAGTAATTACCCATAAACTTGTAAGAATTTTAACGTAAAAAAATCCATTTACAGCAATGTAGCTCCAAGTGAAACTTGAAATTTCTGCAGCCCCCTGCGAAGCTTTCATTAAATCTCTGCAATTCCAAAGCTAAAAAAGAAAAGAAAGCCCAGCAGCGCTGCATAATTAATAGCGTATATGCATTTCATTCAGTCGGGCCAACAGCATAAATCAAACGCCGCTCTTGTTACCTCCAGCAGTCCTCCTCGATCAGAGTCATCTTCGGTGTCATCTTCGTCGTGCTCGAGAGGAAACGGATCGTGAATGGAGGACTCGTTCGACTTTACAACTGGCGCGTCTACATAATCCGGCAGCGGTAGCAGCAGCGGCAGCAGCAGCTTTGCTTCTTCCCGACCATTTTTCTCGCTTTTTCGCTTCGTTCCTTTTTTTTTCTCCGCTACTCGAGAGAGCCCTCCTTCTTTCTCACTCTCTCTCTCTCCCTCTTCCTCGTTTTAAGCGCTGGCAGAACTGCAGCGGCAGCAACAGCAGCAGCTCATTGGAGCGAGGGCCGTTGTTATGAAATTAGCATGAGCGATCGGTCGAGGGAAGTAATCGCTTCCGAGGCCTTAGGATTGGGCGGAGGCCCGACGAAGGAGCCTTTGGAGAAACGCCGCCAATTCCGCCGGCCGAGCCTCGCGTCCCATTGGTCGGTAGATTTATGACGGCGTTGCATGACTCCGACGCGAGACCGAGGCGAAGAAAAAATTTTCTTTCCCTCTCCCTCTCTCTCTGTTCGAGAGCACGGAATCGCTCTTTCTCTCCTTGCACGGCTTTTTTCTTTCTTCAAAACGCTTATGTGCTCGGGCGCGATTTTTTCCGCGTCCGGTGAGATTACACGTGCTAACTTTTTTTTAATCGCGTTAAAAGGGGATGTGTGATACTGTGAAAAAGTCATTTGCATATTTTTTTTTCAAATAACTCAAGGAGAAGGCTTAAATAAAGAAAAAATTCATGAATATATAAGGCACTGGCCGCAAATTAGCTTGTTTTTCTAAAAGGAGACTGGATAAAAAGTTTTAATTAATAGTTTTCGATTTTGCGCTTTTTAAAATTTTTCTTTTTAATTAATCAAGGTGCTTTATTTAAATTTTATTAAAAATTTTAACGCACGCTGAGCTCGCAGTGCAGCTTATTACAAAGCTGTAAATCATTTTAAATTATTGCTCAATTTTTAATGGATAACTGTAGCTTCGTTTAATGAATTTGTTCGGTATTAGCCGGAGGAACGATTACCTCCAAATTAAGACTTTCAAATAACACGCTGATTCCTTTCTCATCACCGCAATGCCTTTCCTTCGCGCGTAATAAATCACGCTGCGGTTTTCGGCTGAGGTCAACCCCGAGAGAGAAACAAATAACTTTTTTTTCAAAGCGGAGAATGATTAAGACGCGATTCAAAGGTCACGAATTCTCCTTTGAACGTCGGCGCGAGTTCAACTTTATTAACGATTGTTCATCATAGTTTGGCCCAGATTCTTATCGATTTCATTGATCACATCAGCGGAAAGCCGAGAGAGAGAGAGAGAGACAGGCCAGAAAGAGAGAAAATTTATAGGTTCAGCAGCCTGTTTGCATAAGTTACTGCCTTTCTTTGCCTTCCTTTTATTTTATAAACCGCCGCGGCGTTTTGTTCCCTTTGCGAGATCAAAGCAGATCGACGAATAAAAAAAAAAAATAAATAAAAAAAAAATAATCGTAAAGGATAGTTAGGTGCCCCGGCCGCTATCGCAAGACTATCGGCTGTCAGTAGGTTGGCTGGCTGCCTGCAGACTCCGCTGATTGATTCAACCGATCAAATCGACTGGAAGCGACAGCCGCCTCTTGTACACGAGTCGTGCGTCACGAGCCCTCTCGCTTTTTTTTTCTTTGTATTCAGCGAAAATTTGCATCGTGTCTCGAAAAGACTTCGAGGAGGCTCTTCCTGGACGGTTTGCATATATATCCAGCTGAATACCCGATTTTTATTGTTTCCGGCTGCCCTTTAATGTATTGCGAAAATCTAACTGCAAAATATAAGCAACAATTTATTTGTCGTTTGAATGATAAATTACTAAATAATTGTCGTCAATAAAAATCGACCGAAATCGGTAACGGTATGTTTGCACACGTCGGCGCCAAGGCGGACGTAGGCGTTTCTTCGATTACCCTCCGCAAATGATGACGTTATCCATTTTTCGCAGTGCGTCTGTCAGGCCCCTTAGTCTCGCAATCCACAATCAGCCATTCCGAAAGAGTGATTAACCGGTCGCGCAATCGAACCTCCGATCTTCCAAAACAAGACGCGCACCAACACGAGGTCGCGCGTGTAATGCACGCGGATAATGCACGCGGGGGTTATACACAGGTCCTCCGTCCAGTAATAAAAACGGGCCGAACAATCGAAAATGCGATCTTTCCCCCCTTTGCTCTTCGATCCTCCTTTTTCGTCCGCGCGCGTTTTTTCGCCTTGTCGTCATTGTCGTTTTGTTCGCTCAGCGCGCAAAAGCGTTGCGGCCGCGCGCGGCGCGAGACGTCGGCGATGATCAAAAGCGATGCCGAACACACCACATCCGACAGTGCATCCATATACCTCGTACGTAATGCGTTTGCCAGAGGTGAAGGTGAGAGAAGGGCGAGGAGAGCGTAAAAGTGCGTGTGTACGCGCGCGCAACGTCGGGGATATATAGGCGCTTTTTTCAAGGTGAGATATAGCAATGAGCGAGGGTCAGAGTTGAGGGAGCGGGATGAAAAAATTCGAGCGCGCCTTCGCTGAAAGGCTAAAAGGCCTGATTGAACCGCGGGTAATGTCCGTCGGGTTTAATTTTGCGAAGAGGGATTTTTATTGCTTTGAGAAAAAAAAAAATTGAAATTTTTTTCTCGTTGCAGAAGTTAAAAAAATCAATTTTTGTGCACATACTTAACTGCTTTGACTGTAGAACTTTAAACTAAAACGTCTGTCGCAGTACCTTCTGATGTGACTTATCTAAAATCGAAACGACGGAAGCGGAAAATCAAAATAGTGTGTATATCTACGAGTGACGATAAACACGCGTGTTCGTTATAAATGGGTAGATAGACGCGCGGATAAAAGCAGACACGGACAGAATGTCTCGAGCTTAGGGCCGACAGCCGATTGGATCGCGGTGCCGGTAGAAAGCAAGATTGATGGTTTCTTAATAACCGAGAAAAACCGGCAAAACGATCGGCGGCCGAGCACTCGCCGCGGGTGGGCCCCGGCGACTCGCGCAAGTGACACGGGTTTTTCATTCGGCGGCGATCGCTCTCCTCCTCCTCCTGTTTTTTTTTCTTTTGCTTCACGGTGCGCGGAGCTTTTTTTTTGCCTGAAAGTCGTGTACTCGCGCGATATTTTCGCGCCGCCCGAGGCGCGATGTATTGCGCGCGCGAGAGAGAGTACATGCATGCGCGAGACTCGGCTGGTTTTGGTTTACGGGATTTCTGTGGGATATTTTGAGAAAAACACGTGTACGATGAATAATGATTGGAGGCAGCCGAGTGAACGTTACTGGTTGATTATCTATCATTCGTTATTCGATTATATAGCGTATGAGGAAAGTGATCGAGCAGAATCTGCTTAAAATACTCGGCTGGACGCACTGCGCTGGGGTTAATTACATCTTATTGAGTTTTAAGATTTGTTTGCTATTAATAAACTTAAGGCGTCTAATTGCTGTTTATTGCTGTCAAAGTTTCTTATGCATTAGAGGTGAAGCTAATTATCAAATAATTGAATTTTACTATAAATAAACAAACAAATTTCCTTCGAATTATCAATAAAAGGATATTAGGTAATTTGTTTTCGAATCGTGACTGTGTGGAAGTGCTCCTTACGGCTAGTTTCCGCGTGTTTTTCTTGCACACTTGATGCTATTAGCATTTTAATGGTTTTAGTTTTGCTGATTTTTTTTGCTGGCTCATATATGTTTTATGCCTTATTCATGATGTACAAGCCCCGAAAGAATAATGAATAATCTTATGGGTATTCCGATCGGTTTCATTAAATTAGCGTGCGACGCTGATGCATCATTCTACCGGACTGGTGAAACTGGGTAAACGGTGGCAAATTAATGGCTTCTGACTTGCAGAAAGTTTTTTCTAGAGTTTGTTTTATTTACCGATGGTGATTGGACACATCTGGATAATATTTTTATGTAATGTTTAAGAATCAATGATTTTTATTTTAAATCTTATAAAAATTTCTATATAATTTTAGAACAAAATTTTAAAGTTTACTTTTTTTGAAGTATGCGTAATTTAACTGATTAAAAAATTTTAGTTTTCATGTTACAAAAACGATCGGTATTATTCTTATTTTTCATAATTATTATTAATTTTTCTTTAATCAAGCACGTCCAATAAAACAAGAATATATATAACAATAAGAAATTTAAAGATAAAAAATATTTATTTTTTACTTGCAAACAATAACAATAGAGAATACTTGCGGCTCAATCTCACTATAGAAAATTATATTTTGATTATAAACTCTTCTTTGATACACATTTGCTAACGTACGTAAAAATACCCTCATGTGGCTGACATGAGAAGTCAAAGCAAATATCATCTTTCCCTTCTGAAATGCGCACTTGCAATATAGCCCTGTCGAAGTTGTTCATGTCGTAGCACCTGACACCTGGACCTTCAACATCCAGTACAACAGCCTCCTGATTCGGAATTAGCTTCCAAACGCGGAATTTTTGGCACTCTTCTTTAGCTAGTTGTTCTCTAGCTGATTGTTCCATGCCACAGGTTGATGTAGCCAGCAAGATACCACCCTCTGGTAAACTACGCGTGGACAGCCAACCAGTGCTTTCCGAAAGTTTTACCGAGGTGTTGAGCTTGGTGTTGCCTGAGCCATCAAATTGAGCACAATAAATGTGCGTTGGTTGACTCTCACCCTTGAAAAAATTTTAAATTAATTAATACATTAACTGGAAAAATGTAAAAAAGACAGAGAAAAAAAGTCATAAAAATGAGCAATTGTGCAAAATTTAAAGGTACAACATATTAATTATATACCAAATTAGGCATCCTGCAGATACTGTATAATTCATGTTGACTGGAAAATGAAAGCCGGTGATTGACTGCATCTTTTTCGAGATTGATATGCGCTAATTGCTTTCCTTTGCCGGCTGCATCCACAAGTAGCACTGTGATGTTTTCCGGATTTTGCACGGACTCGAAAAAGCCCTTTTGTGGCTCAGAAGGCGAAACGGGGTTTGCGTATTGGCTGATTTCGGGCTCGTACGGTTGAACGTCACCAAGTTGTTTACCCTTCAAATCATAACTGAGTATGCATTTATTTGCATCACCGCATTTCTCTTTGCTGTTCACAATGACGTCAATGCGATTTACGTATGGGACTATAGCAGGGAATAAACTGTAATCAACTTTGTCGATGGGGAAATCCAAGAGTGCAGAAGAACATTCGTTCATATCAATAATCCTGACTTTGAAGTTGTGTTTCTGTTTCAAAATAGAAAATGTTAATATTAAGTTTATTACTTTTGTGAAAACCTTTAAAAGTTCAGAAATCAATATTTTTTTAAAAATAAATATATTTAATTCATTTTTTGTAAACATCGCTATAATACACTTCTTAATTAATAAAAATGTTAAATCTATTTGAAGAAATTTATTTGCATAAACCACGTCATTTTTTCTATAATTAAGTTTGTTAACTCACCTTATCAGCTTCATCTTTTTTTGTGTTGTCATACCAGATCAAAAGCGCGTGATCCGGAGTGTATGGTAATACTTGAAAGTAACCGCCAAGGAACAGCTCTCTATCTTTTCCGGCAAATATTTTCACACCGGTGCAGGTTCGCGGTTTATTATGAGATGGTACAATTAATGTAACGTTGCACACCTTCACGGCACTTCTTTTGGTATGTTCGCAAGATGCATAAGGGTAACTATTGTAGTCTGTAATAAACAGCGTTCCTTGAAATAATTCGGGTGCATTATCATCACTTTCGCGTTGAATTCTGTGAGTCTTCACTTCTAAAGTAGCACTTGAAGAGGAACAAAAGCAGACAAGTACTATCAGCACTGCTGGCTTTGTTAGATGCAGCATTGCTGTTGATTTCTGTAACAAATAATTTAAACTATTAAATATTTTAATGTAGCTGTAAATTTAACTTTGTAAAATAATTGTTATGCGGAATAATAATTTTTCAATAGTGTATGATAAATAAAGTTGGCATGCACGCATACCGCTTACAGTTCTTGCAAGAGATGTGCTCGATTCCGCGTTCTCAACTAAACTAAGTTGTTACTTCTAGACAGGAAATCAGTTTCTGCGGAATTTGTAAAACAATAAAGCAATATAAAGGAATCTTATCGTTCTTTTATACAGTAATAATTTGATAATACAAACGTTTTCGAAAATATAAGAATTTATTTTCCTCATAAGTTGATTTTCCTTATTATTCCTTGGAAACTGCTGTGCGTCACATCTCGGAAACCAGAAAATTATCTTAATTTTGCGATTACGTGAATGCATACACATATGCATCTGTAGCGCAATTCACGTGGACTTTCTCGTGTGTCCAATCGTTGCGACTTAATGCTCCGCTTCACTACTCGTTGTCGGCCGGGTTGCTCGGTCGTTCTCGGGCTGTGTCGGGGCCCTCAGATGGGTGGTTACCCGTTTGTTACAGCGTGCCTCGGACATGGTGAGACCGTGTGATATCTCTGCCGTTGTCTCTTGGCCTCCCAGCTGTGGTTGCCGAGGCTCCTTCGTAAGCGTTGCGGAGCTGCCTCGCCCAAGGCTGGTGAGCGACTGACTCGTCGCATTCTATGAAGTCTTCTCTCCTTTTTTGGGGTACACATAGTTTATGTTTACTGGAGGTTTGCTTCGAGTCAGGTGTGCGCGGCTCCTGACGCCTTACCTTACCCGTGTCGGTTATAATAATTTTAATCTTTTGTAACGTGTAGAAATCACACTTTGCAACACCCCCCGGCTGAAGCGTTTTGCCCGGTGCAGAACTGCACACCCGACGAATACTTTTAGTTTGAATAAGTTTATTAGAGCTGTGACGTGGTAATTTATCCCGATTACCACTCACAACTTATTTATTAATTTCGCCGGATAGATAAGGCGCCGCACCGATCGTAACGACGATCACGCGGGCGCACGGCTGTAAGAGAGAGAGAGAGAGAGAGAGATCGGGTATCTCTATCTCGATGGGAGTTGTGGAAAGTCGAGGGAAAACACAATAAAAACTCGATTCTTATAAAAATATATATAAATGATATCTTTATTTAAAATCTACCACACGGGGCGGTTGCCAAAAAGGCCCAGCACCCGTGGATCACGAACGCGGTTCTCGCGCACCGCTTTCACCACACGCTCACTCTATAAAACCGCTCGCTCGCAACTACAATGTTATAAAACTTACCCTCACACGAGGATTCGTGTCTCCTCACCAAGTCTCTGACTTGGGGGTGCAGCTAACTTCTTTCTTGAACTGGTCTCGTCATGTTGGTCAGATTTCGAGCCAAGTAAACGGGTCACTTTACTCGCTGCGCTTCTACAGGTATGCACTGTCTCGCGCACTTAGGCAGTGACTTGTTGAGTCATTGATTTTCCCGCATTTTGATTATGCATGTGTTGTGTACAATAGTTTAACCAATGAACTTAACTCAAACTACACAGGCTCCTCAACCTGTGTGTTCGATTCGTCCACGGTTACACACCTTGGTGTACCCCAGTAACACCTTACCGTTTATCGCTCGGCTGGCTCACAATGGAAAATAGGCGCACATTATTTATGGCTACTCTGTATTCTGGCACACTCCGTCTTAACCTCCGGACAACCGACCTACCTAGCGAACCTCTTTAGGCTAAAAAGTGTTAATGAAAATAGACGAGTTATGCCTCGTCATCCTCCTGCACCTCTAGTGCTACCTCCAGCTCGAACAAATGCCTTGGAGGATTCCTTTCACTGTTTGGCTTCGAGATTTAACAACGAAGTGCGAAATCATGGCATTATTATTGAAGATGTCTCCTTGCCCCGTTTCAAGACGCTGGTTCGTGAGCTGTTAACTCAGAGGGATGTGCAGCAGTGGCGTGAAAGAGTTGAGCGTGATGCGAATACTTCTCTGATCCCACTTCTACACAACAGTGAAGCGTACAATGTGCTTAGCAAATTACTTAACAGATACTAGTCTTTGTTTCTGCGATACTAGGTTAGTTATTATTATTGTTTCGCGGTTATTAAAACAGCTAGTATTCGGAATTTAGCGATAGTTCTATGCTTAGACTTTAGTTGTAAGTTCGCTCAGTCTGTTGTAATCTGCTCTTGAAATTACAGAGTTAATCGTTGCTCACCTTTGGGACTTGAACTTGCGATATTCTTGCCGAAAATTGTTAATTAATATTTATTAGAGTGTATTTACTTGTTATTTTTTGTATAATGAATTTATCTCATGTATGTTTGCTTTCAGGGCCGTATAGGGTTATACCCTGTGGCCTATAATAAAACTTATTCTATTCTATTCTATTCTATTCTCTCTCTATTATGAAATTTCGCTTTTACGATATCTTAGCTTATCGCTATGGGTGAGGTTATATAAAGAAACCTACGATTTATTTTCTAACTAATTTCTTTTTATTTATTCTGACGCTTAATACGGTACAAAGGATGGCGCATGTAGAAAAATATCAGGAAATTACAATTGTGTCTTAACACTAGGTGTACGCTGTAATTATTGATAAATGAAAATGAGATCTCTTTTCTTGGCTCGCTAGCCTTACAAATTAAAAACTGCGTATTAACCTCTGATGTACGCTGTAATCACTATGAAATGAAAAAAAAAAAAACAATAAGTTCTCTTTTCTCTTTTCCTTTTAGAGTTTTGTAACCTGTTAAGCAGTAACCAAAATATATTTTTTTTTCTTGGCTCGCTAGCCTTACAATGTAAAAGAAAATTTTTGTTTGAACTATTTACTTATACCTATTTTGAACTATAATGTCTTCTAACTAGAGAATTTAGTGTGATAAGAAAGAAAAACATTTTAACTATTCTTGGTCGTTGAGTCAGGCCGAACTTTGTATCCCTCACAATACCATTGTTTCCTCTTATATTCTCTCGCTTTTTTCTCGAAATGATCTTGCATTTCGCGCTTCCTTCTTTCTTCGGAGTTCTGCTCTAATGTTTCGGCTTCTCTTTACCTCTTGACTTGTTCTTGTTTTTCTAGTTCCGCCTGTGCACGTTGCTGGGTTATGCGCCTTTCTTCTGTAACGCGGACGCATGTCGCAAATTCAAATCACGCGCCGCTTTAGTACAGTTCACCGAACAGCCGCTAGGCGGCTACTTGTTTCACCGGAAATCCGCTAGGTCGACATTAGCATCGAAGCAGTCGAAATAGTTTTTGAAACTCTTCTTCGGCCCGTATTTGCCCTTTGATTATCCTGCTCCAGAGCTATGCAAGTGGCCTATTTCATGTTTTGGGATCATATCCCGGTGCAGTTCTCTCGCTTCTTTATTGGCACATTCTTTTTTTTGCGCCGTGATTTTTCTTGGTGGCGGTTCTCTGAACACTCAAGCTTCTCTGCTGATTTTAGCCTTCAGCATTTCCTTCTGTACTTTTTTGTTCTCAACTTTATCGATTAGTGTGTCTTCAGTTGGGTTTTCGTAGTAGGACATGTTTTCGACTTTGTCTTTATAATGGAATTCGATCGGCGATCCGACAATGTTAATATCATGAGCACAGAGCGTGTAACCTCTCGGCGTGTATTTTGGTTCGGTATCCTTGCCTTTCTCTGCCTCGATTAGCTAGCCTTTCGTTCTGCATTGTGCGTAATTCTAAACTCTTCTTTACTGTACCAGTAGTTGATGTCGAAGTGATCTTCTAGACGCCAGTTGTGAATTCGCTTGTTTCGTAGCTGCGGCTTGGTATATTTGATGTTCCTTTGGCTTCATTTACATTAGCCCACAGGTGTACACAATCGGCTCTGCTTTTGTGCCTGTCTACGTCATTCCTGCACATCCTAAACATTTTCGTTTGGTCGACACTTACACTGATTTCGTAACGAGTCGGGTGTGCGCGACTCCTGGTGCCTTACCTTACCCGTTTCTGTTATCGTTCCCGATCGACAAAATTTAACAAAGCAACACTCATCTTCAGCGATTTCAAAGTCATTATTTACGTCTTTATCGGTAATCTCAGATTCTTCAGACTCTGAGATATCCGATTCCTCATCAGATGAATCTAGTAACTCGTCATTTGAATTCTTTAAATTTTCTCTCAATATATCTGTTTTGGTATTACCCAAATCTGACTTGGATTGCTTCTTAGACATTTTAGTTAAAAATAAAACGTAAAATAAATATTTTCAAAATTTTATGATAAAATACTTAAAAAATTATTCGAAACCTTAAAAATTTTTTAAAACAGTAAATCGAAAGGACTTTAAAATAAAATAGTCAGAATGAATTAATGTAATACTAAAAAAAATATATAAATTAATATAAACAATTTCATGAAATAAAATAGTAAGTAATTTTCAAGGTGTTTAAAACTTCTGGAATTCGCAATTCACATTTTTTACCACTGAGTAATTATTTTTCAAAACCAATCAAATTATTAAAAAAAACGTATAATATCCCGCTAATGGCAAATTAACATTCATTATATCATAAAAAATTTGACGTCATTTGAATTCCAAATAATTCATACAATTAATATTGATATATTTTGCAGGAATGGATGTGTGGGTGTGCGTTATTACTGGAAGTTATTACTGTTAAGTAAAACTAATCCAGTATTGTTGTTAATCCGGACCTGCGAACAGGAATTATTCTTCCTCTGCAGGATTTGCGACGGTATAGCGTGTTATTATGTGTATAATTATATTCTGTATTGTTCGACAAATGTTATTTGTAACTCTGGTAAATAAATAAATAAATAAATAAATAATGCTTTGCAAAATAGCTAAAATAAATACAAACTTTTAATACCAAAGGTGTAAGATGAAAAAAAAAATTAAATTAAACTTTACTAAAAACGATGAAGTACGTAGCAATTATTTTTGACCCACTATTTTGAATTTTGAAGTGTTGATCAAAAATTTATAATCAGCAATCTCAAACACCTCTGAATATAAATTTCTGGTAGACTCGAGTAAAAAATTATCGAAATAAGTGCAAAAAAGAGAATATGTAGTAGCCATTTTGGATCGGCCATTTTGAATTTTGAAATTCTAATAACAGATTTGTAATCAGCATCTACTAAAATCTTTAAATATAAGTTTCTGGTGGATTCGAGTAAAAAATGATCGAAATAATTGAAAAAATAGAATACGTGATAGCCATTTTGGATCCGCCATTTTGAATTTTGAAATTCTAACGACAGATTCGTATTCAGCAACCACAAAAACGTAGAAACAAGTTCTGCAAGTTCTTTGAATGTGTAAAATTCATGCATTTTGAAAACAATTAGGTCGACGATAATTCTGGCGCAGAGGGGTTAATAAAACTTCATGCAGCTTAAAGAAGAGTTGTAAGAATATTTTTAAACTTTTTTTATTTTATGGTTTCCTGTAAAATTTGAAATTTTGAAGTTTGACGTAAAGCAGATATTAAACCATTCAACATATTTAGACTTGGTCTGGCTTAAAGTTAAAGAAAGTTAAAGAATTTTAACTGTCAATATGTAAAGTAAAACTCTTTTAAGTTTTAATACAACTTGAAAGAATTTTACTTTACTTTTGAAGAATTTTAGAGAAGAATTTTATTTTACTTTTCACTTTAATTTTACTTTACTGATGACGCTTATTGAAGAAGTATAAGAATATTTTAAAATTTTTTTTATTTTATGGTTTCTTGTAAAATGTGAAATTTTGGAGTTTGACGTAAGCCTGATTTTAAATCATTCAACATATTTAGACTTGATCTGGCTTAAAGAAGTTCAACTTTCAATAAGTAAAGTAAAATTCTATAAACTTTTAATACAACTTGATGCGCTTAAAGTAGAAGTATAAGAATATTTAAAAACTTTTTATTTTATAGTTTCCTGTAAAATGTGTAATTTTGGAGTTTGACGTAAGCCAGAGATTGAACCGTTCAACATATTTGGACTTGGTTTGGCTTAAATTGTTGGAAATTTATGCCATTATGGCGTGAAGAGTTGTATGTATTAAAACTATTTAGCTAACTAGTTTTTAAAATTAAAAATTTGTATAAATTTATAAAATTCACATTATTTAGACAGTTTTTAGATGTTAAAAATTAGTTAGTCAAATAATTTTAAAACACAATGTTTCACGTCAAAATGGCATAAATTTCCAACAATTTAAGTTCAATTAGGTCCAAATCTATTCATCGGTTCAATCTCCGGCTTACGCCAAAGCCAAAATTTAGAACATTGCATAAACTATTATTGTAAAAAATTGTAATGACAATTGTATAAGTGTATAATATTTATTTTTATGTATGTTTTTTTTTTGTTATAGATGATTTTCCTCAAAATTTTTTTTTGGTGTAAGACCCCCTTAAGACTTCTTCGGTAATTTTTCCTCTTTTGTCCGTTTTGTAGGGACCCGCAAAAGATGTTATTGTATTGTATTGTATTGTAATAAATTTATTGTATATTGTATACAAATATGGTCTGCATGTTGGCCGAGTAGATTAGTACAGTCATTTTTAACATTAAACTAACGTCATTCCGTTTCATTAATACATTTGTCATGTAAGTCATTTCTGTCGTTCGTGTATTTCAGTCTGTTTTATATTTTATCTGTTATGACTGTTGAAGTCACCTAACAATATATAAGGTGATTGCAGTTGTAAAATTATATTCTCAAGCGATTTCACCTCAAATGGGGTTACGTTTTGTTTTATTAATTTTATAACAGCTGCCACTGTCTCAATTACTGTTATTAATTTTCTTTCTTGACTGTAGATCTTGTTGTTTATTAAGATGCTAACCCCTCCGCTTGCGTTAATGCAATCGGTATGATTTTTATTAAAGCAGGTGAAATTTCTCATTTTAATTGTTTGATTTTCTTTGAGATTGGTTTCTTGCAAGCATATCCAGTGGCACGGTAGTGCCGCGGAGGCGAGTTTGAGAAGCAGACGACGCGGCACCCGTACCACTATTTACTT
>JAWWML010000052.1:19147110-19236262 GCA_035047165.1 Ormyrus rosae | reverse complement strand
TTTTGGAATTGTTCGAAAAACCTGTTATAATTGTATTTTAAGGTGTCAGGAACAAGAATAAATGGTTTTTGAAAAATTTCTTTATGGATGTGTGTGTGTGTATTTGGCTTTTTTTTGTGATGGTGCCAAAAAAATCTTTTTTTGTTTAGCTTATTTGTTTTTGTTTTATCGCAAATTTTCGATTTTTGAAAAATTTAATTTTATTTCTTTTTAATGATATGATTGAGATATTTGAATCGAACAAAGCCCACTTTAAAGATCATAAGAATACCTATAATTTTAGAGAAAATAAGTTACCCTAGCTCTTATGGTTCTTTTGTTTTTAATAAAAACGTGTTTTTTTTAAAAAGCTTATAATTCTCAAATTAAATTATCAATGGATCTGAAAAATTTTTTGGTAATTAAGAATATATATAGCTATAATCTGTAAAAAAGCTGAAAATCAAAAAAATGAGTTTTCTATGTGCACCGATTGCGGAAGTAAAAAGTCTTTAAATTAGTTGAAATTTTGTGAAAAGGTAGATATTTTCTATGTTCAGAGCTATATAGTTTTTCTGCTTATTCAACTTACTAGTTCAAAAGATATTAAAGTTTTATTTATTTTGTTTCAATTTTTTGAACAGCTGCATCTTAAAAAGAATTTTTGAAGTTCGTCTACTAGTTTTTGTTTTATAACGACTAAATTATGTATGTTATCACGATTTTATATATAACAGTACTGTCATATTTTTCTTATTATTATTATTTTATTATGCCTTTTTACATTAGTTTTAGCAATATAATTTAAATAAAATACAAAAAATTACTTTTCTGTGAGTAATAATAGTTAGTGAAAATTCAATTTACTTGAAATTTTTATTTAATTTTTTTGAAAACGAAGATAGTGTGAAAAGGTAACACTAGGTTAAGGGTAGGGTACACTCAAAAATCACCAAAAAACCCATTTTTTTTATTTTAGAAATGTGTTGTAGAAGTATCAAATAATGTATAAAAGCATTCATTAGAATCAAAATAAAAAAAATTTTAATTCTTAATTTTTAAATAATAAAAAAAAATCGAATTTTTAATGAAATTTCGTAAAAATCAACGCTTTATTTTTTTCATTTTCTGATTCATAAGATGAAATGTACTACGAAATACATAGTATATGTCGTCTATGACGCGCCAGGACAGTCAGGATTCGACAACGAGAATGCACCCTAATGTTATGGCACATGTACTGTAATGTAACACTGCAGGCGTGTCGGCTGCTACTGTTTACTTCAATTGTTGGCTGACACATTATCTATTTGTTCAAAACGAAATCAATAAATAGAAACCATCATTCAACAAAATAGAATAATCTGTAGGAACTTGCAACTAAAAGTTATGCTCTAAAGAAGAAAATTTTAAAACGGTTTTGAGTAATCCAGAATAACCTGTTGATTCAACTAAGAATAGACCTCGGAATAGGCATTTAGTTTTATTAGTTAATTATTCAGCAAGAAAAAACCTGTTTAAAAATATTGAATACAGTGAGTGAGTGAGTCACTTGTACATTTATCAAGTGACAAAATTAATGAAATTTTATATATTAGTGTATCTTTTAATAATAACACATGGCATCAAGGAGCACACAAATTTGACTCATTGTATTGTACTTAACGAGAGAAAAGAAATCATGAAGAATGTGAAGAAAGAGATACATTTTTTAAATCTTCAAGTGCCATGGAAGTAGTCGAAGCAGACATTAGCTGGAAACGAGTCTCTTAGTTTTGTTTGATAAGTGCACCAAATTAACAAAAATATCAGCAGTCATCAGAAACTTCATTAAAAAAGCAGGAAGAAGTGTTGTACAGTGCTGTTAAATTTTGAACTGCTCAACTAATAAAACTATGAATTTATTTTTGTGAGAAACTTTAATGTTGTTTTTCTCAAAATCAACTTTATAATCTTCCAAATGTTCCTTACGGGGCAATTTTCATCGGATTCAGCTGAAACTGTGCACACAGGTTGGTAATTATCTTTAAAAAAAAGTCATGTTTGGTTTTGTTCTTAAAATAATTTCTCAGTTTTTTATTGATAATTATATTGTTAAAAATAGAGCATTTTTCACTTTTTTAATATTTCGCACACATGAAATGGTCTTAAAATTGTATTTTTGAGTTTAGAAACAAAAATAAATATGAAGTTGTAGATTTTGGTACTATTTATTAAAAAATTTCAGTTTTTTGGTGGTATCCCAAATTTTGCCCCATAAGAGACATTTTCAAAAAAGGCCTTGTCTGATTACTTTTTAAAGCAAAATTCTTTCAAATTTGATTTAAATAGGCTGAAATTTTTTTCTTTCTTTACTTTTATGTAACTAAAAAATAGTTACATTTCTGTAGATGTAGAAAATTAAATAGAGAATTTTTTTTTTGAGTGTACCCTACCCTTAAAATCATCTTTATTTTACATTAGTTTTAGCAATATAGTTCAAATAAAATAAAAAGAATTACTTTTCTTTGGCTAATATTTTTATATGACTTGTACATGGAGTTTCAAAAATTCTTTTTTTTAGGTCTTTAAATATTTCAATATCAATATATAATACAGAAAAGATAATAATGGAACAATAACTTAGTTAGGAGGAAGCTAACTGCCAATGACTTGTCAGCGGTTTTTTAATAGTGCATGAATAAAATTGACATATGCACTCACCGTTTACAGTTCTTGCAAGAGATGAACTCGATTCCGCGTTCTCAACTAAAATAAGTTGTTACTTCTAGCCAGGAAATCAGTTTTTGCGGAATTTTTATAAACGATAAAGCAATGTAAAGAAATCTTATCTTTCTTATATACCGTAATACTTTGATCATCCAAACGTTTTCGAAAATATAAGAATTTATTTTCCTCATAAGTAGATTTTTCTTATAAGTCCTTGAAAACTGCTGTCATACGATTACGTGAATGCATGCACATATGCATGCGTTACGCAATTCTCTAATTATAATCACTTCATGTGTAAAAATATAAACGAATAAGCGTGCATAACTTTTGTATGTATTTGAATAAAAGCTGAATTTAGCTTTTAGTTTTTTTTTATTTCAGTGCATATTTCACTGAAATTTGTTTTTATGTTTTATAATCTTGCGGTTCCTTTTCGAGTTGTGTTTGAACAGATCTGACAAAAAAATAATAAATATTTTTATTATCCAATTATTAAAGTTAATCTTATTTTAAAGAAACTTATATTCAAATGCATGTAAATAAAAGTTAATAATTTTTTAAAATATTTTTGTAAGACAACTAAAGATTTAAAATGTAGTTTTTGGACACTTTTTAATAATTTTATTGAATTTATAACGGTAGCTCATTAAATTATTGGGTATTAAGTAAATTTTAATTTATCCATTGAATCTTTATTACCACAAAATTAAAAAAAAAATCAAAACTACTATCTTAAGAAGTAATTTTGGCAACTACAACGAAATGAGGTATTTTAAGTTAATAAAAGCCTTCTTGCAGTTATCTGTAAGTGTTTTATATATTTTTTTTCATTCTGTTGAAATATAGGTTAAATTTATGAGTGACTGCTTAAACGGTATGATGTACGGAAAGGAATACGCCGAGTACAGAAGATTGATATTATTCTTAACTTTTTGATTATTATTATTAATTTTTCTCTAATCAAGCGCGTCCAATCAAAATAAGAATATATAACAATCAGAAATTTAAAGATAAAAAATATATATTTTTTGACTCTCAAAACAATCAAATCAAACAATAACAAGAGATAATACGTGCGACTTAATCTCACTTTAGAAAATTATATTTTGATTACAAATTCTTCTTTGATATACATTTGCTAACGTACGTAAAACTAAACTCATTTGGTTGACACGAGAAGTCAAAGCAAATATCATCTTTCTTTTCTGAGATGCGCACTTGCAAGAGATTCTTGTCGAATTCATGCATGTTGTAGCACGTGACATCTGGGCCTTCAACATCCAGTACAACAGCCTCCTGGTTCGGAATTAGCTTCCAAACGCGGAATTTTTGGCACTCCTTTTTAGCTGATTGTTCCATACCGCAGCTTGATGTAGCCAGCAAGATACCACCATCTGGTAAACTGCGCGTGGATAGCCAACCAGTGCTTTCCGAAAGTTTTACCGAGGTGTTGAGCTTGGTGTTGCCTAAACCATCGAATTGAGCACAATAAATGTGCGTTGGTTGACTCTCACCCTTGAAAAAATTTAAAATTAATTAATACATTAACTGGAAAAATATACGAAAGACTCAGAAAAAAATCATAAAAATGAGGAAAATTTAAAGGTACAACTTATTATTTATATACCAAATTAGGCATCCTGCAGATACTGTATAATTCGTGTTGACTGGAAAATGAAAGCCGGTGATCAACTGCATCTTTTTCGAGATTGATATGCGCTAATTGCTTTCCTTTGCCGGCTGCATCCACAAGTAGCACTGTGATGTTTTCCGGATTTTGCACGGACTCGAAAAAGCCCTTTTGTGGCTCAGAAGGCGAAACGGGGTTTGCGTATTGGCTGACTTCTGGCTCGTACGGTTGAACACCATCGAGTTGTTTACCCTTCAAATCGTAACTGAGTGTGCATCTATTTGCACCACAGCATTTCTCTTTGCTGTTGACAATGACGTCAATGCGGTTTACGTATGGGACTATAGCAGGGAATAAACCGTAATCAACTTTGTCGATGGGGAAATCCAAGAGTGCAGAGGAACATTCGTTCATATCAATTACCCTGACTTTGAAGTTGTATTTCTGTTTCAAAATAGAAAATATTAATATTGCATTTAGTACTTTTGCAAAATTTTTTGAAAGTTTGAAAATCAAATTTTTTTTTTTAAACATTTTGTTTGCACTAACCACGTCATTTTTTTCAATAATTAAGTTTGTTAACCCACCTTATCAGCTTCATCTTTTGTGTGGTCGTACCAGATCAAAAGCGCGTGATCTGGAGTGTATGGTAATACTTGGAAGTAACCGCCAAGGAAAAGCTCTCTGTCTTTTCCAGCAAATATTTTCAAACCAGTGCAGGTTCGCGCTTTAATTTGAGATGGTACAATTAATGTCACTTTGCACACCTTCTCAACTTTTGGTTTAGTAGTTTCGCAGGCTGCATAAGGGTAACCGTTGTAGTCTGTAATAAACAACGTTCCTTGAACTAATTGTACGGGTGCACTAGAGTTTCGTTCAATTCTGTGAGTCTGCTCTTCGAAATGAGCACTTGAAGACGAACAAAGGCAGACAAATACTATCAGCACTACTGGCTTTGTTAGATGCAGCATTGCTGTTGATTTCTGTAACAAATGATTTAAACCAAATTTAATATTTAGAATAAATTTTAATATTGCTGTAAATTTAACTTTATAAAATAATTGTTATCATAAGTAATCATTTTTTAATAATGCATGTATAAACTGGAGATATGCACTCACCGTTTACAGTTCTTGCAAGAGATGTGCTCGATTCCTCGTTCTCAACTAAACTAAATTGTTACTTCTAGACAGGAAATCAGTTTCTACGGAATTTGTATAAACGATAAAGCAAGGTAACGAAATCTTATCTTTCTTATATATAGTAATAACTTGATAATCCAATCGTTTTCCACTTATAAGTATGAATTTATTTTCCTCATAAGTTGGTTTTCCTTATAGGTCCTTGGAAACGGCTGTGCGTCATATCTCGGGGAGCAGAAAATTATAATCTTAATTTTGCGATTACGTGAATGCATGCACGTTTGTATCTGTAGCGCAATTCTGAAATTATAATCAATTCATGTTTAAAAATAAAAATACGGATTGCGGCTAAGATTATTCATATTATAAACGAATAAGCGTGTATAATTTGTATATGTATTTGAATAAAAGCTGAAAACTAATTTTTATGTATGTATAAGAACATATGTGCATATTTCATTGAAATTTGTTTTTACATTTAAAATCTTTTCCTCTCGCGTTTTGTTTGAACAGATCTGAGCAAAAAACAATAAATATTTTTAAAATCATTATTCGATTATTAAAGTTAATCTTTTAAAGAAACTTATATTCAAATGCATGTAAATGAAAGTTAATATTTTTTAAAATTCTTTCGTATTATGACTAAACTTAAAATGTATTTTGGTTTTACATACATTTTAATAATTTTATTAAATTTATAATGGTAGCTTATTAAATTATTGGATATTAAATAATTTTTTATTTATCAATTGAATCTTTGTTGCCACAAAATTTTAAAAAATTCAAAACTATTATTTTAAGAAGTAATTTTTGCAAATACAATAAAATGAGTTATTTCTAGTAAATAAAAAGAGATAAAACGTATTTTTTTAAATAATCGGTAGTATTAATAAATTTAATAAAAGCCTTCCTGCAATTATCTGTAAGTGTGTTAATATTTTGCTATCGTATATCTACGATAATTATTTATGAGGAAAGTGAATCTTTTTTTTCTAATTTGAATGTACGTAATCATTATACTAAATATTTATTTCTGATAAGAACAGGACGTATTTTCCTTATATATTTCACAGAAACAGTGTAAAAAAAGAAAATTGTAATTAAGTCATTATTTAAAACTTGTTTTTCTTTTCTAAATTTTTTACTAATTTGGACTAATCTGTTCAAAGCTTATCATTTAGAAATTAACGCAAAATGCGAATATTCTTTTTATATTAGTAACTTGAAAAAAAACATGAAATTATTATTATTTTTCACACTTTTATTGTATCATATATAAATCACCTGAAAGAACATAGTACTTATCTACCCTCCCCGGTAGAACATGGGTATTAAAACCCGGAAGCGTCCTACGCGGAAGCAAACCTGACGCAAAGAAAGGTGAAGAGACGAATGGGCCAGTGAAGACGGAGAATGGAGAAAGGGTATAAAAGAGAGGAAGGGAGAGAGAGAGAGAGAGGGAGCGAAAAAATGGAAAAGTGACAGGTGACGCGAGCAGGACACGCGTTCGCGGCTAAGCGGAGCTAATGAGGCTCTTCGTTCGCGTCGACGCAGGTTATATTTCTCTTTGACGCATCGAGAGGTTGTCGGTTCCCGTCCGTCGTCCGTCCGTCCCGGCCTGCCGACCATTCATCCATCCGGCCAAAGAAGAGAGAGAGAGGGAGAAAGGGGGCCCATCTCGGCGGCCGCGCTGGAGAAAGAAGAGCGGAGGAGAGATTGACGTGGCGCGCTGTCCCCGTTGACAAGAATGTGACAGGCAGAGTCCGAACTGACCTTACTCTCGCAAGTGGGCGGCGCCTCGCTACTTCCTGCGCCTTCCTCTCTTCTTCGCGGCTCTTGCGCTCCGCTTCCATGGAGGAAAGCGATACGAGTGAGGTGCTTTACTCGAGTGTATGGGGGTTGAAAAAAGAGCACTCTCTGTAACAAAGTATATTGTTTCTGACGTCTGCGACGTACCTGAAGAGGGTGCGCGCGTTTAGCAAGTGGAAAAATTCTCGCACCGGTAGGACGAGGAGTCCTTTTGTATCCGTTTTGAAGAAGGGTCGGAAGTAGATATGAGATGCTGATTCATTTCATGAGTAGCTTTAAGTCGTTTAGTAAGTTACTAGGTCATCCTATTTTTTCAGGTTTCGTGATTTATAACTTTATGAAACAAAATTATATGGTCCGAAATATAATTTTGTTTCAGAAAACCACCTGTTCTTTTTATTTAAAAAATTTTCAACCAAATGCAGACCATTATTTAACCCAAATAAATAGAAATTAAATCAGTCGGCCCGAAGCTCGAGTGAATTTGCAAAAAGCATCAAAATCCTGCTAAGGCAATTACGTAAACAAAAGGGAACGTGGATCAAGCTCGCAACAAGCAGAAGGAGAGAAGCAAGGGAGAGCGACGGACAAAAGAAATAATGGCGAAGAAAGTTCGGTGGCGGGCAGGAGAAAAAAGGTGCTCGAGCGACAAGTCCGCGGAGAGAATAAGAGATAGCGGCGGAGAAAAGGAGAAACGAGAGCAAGAGAGCTCCTCCGTAAAAATACAATAGCAAGCGACGTAATTCATCGCGAGAGGCCCGGCGATCGATCAATCTTCGTAAAGGGGGCCCCGGCCGGAGCTGCAGCAGCAGCAGCAGCAGTAGCGGCGGCAGGAGGAGGCTGGCGCGCTTCGGTGGCGACGCGAGGGACATTAATTGACACGGGGCGAGCTACGATCGCTCGCTTCGGCCGCTAGGAGAGAGAGCCAACGGGGAGAGGGACGACGAGGAATCGGCCGCGGAGCAGAAAGACAGAAGCTGGAGAGCTGACTGTACAAGGACGTCCTCCTGCGGAGGGACGTGTACCCGAGAGAAAGAGGAACGGTAGCCGAGGATGGAGTAGAGACAAGGAGAATTAAGCAAACAGTATACTGCTGACAGACTGTCGTAAACATTGATCATTTTTTGCGGGCTCTCACGGCGAAATTGAACGTCCTCATTAACGGGCAGTTTTTTTTTTAAATATTTTATACTCAAACTTTCCTCGCGCGAAGTCGGAGTAAAGACTGATAAGTTAAAGTAAACATCGTTTAATCGAAGGAAAATCTTCGATTAATCTTCGATAAATAAGAATGTTTCTTTATTAAATATTTGTTTAACTTTATTGTAAATACTGCTTTCACATGCACATGTATGATTCGAGGTTCTTTATGTAAAGATTATGAATCGGTAAAAAATATTCTTTTTTTTTAGTGCAATTAAAATTTTCAAATAAACTTCATGTACCCTTAATTTATTTCTAGGAGAACAGTATAGTAGTCCAAAGCAAAAAGCAGAAAAGTATCGAACAAAATCAGAAGTGATGAGACAGAAGAGGAGCTAGATAAGGGGGCTAGCAGAAGGACAGAAGTCCCTCGAGTCCGGACTCACGTGTATATATATATATACGCAGCCTCGAATCTCGGGCGATCGGCAGCCGCGGCTCAAGAAGGGAGAAAGGGAGGAGAGAAGGACTTTGCGAAGACGCATGAAAGAGAGACGGGCCCCGGTCTCTCGTAGGCGGAGCTCTCCCGGGACTTTGTGCCCGTCGCTCGCCGCTCTCGCTGCATTGGTCCCTATAACCCTAGAGCCCTTCTCTCTCTTTCTCTCTCTCTCTCTCTATTGACAAGGACGGCGATTTCGTGCCAACGCTCGAACGAGAGAGCGTCAGAGGAGCGAGCAAAGCAAATAAATAAACGGGGACGACTGCGACGACGACGACGACGACGACGACGACGACTTTCCGTCACCCGCGTCAGCGATTGTTTCGCGTTTCGCTCCCGTTCTATAAACGCGAACAAGCCAAGAGAGAGAGAAAGGGCCCGAGGATTTATGTTCGCGGCCAGTTGAGACGTTTGCGCGAGATCGAATGCGATATCTCGGCGAGAGGGAGGAGAGATCCCGGCTACCAAGTACACGGAATCGAGTGACTCGACTCTTTCGCTTCTCGTTCCTCTCCTCTCCTATGAGAGCTGCGTCGTTTTTAGGCCCGCAGCGCGCGCCTCTCGCCGTAGTAGTCCTTCCTCTCTCTTTTTTCTTTTTATTATCTACCGTTCCGTCGCCGTCGTTCCCGAGATATATGTGCGCGAACGTCATGCCGAAGGGCCGGCAGCGCGCGGCGTCGTGACAATGCGCGCCTTGCGGCTCGAGGCACTTCAGTCGACGATCACCTTCGCATAAAAGGGGGGGGGGGAACTGTCCCCGGCTAGAGTGAAAGAGGGATGCGCTTTCCTCTTTCTCCGCGCTGGCGAGTCCGTTTCTTCGCCCGGTTTTGCATACAGCCTCTCCACTTCTTTTTTTCTTCCCTCTTCCACCGGAGGCTCTCGGCCTCGTCTTTTTGTCCCACTCTTTTCGTCTTTTACTACTACCGAGAGAGATACGGCAGAAGCGTCTGCGGACTCGTGTGGCGATTGAAAAATGGGCCTCGCCGTCGGCTCTGACTTTACATAATTTTTAGGATTCGCTCGCCGGAATGCGCCTGTCTTTCTTTCTTCGTCCGTGGAGCTGCAGCTTTTTCACGGTACTTTATAGCGCTGGCCTTGCGGCTTCTGATGGCAATGCCGAAGGGTGGGTGAAAAAAAAAAAAAAAACTCCCGCTGAATTAGGTTTTCTTGGTGTATTTATTTCGCGACGTTTTTCGGATTATTTATCGTTTGGCGATTAAGAGATAACCGCGCAATTTATTCGGGAAAATTATCATTAATAATCTAATAAAGTCGTTTTAGTTTTTAGTTATTCATTGAAGAGAATTTACTGGGGTCGTTAAACAAAGCAAAACTACTGTTATTCCCTTGAATTATCGGTTGAAGGCGGTAGTTTTTGTAACCGCAAAATTGTGGCTTTTTGCCAAAGTTACAATTGCAACTGTAACGGCCCTAATTGCGACTGTAAATGTAAAAACTCTGATTTTACGAGATACGAATTGCTACAAAAGCAATTCTGAAGTGCCTAATTGTAAAGAACTGCTGAAATAAAAATTTAATTTAGTTTCTGCAATAAGTCACGGGCAATTTCATTAAAACGTTTTACACAATATCATTAAGATAATCTGTATCGATTAATTAGAAAACTCACTCTTTATCAAGATGTAAACGTTAAAAACATTTTATTTACTTAAAATCATCGACGCCAAATATCATCGGGATCGAAAAAAAACAATTTTTATCGAAAGCATTCGCGCCGCGCGCGGCCTCTTCGGGCAATCAAAATTTTATTTCGAACATTTCTAAAATTCTTCCGCAGTCCCCTTTTACAGCCGAAAGAAATCGGAATCCTCGTAAAAGCAACAAGTTTCGCAATAGATAAAACCTCGAAAGTGCATACACACTGTTTAATTTGTCCATAAAGACCGTTACGCAGCACGAGAGTATGAAAAGGAAGCACAAAAGGAATCATAAAGTTCAATCGTCGGCGTGTCCTTCCTCTCTCTCTCTCTCTCTCTCTCCTCGCTGGAAAGTTGCTACGAGCCGCCTCGCCGGCAGGCAGGTTTTACGCTCGCGCTTGCGCGCCTGCCAGCCGAGAGAGAGAGAGAGAGAGACTCGGATCTCCCGCTTCTTCTCTCCCTCGACGAAATAACACGTTCCCTTTTAATTTCAGTTTACTACTGTAAAATTGCCCCGGCAATAACGACAATGGAACTGTTTCCTTCTGCGCCGGGGCGCGAGGCGTATAATAGTAATGGCGATCCTCGGCTCGTCGGCACGCCTCGCGCAACCTCTCATTCGGCCGGCCGAGAGAGAGAGCAAACGACAGGTTTGCGGTCTGCGGTGTATTACTTTTGCTTTCGACTCGGAGCCTCCCCTACCCCCCCACTTTTTTTTCTCTCTTAGGGTTTTTGGCTGCACCTTCGTTTGCTCTCGGGCCGTGTTGTTTTTTTCTTTTTTTCCGTTAACGGTTATTAAAACATATACCGAGTAATTGGCATTATTTAAAATTGCAAAGTCGCTCGGGCACTTTGTGTACTCGTTATCTCTCGGGCTCGGTGGTACGTTTACGCTGTAGAGACAAATATTGGCCGATCGATTGGACTTCAGCTTTAGCGATTTACGGTCCTCGCAATCAATGTTACGGATAGACGTTAAATGGTTCGGCGTGTGTGCTTTTGTCGATTCTTTTCGTCGGGAAAAAGCGCGGTATAATTGGACATTTTTATATTCAATTTATTGCCAATGAGAAAGTCATTAACATATAAATAAATCAGTTTGAAGATTAAATTACGCTGAAATTCATTTATTATATGTCGGCGAAGCGCTCGTTTTATTTTAGTTTGAAAAAATATTTATAAATACTAAAGCTAATAGTGATTATTTATTAAGGTTTTACATTAAAATTGTAATTATAGAACTTATTTTCAATTAATCGAGTCACAGGTGCAGGAACTGATTCTCTTAAAATGTTCATAGATCTCATCACGCGATTTTTAATATTGAAAACCTACAGTTAATAAGAAAGATGTAAAATCCAGTATTTTAATAGCAGCGCTTTAAAATTGATGAATCAGCAATTTACCAAACTCCGCCGCAGATTTTTTGTTTCCCCGCTCGAAAGTAGCTCCATAAACGTCGTTCAAGAAGCACATTATTTTGCCTCCCCTCGTCGAAGAAAAAAAGAAAGCCTCGCAGCGACACAGCGCAATTAAAACAACGAATATTCCGCCGTCTGCAATTGAGTCTTATAAGTCGCTTACCGCGAATCAACGCGCGAGGCTCGCGCCGCAGCGCCGAGTTATTAAATCGCGAAATCATTTTAATATACCTTTTGCGTGCTCATCGTGCCGCGTCTCGTTATCGCCAATGAATATGCTAACGAGCGATTTCAGGGGAGCAGATAACGCAAAGTAGAAAATGAGTGGCCGCGCGCCGCGTGTACCGCCGTATATACGAGGCGGAGAAAAGAACAATTTCAAAGTGTCGGAATTGTTTTGAAAATATAATCGTGCGTTATGAATACAATTATCAGGAAATGCTTTCAAGTGAAATGCGGACAAGAAAGCCGAGCTGTTGCTCGCGGAGGATGTAAGTGCGAGGGAACGAAAATGCTTATCATTGCGGTTACGGTATACTTAGCAAAATGGTCCGCGAAACTTTATAATTGCATTAGAAAAGTCTTGATTTAAAGTATGCGCATAAATCTCGAAAATAATGCGAATCTAAAGAAAGTGTCAGCCTCTCCGCAGTCCCGAGTATACGCAAATGGCAAAGTTGTGCCTTCATATACTGTACGCGAACGTATACGTGCACAAATGAAAAAGTAGAAAAATACAGAAGGGAAAGAGAAGCGCTCGGAGGGCGCTTCGAAGGAGATAGGTAGAGGTCGCAGGATTAGCAATCGGCAGCCGCGGTTCTGTTTCTTTTTCTCCCTTCAGCGTCTCTTCCCATCCTCCCGCGGGCTCTCTCTCTCTCTCTCTTCCTCCTCTCCTTTCTTCGGCGGGGTATTCTTCCTTTTGAATGTGCGCCGGCCAATTAAAATAATTAGCGACGAAACGAACGAGAGCAGACTCCGCGCGATTATAGATACAGATAAAGAGAGAATCAAAGAGGAACGAAATAAGAAAGAGAGAGGCAAATATACACGCGTATAAAGTCGGTTTGTCGAAGATGCGCGTCGGGAAAGAGAGAGAGAGAGAGAGGCAGAGGGCTCTAAGGGAAGGAAGGAGAAACTTTTAAAGAGAGACGGAGGCCCGAGCTTGAGAGGCGGTTATTTACGAGAAGGCTGATTTAATAACCGGCGGAATATAGCGCGGATCGCTGCCGGCTCAATCGCTTCTCGCTTCGCGATCCGAGGCTCTCCCCGGCACAAAAATGATCGCCGCGCGATTGAAAGGGGCGAGTCAATCGCCGAGCGCCCCGAGAGCATTTATAAGAAGAGATACGGGGATTAAGTCGCCGCTAAGGGAGCCGAGATTCTCATTTCCGAAGGAAAAATACGAGAAATTCCGATTCACCGCCGGGGAGGAGAAGGCAGAGGAGTATTACGGTCGCCGACTGCTAAGGAATGAAACAAAAGGGGGTTCCTAATGTACGTATAATGATTTTATTTTCATTCCTCGGGGAGCGCGCTTAAACCAGATATCGTTATTTTATCAATTAAACGCCGCGGTATTATTGAATTAGTCACTTCCAGCCGCGACGGTTCATTAGTTCTATTTTGGTATTGCGCCATAAATCTAGTTCCTATTACGCGGATTCTTTCTCGAGCGAGGTCGGTAATTAGTCGCTCGAGTTTGTTTTGCCGAAGCAACAACCGGTCGGCCGTTCTTTCGTGGATTTATTTGCGGGACGTTTGCTCCTTTTGTGCATGCGCGCGCGCGCGCTAACGACAGCGAAGAAAGTAGACGTATAAATTTCGCGTATTTACATATCGTTCAATTTAAATGCAGCGAGACTCTCTCGCTCCACGAGAGACCACGTGACGAAAGGAGCTTTAAGTAGTTCGCCCCGTCATCTTCATAAATCTTGGGCATGTTCCGAGGCGGATTAACCGTTCGCCGAGCGGTTGACGGGCATTGCCATTTGCTCTCGGCCACCGGTTCGCTCCGCCGATCGTACGCGGATCGTTAGAGATTGATATCTTTTTGCCAGAAAATCGAGCTGGAAGCCGTGAATTCGAATAATCGAGAGTGAAGTATTTGGCGCTGCAGTGTGGTTACTAATTAAGGAGAAATAAGCATTTGTTTTAAGTGTATTGATGAATGAATCGGCTTTCGAATGCGTTATAAAAATGATATTCGGTACTTGGCGTTTTTTTCTATATTTTCTAATAGTACGTCATATTTCGTTCGGACTATAAAGTCAAGTAGTTTTATCAGATCTGCGCGTGAAGCAGTAAATAAACTTTTATCGCGGTGAAACTTGTCTTTAGAATACTACCTATGACATACTTTTCGAAACTTTCATTGCTACCGCAATTGGTCGAGGTAATTTTTTTGAATTTGTATTAGCTACCGGGAATTTAAAAAAAAAAAAAAAATTCTTCAGAAAGCACACATTGAAAATAATGAATCAGCCTTATCTAAAATAGCCTCGTAGAATCGGTACAGACTCCAGGATTCAGATTTACAGAGCGCTCAACCGAGCAGTAGCTCAGTAGGAAAAGCAAGGACATAGTTACGGTTACCCCCTGATAGATAGAGAGAAATCGTTTCCGCCGAGCAGTTAACCACGCGGATTCCCCCGAATCGCAATAACTCACATCGCGAAATAAGTCGAGAGCCGCGGTGCCGCTGCAGCTCGCGCATCCCGCTCTTCTAGACCAGCCTAGAAGCTTCCCCTTCGGCGCGGCGAGCGAGAGAGAGAGGAAGAGGGAGCGCGGCAAAGACGTACGGCGTCTCTCCAAATAAACAATGGCCTCGGCGACAATGGCCGACGACAATGGGAGTCCACTTGGCTCTCGGGCTGTCAGCGCTTCCACGACGTCGTCCTCGTCGTCGTCGTCGTCGTCGGGGCAGGAGTCCTTGCACCATTACGGCGCCGTGCGCCGAGGAAGACGAAGCACGCCGGCCGAACGAGAGAGAGAGAGAGAGCCCAGGGATAATTTATCGCTCGGTCATCGAACGATACTCGCGCACACCGGCCGCGGGGCCAATGAGTTGTTGCCATAAACAGGAGGAGGAGGAGGAGGAGGAGGCCGAGGGCACGAGCGACCTGACCGCCGCCGCACCGAGGAATGCGCCGATTTCTGGTAGCGAGCACGAAGCGCCGCGATGCCCCGGCGCATGTTATACATGCAAGGCTGCGCGGTCGTCACCTTACTTGGCGGCGAATCCCAAGGCGGAGAGAGAGAGAGGCATGCCTGATGAGTGAGTCGCTTCCTCGATTTATCGGCGATCGGTTGTGTTTGGATTTTTTAAATAGCTCTGTTGGTATTAATTATTGAGTAATGACGATTGGATTTTTATGCCGATTCTGTACGTAAGATCGGCATTTTCGTTGGAGGTAAAAATGAGCGGGAATTCGAAAAAATTTCAGTAATTACCGCATACTACGCGGTTTTAACCGGCGTAATGGCAAACGATTTTCTGGAATCCTGGAATTCTTGTAATTTGAATTCCACCATTCATTTCGTTCTCTTTATTTAGATAAATTCCGAAAAAATTTCAGATTTAATTAAATTGTTGGAGTAAATTCGAAATTACTTTCAACGTACTCACTCGAAGATTAGCAATAAAAATTCCGCGAGTTTTATTACCAAAAAAAGTGATTGATATATATATATATATATTTCATAACTTTATCTCTAAAAATTTTTCTCATTTCATTTACAATCTAATTACGCGCGTTTCCCAAGCCACGCAGCAGCAGCCTTGTAAACGAATTAAAAGCTAATACTTTCCACGGCAGCTGCTAACGCGGAAAAAAATGCCGGCCGTCGTAAAATACAAAGCGAAAAAAGAAAAAGCCTCGACTCCGGTGACAACGCCGACTCGGGCTCTAGCAAAGCAGCCCTCGGCGTCCCGTGCACTTTTCCGCCGCGTATCGATCACCGTTGCTCCCGGGGCCTCGCATCGACCATAGTCAACTCTCGTCGGGGTGGAGTCTCTCTCTCTCGGCTCTCTTTCGCGGCAAGCGGCGTGCATTATCGCGTGCGCACCTTTCGACCCCCGTCGGCGGGCTTAGCGCCGCCGGCGGCGGTGGCGCCCGTCCGCGTATAATGGCCCGCGAGCCACTGCGAATCGCCGCGCCGCGAGGGCTTAAAGGGCACCGCGATGCAATCAGCCGAGGGAGGGTCTTTGACCCCCCCGAGCCGAGAGGCTCTCGAGATCGCCGGCAAAAAAGTGGGGACGTATTTAGAGAGGGAAGAAGGGGGGGGGGGAGCATAGAGAGAGCCGCGTTTGTGGGTACGCGCCTGCCGCGCGCGATTTACCGCGATTGGGCCCCGGAGAGAGAGCGAGGCATTTGCATGGATTAATGAGGAATGTAATTTAATTTTATGTTGATGCCTCGATTGCTGGTTTATGTCGCGCGAGCCAGCGAGCTTTAACTGCCGGTAAAGGATTACTTTGAAGCTAATTATTATACTCGGCCGCGTGTTCTTGCTGCTTCTTTCTTCGAGGGAGAGAGAGAGAGAGAGAGAGAGAGAGAGAGAGAGAGAGAGAGAGAGAGAGTTTAATGAATGGCTCTCGCGGTCTTTTGAGTCGCGAGAGTTTTTCGTCTTGCACGTTTCGTCCTTTGCGCTCGCCGTTTTTCTCCGCCCTTTTTTTTCTACCCGAAGACCGACGGAGGTCTTTTGCTTTTTTGAGCTTTTAAGTACTTGTGGATGGGAAATGATGATTAATTGGGTCTTTTCGGATTGAATAGGTCAACTTTGCAGATAAAGCAAAATTTTAAATTTAAGCATATGATTTTAATACAAAGAGTTTTAATTAATAGTTGTATCTTGAAAAAACTATATTCGGATGTACTGCAAATCTATCAAGTATTTTTTAGAGCTGTAATCTTATGTATGCCAAGCATAAATTCATCAATGTGATTAATTAAATTCTTAAAGTTAATATACTTCTCGTCAATAAGAAGATAATTACGACGTACTGAGTTGCAATTAAAAACGTTGTCATCTCACGATTAATCCTTTTTTATTAACTCGGATTTTCGCTCTTTAAAATTCAATTCTTTAATTGCAAGTTCGTCCACTATTGTGCTACTTTTAATTACGAAGCGAAAAGAATAAGTGGGAACAAGAACTTACAACTTGCATTCAGCACGTTTTGCGCCCATAAGTTACTTACTCTGGTTTAGTTCAAATACGCACATGAATCCACATAACTCATTCTGAGTTATTATACGCAAGCAACATCAGCTCGTTTGTCATGCGATAATTTCAACATTTCCTAATTATTTTTCTTTATCTGAAATTAATTTCTACGATCATCATGTTAATGCGCGAAACGTAAGCACACACACACACACACACACACAGCTGCTCGCGCGTGCGCGACTCGCCCTCGCGGAAGTGTACACACAAGTCGCAGAGTTGCGTTTAAAAAAAAAAGAGAGAGAGCCGCGCGAGCGCGGAAAAGAGGGCCGCGCGTAAAAAATGCTCGCATCGCATGCTACAATTTCCGTCGGGCGGTCCGACAATTTCTCATAAAACGAGCGAGATCGCGAAGGAACACTCGCCCGTACCTCTCGGCCCTAACCCCCGTCGGCGAGATAAGAGGAAAAACATAAGGATGTATAAACGAAGAGCGTGTAGAGGGAGGGAGGGAGGAACTTTTGTTCTCCTCGGGAGAACCCCCCCGACTCTCTCTCTCTCTCTCTCTGGGCGCTTGCGAGCACGAGTGTAAGTAACGAGTTCAGAATTTCATTAGCCACGCAGGGCGGCGAGATTATTTTAAAGAGATACGGAATTACCTGATTAGGAGGGAAAAAGTCATTAACTCAGGCGAAACTAATTAACGCGCGAGCGCTCGTTCGCTCTCTCGCTACAATGAACGGAGAGAGAGAGAGAGAGAGAGAGAAAAAGAGAGAGAGAGAGAGGAGGGAGAGAGAATTCGCTCCACCATCGCCAAGGGTATATGAAGCCCTTCCTTCGAACGCCGCTCTATCCCTTTCGGCGAAAAGGTGTGTGCCGCGAACGCCGCTTTCCGTTCTTTCCAGCCGCCCGCCAGTCGGCGGAGACGGCGGCTCGACAAGCTGGAAAGGCCTGGCGTTAAACAATAAGATTCGCGCCCGGGATTGGACGATGATCTTGTTACGGTTATAAATAGGCGGGAGAGAGCCGACGGGGGGAGAGGGAAGGCCGCGATGAATGGACCCTACGGGTTTTGAATTTTATGCGGCGGGCGATGCATCAAATTTTGATTATTTCCCGGAGCCCAGCGAAGTCGGGAGAAAGTCGGGCTTTTGCGTGGAAATTTGTTACGATGTTAATGGGGCTTCGGTGTTCTTTCCTCCTCGTCCCACTTCTTGCCAGGAGGGAGGAACGTGTCTCGGAGAATGGGAAACTCTTGGAGTTTCAAGGGAACGGCAAGATGTTTAATTATTTCTGCATTGTACTTTGTAAAGATATAAGTTGCTTGATTCGAGAAAAACTCGCTAATCAAATAAAAATTCTGCTTGAGCTTTCTAAAAATAGCTCATGTATAGGAAAATAGTCGTCCGTCCGACGGGTATGACATTTTTAAGCATATAGTTTTAATGACCGCGCACCGTGAACTTGGTATTGAAAATCGTCCCGCACGAAAGCACTATTAAAGAGTTTTAAGTAGGCACGACCGCTCATTAAATCGTTCGCCTTATTTTATCACCGCCCTCGGAAAGAAATCGCCATAGAGAGGACGACTTGGGAAAAGCCACGAGGAGAAATCCCCGCGTCAGGTAGGCGAGTTTTAAATCGATCGTCGCGTATGTAGGCGAGAGAGCGCACCTTCGCGCGCGGCGGTAAAATTCACCGACGGCCGGGGGAATAAGACGCGTGCTCATAATCGCTTCTGCGCGCTGCAGCGCGAATATTCACCGCAAATAATTGCTCGGAAACCTCTCGCTCTCTCTCTCTCTCTCGCTCGCTCGCGCTGTTTTCTAAGTTTTACGAGAGAGGAGTTTTGCAATTTAGCCGAAAGGTAACAAATTTTCGAAATTATTGCGCAGTTCGATGTATCCTGCAGCTTCTGAGGAAACATTATTTAACGATTTTTCTAATGGCGCTGAATCTTCTTTGGCGTGCGTTTCGAAAAATTTCTCGCCACTTGTTTGCGGACGGGCGCGTGTTTTGTTGGGAATTGCGCTTTAGGATTAAATTGCCTGTTCTCCGTTGAATAAAATAATGAAAAATATCGTAAAAATTAGAGGAATGCATGTACGAGAAAACAGTCAAGGCGATATAAGAAAGAAAAACAGAATAAATAACTTGCGGCTTCTAGAAGCTCAGTTTCACAATTTCCATTATATATTTTCGTGTTTTTATAAGCTGCATTTCTATTTTTTCTTCGCCGCGCAAGAAGAAAAGTAAAACACATTCTTCATCGCTCTGCCAGATACGTGCAAAAACTGGTAAAATCTGCTTTTGTACTTCAGAACTGCCACCAGAAACTTGCAGAGAAATTATTAAAATCATTAAAAAAAAAAAAAAATACTCCAAAAATGTTCATCTCGAATTCTTCTCTAACAAAAAGGCAATAAAAAAAAAAAATTCTCACAAATAAAAATGAATCCCCCCGAGCCGGAATAAATTATCCGCAGCCGGTGTGCAGCAGTGAATTCGCTCGAGCGAAAGAGTCAGAATTCGCATCCCTCTCCGGACCCGTTCGCAAGGAACGCAGGAAACTATTTCGGGGAGGATGCACCCAGTCCTCTCTCTCTCTCTCTCTCTCTCCCTCTGTCTCTCGGTCCTCTCGGCGAAATTCGAAGAGTGAGCGAGCGCGGGGCGGACGGCGCGGAATGTAATCACGAGATTCCCGGGCTATCCTTCGGGAGAGAGAGAGAGGAGGTGCGAGCGGCGTTCCGTTCCGAATTCTTAACCGTGTCACGGGACTTTGCTATAACCCCCCAAGCAGCTCTCCTTCTGACGGTTGACGGTGCGATACAGCCGGGGATTTTCAGGGCGGAAGCTGGTAAACAAGCCGGACTCGGGACTGTCGACTTATGGGAGATCATCATTTACGTCGATGTCTGGGGCGGTATCCGCCGGCCGACCTTCTGCTGGGGAGCTTTCTCCTATTTGTGGTTTTGCGCTGCTATGTGGACTTGCGAGAGAGAAAGAAGTCTGAATTGCGTGATTCGGTTGTTGAAGAATTTATCAATTAAACAAATGAAAAGGACATTTACAGAGTGTTTTAATGTATGTCTTTCACTTTTAAAGCATTAGTTTGTCTTGAAAGCTGGAATTTTTACCACAAAATTTCGTTTTTAAAAATTTTAGAGGGCCGCGATAATGAGCTTCAAATTCATATTAAATCGTATATTCAAGATGTACACTTAAACAGTGGTCCCGGTCCTCTGAAGATTAACAATATTCTTTAATGAATGCAGTGGAACAAAATTTGCAGATAATACGGAACAAAAAAGCTGTTTATTAGAGTAATGCAATAGAGCTTAAAAAAAAAAAGACTCACTGATTCACTATACCAGGTTAAACAAGAGTACGTATAACAGCGCTTATTTGCTCGGTGCAATAGTGTATAAACCCGACCGTTGATACCGAGTGTTATCAGCGAAGACTTACGAGGTAGCCTGTTATCGTCGCCGGTATTCGACGTGCCATTGTTACTACCTCCGCGATTATCTTTCCTTTCTACCTTCATCATCGGCACGATCACCCCGAGAATTGCCACGTGTTGCAATTTTCTAATAATTTTATGCTCGTGCTTACATCTGCAATTTCCAGTAATTTAAAATAATTGTTTTTTCGTGAATAGTCAGAATGTTTTTTTGTTAGAAGAACAGAAGAACGTTATTGATGATTATAGTGATTCGCAAGAAAAATACGATTAATGTAATTTGATTTTAGTGAAGAATAATTTTTGTACGTTTTAGCATTTTCATTATTAGACGCGAAACTACATCTGCAATTCAAAGTAATTACATTATGTTAATCGTGATAGGTGAGAACATTGAATATGTATTAGGTTTCAAACTAAATACTTATCAAGAGTTTGATATAATTGTTTTTGTACAATTAAGAAACCCGAGGCCTTACTTTTATTTTTTAAACCGTTTTTTCCACGCTTTTTATTTGTAAAATCTAATTTCTAAAACTGAAAATGGGTGTGCGCACGAATGGATGCCAATTATCTCTTAAGACCGATTAATGGCGTTTTTATCTAGTTTTATGCCCACTCTGATTGATATATCCGCCGTAACTGACAAAAGGAAATCTGTAATTATTTCATTGCTATCGACGTGGAAAATTGCGGCCGCCGCGAGACGATTATTTTTTAGTAACCGGCAATTTTCAACCGGTTTTTATCCGTTTTCCAGACCGAACCCTCATTCCTCGGAGCCGGGCTTAGGATTGCAATGCGGTTACCTCAATAATAAACGTTGAACGCGCCGTATAACTTCGACAACTCATTTACCGCGTTGGTCGCCGTGGGAAATTCAGCCCCGAGAAATATATAATATAAAACTCTTTGCGCTCCTCGCGGCGGTAATGAATTTGGAGCTCGTCGGCGGCGTGAAATTCTTGAAATTCCGCGATCCTCCCTCTCTCTCTCGTCCCTCCATCTCTCACGAGGGGGATGATTATAATGCGGCAAACGAGCACTCCGGGCCCGCGCTCCTTGACGAAGGAACGAGGTCCGCTCTCTCTCTCTCTCTCTTTCTCTCTCTCCTACACGCGTAATTTCTACGAGCGCACACGGCGACGACTCCGAGTCGTCGGGCCTCCCAAGGCGAAGAAGTCTTGCCGACTTTTTTGTTTATCAGCGGAGACCTCGGCTGAGATTAAATTCGACTTTACGAGCGGAGTTTTACGAACGGGGAGGCAAATCCAGACGGAATATAGGTTCATCATCATCAAGTCGCAGGAGACGAGAGAGAGAGAGAGGGGCGATGCAGCAACCGCGTAAAACGAATTTATGTCCGTTTACGGGGTGACTCGTTAAGCTTGCACTTAGGAGGGCCGCCGTGGAATCACGTGTTCTCGTATCTATGAACTCGCGCGCGCTCGGCCACTCTTTCCGTGCAACCCGCTCTCATTTTTTCAGAACCCGCGCAAGACAATGGCGCGGCGGACTCGGTTATAGTTTTCTGCCGCTGTTGTAGTTTTTCCCGACGAGGCGCGCGCGGTGGCAGCGCCGTTAAATTCGCTCGTGACAGCTGCTGCCGCACGGGCCGTCGGAGAAAATTCCCCCGCCGAGCTGTGGCAGCTTTCGACGAATAACCGAGAGCGCGCGCGCGCGCGGCTGGTAGTAGCGTAAGAATGCAATTTTCGTAATGGGACGTATAATGCTTAACCGTGAAATTTTTCATCAGCGCGCCGCGGAGCGTCGTCAATTTCGCTACGGGATTACTGTTTTGATGCTGCACCGGGGATGAGCGCACTTTCGAGCGGTCAGTTACGTGGAAAGTTACAGCGTGTATAAGTTATTCTTATTTTTTTTTTAGGCTCGCCCGGGTAATTACTGGCGTTTTCGTCTTTCTTGTTACCTTTACCAACTGTTAATCTGCGTTTTTGTCAGCGTAAATTTTCGCGGTCGTCTAATGATAATTACGAAGTGGACTCGATGCATATGCAGTGTGGATTAGTAGAACTTTGGCAAGGAAAAACATTGTACAATATTCGTCAAGTATGAAAAGAAGTTTGTTTCTCAAAAATAAAATTTACCTACACGGCGATTCATTAGAATCTGTAATCGCTTTTAAGTAAACGCGTTGCTTTGCATTCCCTCACAATTACTTATTGCGCGAGAACTGTCTCTCTTCATCGCGCAAAAATTTAATCTCCAGTCTAATCTCCGCGCGAAATCCCTAATTACACGTACCCGCAACCAGCACTTATCTTTCACCTGGAAGCCAATAAGTAAAACCAGCTCGTAAAAAAATCCGCTCCGCTCTCGCGTCATAAAAAGGAAAAGCCGTTTTCCAAAAAAAAAAAAAAATCGCACCGCGCCACCGTTTTTCTCTCTCGTATCCGCGCTTCTGCGCCGCGCGATCCCGTTGTTGGGCCTTAGTGCGCGGTAGCCGGGGCCGTCACAGCTCTCTTGACGTTTAGCGCGCGCTTACGGAGCTGCCGAGCGACGACGGTCCCGAGATCGCGCGCAATTACATTCCGGCCGAGCGACGCCGAAACCCCGCTAAACACAGTAATTCCTCTATAAGGCGAGAGAGAACGGCTGACTTTTCCACCGTGAGCGATGTTTATGGTAATGCGAGCCTCGGCTATAAATATTCCGGCAAATACAAAAATTACACCTTTTACCGATGCCGAGAGGCTCCTCGGCTCCGCGGCTGTATGCCATCATGGCTGCTGTGCAGCAGCGTTGCTTATTCGCCGCGCGCGCGACGGCGGCGGCGGGCAGGAGCGAGCGCGAGCGTGTGCATGTACACTGCCTACGGGAGAGGCCGATGGCCGCCAATCACGCCAAGCGCGAATTATACTCGGCGATATCGCGAGAAATTGAAGTTCGTGGCGCGCGGCGGCGGCGGCCGCGGGACGAAAAATTGCAGGGGAGATTGCAGGGTGGGTAAGGCCGCCGAGGTAATAAGAGGGTGGAGAAAAATTTGGATTGGAAAGAAGTACGTGCGCGGGGTTGAAATAATTCTTCTGATGGAGGTGAAATGAGGCAGGTAATTGCCTTTCTACGGCGGACATTTTGAATATTTTTAACTAGAGTCTTTATCCCCTTTTTTTTTTTTTGCTGATTGAAGACTGTTTTTTAATTAAGTAATTTAACTTTGTCGATGACGCGAAAATCTTATACTCTTGCACATTACGAATCAAAGCTTGTTATAAAAATAATCTCGTGATAAAAAGTGTCAAGGAGTAAAACAGCTGACAATAATAACACTGGTAAGGATAATAATAACGACAGGGAGGATCGATAAGTGGACGAATACATTTAAAACTTTTTTCATTTCAGATAATAAAGTAATTATAGTGATTCAACTTGGAAGAAAGTTTTTCGATCTCTGATAGACGATAATCTTTGGTAAGAAATTATTGAAATTAAATTTGATGCCTTTCAAGCTTATTCTTTATCTGTAGTAGTATAACTGTTATTATAAAAAGATCTGTTCTATTTTGTCCGAGCCACATCAATAAGACAGTTTTGGTGAAGGCTAATAACTTGATGATTTGCACGATTTCGATGAAGACCTGACGGTCAATCATTCCCATCAGAAAGGATCAAACGAGATGAAAAAATATCCTTAAACTGCACTGTTTTAATTGATTAATACTTACTAACATCTAAAATTTATATCAAAATGAATATATTCATGGTTGAATATATTCATTTTGATCATTCATTGCATAACCAAGTATGGCAAATTAATAGAGAGCTCATATAATGAATGCTAAATGAGAAGCTTAAATGCTGAATTTACAAGCACAAATGTACGAAGGTACATATTAAAATCGATTTCATTGTACTCTCACTCCCGACTCTCGAGCAAGTCGGAATAATTAGCCGTGAAAATAAAGCTGCAACCGGCTCGCGTTCGCTTCCACGCGATTCCCCATTCAAATCCTTATACTTGCCAATCACCGGCGAATCTTTCAAATCTCATCTGCGGCCCGATAACCGCCGAGATTTAAAATTTAGTTTAAAAAGCAGACAAGCGCGTATCGCGATAGAGATTTATTCCCTCTGCTTGCCGCTCCGCTGTACTATATATATATATATATACGAGTCCGAAAACGAAAGAGCTTTGGAAGAGAGAGAGAGATCGAAATCGATGTATAGAGCATGGCGGACGAGTAACGAAGAGGAGCAGCGCGGCCTATAAAAAGGGAGAAAATGGAAGAAAGAAGGCTGGCGCAGAAGGCGCAGCGAAAGAGAAGAAGGCGAAGACTAAAACAGCGAGCTGGCGAGAGTGTAATTATGAACGGCGAGATCCGGCGAGGTAGATAAGGCATTCGGCCCGCGTGATGGATACTTTCAACGTCTACTTCGCGTCTGCTCCATATTAGTGGGGGAGGCCGAAGCGAATAGACTCTCTCCTCTCCTCCCTGTGTGTATATATATATATGTGTGTGTGTGTGTGTGTGCACGGCGCTCTTTACTCGCTCTATCTCTCTTTCTCCCTGGCAGCGGCCATTCTATGTAAATCGTGCTCGTAAAGTCCTGACACTCGTGAGGTCGAGAGAAAGAGAGAGAGAGAGAGAAAGCAGGCATCGCCTTGCGCTAAAAAGACCTCGCTTTTATACCGAGTATCTTTAATGATCTTTGACGTACGCGATCGATAAGCAACAGTGCGCTCTAACAAGTTCAGCGCTCTCTCTCTCTCTCTCTCTCTCTCTCTCTCTCTCTTCTTCCCCTGATGCCTTATTCCTCGCTTTTTTTCTGCCTCGCTGACTCGGTTTTGCTTTTTCTCGTATATATACGCTTTCGTCTCCGTCCTTCTCCCCCGAAGGCGGGCCTCCTTTTGCTCTCTGCCTGCAGCTCACCCGACTACGCCGGATTTTTTGCCCGAGATTTCGCCTGCCGGCGGCGTCGGCGGCGGGGGCTTGCAAATACTACTTGCGCAAGAGCGCGCGCGCGCGGCGGCCCTTAGAAATCTTTGGAATATCTCGGAGTCTAATTAATGTCAACGCGAGGCTATAAGCGACGGGCAGCGAGCGGCGCGGCCGTTCCGGAACGTAAACCCGGGCGATGATAAAGTTTCGCAAGTCGCCGGTAAAATTGCCAGTGGGCTCGCGAGAGACTTGAAAGGAGGGAACATTTTTCATTGATATTTTGCGAGAATAAAGTGGGAAGAGGCGAAAGACGCGCTTAATACGCGTAATTTTTATGTTAATTCATTCACCGGTGCTTGCAGTAATAAATAAATAAATAAATAATTTCGAATTTCAATTTTTGTTAAATTTAAGAGTCATTTTTTTCTACTACATAAATTCGAAAAATTAAATTAAATTCGATCAATGTATTCCTTCTTGAAAAAGTCCTTAGTCATTGTTTCATTCCTTTCAAAAGCTACAAAATGAAAACGTCTTAAAACTTGACACTCGGTACACAAACCGTAACGGCGCCGCGAAGAGCAAAACCAAAACCGATGGCAGGAGCAATACTCCAGCGGCGAGGCCAGAAATAGTTTATTAAAACAAACTTGATTTCAATAAATTTTCCCGACGAAAATTGATTCGTTGAAATACGGCCTCCAGAGCGAGCGGAGCGAGAGAGAGAGAGAGCGACGACAAGCCGGGCTTTCTCTCCAGGATGCGCCCGGTTTCATTCATTTTTTCCTCGGCCGAGAGCGGCGCGTTTTTGCTCTGCGAGGGTTGCCCCGTAGCGTATATAGCATATACACAAGCTGCCAGGAGAGACGAGGAGAGAGCGAAGGAGATACGGAGAGAGAGAGAGAAGGAGGAACGTCGCGGCACAACCCCCTTCCAGCGAAACCGGCCCCGCTTGCGCGCTCCCGCTGCTGGGCCAGCATGTGCGTTTACGGTCCCGCCCAGGCTCGCCGGCCAATAGTCATTAGCTGGGCCCATTAAAGTTCCCTCGGCCGCGAGTGCACGCATGTGCGCGCAGCTCGGACGACGAAGCCGACGAAAGAGGAGAAGGCAAAAATAAGGAAGAGCTGCGCAGAAATATTTAAGAGAGAGAGAGGCCCGATGAAGAAAGCTGCAGCTTGGCAGCTTCGGCGGAGGGAGGAGGAGGAGGAGGAGGAGAGAAGGCCCCCGTTCGACTTGCCTTTCCAATTAACTCGGAGGCCTTTTCGAATTCGAGAACTCTTATTCTTTCGACTCGCCCTGGCCACGGTATAACGGGCGCGCCGCTCGTTTTTTTTTTTCAGCGCTTTTTGCTCCCTCGCCAGATTTGTCGATGGTAATATAAATACGCGGAATGGCGCGCGGAGGATGCGCGGCGCGAGGAGGAGAGTAAGCGAGAAAGTAATCGAAGAAGTTATGGAGTGAAATGTTTCTGCGGTAAATGGAGTGTGTAACTCGAGCGAGTTAATTATCGAAAAAGAATGTAGTAGAAGGATTTCGCGTTTTAATGCGCGCGCTTTTTAAGCAGTTTATTTTGCGCTAAAGTACGACGGCGTTTTAGTAATAGTTATAGATTGTACTTCGTGGCGTAAAAATGTTACTCTCGACATTAGAGTTTTCAAGGTGTCTTAGTTGTGCGCAGGACGAAAATCTTACTGATTAAATGTAATTAGTTAAGAACGTTATTTTTATATAACTCTATTTATTTCAGAGCAATTTAACTAATTTGTTTCATAATAAACAGCTACAATAAAATATTTAAAAAAAAATATATTAGAAGATCTTTTCAGTTTTGTAAAATAAAAAAAGTTTAATCCTACGATATTACACGAATATGTCGAGGATTTGTAAAATATTTCACTATTAAATCGTCGAGTACGGTTCTCTAATCTGTCAACATTTATCGTTTAAACTATCAGATTAGTTTAAAAAAAAAAAAAAAAAAAAAAAATTCCGACATTCAAAATCAAGAATCTAAATAAATACGTCCTCCACCGCGCGTCGCCAAAAGTGTCGTAATTCAAATAGCTTCGAAAACAAAAAAAAAAAAAAATAATCTAATCGCAGCCTTCCGCAAACGCGGAAAAGCGATCCAGAATTCGGGCTTTAATCGCTCGACTTTCGCTCTTTCGGCTCCACCTCCTCGGCGTTTACGTAACGTCGCGCATGTACAAGGGGCCTCGTGCGTCTTTGCACCGAGAGCCTCGCACGTGATAGCGCCTCGCTCGCGGCTCACGTCACGTAACGTCGCGGGGCAGCCCGGTCGAGCGACGGGGCGGGAGGGGGGGAGGCAGCAGCGGCAGCAGCACGGAGGAAAGGAAGGGCGCAGGGGCGGATCCTGGAGGCGGCGTTGAAGCCGCCTTCCGCGCTTGCGGGTGTAGCGCGCTCTCTCTCTCCTTGCGCGCCGTGCACGGCAGCGCGCAATCAAACGGCACTACTCTCCTCGTTGTCGCGTCCTCGTTGTCTAATCTACGTGCGTGTATATACCGTATACACGTGCGTCATACGTGCGTGCGCGCGTAATAACTTTCGAGATCGTTCCACCTTGCCGAGCGGCGACGGCGGCGGCGGCAGCGGCGACGCTCAAAGAAAATGCAGGGCCCGCGGATGCCTTTTCCATTCGACTTTTAATATCCTTCGCTTTTAATGACGACGGGAGAGAGAGAGAGAGAGAGAGAGAGAGTTAGATCGGCTTCGCGTCGCTCGAAATGTCGGTAATTTATCGTTCGATGTATATACGGTTTCTGCGGTTTAATGAGACGGTTTCTCGCTTGATGCGTTCATTGTAATTGACTGGAATAGGGCCTCAAACGGTTCTCTCCTTCTATCAACCTGTTTTTTTTGCTTCATTGTCCGGTACCCGGGAAGATTGATCATTTAGTTCTTATCAGTTTTCGTCGAAACAAGGTAATTTGGCGGAGAATGTTAATTGTCTTACCAATCGGGTAATGATCTACTTTATTATACGCGCTTATGCATTTCCCTTAATTGCGTTCGTAAAAAAAAATAATGTACTCCATACCGACTAGTTTATTACACCACAATTTATTGCTCTTGTTAAAACAAACAATTATTCGTCGCTTAACGACAATTTTTTTGCATTTAAACACTGATCCCAAATGAATTAAGCGGCAATTAGTTTTATTTTTCTCTTCACATCCGACACATTCTTTCCGCGCTTTTACGGCATTCCGCGGTTTATTCCTTCGTACGTCATATTTCAAGCGTAATCGCTGCTCCACAAACGTATCTGATCTGATTTTTACATCACCGCACCACGAGCAAGGAGAATATCAGCACTGAGAACTAGTTTAACAACGCGTCGGCTAATTTTCTTCTCATTACACAGCTTTCGATCAGATTATAACAGCGGCGGGGCTTATAATTCCTCCGCTTATACGACACACACCGCGCGAAACGCGCGCGGCAAACAAAAAAAAAAAAAGAGTCGCGGCGCGCGACAAAAGCCGACGGGAGGATGATCGCCTCCTGGCATCGGCCGGGCAGCAACTGCGCGAGTCCAGGACGCATACCGGTGGCAGGCCAACGCCGGCGGACGGACGGACGGACGGATTTCACCTGGCGCGCGCTGCCGGCCAGAGGCTCCCGCTGCGCGACTCGCCGATTATACGTTTCTGTCCATTAATATGCGCCGCTAGAGTGAGAAAGAGCTGCTCCGGGCCCGATGCGTCACCGGGTCGGAGCGCGTATGGTAGGGCCCCGCGAGCGTGTAGTCCTATCATTTATCACGCGCTACCTGCCGCCCGGGCTCCTCTCGCGCCGGGGGAATTAGGCCCCGGTTTTTTTGAGTCGCCAACTTTTCGGAGGAGAGACCGAGAATTGGCGAATGGATGGAGAATGAGATTTGGACTTGGTGTTTTCGCGACGAAATTTCTGGGATTTTTGATGGAAATTTTGCGATTGCGCGACTGAGAAGTACTCTCTGGAGAAGAAAACATTAAAAAGTTATAAAATAACAGCGAAATATTCTAAAATTAATTGCGCGATTCCCTCGCGATAAGATCTAAATAACTTTTTCAGCCGTCAAAAGCCGCGGCTCGCCAAATTTCTTTGAAGAGTCTTTTTTTCGGCGTATCTCGCGGTCGAAAGGGAGAATGAGTCGATAGTCCATCGGGCTGCAAATAAAGCAAAGGAGCAAGAGAGCCGTCGGGAGAGAGAGAGAGAAAAAAATAACCGCGTCCCGGGCTTCCGACGTCCCGAAACGCCTCTTCATCTTTGGGTATACGCGACTTCTCGATCTTGATTCGAAAGCCGAACGAGCTCCCTGCTACGCCGTAAGCCCCGGTCCGGCCGCTGCTTTATGAGCGCTCTCGATGAAATCGAATCGGGGCCCGGTTCGGGGGCCGTTTTATGCGCGCGCGCGCGGCGAGTAGGCGAGTCTAACGACGAGTCCTCCGCGCTCTAACGCTCCTTTAGCGACGAGGAGCAATTACTCCGAGAGCGGGCGCGCTCGTAAGTTATTGCTCGCGGCCGATTAAATCGTCGGACGCGGAGAGAGAGAGATACATATATATATGCGTAAAAGCCCGCGGATGCGTGGACGCGCGCGCGCGCGGAGGCGAGTTTCCCCGAACCGCGGAGTGCGATTACGCGTCTCGTTGAATGTCTTACTCGCGTGTCGTTATGCCAGGTATTTGTAATTTCTTCGCTTGGGATCAAGCCGCGCATTAACGCGATGGATTGGACGGGGGAGTGATTTAACGTTTGTGCGGGTAATGTATTTCCTTATAAGGAATTTAACGAATGGATAATATTTTTCTAATTCTGGTTAATGCATGTCGTGTTGGAAATTTCACGATTTTTTTTAGCCACTTCACTGATAGTTGACCAAATTTGGCCAATCTACGAACAATTCATTAGAAATTATGGCCAAATAATAGCGAAAACTTCCAACGGGGTAGTCGTTCGAGTAATGAAAGAATTGTGTTGGAAATTGTAATTGATATTTGAAATTGAAGCAATCAAATTGGTTTACTAAGGATATTAAATCTGCAGTGTTTTAATACCTTACGAAATTTTTACATTATAAATGTCAAACATTAATATTGGTCTTTTAATGAACTTCAAACCAAAGATAATAAAACGGTTTTTATTTAATTTGACTGTTTTAAATGCTCTCAAAAGATAAAGATAAGAAAATGAATGATGCAGTGTGTCATTTTTTTTTTTCAAAAAATCTTATTAATGAACCGGTCGCTCGACAGAAGCAAAGGCAGTCCTTCGTCGTAACAACTGAATTACTTTCCGCTTTACATAAGCCACACAAAACGCACAAACGCGCGCATCGAAAGTTTCGCAGTCCGTGCATTGTGCGCGCCCGCATTGATTTACGCTGTCAACGTTAAAGCGACGGTTTTCATGGCGCGTTAACCCAGAAGCGGATCCGCGCGGCATTCCTGAGCCGCATAATAACCAAGGCGAAAAAGTCGATCGCCGGTGTGGCTGCGGGGCCGCCTCTCCTAATGAGCTCTCCGAGGAAACCTTGTATAGCGTATACCACGCGGCAGGAATATTAGCGGAGCGCGAGACGCCCGTGTGTATATATACGACGGTGGGACCTGTCCTGGGAGCCTCTCCCGGCTCTCCTTCAAAAGCGCGAGGAGCGGCATACCTGTCTCGGGATTCTTCTGGGCGCGATCTCGCACACTTGTATATACAAGCGCATGCGCGCGCGGAGAGAGTCGCTCGGCATTAATTCCTCCTCGGGACGGTTATACGGCGAGTCCGCGAGTGATTTAGTAACTCGCTTCTTATTTTTCGGGCTCTCTCCCTCCCTCTCTCTCTCTGTCTCTCCTCGCGGGCCTAGAACGGTAGAGAGCGAAAGAGAGCGCGTCAATATGTTAATCTACAAATATAATCCCGCCGTCGAGGGAGTAGCCGTGGAGAATACGCTTCGGAGCCTGAGAGGGACAGGGAAGCGCAGACGAGGAACGAGGTTATTAAGGTCGAATATTCACTCGCTCTCTATGAGGAGAGCCCGGGTTATATGCGCTCGACGTCGTCGTAAATATGAAATATCGAAGGCCCGCTGCTCTCTCTCTCTCTCTCTCTCTCGCGAATATTCGAGGCATATAATACGGGGATCCTTTTTTCTTTGCTCCTGCAAAGGGGCGCCGCGCGGCTCCGGACGGCGGGCTGCATGTGCACCTCCTTCCTTTTTTCGAATGCAAGTCGCCAATTAGGTGGCTTATATTTGTTAGCGATTTTTACGAGGCGCGCCATTGGTGCTCCGAGCCTGCCGGACGACGTCCCTTAACGCGCGAGAGGGAAGCTCTCGTTCGATCTTTTTACGGGTGTCGGCCGTAAGGGTAAGAAGCTCCGAGCGCTCGATCGCGCGTTTATGATCGAGCGGATGCCGATGCCCGCCGCTCTCGTCCGAGGGCCGATTATTGCGCAACGACGTGTTTATGCAAGAGATGCTCTTATGCTGATACCGTCGTTGTGCTTGAAAAATTAAACTTTTCGTACTATCAGGTGATTGGGCTGGTATACTGCTTTTTGGCAAGAGGTAGTGACACTTATTTCATTTCTAAGATACTGCATATTCGATTTTCTAAGTTATGGGAAATTAATGTATAAAAACCGCCCTACTGATTTTCATGTTAATTGAATCCTGGGAATAATTAGAGCTTTTAATACGCGTGTAGAGTCACGCCTGAACATTGATCCGACGGAACATCTGCCCGGGCCTCCTCATAAAAACGATTGGACTTGATAATAAACGAGGCAAAATCAGCCTGCGAGAGAGAGAGCTGCGAGCGGCAAAACCGAAGAAATCCCCGCGAAATGGAAAAAAAGGAAGAAAACGGAGGAACCGAAGCAACAATAACTTACAAGCCAGGCATTTCCTCGAAGTCTAACATGAATCGAGGTGGAAAAGAAAGGGGGACGTTGAACCGAATCTCGAGCAGAGAGCTCTCTCGCAAAGTTCTCTGCGCCCGAGAGCCAAATGAAGAAGAAGAAAAGAAGCGAAGGAAAAAATCGAGGTGGAAGCAGAAAAAAAAACACAGAAAAAAAAAAATTGGAAGACACGAGAGCCGCGAAAGCGAGAAGGATAGACGCGCGCGTATATATACACCGTCTTATAATAAAATAAAAGACAGAAGTCCCTCCGGTTGCGCGGGCGAGAGAGAGAGAGAGAGAGAGACGCAGAGGGAGCTGCTGCGGCTCTCTCCGCGCGCTCGCGCCGTCGAGGATTTTTCGAAAAGGAAATTATAAAAGTCGGACTGGAAATGAGAGGGTCGGCAATAAAGAGGGATGTTTACGAGACATCGGCTCCCGGTGTGCGCGCACAGCCGCCGCACAGCCTCGGGAACGCCGTGACATCCCCCTCTCGGTTGTTTATCGAGTCCAACGGGAATCCGGGAGATAATATCGTGCGCGCATATCGCCTCTGCCGTCTGGGCGAACGTGTGTGCGTGCGCCTGTGTGTGTCTGTGTGTGCGAAACGAGAAGCTACTCGTTCCTTGGCGCGTTCGCTCCTTCGTTATACAAGCCGCGATTCGTCGAAGCAATATCGAGCTTTGTCCTTATTTCGCGTGTAATATTTAAGCGAGAGAGGCGATAGCGCCGCTCTCGACAAATAAGAGTCGCTCGGCTCTCGAGAGAGGAAGGGATTCGGCGCGGGGCAGAAGGAGCCAAAAGGGTTTAGGCGAGCCGGGAGCAAGTTATGAGACGCTGCTCGCGATGCCTATTTGTATTTATATTATTTTTAGATTTTAATTGCGCGAGATAAGGCGGTTTCGTATTGCTGGGATTTTCAGGATTTTTAGTCGGGAGTTTCTGAAGCGGTTCGTGATAAAATATATTAATATTTTGTTGGAACGTGTGCGGTAGATGTGGAAAACATTAATGTTACAAATAAATATATGAATGTATCATAATGAGGGCAGGTTTTGATTTTGGTAAATATAGAATATATTATTGTATATTTAAGAAGTCTAATCGATGTAACATTTATTTCAGTACTTGTCAGAAATTCCTGTCAACGGAAATAAATCAATCAAATGAATTGTATAATGAAGGTTCTCTTGCAGACTTAAAATTCACACGCTCCAGATAATTATTTTGGGATGTAAACAAAAGGCCTGGATGCTTTCATAACATGTAAGAAACTACGTTCAATTATGATTTAAATGAGCTTTTCATTCTTTCTCCAATTTTTAAATTAATTCCAAAAGCACAAACAGCTAATTAGTTAATTAATAAGCTTAATCTTGTATTAACTTGTTCGCAGTACAAACGACCCTGAATATGACAATGGCTCTAATTAAATCCATCATATTATTAGCCAGGCGGTTCTCGTCAAATCAGTTCATATTTCCCCTTGTCAATCTGAATAATGCTCCTAAAATACCTGTGCAACAATGGCGCGCCTATATATTGCCCTCCATTCAGAGTGTCACGTGCAAACGTCTCCGACGACAGCGGAAGAACGTAGAACCGATGCCAGTCGAGTCCGAAGGTGTTTTTTCCTTTTCTTTTTTTCCTTTTCTTCAAAACCCCTTTGTTTCTCCCCGACGACACTTGCACATAATGGAGCGAGAAGCAGAAGGGAAAAGATACTGAAAGTCAAAGAACGCGGAAGTTTATAGACGCTGAGAGAGAGAGAGAGAGAGAGATATTTTTAAAATGACTCGTATAGCTCCGGAATTCTAGACAGACGCGCCACTCGGTACTGATTGCACTTTGTAATGTGAACGGTGTGTTTCAGAATTCGAGCTTGTTTTGTGCTTCTAAAGGCAATATTCAGCGGGAAAGCTTTGTTTTCATGCGCGAAACCTTAACTCGCTATTATGTGGGACAAACTTAAGAAACAAGGTAATAAAATAATTTGAAATAGCATTACAAGTACTTCATGAAAATCGTACCTCCAATATAATATCCGCGTATCCTCGCTCGTAAAGTCGATTATTATCGTTTCATTTACAAATAGCCGATATAAAGAGGTCGATAATTTCTATCGTAAACGCGGGATTCCACTTACGCCTCGTGAAATCAGTAAGAGAAATCGCCAACTACCTACACGCGTAAACGTCGAAGAAATAATTAAGCCACAACTTTCATTATTTCGACTTTTTTTCCCCTCGAATAATTGCGAGTTTCCACTTATTTCGTCCTTTTAATTGCGCTCCATGATATTCGTAATTTTATTACTTTCCGGATATGTTTATTTTACTCGCTTTAAAAAATATATACACCCAGTCCGGCCGTTAAGATAAATAATTAATATTTCTTATTTATTTTTGCCCCAGCGTATTTGCAAACCTGTTCATTATGCCCCCGAGTGATTAAGCAGGTGACTTTCTGGCGCCAATAAATTACAAATTTATGTCTCGTCATGCTGACGTACCTTTTGCAAGCAAGTAGCGCGCTTATTGCCTTTTCTTATTTATATTCTACTTATCTATATCAAGCGCGTAAGACTAGTATCGTCTTCGAATCAATAATGATTGCGTTTTCAGCGCAGCGTTAACAAACTATTTACGAACAGTCATTTCCCATCAAGCTTGACGCATATCTCTCCTTTCGGTTTTGTTTCTCTTTATTTTTTTTTTTCGCATCCGCGCGATCCACCGGAGCCGCCATCGGACTCGGCTCGGCAGCTAAATGCAATTTATTCGGCGCATCGCGATTGCATTCCGCGCGTGATTTTAATTTCGACAGCGAGAAGTCGTTTCGATACATCAAGCCGCGCGGCGAAATGATTGTGCGCTGTGCTGCGGATCCGCGCGCGCGCACGTTTCGACGCGGGGGAAATTAAAAGCTCATTCAAAGCTCTTGACAGTGAATCGGCCAGCGTCTGGATTTCGTGATTTAGGGGATCGCTTTCGAAAGCAATAATTTCCTGCCGTTGCTGCTACCAGCCGAAGCCACAAGTCATTTCCACACCTAACTATTAGGAGGGCCCGAGCGAGAGGCGGAAAGAGAAGGACCAAGAAAAAAAAAACAGAGCGGCCACGGTTAAGTAAAAAGGGATTAAAAACCAGGTGCTGAAGAATCTACGTTTACAGAGGAATGCAAATGAGAGTCCACTCTATCAAAGCCAATACACAAAATAAAAAAAGCATCGCGACAGCTACAGATAGGATATACGTAGAAGCGACGGCCGAGAGACCGGAAGGGGAACCGAAAGTCCGAGTTTGAAAAAGAGCAGCTTGCAGAGCGCGATCGCAGCTGCTCGAGAGAGAGCAAAATTACTATCGTCTGGCCGTCGCATTACCGCGCACATTTAATAACGATAATAACAATGACGCGAGACCCGCGGAGTTTTATATATATATACGAAGCGCGTGTGCGCCGCTGCATTCTCCGAGGGTTTTACGCGGCTTGCGCGCGCGGATCGTGCGGAGTGTGCGAGGGATAAAATAAAGTGCGGAAAATCTCTCAATGCGGCCGGGAAGCCGAACGCTTTTAATGAAATTGATAGTATACGACGTCTGCTGGGTATCGATAAAGTTATGGCTTATTTTCGAGCGGTTTCATCTCGATAACGGGAGCGAAGTAATTGGCTTATTATTTTAAGGGAATTGTATAAAATTTTATACTTTTTAATAAAAGCGGTTATAATTACGATAAAATAAAAAAAATACTCGTGGCAGCGGAGTTAACAAGGTTTGTTTATAAGTTTTAATTGTTTTACCGCTCCAGTTTTACGTAAGAGAAATGCTGCGCAGACAATTTAATTAGCTTATTATTACCAGTAGAAAAGTAATTATAAAATACATTTTGATACAATTTACTTTTATTGCAGTAGCATTTTTCAATTGCGTATTATACGTTTGACTACGTACGTTATCTCTCGCCTTTAAGTTACTTTAATGAAATTTCTCATAAAACATTTCTTCGAACACGTGAAGCGATTACGAGAACTGGCCGCAAGCACCCTATTTTCCAAGGTTAAAAACGAAGAAAAACTCGCGAGCGAGAGAGATTTTCTCTTCACACGTAGGCCTCCTTGTCGATAATTATCCGTTACAGGTATAAACGGTGAACAAAAGCGAAAGAACAAGAAAGAGAGGGAGAGCAAGAGGGGCGAACGAAGCAAATAAGCGACGGCTCGCCGGCCGGCGTCGCGCAACGGGGAACAGAAATGGGAATGAGAATGACGGTTTGATGGACAGGAGGCGTTCTCGAAGGCGTTTCCTAACCTTGCTCTTTCATTCTCTATCTCGTCTGCCGCATGTTCCTACCTCCTTCGGCCGAGTGCCTTCTTCTTCTTCCAACTTTTTTATATTATTCGTAGAATTGTTTCCACAAATTTTCTGCCGGGCTCTGCCTACTTCGAGGGACCCCGAGAGCCGCCGCACTTAAACTTGGTAGTTCGTTTGCCTTATTTTGATTGCTTCCTCTCTCGGCTTTTTGGCCTTCTTATATACTTTGTTGCCGGCGCTCTCGGTCGTTATGAAACTATGTTAATGAAATTTTAAACGTGCTTTTAAGCTTACGCAGTTAGCTAATTATAGGGATTTACATTACTCTGGGACGCTCTTAAATCGTAATACTTAATCGTGACGATCTAATGCACAAAACAATCGTTAGACTGTACCCGTTGCAGTGCATTTGCAGAAACGAATTCGAGGAGACGAACGCTTTCGACAAAGAACTTAGGTGTTGATGGAGCCGAACGGGTTCAACAAGTTCAAATCTTCGCGATCGATCATTCGGCATGTGTTTCGCCGCTGCGGCCAATCTGATCGGGGCGAGAAAAACAGCGGAAAGCCTTGTAGTACAGCGGTACAAAGTGACGTTTCATTTGTAGCCGGGGAAGATGAGAGATGGCCGCGCTCGCAGTCGGGATTCGCCTCCTGACAAATTATCAATAACTTTTCTGTGACTTTCGGCGAAGAAGAAGACTGATGATGCATTCCTCGGACTAAAATTTATTGGTTTGCGCCGCCGCGCTCTCTGGAGGGATAGTTCTCACAATTTCTGAAAAAGTTCAGATGCTTTGGCGTTACTTAATAAACGGAAGATTGTTCAAAAAGTATATTCCATATTATAATAATTACTATACTTAAATTATAAATTTAAATGATTTGAATGTTAGGTATCACGTGATGCTGCTATACAAAATCATTAAGAAATAGTTGGTCGACGCATAATTTTTTTTTTATAAAATATTATTCCGCGCATTGCCACAGTAGATCTTGTAAAAGCAGTAAAACGTCAAGCCCGTATTTGTTTAGCTGAAAAATCACAATACACTTTGTAAAACGTTACCGCGAAATTTATTAAACTAATTAAATTGAAGTTCTTTTCATCTCGGCGGAGGAGCGTCACCTCGATATAAACTACTTACAGGTAACGGCGTCGGTGGCTTAACGAAACTCATAAAAAATAAAAGCAAAAAAGAAAGCAGGACGCCAGGCAGGCGAGGCTCTCTCTCTCTCTCTCCGGCAGTGTCGCCGATCAAGAGGGTCGCAGCTTATTTTTAATTTTACCGCGGCGATAAATTTTCCGGCGAATAAAAAGCCCGCTCTCCCTCTCGCGCGAGGGACGAGCGCGCGCGCCCGCGCGCCTCGGAGAGTTTTGCGCGTCGCTCAAGCTTCACTTTCCGATTGTCAAGAGGAGGCTCGACGCTCCGCTCGCTGGCGAGAGAGAGAGAGAGAGAGAGAGAGAGAGGCCAAAAAGAGAGTATATGAAAAGATGCGGAACGGCTCCCCGCTGTCGGGGAGTCCGCGTCGTCCCCCCGCGGCTCTTCGTCGAGGCGCAGGGCCCCGAAATAATTTATAGGACGGGCATCTGCATCGTAATTGATATTATCCAGCGGCGCGCGAGAGAGAGAGGCCCCCGAGTCCCGTGGCGCTTTCGGCGAGAGAAAAAAAACGAGTTTCCGGTGACTTTTCGTCTTGGAAATTACGCTCCCTCGGCGCTGCGGCGGCGCGGTCTCTTCGTTTCTTTCCTTTTTCGCGCGCCGAGGAAAAAAGGACGTCGCGGAGGGAAGAAAAAGAGGATTCAAGCCGAGAAACTGATTTTTGCGAGGATTAGAGGGCCTCGTTATCGCATGGGAACGTGTCGCGTATTGTTGCGTTTTGTCGGGAATGCGAATTGATTGTGGGAGGTATTTTATCGCGGGGAGATGCATTTTTCAGATTAGGTTAGATTATTACTTATCCGATTGAAATGGGAACAATTAGAGGATTTTTTTTTTAAGCATCTTGGGTATTTTAAATGATTTTTTAATTTATCGCGGAGACTTTAATACTCGCTGTAAATCTTCGTGTAATGCTTCGCATTAAAATGTATCTATTTGAATCTTTTATTCTACTGATTTATCGTCTCAGATGTGCTTTGATATACAGCGGTAATTAAGTCATAATTAATACAAATTATCCGCTTATTTTTCACGATGATTTGTAAATTTAAAAGCTGCAATGCAATTCAAAAGAGGCGAGCTAACTCTCAAAAGTTTCTCGCAGTTAAAATTCTAGAAAACTCGCGGCTCTTTTCGAAAATCACGAGTGGAATTCGTCGAGTAAGATACTGAAACGCACACGGGAAAAGGAGCCGGGTACAAAAAAAAAAAAAGCTGAAAACATGCATGTCCAGCAGCTGAAAAATTCAAAAGTTCTGAAATAATCGCACGGCCGAGGCGGCCTTTGCAGGAGAAGGAAAGAGAGAGAGAGAGAGAGAGAGAGAGAGCGCACCTCATAAACACAATTATCCGCAGAAATGCAAGCGGCCGTGCGGCGCGACTTCGCCGTTACTTTATACGTCTCATGTAAATGAGTCTCGCATAAGGGCTCGTTCGCAGTTAATAAGAGCGAAGAAAATCGCGCGCGGCCGAGGAGAGCGAGCCTCGACGCACACAATTATATGTGTATATATATATATATATATCCGGGTATAATCCGAAACCAGCCATTCGGCGCTGGAATCGATTTAGCGGACGGTAGAATTATCGTGTCAATTATTAATGCTCGCTAGAGAGAGAAAGAGAGAGGTATAAGGATTTCGTTTCTTTGCTCAACCTGATCAACTGCATATCTTGGATTTTACGCGTTTCACGGCGGTCGGCCGGCAAAATAGACGACGCCGAGGAAGTAAGATATGCGAAGCGAATTCATGCCGAACAATATAATGGTCGTTGAGAGGCGAGAGAGAGAGAGAGAGAGAGAGAGAGTCGAGTGCAGAGAGCTAAAAAAGCTGCAACGCCGCCGATCCGAGGCTGCTTCTTGCGCCGCGCGGAGGATCTTAGATTCAACTTGATTATTCGCTTTCGTTCGGCGAAATTCTTAGACAAAGAATATAACATCCGATTAAAAGCACTGGCTTGTTGACGGACGTAAAGATAGCTTTTTAGCTCGGAGGAAGCTTAAATTCTTTGAGCATCGCTCGGGCCGTTTGAAAATAGCTTTTCCCACCTTTCGTTCCAGCGCTTATCCTCCGTCGTTTTTTTTTTCCCCGCTACAAGTTTGCGTTTTTCTGCACTTTTTCTGCGCAAACAAAACTGCGGCTCGCTGCTTGAAACAACGAAAAAGAGAGCTACAAGGAATGAAAGAGAGAGAGAGAGAGAGAGAGAGAGAGAGACAGATGAGAGGTGAAAAAGAGAGAAAAGCGAGCGGAGAAGAGAGGCTCTCTCTCTATGGGCTGCAGTATAATTAAAATACAGCTAAGCCTCCAACCGCGCGGCCGGCTTGTGTGCTGCCGTTTCTCCCCGGTTTCATTCTCCCGGTACTTACTTCTTGTTTTTCTCCTCTCCTTTTTCTCCTCTCGTATCTTTCTCTCGTCATTTTAACGTTCTCTTTTTCTAATAATTAGTATCGAGAGCCCGGAATGCACCGCCTGCTTACGTTACTTTTACGCTATATATTTAGTTTTATACTTGCTGTGGGCTCAAAAGTATCGGGATCGCTCGAAAAGTCTTGCTGTTCTCGAACACTTTAAGAAAATAGTCAAAAAGCATAGTATTATGTAGAATGGATGTAAGGTTACTGGCAGTAAATAATTTGGTGAATCAATAAAAATTTGATTTTTTTAAATTTATATTTATATGTTACGTAGAAATAATTGATCAATTTATAATTATTTCTAATCAAAGTATAGAATTACAAAGTTTCATATTATAAAATTAAAACGTTAAAACAAAGAATAAGAGCATTTTCAATGTTTATATACAGGATACTGTTAAATATAGAACGTAAATGACAAATCATTTATAACAAAAATTGTGATATGATACGGGAAAGGTAAAAAAAAAAAAAGAAATAGTTTTATATACTCTTGAGATCGGATATTCGAGTTAATATTTGCGACTCGCAAGTTGCGAATGATAAATGTCCATGTAATGAGATCGTTATCGTCGCCGCGCTTTACGATACTCAACAGTTTATCGTTGGAGATGAGAAAAAGGAGGTGATCATTTCTCATATGGAACTCGAGGCACACACATATGGCAAGCTGAAATTTTAAAACTCTCGCTATATTTTTCACTTTATAAATTTATTTTTAATTTACAAAAGTTGCTTTAAAAATCGGATATAATAAGTAAAGCTTTTTTAATTTCACATAAAGTTTTCAGTCATATACTTTTAGTATTAAAAAATCGAAACTTCGTTTTATATTTTAGTACATCAATTTTAATTAAAAAACTTAAAATACAACAAAAGTAATAATTTAAACTCTCATCAGGCGGCAAAACCAGTGTTCCACCCGAGGAACTGGAAATATTTTCTAATCAAACCCGGCGTTCCTTAGCCGCCGGCAATAACTGTCAAAAGCCCGTTCGCACTCGCGCGGTGTGTCCGATGCGTGCGCGTCCGGCATTGTGTCCCGGAGCTCATCGGCCGAGCTTTTTCTGCCCCGTCGTCGTCGGCGACGATGCACAAACGATACTTTCGTGTTATATAGCGCGCGAACGACGGATTGCAAATTACTGGTTGCGCGGCGGGGCGGCGCGGCGCGCACACCGCGTCGTCGTCGTCGTCGTCGTCGGCAAATAATTAATATTCATTACGTATTAACGAAGCCATCGTATAAATTACGGGCAGACAGCGGCAACTGCGAGACGTGGAAAGAGAGAGGCGGAGAGAAGGAGAAAGGGGGCGGGAGGGAAAGTACTGCACCGGGGCAAGATTCGGGTTGGTAATGCGAGAAACGCTCGAGTCAGCTGGAGCTTCGGCTGACTCCCGGGAGATGTAGCGGCCTGTACGTCCCTGGTGGTTGGCTGTGCTTTCGTTGTGCCCTTGCTGTTTGGCAGGGAAAATTACTTTCAACTTTTTCGTTTAACATTGTTTTTGGAATAAAGATTGATGATGTGTTTGTGAAAATGTAATTTACAGTTTACGATATTTTATTATATTTAAAGTGTAGATGCACAGATATCTAATCATTTTTATAACGTATTATTAAGGACTTTTAAGTGACAGAACAGAAATTCTTAACATTTTTCGAGAATTTTAAGAATTTAAATTATATAAAACAAATAAAATTTTTAATCATACTTCTCCTTAAAACTATTTTATTTCTTTTAAATATGATTCAACTGCATTCTAGATTCGAAATACTTTTCTAAATAACATTCTTTTTTCTCTCAGTAAAAATATGCAATAACGCAGCTTTAATCGATAACTCCCCAAGCATCCAAAGTATATAAAAGTCTCGACATTCCCATCCGCATTCCTCTAAATTCAATTAAGAAGTTTTACCTCCTTATTTAACGAATTGCAGTTTACTCCAGTCAATATAAGAGACGGAGCGCAATAAAAAGTTCGGAATAGCCCTCTCTCTCTCTCTCTCGACTTCTCCGCGGAGCATATGCGCGCGGGGTATTCCGTCCTAGCCGCGGGATAGTCTTTTCCTTTCTTTCTGCCGTGGCCGCGGCGCAGTCGGGAACGCGATTATTTCATTTTTGATGCCATAAAGAGCCGTTTTATCGCTGCGTTTAAGGGTTATTGTACAATAAAAGTGGCATTATTATCAGTTAGACCGGGTCGCGAAGGGAGCCGAGGAGAAAGAGAGAGAGAGGGCAAAAAGGAGCGAGGAAGCTGCTCGGGGAAGATCGCAAAGGAGGCCGAGGTCGTGAGAAGCACGACTGCACGGACTTTATGACTCGTAAAAGCTCGAGACACCTCGCGCGCGCGCGCGCGCGAGCGCCTCCTCGAGAGCACGTGACACGCGTCGCTCCTTCGTCCGCGCTGCTTTTCCTAGCCGCGGCACGAATATATATCCCTCGCTCTCTTTATCCTTGCCTCGTTATCTATTTGAGCTTTCGTCGTTATTTCGAGAGCGATAGCATTATTTTTTACTTGAATCGGGGCATTTGAATTTTCAGCTTTGTATACTTGGAGATAAAGTTTCTTTGTAAACACAAAAATAAAATACTTAAAGAATTCTAAAACCGAATCCCGAAGCGTGGAATTTATTCACTTCTGATAAAACCGCGTAATAAACGCATCGCTCAAAATGTAACGAATGGCCCACCATAAAATTTCAAGCCAAGTGCAGCTTGAAAATTTGGACTTAGCGTCGTCGTCCTACGCCTAACGAGATCGCGCGTGGAAAAGCAAAGCGGAAGTCGCGCTTGTGTCCCCATTGGCGGGGTGGCGGCTTGTTTGAGATTCGAACGCGAGATACGGGCGTTTAAGGTTTTTGCGGCACGAGGAAAGCAGCAGCCGCGAGCAAACTTCCTTCCAAATCCTGGGCGGAAGTCGATTGTAAATCTCGGCAGTCAGAATGCACGCGCTCGGTTAGGGCCGCGATCTCCTCTCTCTCTCCGTGTGGCGCTTGAGTGTAACAAACTCTGTGCCGCGATAGCGACACGAGAGATTCCCGGGCTCAAATATTTAGATTAGCCCGTGATTTTCACACGGTGTTTACGTTCGCGGAGCGGCCCCGAGCCCCGCCAGGCGCTAACGAGATCCGACATCTTCCCGGATAATCGCGCCTACCGAATTTACTTTCGCGTATACGCTTTTGTGACTTTAGCTAACTTTTTCTTATATAAATTTAGAGCTTTGATTTTGGTTTCGGTGACTTATTTATTTAATCGGGAATCACTTTCTAAACAAACAAAGTTCAAATGTATTATATAAACTTCTACTTCGAAGCGACATTTTCAACATTATTCAAGTTCAATTTCGTTTTTGTTTCAGAAAAGTTTCCCGCAAGAAAGCTCGGACGGAAAGTACAGTTGAGCTGAAGCATCGTTTTTCGGTTTCATCTCCATTTATTACTTCTCAAGGGTAGAAAAAAAAATTGCATTTACACGGACGATAAATCTCGTTGAACTTTTCATTGTCAGTCGACAGTTAGACTCGTCCGCGCTATGCCGAAGCTTATCGGCATCGCGCTCCAGTAGTAGTAGTAGTCGTAGTATAGCAGTAGCAGCAGCAGCAGCTGTCAATTGCATCTCGTCCAGGCCTGCCTGGTCCGAACCAATCACGACGGAGCCGTTCTCGTACCGGAAACCGGAAGCGAAGAAATCTCGTTCGATGGAGCGTGGCTTTTTTCCACTTTTTTCCCGAACCTCGCCCCATCTCTTTCTGTCTCTCTCTCCCTCTCGCTCGTTCCGTATGAAGGTACTAACGTCGCCATATTGGGCTACCCGAACAGAAGCGGGGAGAAGCGAGAGAGAGAGAGAGAGAGAGAGAGACTGGGGAGGATATTGAGAGCGAGTCGGGCATCACGCTGGACATAATTTCCGCCCGACGAGATCGGAATTGCTAATCACGTCACTAACGCCTTCGTATCAGTTGCCGCGTTCAATTCTGGTGGTGGGAATCATTCGCTGAACGTTCGGTTACTGCTTGCTCGGGTTCGCTGAAAAAATTTATCGCGTGTTGCGACTTTAGTCCTTTTCAGAAAAAAAAATCGAATTCAATTAAAATGTGTTCGTAAAAATTACGCCAGGGATTTAAACTTATACAGTGAAAGCCAGTCAATAATGCCACTTTAAATTATTGAAAAAGCAATTGCTGTTCGTTAAATTATAGTGATTTAAATCCTTTATTTACTTTTGCACAAAAAGCACGTTTTCTGATAGGATAATTACAAACGAAATGTTTTATCGCCGTCACTACTATAAAATACCTCCCGCCGGCGAATCTTTTGCAGAGTCTAGAACGCGAGGAATTCCTTCCTGAATTTCAATAGGGGCGACAGCTTCGCCCCGGCCCTTCCTCCTCGGTTCATACCGTCACATACGCGAGAGAGAGCGGAGGGAATATGAGCTTTTTCATTAGCCGTTCCCTCTAAAACGCACTCCGTCAGCCGGCTCGTGGATATTTTTAATTACCATCGCATTCTTTCTGTATCAACCGGCAAATATTTCCCGACGCGTCCTGGAATTGCCACTCTGGAGGACGAAAAGAATTTTATGAAGAACCGAGATTAAAACGGGCTCTTGCGTATGTTTGACAATTCTGCGCAATTATGCAAAAAGCATTTTTTCATTACTCGCGTATGAAAAATTTCCGCTGGAATTTATTAAACCTTTGCAGAGCAGTGTTTTTTTCATTATTACTCGTATTTTTCATCAATAAATCATCAATAAAAGTCTATAGGATCCTGTGTAAGTAACTTGTGGGATTGAGTACCTTAATGATTATCAGATATTTCATACCATCCATGCACATCTAGAAACACTAAAAAATAATTTCAATTTCATCCCGCTCCTCGCTTCCACTCGCGCAAGAATCGAACGACGCAACGCTTTCGCAACGGCGCAGGAGAGAATCGCAAAAGCGTTTTAGCGATTCCAGTCTCACGGGGGAAAGCCCTCGCGGAGCCGGGCACTTTGCGCGTACGAGCCTCGCGCATTGTGTGCACGGGCACTTTGCGCGGATGCGTTATAGTGCCATTCACTTGACGCTGACAGGCCCGCGAGCGCCACCACCGCAGCGGCGGCGGCGGCGCCGATGTCTTCGTTCGAGCGACGCATGCCATTTTTCCGGATCTCGATCTCGCGCGCGGCTCGATCGAGAGGGAAACGCGGGCTTGATTTTTCAAGGGCCGATTTTTCGCTCGTGCTTACGTCGCGTGTATATACCAGTCGGCGCGCGCGTCGACTGACAGGCGAGGCGACGTGGAGAGGAGGATTCTCACGCTTGCTTATGTCGAAGCTTTTTGCGGGGATTACAGGTGCTGATGGGGATGCCGGTGCTTTTAATTATGGTTCGAGTTTTGTTTTACGATTATTGGATCTTATTATATTTTTGAGCTACTTTACGTTGATGTGAATGTAACATTTGATTAAAAATTGTTTTTTTCTGTTTTAAAGCAATGCAACTTTGTATTCGTTTACACATATCTTAAAAGCTTCAACTTCTAAACCGATAAATAAATGAATTATTAGGCTTCATAACATTTGAAAGTTTCTTTTGACTAAACTAACTATTGAAAATTTAACCTTATGTAACATTTTATGTTTTATCTTTAACAATTCATCATGCACAAATCGGACTCGAGTAATGGCAAAATAAAAAGCTTGTGACTTGAAGATAAAAAATTGTTAAATTTTATTGACAGGTTTCAAAATTCTTTAAATATAAGATGCTGTGCAATAATATTTTAGTTCTAGTTTGTCCTGTGACAAAATGGCTAACAAATTCTTAATTATTGTGCTATTAGCTTTTGTAATATATTTTACCAGTACTGCTGCAGTTGTAAGTATTTTATTTTTATAAGAAATATTATTGCATAATGCAGTTTAAATTTATATTTTTGGTACTCTAACTAAGATAATAAAATATTATAATTTATAAAGCGTTGTAGTCAGTAAATATTGTATTATTCATAGTTACTAGAATAAAAGAAACAACTCATTAATTATGTTAAAAAAAGTTGTAAATTCTAGATAAAAAGGTATTGTAAATACTAATATATTACATACATTGTTTTATATTTTAAAGTTCAATTGCGACAAAGTTTTAGTTGTAATTTTGAAAACAAATCTGTTAGTATGTTTAAAAAAGTTTTGTTTCTTTTACCGTTAAGTATTGTTTTTTTGATGCAAATGTAATTATTCTTTGCTTTTTTTTACCATTTAATTTAAAAGATTTAAAATAAAAAATAAGACAAATTGGATAATAATGTGTATGATCGTATTGTATTGTAATAAATTTATTGTATATTGTATACAAATATGGTCAGCATGCTGGTCAAGTAGATTAGTACAGTCATTTTCACATTAGACTAACGTCATTCAGTTTTATTAATACATTTGTCATGTAAGTCATTTGTGTCGTTTGTGTGTTATAGTCTGTTTTATATTTTATCTGTTTACAATACATGTCTATACAAGTCTGGCAGCTTCGTGTGTTAAGTTTTTGTCTTTGTCTTGGTCTAGGTTTTCAATATATGTCCAAGCCCGCTGCTTACAAGTTGTCGGGGAAGCCGAATCGTTACTCGATAGGGGATTCTTTAATAATATCAAATTTATTCGAATCGAGTAAGTAAAAAAAGGCACAAAGAATAATGTTAAAATTTGCTTGCACTTTAGGTGAAAATTATGGACTCTGAAACTCCATATTTGAATCAGGAATATATCGGAAATAAAACTGTTATAGAAAATGTCGTGAAAGTAAATGAAACATATAATAAACTACCTCTTTATTTAGTAGTGGAAAAAGATTGGCCATTGGATACAATAGTAAGTTAATTAAAGCTGTTTTTAAACATAATTTTCTTAAGAACAACAATATTTAATTATTAAAATATAATTAAAGCTGACTACGCAAGTGTATAAGAGGAACAAATGCGGGGAGTATCAATTAGTGAATGTTTATAATACAAGCATTTGCGATCATGCAGATCCACTGTATCCTCACTTACCAACTTTCTTGCTCATATTGACAGCTGGATGCGTAGATGAATGCGTCAAAAAGGTCAGATAAAATTCATGTACATTTTATATTGCAAAATCTAAAACAACATTTTCGAAACAATTTTTCTATTTCAGGGAGAATACTATTTTGTTGATGGTGGACAATTTGATTTCTCTAACGTAGAGCCAGAAAAATATTGTGAAGATGAAAGCGAATTCATGTCTAAAAATAGAATTTTTTCACCTTCGGCTGGATGTGATATATCAAGAGTAATTATTTATTCGAAAAATTGTTAGAAAAATGTTTGGAAAATTATTTTCACGATAATTTTGAAATCAATGTATATCAATAAAGAATAAAGCATAAATCTCCTAATTCGCAGACTGATAATTTTTATGGAGTTTTTTCGGCGGTTCTCGCGATCCCAGCAGCGTAAAAGCGCAAACATCTTAAATTTTGGAGTTGCAGGAACGGGTTTGCCAGCGGTAGTGGAGCGAGCTCCGCTGCCGCTCTAATGTCTCGAAGGGATGCGTTTAATTACGGTTCGAGTTTTGTTTAGCTATTATTGAATCTTAAAAGTTATATTTTCGAGCTACTTACCGTGATGTGAATGTAACGAATGTAGAAATATTACTGTGTATTTAGAACAAATGAAGCGAAGACAAATTTAATTCTGTTAGTTTTCGAAAAGGCCTTGCACATTTGATTGAAATTGTTCTTTTTTTTTTGTTTTTAAACGTTGAAACTTTGTATTCGTTTACACGTATCTTAAGAGCTTCAACTTCTAAACGGATAAATACATGAGTTATTAGACTTGATAACATTTGAAAGTTTCTTTTGACTAAACTAACTTTATTGAAAATTTGTATAAAAAGCTTGAGACTTGAAGATAAAAAATTGTTAAATTTATTCATAACGTTTAAAAATTCTTTAAATGTAAGATGCTGGGCAATAGTATTTTAGTTCTAATTTTTCCTGTGACAAAATGGCTGGCAAATTCTTGATTATTGTGTTATTAGCTTTTGTAATATACTTTACTAGTACTGCTGCCATTGTAAGTAATTTTTAATTTTTTAAGAAATATTATTGCATAATGTAGTTTCAATCTATGTTTTCGGTACTCTAAGTAAGATAATAAAATATTAACATTTATAAACTATTATAGTCAGTAAATGTTATATTAATAGTTACTTGTATGAAATAAAAAAGTCATTAATTATGTTTAAAAAAGTTGTAAATTCTAGATAAAAAGGTATTATAAATTCGAATATATTACATACATTGTTTTACATTTTAAAGTTCAGTTACGACAAAGTTTTAGTTATAATTTTGAAAAGAAAATCTATTAGTACGTTTAAAAAAGTTTTGTTTCTTTTATCGTTAAGCATTATAACACTTTTAAGCAGTAATGATGGAAATGTAAGTATTCTTTCCTTTTTTTGTAAAAAAAAGATCAAAAAATAATGTTTAAAATTGCTTGCACTTTAGGTTAAAATTATCAACTCTGAAACTCAATATATAAATGAGAAATATCTCGGAAAAAATACTATTATAGAAAATGTCGTGAAAGTAAATGAAACATATAATAAACTACCTTTTCGTTTAGTGGTGGAAAAAGATTGGCCATCAGATACCGTAGTAAGTTAATTAGAGCTATTTTTAAAAATAATTTTTTCAAGAACAACAATATTTAATTATTATTATATAATTAAAGCTGAGTACACTAGTATATAAGACGAAAACAGACGGGGAGCGTCAATTCGTGAATATTTATAATATAAGCATTTGCGCTCGTCCAAATCCAGATTTCGCTCCACAGCATCCGCACTTACCAAATTTCGTGCGCATATTGACAGCTAATGGATGCGTCAAAAAGGTTAGATAAAATTCATGTTTATTTTAAATTGCAAAATGTAAAACAACGATTTCCAAATAATTTTTTTATTTCAGGGAGATTACTATTTCGATGACGCTGGACAACTGGACTTCTATAACGCAGAGCCAGAGGAAAATTGTGCGGATGCAATCGAATTCGGTTCTATAAACAGAATTTCTTCACCTTCGGCCGAATGTAGTATATTAAACGTAACTATTTATTCGGTGAACGTTCATAGAAAATTTTTTTCACGATAATCTTGGAATCAATGTGTACTATATCAAAGCAGCGGTCGAATCGAATAAAGCATAAATCTCCTAATTCACAGACTGATAATTTTTATGGAGTTTTCTCGGGCGGTGCTCGCGATCCCGGCAGCGTGAAAGCGCAAACATCTTAAATTCTGGAGTTGCAGGAACGTGTTTGCAGGCGGTAGTGGAGCGAGCTCCGCTGCCGCTCTAATGGCTCGAAGGGATGCTCCTGGCGTAGCAGTCAGGGGGGCGGCGGAGGGAGGAAGGGGGGAGAGCTTTGCACTCAGACGATGCGGTTTCGTGGCCGGTGGCTCGCTTCGTGGACTTTTCGGGGCCGCGGAGTAAGAGAGAGAGAGAGAGAGAGAGAGAGGGAGGGACGGAGGAAGGGCGTCACGCCGAGTGAAGACGGACGTCGCGGCGTTACCATAAATCCCGGGGCTCTCGCCTCCCGCGCCCGGAGCGACGAAGAAGAGGCCAAGCAAGTGCGGACTAACTGCGGCCGACTAACTTTCAGCCCGGCGACAAGTTTGATTACAACGAGCGAGAGCTCGAGCGAGAGCGGGCCCCCGGACTGCGCGAGGAGACTCCGTCTTTCGGAAGTCGAGGCCGCGACCTATGACCAGGATGTCCGCTATACTCTTACCCGCCCCGTCGCTGACGGATTTATTTTTGAGCCAGTAGTTTTTCGAAAGTTTATCATCGTCGGCGAGAAGTGAGTATTTTGGAGGTCGATTAAAAATTTCGACTATTACGATCGTGAAGTTTCTATTCTGCGCAATCGAGCAACCCAATTTTTTTTTTTTGTCAAGGCTGCGTGCCAGAGTTTTTATTAGATATCCTTTTTGCGAGCCACGGCCTCGCAAGATTCCATGACAGAGCTATAATTTTGCATTTCGTAATGACGCGATGCTTTATTGTGCGGACTACCAGATATGTTGACTGTCAGGCAAGAAAAGAAGTCAAATGTATGACCATGACGGACGGTCAACAAATTGGCAGTAACATTGTTGAATAGATGGTAATTCGTTTTGCTTCCCGGACAGACAGTCAAACAAGCGTTTGTTGCCTCGTGTGCTGGAATCTGCGCTAGCTGGACGTCAATAAAATTACCTTACGGAAAGGTGTGCTAACCGATATCCACTTTTCTGCGTAAAGTACAACTTGGAACATTTTTTTCTTGGAATAAGATGATAATATCGGCAAATTTGAGGTTCAAAATGACCAAATAACTAATCTTGTAATACTTTATACAGGTAAATTAAGGTAAATTTCATATAAAATCGAAAACCAGTCGAGTAAAATTTTAATATTATTTAAAATTATTATTCTTTTTATCTTTTATTTTTAATTTAAATTTCAAATTAGATCATCTCGGCCTAATAAGCGAGAAAATAATTTTTTCGACGCAGTAGGCGTAAACTACTATTAAAATTCAAATACTTAGAATTGAGTCTTGTGCCAGGGACACTTATTTAATTTACTTCTACCCAAGATAATTACTTTCGGTAAAGAAATCTCTGCTCAGTCATCATTGGTATGTAATTAAATCATTTTTGCAATTATTGCTTCTGTAATTATAACACCGATTAGTAAAATTCTAAAATAAGTAGTAATAGACGGGGTTAGACAGACAAACCTTTAAACATTCTAAGTTGTATTATTAAATAGAATAATTGTATTATTAAACATTTCGCATCGAGGTTGGATACCGCGGGACCGAAACAAATAAATAAAACCATTACGCCACAATATTTTCTCGCAGCTGTACGCTTCCAACTCCGATCCGCAGTATCAGGCTTCCGCAGCGAAAACAATTCGAAGGAAAAATTCAATTTCCTCCGAAGTAAAAGCCGCTACTCAGCCGGAATAATCAATCGCAATATCAGCTTGAAATTCAATCGATCGTCGTCGATCGGGCTAATCCTCATCCTGAGCCTTCGGCCGCTTCTCATCTCGCAGCGTTTGCCCCTCCCCCCCCCCTGCCGCCCCGTCTCCTCGCGCCGTACGTCGCACATATATACGTTCGGCGCGTTGCTCGAGAAAATGAGCTTTCCAGGCAGCGCCCTCCGACGTTATCATCGGCAGAGAGGCGAGTGGCGCGCGGGGCTCTCCTGAGGGGTAGGAGGGCAGGGAGGAGGGAGGGAGGGCTTAATGGGCCGAGAGATTCTCGCGTATTTCAGGCCCTTACCTTTCGCGCGAAGGTGGCCTGCCCCGGCTGGCGGCGCCTTCTCTCGCGCGCTTATCCGAAGGTATATGCGCCGCTGCCACCTCTCTCTCTCTCTCTCTCCCAAGTATCCGGACTTATGATGGAAACAATTTAGGGGCTTTAGCCTCCGCTGCCGTCCGTGAGGCGAGCACACGTGCGCCCAAGAGAGAGAGAGAGAGAGGGAGTGTGAGAAAAGGTGGAGACTGGAGAGGAGAGCTGCCGGTTGAGAGGAGCGGGAGGAGGGGGCGGGGGGAGGGGGTGAGACTAAGCCGCAATAAGTCGAGGGATGAGCGCGAGATGTGGCCGAATCGTAGCTCGCATACTGATACCGCAGCAGCGGCCTTCTCTCTCTCCTCTTGGGCCACCTTGCCACTGACGCCATATTGCCGAGTGCCGGCGGAACTGTGGCCCCGAGATATTCTCCGAGGAAAAATATCGCCCCTGACCTGGACGGTTTTGTGATGCTGATGCCGCCGCCGCCGCTATCAATAAGCAAAATATTGTTTATGGCGCCTCCGAGAGGTTCTTTTGTGAGCCGGGCAAGTCCTTTTCGGTCTTTGCGAGGTTTTCACTATTATTTTTTATCAAAAATTTTTCTCTCTCTGCAATTTGTAATAAAACGCGGCTTCTGTTTTCGTATCCGATATATATGATATTGGTTTTTTTTATTCAATTTTAGTTTCGGAGTTTTTTTTAAATTTTTTATAGCTTTAATTCACATTTCTCTTGTTGGATCGAGTTATGAATGCAAATAAAAAGTGTTCGTTCATTTATTTGGAAGGATTGATTTTTCCCTTCAAATAACTTTTTAAAATCCAGAAGCAACAACATGTAAGTTCCAGTATTTAATTCTGAAAATTTGTTAATAATGTGTTAGTTAGTACTCGCTCTTCCTCTAAATAATAAATTTGAGGGGCAAAATAAGCAAACGTCTTTTACGAGGTTTTCATAATTGACAATGAGACAGACTTTAACATTGCATAAGCGGCACACCGTCCCAATACCTCCAGACGCCACCTAATGTACAGGTCGAAAAAGGTAAATTCCGAGCCGCCCGAAGGAAAGAAGGAGAGCAGGAGTCGCAGGCCGCAGCGTATCTGCAAAACAGGAGCCTCGCAGCGAGGACTGATTACGTATTTACCAGGAGCGCGGCGGTAGAACGGAAGAGAAAATTTGCCCGGCTGGTTCCGCGGCTCTCCAGCAGCAGCAGCAGCGACGTCTGTGCGACTGTTTGAATTATGCATAGACATGGCTTGCCTACAACGTGTATTGTTTGCCGTATGTACACCGGAGAGAGAGCCTGATTTTCGAGATCTCTCCGCCGCCGCCGCCGCCGCTCGCGGGAGATCCCACGGTTCTGTGTGCACGCACTCGTCTGTGCATATACCGTTGCTCCACGCTAAAATACGCGTTCTGCGCGAATGCGCAATTACCCTCGGCGTCGCTCGTGGTTTTCGAGAATTTTTTATGCAACGAGCGAGCCGCACGTTTTGTATACCGGTTGTGTACGTTGTTCGCGAGACCATTTTTCAAAAACTTCCGCGAATCGAGCCGCGACGCGCGGAACGGGAAAATTTACATTTATATTGTTAAGTAATTTTTAATTTCTGAAAATTTGCCTATTCTTTTTATACTTTTTCTATATTGTTTCAATTGCACATTGTGATGAAAACGTATAATTAAGACTTAAAAATAATGTAAAGGAGCACGAGCAATCAAAAAAAAGAAAAAAAGGGGGGAGGCGATACAGAGGCAGAAATAAAAAAAAATGGAATATAAGATAAAAACAAAAGAAATAGGAGTGTACAGAGAGTAAAGAAACGGAAAATATAAGAGCGAAAGAAAAAGACAAAGAGGCGAAAGGATGGGGGGCGGGGAGGGGAGGGAGGGAGGGAGGGAGCGAGTTGCTGACTACAGGGATGCCACCCTAATTACCTCGGGGCTCGATAAAAAAAAAAAGAAGCCGGAGAAAAAAACGAATTAAAGAAAAGAATGAGGTGGGCCGGGGGTGAGCTGCTCGTGACAGCCACCTAATCGGGGTATTTAAGAGTCTACACTGATCGCCGCTACCTCGTTAAAACGAGGGCGGTTCGGGGAGTACGAGAGAGAGAGAGAGAGCCGGGAGAGAAGGAGAGAGAGTAAGGCCGACGGGGGTCGCCTTATTTTTTCCTGGTGTGATAATGGGCTCGAAAGGATGAAGGAGGAAAACGAAAGCGAAAAAGCATGTCAAACGGCTCGGACGCCTCGCGATTTAGTGCCGCCTTCGGCTTATTTTATATTCCGATGGCTAAATAGTTTACATCTGGGGCTATTACTCGCGCGCAACGGCAACGATAACTCGAATTATTTGTTTACTTTGAAATTTTTTGTGTCTTTGTCTCAGTAAACAGTAGCAACTCTTTCTTGTAATAAAAGTCCCTCTGTTCTCGTTCTTTCATTATCTCCTTTCCGTCTCTCGCGCGGCACCTATTCAAGATTGTCGGACTGCGATCTCGATAATTTATTTATTTAGATGGTAAATGAGAGAAAGAAAAAGTAATCAAGGCTCCGCTAATGGATGGTCGCCTTTCCGCTGTAGCTCAACATGAAAGTGGGAGCGAAAAAGTTCTTTTCTACTTTGCGAGCGCTCGTCTTTCTTTTGTTTCGGTTAATTCTTATATTTTCTCTTAAAGTTACGTTCAGATATCTGAATGTAAATTTATATCTGAAAGTAATTTTTTCGATAATAATTCAAAACAGTATTATATTTGAAAGGAAATGTTAAGATTGTACTTCAAAGGTAAAATTTAGACCGCTTCGGAGATGACTTGTTATTTTCAATGCGCACAACTGAAGGCAGTTTCTTTGTCACGCCTTTATACTCCATTGTACTTTTCATTTCATCTTCTTTCCTTCTCGAAATGGAGGGGCCATCAGATTGCGTTTCAAGGAAATTGAAACATCCAGCGCCTCGAGGAAGAGCAAAACCATGATTTAGGGAACGATTTGAATTATGTGCTCTCCTGCATTAAAGTATTTCACATGCAAAGCTATTTCACATTTTTCCACTTTCATCGCCGCGCTCTTGTTGCTTTCGTCACTTTGAATTTTTCCCCTCCCCGCAATTTAATGAAAAAATTATTCTCGCGATTACCTCTGAAAAAATGTTTAAAACATTTCCTGCCCGTATCTTTCGAATTATACACATTTCCGTCGCGCGGCAAATAATGCAAATTTAACGTAGTTTTTCAAGGCAACGGGAAAAACTGCTTCATTTATCCGTCCGTGACAGACGCGAAACAAGATTATAATAAATTTAACGCTATCATTTCGACTGTTTTATTTATCGACATCAAGCCACACTTAAAAGCCCGCCATTACGACTGCATTCGAAAAAAGCTTCCGCCCCCGTTCCTCCTCCTCGAGCTTGCGCTCGCCTGCTCTCGCCTTATCGAATTGTTTTCCCATTAGTCTCGGTGCGCAGCAGCGGCGGCGGCTGCATCCTGCAGTGCACCGCTGCCGGCGCAATTTGGCCAAATCAAATTTGTCCTCCCGGCGTCGCAGGCTGCGCGCGCTCCGGCTTTATATTATTAAAGCTGCAGCCATGAAAAGCGAATCAAACGAGAGCGCGCGTGGCGTTTCGTAGGAGGAGCGAGAGAGAGAGAAGACGAGAGAGGCAGGTAAAGAGAGAGAGAGAGAGAAGTGCCGGGCGGATGTGTAGCATGCATTATGTATAATACATCACGTTATTGGTTCCCACAGTGATTCCACCCTTGGCAGCCTTATCGCGTGTAGCGAGGCTCGAGGTAGCAGCGCCCGCTACGACCTGGGCCTAGTAAAACATAAGCATCGGAAAACGATAAATAAGGGAAACGTGGCCCGCATGCCAGCCTCTTTCTCCTGCCGTCCTCCTCCGCGTTCTGCGCCTTTTACTCCGTCGCAGCTATACTGCTCCCGCGCAAGCGCCTCGACTCCTCTCTCTCTCTCTCTCTCTCTCTCCGTCCCTCTGTCTCCCGCTGCCTTCCGACGCCATTATCTTCTTTTCTTTACATCTCGCCCGATGTAAACTCATCTTTCTCGCTCGTTTCTTTTTCCCTCTTCCGCTGCCGCCGCTGGGATACGGGCACTTTTTTTTTGCGCGAGCGACCGCGCTTGCACACACCGTAATTTGGAATTTGGATTTTTGCGAAACACATATATTTTACGGTATTACGATTTTAAATTTTGGAATTTCGCCGAGGTTTTCTTTGCGACGCGTAATGCCGCGAAATATTGCGCGGTTGCGTAACGCCTTTATATCGCGCAATTTATCTGACCCCCTTTCGAGCGCGGCGTTTGCATGGCGCTAATATATATTGTGCGTAAAATATTTGTTATTGATAGAGAAGTAGCGTGTCTCCGAGGTAAGGAGACATTTCATTTGTTTCTAAATTCGAAGGATGCCATGTTAGCCGGAGGAAAGATTGCAGGCGGCGTAGGCTGGGCATTTTGACACTTGGAAATCTGGCCTGAACAAAGTTGAAGACAGCGATTGATTTAAATCGGACGGTTCGCCTCGCCTTATATTTGTCGCTATTAATCAAGCGTATCGATGAATCAGTGCTCAAATATTTGTTTCCACATAAATAAGTCAGGCGACGAATTAACCTTTTACGGTCCGGACAGTCGATACTCGAAGTTGTCTACCGTAATTCATAAATATTTCCAGGGTGCTTTATATTTTAGTTACCGATACATCCATTTTTACATTAATCTCATTACAATTGTCAAACTCTCGACAAAATTCCGATTTTCAAAAATGTCTTTGAGAATTCTTTTTGCAAGTATAAATAAGTCACCTGAAAAAAAGATAAATAAATCAAAAGTACATCGAACGACTTAGCTAACGGTATATTTGATATAGTGCGAATCGCAATAAAAAGTTGCAAAGTGCCATTCGATCAAAAAAACCCAAAACTTGCCGAGCCCCCCCCCGCGAACTTTTGATACAGAAAGCAAACAAAGAACCTCGCCGAAGAGTATAATAAGGCTAAACTCTCAGTCCCCGAGTCAAAAGGACACCTACGCGGCAATAAACCAAGTGAGGAGGACGAGGGACCGAAAAAAAAAAAACTGATCGAAACGCCTGCGATAGAGAGAGAGAGAGAGAGAGAGAGAGAGTTTCGGGTTAGCGGCGACATTCATCACGATATCAAGGCGGCGCCCTCGTTCGCGCATGTTGATACACAATTATGCGCGGCGGCGTGTAGAAGCCGCGAACGTGACGCGGACCGTTCCACGCGCGGGAGAGCAAGAGAGAGAGAGAGAGAAAGAGTGTGATCCATGGCTCCTCCGAGAAGCAAGAGTTAGGGAAATAGCTTCGGATAACTTGTTTGCTCTCGCGCCCGGCTCGCAGCTCTCTCTCGGAATACGAAATTGCCGCCGAAATTGTAAAGGGATGGAGGAGACTGCGGGGGCTGACGTGGCTCGAGGATCTTCGAGCTGTCTCTCTCTCTCTCTCTCCGCAGGCCGCCGACGAAAAACTCGAGATGCTCCGAAGATTTTTCTGCTTACGTTACCACTTTTATATACTTCGTTTCTCGACTTCCTATTTTCTCCGGGAATTTTCGCCCGAAAATCAGTTGTAAATTTTTTAGATTCAGCTGCGCGACTCTGCTGAATCGTCTATTTTTTTTTCTGTTTGCATTGAAATTCCGCAAAAATTTCGGACGGGGGAATGAATTTTGCATCAAAAGCCAGGCTGAAGAGTCCGTGAAAACGAGCAACAATTGACTTACCGAGCCTCGTCGATCTCATTGAAATTCCCGGCAACGAGAAAAAGGAAAAGGAAAAGCAAAATTTGCGTAATTTTTCTCCTTCTCCTTTGGAGTTTAGCCTCCGCATAACATCAATTACTTTATTATTCGTCTTGTTTTCTTTTAGCTCTTAGTTCTCCTCGGCCGCGGCTCCTTCCTCCCTCTCGCCATTGTGTCACGCACGGAGAACACAAGAGAACTCGAGAGAGAGAGAGAGAGAGAGAGAGAGAGAGAGAGAGGGACGGAGCGATCGGCTTGCGGCACGACTTCTCAGAGTTAAATCTCCGGTTCGTTCTCAGATGCAATAAATTCGTCAGGCGCGGGCGTGTGCGACGGCAGGCAGCTTTAGCCGCTACTGCCTCGGCTGCAGCGCGAGTCGAGAGGAACACCCGTAGAAACGAGAATGCGTCGATGAATGCAGAATGGATGGGGATCGAGGGGAATCGCGACGCGCTGAAAGAGGCTCCGGCCAGAAGGAGGAGGCAAAGTTGCGTATGTAAATCGCCGAGACGTTCGCAGGAATATTTGCATGGCCGCGACGTCCCACGGTCTCTCAGCTCTCTCTCTCTCTCTCTCTCTCTCTCTCCCTTCCTCCTTCTCCCCCCTGCGCTGATCTCGCTTGAGAGACGAGATCGAAGCCGAGGACGTGCATTATACGCGAAAAGAGGAGCCGAAGGTGAGACGAAGGGGGGCAAGGAAAAAGGAAGAGCGAGCCAGGCCTCTCCTTGAGAAAAACAATGTGCGTGTTTGTTCTCGATGCGCTCCCGGCGCGCGTTTTTCTTATTCGGTGTCTATGTGTATATGTAAAAGGGAGGAGGCTTTGGAAATTGTTAGCATAATGAATTGACTAAGTTATGTGGCGGCGACGCACAGTAGGATTGTATGCCGTCGGGAAACGCGATGCCTTTCTTTTACGTCCCGACGCGGGTATTGAGCTTTTGAATTTATTTGACGGATCCGAGCAAATGACAATGCTAAACGATTGTTCGAGCCAAATTCTATTTAAATACTTTTTAGAGAATACGACTGCGGGCATTTAATTAGAATGGCTGGTCATTGAAATTGAAAAGACATTCATTATTTATTTTACATTTAATCGCAAACATTCGAATAGAGTCTTCATCTGAATTTCAAATTTAAAAAATTTTTCATTCTTTGAAAATAAATAAGCTGCTTTTATACGAGCCGTACGACATCCGTGAGCTACCAAGAGCATTTAAAAAATAATTTTATATATCCAAGGAAACGTTAGCACGCTCCGATAATTCACAATGTTTTACATTTCCTTTAATACAGCAGAAAATTACAAAGAAACCAAGAACAAGACGGTGGCCCAGGACGGGGTACGCAAAAAAAATTTTAAAAACCGGGAGGAGGGGGGAGGGGGCAGCAGCAGCAGCGAGGTGCGAGCTACTAGCGAACCCGGGCAAGTAGAAAAATGCAGATACGACGAGACGTGAAAACATTTCCTTTACTTATAAAACAAACGGCGCTCTCTCTCCCTCGCGACGCGCTCCGAAAAAAATGCCCGGTCTCTCATTGTAAATTCATGCGGAATACGCGAGAGCACTATAAAAAGAAGTATCTCCGCCGGAATCAAGCGTGAAGCACACACTCGCGCATCAGCAGCGGCAGCAGCGGCGGCAGCAGAAGAAGACGCGGCGCGGAGGAGATGCAACGCGAAAAGGCAGGGCGAGAGAGAGAGAGAGAGAGAGAGAGCAGAGCAGCGGAGAGAAGAAGGTGCGGCGTCGGAGGAGGGAATAAGGGATGAGGCTCGCGCGCCAGCTTAGGAAAGAGGCGGCGCGGTGACACTCTCATTTCGGGGAGAATTTACGGGGCGGCCCCCGTCGCGTGCTTCGCATAGTCAGACCCGCGCGCCGTCCTATATAGCCGCGCGCTCTCTCCGCGCCCTGAGTTAACTGCACGAGTCGCCGGGAGAGAGAGAGAGAGAGAGAGACTGGATCTAACACCTGACCGCTCGGCTTCTCAAATTCATAGGCTTCGGGAGGGAAGCGGGGGCGGTGGGGCTCTCTAGTCGAATGATCGCGTTTGCGGCTTCTTGCCCCGGGCCGCAGAATAACATCTCGGGGAGCGCGGATGGGGCAGCGTTCTCTCTTATTGCGCGGGATCGTTCGTTTTCTTGCGCGGCCTACACAGGACGGCCGAGGGAATTCGCCTCGCGTGCTTTGCTTTTCTTCCGGCTTGCCGGAGACTTTCGGCGCGGGCCGTTTCAACTGGAGCGGAATATTGTTCTGGAATCGGGGAAAGTCGTCGAGGTTGTACTCGGAAGATTGAGAAATTTATTAACGCTGTGGCTATACTTTTGAAGGTAACTCGGTCTTTTTGGAACTGTGTACTTTAGCCCCGAAGGGAAATTATTGAGTCCAATCAGCCATTGAATTTTTGAGCTCTCGTAATTGAATAAAGAACTTAGGAAAGGAGAGAGCGGCAGGCGTGAAAAAGGCAGAACGCTTAAATGATTCTTCATCGCCGTCAAGGGCGAGTGTAACCGTTTCCTTTATTAAAACACGCTCTCTCCTTTGACGAAAGGAGCTTTGATTACACGGTGAATTATATATACGCAAGAAGCGATTACCGAATGAAGTCGGCAGAGGAGCGGCGTGCACGCCCACGTATAGCTTCCAGAATGGCGCAGCGCTCCTCGGACTGTATACACACGATTCCGTGCCGGAGCGAGGAGCCGAGCCGAAGCCATTGCGCCAGGGCATAATGATTGCGTGCCACGGGGCACTGAGCTGCTTTCGTATGTGCACCGAGCGAGGAGGAGGAGGAGGAAGAGCTGAGAGAGAGAGAGAGAGAGAGAGAGAGTCAGACTGTCGGGTGTTGATGTAAGGGTGGCGCGGGGTGGTACCGCGGCGGCGAACTCTCCGTGACCACCTGACAATCCTCCTCATTTTCGCTCCAATGACACTTTCTCACGTTCTCGTGCTTCGCCGCCGTAATGACAATTTTTCAGGCTGATGCCTTTTTGCGTTCTTTGTTTTCTTGGGGAATTATCGAGCTTGTGATCAATAAATATTGCTTTGGAATAAATGCATTGCTTACTGGGGAATTTTTATTTTTCGATTCGTCAATAAAATGCTAACATATTAACTAGAAAGAATACTATAATTCGAAATTTCAAAAAAAAACTTTGAAATTAAATTTACTTGGGCCAAGAAATTTGTTGATTTTACGTTACACATTTTTTAAAATTTTTAATTTATCGTCTGCGTGTCTACCCTTTTTTTTGTAATTAAATGCAAATGTAAAAATCTGTTTCCATAGTTGAAGATTCATGGGGGAGTATAATTCGAACGGTAAACATTGCCACGTCATACTTGCTTTCCAAATCGATAGTCGCCAGACGAGTATTATCCTTCCGATATAAATTTACACAGCTTAGACTTCGTTGGCGCGCAAAGTCTTTCTTTTATACTTGGGTGCGCACGACTAATGCCTCGATCGAGCGGATAATTATATGACAAAATAAAACGAAGAAAAAGAAAATGGAAATGAGCGCCTGTAAATCAAGTATTAGAATATCTGTATTTGCATTCTGAACGAATATCTATAAAGATATTTAACAATGTAAGACGCTCGATCGTTTCGTAAAAAGATTAAACGGGCACATTGATATTTATTCCAGCAATTAAAATTACACTCTCGGAGAAAATAGCCGGGTCATAATTTTTACTTCTATTATCTCCCTCGAACAGCGATAAAATAACAAAGGCTTCTCTATCCCCGAGAAGCATAAAAGCCAGTCCCATGAATTTTTCCAACGAAAATCGCCGGACGCACTTACACCCCTGAAACTTATCAGTAGCGAGCAAGTTGCCCGACAAGTTGCACCGTCTCGGCGCCGGCGCCTCCTCCTCGTCTGGTTACCTCCGACACGCCACTTTCCCAACTCCACTCCTCTCTCTCACCCTCGGCATTAAACGCGTCGTCCGAGGCTCGGCCTCATTCTCTCTCTCCCTCTTACAAAGCAGCAGCGGCAGCAGCAGCAGCAACTCCGCGGCAGCAGAGAGGCTCAGGTGTTGCAGCGGCAGCAGCAGCCGGGACTACTTTGCCTCTTGGTAAATCTTGGGCGGAAACGCGTATGCCTAACGGAAAGTTGCGCCTTGCGCGCGGGAGGGGGAGGGAGGGACCGCCGAGCATTATACGTACAGAGCTGCTGCTACTGCTGCTGCTGCGGAATTTGATGAGGCTTCCGGGCTGACGCGCGCGGATCGCAAGTTTACGGAAAGTTTTACTCGCCCTCGGAGCGGGAGGAAGAGGGAGAGGCTGCGAAAAGACTGCCAAGGAGGAGGATGGAAGAAAGCGCCGAGGCAAAGTCTCTCTCTCTCTCTTTCTCCCTGCCGACGAGCCAAGGGGAAAAGGCGTCGGGGAAAATAGAAAATGAAAAATGAAAATGAATTGGCGGAGCTGAAGTTAAGGCGGGCGGAGGGTGTAGCGAAAATTAAGGTAGGGCTTTGGGATTTGCAGGTGGGGCCGGCTGCGATTATTAAAATAGTGAGCTAAACTTTGACGTCGAGCTTTTTTCGGGTATATAACGCGTTGCGAGATTCAAGTTTTCTCGATCGCTGGGTTAGAAAAGGAGTTTTTTTTTATAAATAAATTGCAGTTGGTAAAGGACGTTTATATTATTAACATTTGTTTGTTTAAACTGGGGATAGCACTTGATACATTTTTTTAAATTGCTTCTGGCGCATTAATCTATATTTACTTTAGAGGACAATAAATCAGGCTCGCAAAAGCGCAAATAACGATTTTGAAATATAATATTGGCTTAAGAAACAACGCTAATCTAAGAAGGTATAACTTGGTTTCTTCCGACTTCACAGTTTCGCATACTCAACGCGCTGAGAAAGGGGTACGAAGGCGCAATTAAATTTCAAGTAATTAAAACCGGCTCTCTTGACAGGGGTTGTTGGGGTAAGTCTCGGAACGAAAGTCTTATAATATACCAGTTATCTGATTAAATTTTTCGAGCGCCTGCATAATTATTAAATTTTCCAAGTTTTGATGTACTTTGCATTCTCAATGATTTCGAAATTATTATGCTACGTGCTACGTAATTATTTTTCTTTTTAACATTACGTGAAATAGTTTTATCTTTTAGTATCGTAAATCTTTTGAAAAATAATACTGCCTCACTAATTTCCCAAGTACTTCTATTCTTGTACATCGAGTCGATCGGCAATTTCCTAATCTCGGCGAGCCTCTTGAACTTGCCAAATATGTCCTTTCTTACTCAGCGAAAAAAAGGAACATTGATCTCCCGGTACTCAAGAGCGACGGAATCAACTGCTTCTGTCTATCTCTTTTGTCTTAAGGCAGCGACTCCCTCTTTCTCGCGTTCCCGTGGATCGACGGAAAGAAGATATCTTCATCCGTATCAATTACTCAGCGATTAGATGGACGAAGATACCGAGTCGTGACTCGTACACGCGGCGGAGCGACAGTTGGGAATCGAAGTGTAGAGCCGCGCGCACATATCTTTCTCGCAAGGAAGAGACATCGGGGAAAGAGAGAGAGCGAGAGAGAGAGAGAGAGAGAATGAGTAAGAGAGAGCGAAGAAAGGGGTAAGGGGGGCTAGTGTGATTGACAGCGACGCCGCTCGTGAGCAGCCCTGATTCTTGAGTGAACGCTGTCACTCGACAGATAAGAAGAGCGCCGGCGAACCGCTTCTCGAATATCTTAATGAGAGGAATCAGGTCGCCACTCGTCGCCTACGGCTCTGTTTCTCTCTCTCTCTCTCTTTCTCTGTCTTTTTTTCTGATCTTCAGCCTTTTAGATCGACGTGTGTATAACGTGTTCTCGCAAAAGCATCATTTTGCCATTGTAAAAAACTTGCACTTGCTCTTCTCTTGTGTCAATTAGAGAAATGCGTTGCGTTTTGTATACGCTGAAAGTTTGAATTACATGGTGATTTTATCAACTTCATTCTCACGTGTCAATATTGAGGCAATATTGATCTACTTCATTTTCAAAAACTATTCATCGCTCGCCAAAAGATTCTGATTTTCCCACAGCCCAGTCACGCGCTAAAAGTCTTTAATTTGGTAAAAACAAAACTGAAATGTAATCCGAAAAAAATTGAAGACTCTAACGAGGCTCGAACTCCGGCGGCACACACAGCTTTCGCTTTCAGGCAAATCATTAAACTCAAAAGATTGGCTGCGCTCGCGCGCATACCGAAGCTCCGCGTTAAACCGAGCAAAATAACCGAAGGATTGTCCTTCAATAATGTCACCTACGGGCAAAAAGGCTCGCCGCCAGTGACGCCGCTCGCAAGAAAGCGAAACTCCGCCTCGCGCGCTCGCGCACACACGCGCGCGCACACGCACACGTAACCCCGTCGTCGGAGCTCTCGAATAAGAAAAAGAAAAGGGTGTACACGAGGCGAAAAGGAGGCCTTTAAGGAGACGCGGGGACATGTAAGACGCGCCGTAATCTTGTCGATCAAACAATTAACAATGCCGCTCGCCCTCTCTCCCTCCCTCTCCCTCTCTCGCTCTCTCTCGGCAAAGAGAGAAAAGAAGGCGAGATCGCGTCGTCCCTCGGGAGCCGGAGCGACTAAAGGAGGAAAAAGGGGGAGAACACCGCCGCCGTCGCCAGATTATCCGGCCGGAGGATGAAACGGAGAACGCCGACGCGTTCTGTTTTACGGTAGCGCAGAGAGCCCGGAGTCTCCTCGAGGAGGTCCGGGCGGAGAACGTCTCCTTCACGCAGTGTCACTCATTAATTATCCGTTAATTAGCTGGCTCTTAATCGCCGCTCTTGCGCCGGACAGAGGGAGGACGACGACGGCGTATATACTCGCCTCGGAGCGGGTTCTCCTAAGCCCAAAAAGAATATGCAAGGCCCTCTCTGTGTTCGTCGATTCTTGTCAAACCGCGAAGGGGAGAGAGAGACTATTGTTTTGCTCGCTTTGCCCGAGCTCGCTTTCCTTGATTATGCTAAATAGATTCTAGGGATTTTTTAATGGCCTCCCCGAGATTCCCTTAAGGACTGCAGATTGAATAGTTCGTTTACCCGCGGAATTTTTTCGAATTGAATATATATTTATCCTTCGATTCAATTTCGTCCGACGGCGCGCTTAATTAGCATTCGATTTATATTATCCGTCGAATACCGCGGAATTAGTTTACAAAAATAAAGTTCCCGCCGCGAAACAACGACGTTGACGCGCGCGCGCGCGCCTCCGCGAAACGCCACATGGAAATCCTCCACAATATGGCCCCCGGTTTGACGCGCCGCCTGTATAACGTATACCTCGTTCGACGAAAAGAAAAGCGCTCGAATTCAAATGTACACGCGCGATAACTCGCGTCGATAAAGCGTAAAAGCTCAGGGGCCGCGACAGTTTCGACAGGCTCTCGCGGTTCCGATCTCCCGGATTTCCATACAGTCGCAAGGAGAGAGAGAGAGCCCTTCTCTCGCCGGGCAATCACTCGCAACGTTTCCTCGCGCTTATCACCGGAGGCGCATCAGTCTGCAGTTTTCTGTTTGGCGTGAAGGACACCGAGAGGCGCGGACTAGTTTCTGGCAAAGGGCGCGGGGGGAGATGGACGCCTAGAGATAGGCGGTCGAGCCGCAAGAAAAGGTAGCCTCTCTCTCTCTCTAGGCGCGCGCGGGAGGAGATCGGAGGGAGAGAGAGAGGAGGCTGATGTATTTATAAGAAGGGAAGGATTTGCATAGGATGCGCGCACAGGAGCACCGACGGCAGCGGCGACGGCGGCGGCGGCAGATCGCCGATAGGGCGGCGCGTCTCGCTGATTCAAAGAGGGCTTTGTGCCATTATACGGCCGCGTGCGCCTCTCCGTCTCCTTTCTCCTCTGCTTTTTCGCGAAAATAAAAGTCGCCTGCCCCGCGCCGCTGGCACCCTTCAACCGGCTCTCGATTCCCATCTATTGGAGCTGCTGCTGCTGCTAAGCTGCTCTCTCTCCTGCGCCGATGGCCTGGGAGAAACGGGAGGTGGAAGGAGGCGACTGCGCGGCTGATTGGCGTTGACTTATGAAGCGATCGGCTTGTGTTAAGGGGAATCAGTGTACGCCGGGAACCTGTAAGGATCTTGCGTTTTTCGACAGCGTGAGCTATTGACGAATTAGTCGCTAAGCGTTTTAATTGTGAACGGTAACATTGCGTGGAAGCTTGAAGCTTTCGAGTTTTAATTCAATTTCACATTTTTGTTATAGAAGAGAAAAATAATTTTGAACGAAATCTTCATTACTTCTTGAATATCGAATATTGAGATACGCTTATAAAGGGCAAAATTATTTATATTAATTAACATCCCGCAAAAAAGAAGTCTTTAACTATATACAATTTTTGTTATTCACATAATATTTGTCAAATCGAAAAGCGAACAAAGGCCCGCAGCTCCGCTTAATTGAATACTAAACGAGGATCCTGAAAAATGCAAATTACATAATTAATCACTTAATCGAACGTCTCTGTCAACGTCGTCCTCCCGGCGTCGTTTCGGGCCCCGAAACAAAAGCCTCGGCTCCTTTCCCACAGCCGGTGTGCAGCGCGGTGCGTGGGACCACCCTCGCGATTCTTCGCTTTACTTTTCCGTCCGTTCCGCGGCGTGCGTACGGGGCCCCCGGATAAATGGGAAGCTCGGACCACCGTGAGGTGCGAATGCAGGCTCTCTGCCTCGCCCTACACCGCTTGATTTAGCGCGCGACGGAGGCGCCAGGCCGGCAGGCGCGCATTTCGATGGCCCCCTCGCGCACGCGCCCGACGCACTGATTGACGACGATGAGACACGTATCGCGGGGCGTCTTATCGGGCACCGGGCATCTCTCCTTCGACTACCTACCGGCTTTGGCGTGCGTCCGTCACGAATTGACGGCCGGAGAGGGAAAGAGAGAGAGAGGCTACTTAGGCCTGATGGCGAATGCGAAAAAGGATTCGCATGCGTTCGCGCCGGGGCCTGACGAGAATGCACGTCGAGGACTTACCGTCTGCCTGAGGCACGCGGGGCTGTAAATAATACGTGCGGGGAGTCGGTTTTTCTTTATTTTTCTAGGCGTGCCTCTCGTACGTTGCGGGACGTTTTTCGCACGAGTGACTGCCCAGGAGTAGTGTTCGTAAAGTTGAAAGTTTAAGACTCGGGGCAATAACACGCGGACTTCTGTTTGGCTGATTCCAGGTTTCGCGGATATTTATTATTAATGTTTAACAGTCTTTTTTGTCTCTTTTGAATTATTTTAAAATACAAATTTTTTTACTTTTTATTTATAGTTTTATTTCGAAAATAAAATAAATATAATTATTTCCAAATTTTCAAATTCTAGGAAAAGAGAAAAATAATGAATTTGTGCATTACTTTCGTAGACTCTTTCATACCACCGCAAAATTATTATAATAATATAATTTAATTGAAATTACTGGAATAAAAATTTTAGGCAATAGTATAAGAATCAAGAGGCGCGATAGCGTGAGTGTGAGTTTCGAACGAATGACCAGCATTCGATGGTCGCTATATGCGTGCCTCTTATACTTTAAAATAGGCATTTTAGTTTAAGGTTTTTTTGAAAAAAATTCTTTTTAAGTATATTTTTAATTTATATGGATGGAATTAGCATTATATATCTATATTTTAAGAATCTTTAATGCAGAAAAAGTTTAATGCAAAAAGATCGACTATTTCTTTATTAAAAAAAATTTCGTGTCTATGATTGCGCGATTTCCTTCTTCATAATTTGTTCAAGATCTGGTTTTTCAGTCAGCCTAGTTCTTTTCATACAGTCGCTTTCCCGTCAGTTTAGTTCTTTTGCTTCAATCGCATCTCTTATCTATATATATTCTATCCACGCATTTGAATTAAAAACACCGGCATTTAAATATTTATTAAAGTTCCGTGATTTATTACAAATTACTATTTTCATGCAGTTATTTTTTAATATATGATCACTTTTAAAAAAAAAATAATTTATAAACAATGCAGAGTTCCAAAATGAATATCTCTTAAAGAGGATCGAATAATTCCTTCTTTTTTTCTCCTCGACAATTTTACTGGGTCGTATCGTAGGCGAAGTCTTTTGCATTTATATCTTTTGGATTTATACGATACATTCAACTAAATACTGGTTTATTGTTTTTCTTCTCACAGTCCATATTTTGGTATTTTGATTAAAAACATAACAATTAAGAATATCAGGGTATAAATATAGTCTATTAGAAAATAACTATACGCTGCAGAAGTGAAGAATTGTCGGAGAGATCTTCAATACCGATCTTCAGGGCTGCACTTAAATACATTCAGTGTGCTAGTTTTTCCGCGAGAGTGTTCAATGCGCCGCTACACCACCTGGCGGCCGCTCTCAGAAACTCTTTCGATAGATTGCAGGCATCTGACATCAACCACTTATTCAACCACTTATTCAATATAAATTCACTTATAACTATAAAGGTGAAAATACGTTACATTTCACTTATTTTGAAGTTAGAGTATTTTTCACTTATTCAGATTTAGAGAGGGTGTAACTCTTTAAAAATTCGTATTAAAACAAAAACCAACAATAAATTATTACATCAAATAAATCAACATTCTTTAGAAATATTTTTCGTGATAAAATTGAAGAACGATATTGCTCTCAATCTTAAACGTCTGTCTTCACTCGTACATTTTCACTTCGACATTGGGTAAAGCGTTTGAAGAAGATATGTAAACTCGTGAGGTCGAAGGTGACTGTCGGAGATGCAAAGACAATGTATGCAAATTCCCTTCCGCTCGGCAAACAGAGAGATCTTCATATCGGCGTCAATCTCAATTTAAAACCCACGATCCCGAGACATTGTCGTCACGAATGAAAAGCAAGCGAGCCGTAAAGATCGTGATGCATTCGTTTATTGTTTCAAGACGAGATAAGAATTTCCGGCAGGAAAAAAATATTTTCGGCCGACGGCAAACGATTCGAGGAAATAAAGTCGGCAGAATTTTTAGCTAGATTCCGAAATCTCGACGAGTCTATTTGTGGATCGTGGAAAGCACTGTTCTTTTCGTCGGGGAGAGTAATTTTATTGATGATTCGTTAAACAATAGTAGGCGGGTGTATGCACAATGCCCAAGTTCGCAAAAGTTACGGCTGGGCGACGATGGTTGATCTAGCGGCCATTAGGCGCTGGTAAACAGAACGATAATTTACCCAGGAGGGAGTAGCTTTTTCCACCATCTATTCTTAGTTTCGATTTTTTGTTTCTTTTTCTTTATCAAGATGTTCCATTATTTCTTCGACCACTTTGTTGAAAATATTTTTGGAAACCTTCGTATACACGGGAAGGGATGAATATTCGCTATAACTTGTCATTCGCTGTATATTTTAATTAAAATTAATTATTCACGAATGAATAAATTCGATTTAAAATTAACAGAAACGAACGTGAACTAATTGAGAATGTCAAAATCAGTATAGTCAGCTCAAAACGGGCAAATAAATTGAAACGATTCGCTAATTTAAATTAAATAAATTCACTTTGAAATCCAGATTGTTTGTTGATATTTAGATTATTACGCCGATATATACCTTCCGCAAAGCGTAAACCAAATAACCGAAATCCGAACGTTCGCGTCGTTCCGCAATTACCCACGTGCTCGCTGTATAATTTCAAGGAGCTTCCCGCCGCGTGTTACTATTTGTATTTATTTTGCGAAAAGCGCGGCTAATCCATTTAATATTTTTCATTACATAAATTGATAGTATTAGAAGAGATGGGCAGCGGCAAAGCTCGGAGAGAGAGAGAGAGAGAGAGGGCCGACTCGTTAAACGCAATAATCAAAACTTATGGCAGCACACGTGTCGCGAATTTCGGGCGGGGGACGACGACGAAAGTCCGAGCGAGGGAGGAGAGAGAGAGAGAGAGAGAAAGCCGGGCGAGGATTCGGCACGTGTTAGTGCAAATCCCCCGGTGGGCCAATCAATGCGTATATACTCGGGGATGCAAGACACGAAAATAAGGCAGTGCTAATAATACAATTTACGCCCTTTTTCACGTCCGCTGCATTTGTGAACGAGCGAAACTTTTGATTAAATACAAATCTTCGTCGCCGTCACTGCCTCTCCGACTTGTCTTCGGAAACTTCTCAAAGGTCACAATAATCGACGGCGACTTCGCGCGCCGTCACCGAGGCGCGAAAACGAGCGACGAAGTCGCCGATCTAATGACTTTTATCGAGGCGGCAGTCAGCCGCACGTAGCCCGGCCCTGTCGAATACAAATCAGCGGCCGATAATGAGGCGGACGGGCGAAAAATAATCCATTCGGAATAGACGAGGTCGGGGACGTGTGTGCATCAGCAGCGAGGGCTCATATACACGCGTTAAATAATCATTGTCGATTCCCGGCGCGGCCGCGGGTTAGCGTTGCATCAGACGCACGGAGCCGTGTGCCAGGAGCTTTCCGCGAAAGGATAAGACGCGGTCTGCATTGCCCGCGAGACAACAAGGTCGAGTGCGCGTCTACGTATCTCTCTCTCTCGGCGTGTAGCGTAACGTCCGCTGTCTGCATCACTTCCGTTCGCCGCGTCAACACACGCCATCCTTGCCCAGACGATTTGTGTGTTGATTAGCTGCGCGCGCGTGTCGATTGTTATGCAGCGTCGCGGGGAGCGCGATGCACTTCTTCTGCACGGGCTTTTTCGATTGAGGTGTATACAGCAGTCGAGGGAAGGTTTCGCTAAATTAACCGCGGAATTATAATTGCAATGAAAATCTTTCGCGCGCTTCGAAATCGCTGAAAATGTGCTTTTGTTCGTTTTATATATATTCGATTAAACTTTCGCGTCGCGGCTTGTCGGTGATATTAATATTTGTAACTGAAATTTAATTATATGTTATATCCGATATTCGCTTTGTGAAATTGAATTTATTAGAGAAATTTGAATATCAATTAATATTTAAACTTTGTAATTAACTACTGTCGGCAGTAGCTAAAATCCTTTCTAACAGATTATAAATGTTCTTTGATCTTCGCTTATTACAAACGCTTATTAGAGAAATTAAGCAATATTATTAAAATTATATTTCATTTCATTATTGTGATAAAAGCAAACAGCCAAATTGCACTAATTAAAAAATACACCTTCTCCCGACTTCCAAAAGCGAACAACACCTTTACAAACTCTCGCAAGTAATCCGGCGCTCGGAAAAAATATAGCACTCGCCTTAATCGGCACGCATCTCCCGGCTAAAATTGGCCATTGCAAAAAGGGACACACACCAGCGGGTCACACAGCCCACGGCGAAGTTTCCACGAGCCGCGAGTACGAGTAGTCCTGCGAGGGACCGCGGGAGAGAGGTTCCAAAAAGGAGAAAGAGACCCGGAGCTGCCTCCCGCTGCTTCGAATACGATCCCACACGTCCGTCTTTCGCGCGTTGCGCGTACGTGCGTACGCAGGCGCGAGGCACTCGCGATAAAGGCAAGCTGTTTCCATTTACATTCCGCTCGTTTTAGTTGCTTGATTATTAGTTCTTGATAAATCCTAAAGCGGCAATTACATCGTTTAATGACCATTGAGCGAGCCGTTGTTTTATAACTTATATTCGCCATATCCAGCGGGATTAAAAGGTAGGATAAATTTGATATTTCGTTCTTTAAAGGCGAAATAATTAAAAAGCGTACTTTTAAATAATATAAAAAGCGTTCTTATTAATTAAAAGCATTACAGTGTATCCTTAGAATGTATAAAATTTGCCCTGACGGTCATAAAAATGACATTAAAGTGCCTGCTTCAAAACCGCCATATATCCAATTACGGAAATCTTGGCATGAGCATTTATATTTTTCTTTTAATTTCCCATCTCTCTCTCTCTCTCTTTCTCTCCCTCTCTCTTCTCCGGTCGCTCGTTCTCTCGCTGCTCCTTTTTCAGCCGTCTCTTTTAAAATGTATTTCTCTGTATATCTTTTTATTTCCTCTTCCTCTCTCTTTCTCTCTCTCTCTCTTGCACTCACAAAGCCGGGGCGCTGCTGCATATCTGCAGACTCGGGGAGAGACACCCATACGGCTCGCGGCCGGCATACCGTCGTCCACTCTAATTTGAATGTAACAACGTTCCGTTCGGCCGCAACCCGATAGCATCTCCGACTGCTCCGGCCGACAGAGAGAAAGAGAGAGAGAGAATCAGAGACAGAAAACGCGTTCCCGCCACCACCCCCTATACACTCGCGGGCGACAGAGAGAAAGAGAAAGAAGGCAAGAGCCCGGGAAACCTGCGCCTGCATGCCGCCCGGACAAAGGGAATATTATTATTGGAGCGGCTAAGCCGTGAAGGACGTGTAGTTGCTCTCCCTTTGAAGTGGCGCGGCTATCTCTCTCCGCTGCTGCCGGCCGACAACGCCGCTGCTCCGCTACTGCCTTGTGTGCACGCTGGCGGCGGCGGCACCCGGCATCGCCGAGAAAAATATACATCCTCTCTCCCTCTCTCCTCCCTCTGTCTCTCGATATCGCCGAGGAAAAATGTGCACATCGGCCATCGGCTATCCGCGGCGTATAACGCTATGTATTACCTTTCGTTTAAGGCCTCGTCGCGCGTGTCGTTCAGGCTGTGCTCCGCCGGGGAATTAAACGCACGTCAATATTGTCGATTGTTCTCCCCGCGTATCGGCGGACGGCTCTCTTGCGAGATTATAAGTCGCCGGCAGAGACAAAAAAAAAACAACTCTTCAAAGGATATGTATTACCCGCTGGTAAATCATTTCGGCTTTTTTTTTCAAGGCTCATTGTGAAAATCTTAATTTATCGCGGGGAAAAATGATTGTTTTATAAAATGTAAACAAACGCTGCTATTTCAAGTAGTATACCGTAAACGCGGAACGTCTGATAAAACGTCAAGCTAAATTTACGATTATTGCAATCTAAACGCTTGATAATGCACCGCTTATCCGAAAGCCATCAACGCCGTCACCTCTCCGGTAAGCCGAGTAACATCAAAACTAAGAGAGCTCGCTCTGCGTTTCGCGTCCCCGGACCTGACCCCCTCACCGTCCTCCGACTCATTGACCGATCAATCAGCCGCGGCTGTCGCGCCGTCGACGTGCGCGCACGCATATGACGTCGTCGTCGCCGCGGCGCACGCAGCCGCGAGCGATTAAGAAGTCGGCTCGCGGACTGCGTTTACGGAATCTATCCTCTAGGACTGGGGGCGCGCGCAGACGGTGACGGGGGCCATCGTCGTCGTCGGCGGTTTGATTGACGGGCGCGCCGCCGCCTCGCGCCATTGGAAATGCTAGACGCGCCGGACGGACTCCTTCCCGGTAGCCGCATGAGGCGAATCCGCAAAATGTCCTCCTTTCCGTGCGGCTGGAGATCGAGAGAGAGAGAGAGAGAGGAGGCAATTGCGAATGCGCCGGCGGACGGCAAGGACGATCCCTTATCTAGCTGGCGCATGCACGCGAGCGAGATTGCCGCCTTCCAGGAAGTCGAGGCTCATGATGCCAAATTACTATAGAAATAGACGCGCTAATCGATGCGCTGGGAAAGTCGCCGCTGCTTACGAGGAGGCGCTTCACCGGTTTCAATTAGTTTTTAATTGAAATTTATATTGAATTTTGAATTGATTTAAAGAAAATAAGCGGCCTCGAGCGAAACGTACACCACATCGTATAGCGCGCTTTTAAAGCAATCCCGCGCAGATTTGTCTCCCGACGCGTCTGCCTCGCGACAGCCGTTACTTCGATAGACGGTGTATACGGAGAAGCGGCCGGCTTCTGGCGTAGAAATAGGAGTTTTGTCTGGCGCATAGACACGGTAATTACCACGTCCGTTAGGCCGGATCTTTGCGGTAAACGGCGACGTCAAAGACGACTCGCGCGAAATGCATCCGGGGACACCTCGAATGCGCCAGACCGTGGATGGAGAGGAAAGAGAGAGAGAGAGAGAGAGAGAGGGAGTGAAGGGGGAATAGGAAAAAAATTGACTATTGTCCCGTTACACCCCGAACGGACGAATCTGACCGCTTTTGGACGATCGACTTTGTTATATTACACTCCATTTCGTTGTTTCTCTGTTCTCGTTTATTCTCGATAAAGGCGCCTCTGCTAGGTCTTTGATCTTTTCCTGTATTTCCCCGGTAGTCTTTTTTCTTCGCTTGATTGAACCCGGGCTTCGTCCGACTCGATACTCCAGCGTTATTAAATTTCATTTTAACTAACGTTTTATGAAACTTTCTTTAGAGAAAATTTGTATTCGCATTTCACCTGTTGCTATGAATTCCCATAAAAAAGATTAACAAGGTTTAAAAAGCAGTAATCCTTCCCTAAATTTACAGGTTAGGTGCAGCTATACATCGATAACGGTGCCAAGTGCGCCGCGGACTCATCGGGGCCACTCCGCGGCAATGATAACAACGGCGCCGAAGAAAAAAAAAGACAGAGAGACGCGAGCATTCCACGGGCATTTTGTCAATCTCGCTTTACCTCTCGGCGGGTGACTATCCCGCGATGACTATCTTCCTGAGCTGCACCGCGGCGCGACCCTCTCTCTCTTTCTCCCGAGAGCAGCGCGCGGTGTTGTGTATTAATCGTCGATACGCATCTCGCCTCCTCTCGATGGGGCACCTCTCTCGCTGCCGCGTCTCTATCGGCCGGGCACTGACGCGGCACGATATATCCGTCCAAATGTGAGAATATTATTAAGCCGGGTCAGAGAAAGAGAGAGAGAGAGAGAGAGAGAGAGGTCGTCGATCGACTCCGGGCCCTTGACAAATAAGCCGTCCGGGGGGGTATATCGCGCTCTCGCCCCCCTCCTCCTCTCCTGCCGAGCGATCCCGAGTTTAATATACCGGTTTCACCTGACGATGAGCTTGCACGAGTGATCCGAGGAATTTATTTTCGAGGTTTTTTGGTCCCCGTAATGCCTTCCTCTTTGTTCGGTTCCGCGTCCCCGTTGCTTCTCTTTTTCTTTTTTCGAGTGCCGAGAGCCAAGTGTGACAAAGTTCCGATAGTATCTCGCGGGTAAGAAAAATCGACTCGAAAACTTGTGAGCCATTTTGAGAGCACGACCGCGAGAGGATCATTTATTAAGAGTTCAGTAGTAGAGGCGTATTTGAGATTGAGAAGAATAGGCTAATGAAAGGCCAGTCGGTTGTATACTGTACGCGAATGTACAGTTAAAGCACTTTAAACCGATACAATCTTTTAGATTAATGACGCGTTTATATTCCTCGAAGGATTTGCGTACTTTCTTCTGGCTCTCGCTAATTTTCGCAATTTTAATCGGCCGTAAATAAGCGCGAAAGGGAAATCCGTTAATTAGAAAAAGAACGAACTTTAAAATCGAGATAACCGAAAATAATTTGATACATCGTCGAAACTCTATATGGGTCCATGAAGACGTTTTATGTGCACCAGTAGAACGAATCGCCTTCGACGAAAAAGGATGATATCTCACGAGGATAATGTTACCGCGCATGCCAGACAGTAAATCTCGGCATTCCCGACGATGACACTTGAGATCGAATCGAAATCCTCGAAAGAAACTCTCCTGGTCCTCTGCCGATCGACTAATGGAGTTAATTTAAGCTGCTCGTACACTCGAGTTATTTATAAAAAAAAAAAAAAATAATTCCCGGGTGCGTTGAAAAAAAAAAAAAAACAAAGATCTCTTATAAATTAAGATTTTAAAGTTCGAGAGAATAAAAAGAGCGGGGCAGAAAAGAGCGCCAAGAGGAAGACGTAAGGAAGCTTAGATCGTTTATTCGGCAACGGCACATACATTTGTTTTGGAGGTGGACATCACTTCGGTTAGCCGTTTTCCGTCACGGGACATTTGCCGCGAAGAAGTGCCGACTACTCACCCCGGGGTCTTTTCGGATCTTTTGCACTTCCGTCGTGCTCGAAAGTTTATTCGAGCGCTCGCGCTCCAGTAAAACGGAAGTAGGCAAATTTGTTTTCGGGGGGCCGAATCGTATTTTAAAAATGCGCGTTAGGGGCGACCGCAATGTTGACACTGAATTTAGTACCCGGGAATGCGTTCTTCAGATTTTTCTTTTTTTTTTCCTAAAATTTAACGATTAAATTTTGGTAAACATTTTTTACTTGTTTAGAAATACTGAATCAACGAGCTTCGGTAAAATGGTTATTATTTACATTAACAATTTCGAAGAAAATCAAGCAACTATTAACCGACAACGATAAAAGGATCCACCGCAATCCCGGGCGAGTAAAAAAAATAGAGAGTAAATCCGAGCGTATAAACCATTTCTTTTCAATAAAAGGCTCATAGCCCGAGTTACGATACGATAAAACAAGTCATTTTCTTTCCGTCCCGCTTCTCGTCCGTCGGTCGCGGCGCTCCAAGTATACAGGAGGACGTCCTCCTCCTCATTTCTTCTCGGAAGAAGTATTATAGGCAAGGAGAGCCGATGACGACGCCGGACGGCCACTCGTAAAACTCGACCACCTGGACCACATGGGTCAGCGCGCGGCTCGCGAAAAATCCCCCTCTGCGACGGGGGCTTTAGTCAGTCGCACGCTTACGCATCTTCTTTCCAGCCGAGGGAGAGAGAGATCCGCACGCGGACGGGCAGCTTTTACGAGCGCATCACGCCAGATTTATACTTACTTAAGAAATCGCTAGTGCACTTTAACCCTGGGTTATGGGTCTCGCGAAAGCCTACCCCGCGAGATATCATCTGGCTTGATGGCCGTACGGCACACCGAGAGCGCGCCGACCCTTTTCTCGCCTTTGCGCGCGCGCTCACTCTCTTTTTCTCGGGATCTCGAGCTGCTGCCTTACCGTTCCCCTTGAGAATGCGCGCTCTTCGAACTCGAATGCTGCTCTCCGAGAGAGAGAGAGAGAGATCTTTAGTGGCGCCTGATTGTTTTTTCGCCTTTAATCAAGCTTTATGGATTGAATAAATTTAATAAGAGAGCCGGGAAGTCAAATTACCGTTATATATTCCAAGTGCTTTATTAACGCTCTCGGCCGATCGAAGCCGTTCTAATTACTTCGGCAAGATGGTTTATACATTAGAAAAAGTAAGCATTCCACGCGGCGGATATATAATAAAAGTGCTCTCGGCTTCGGTGAAAATATCCGCTTTCCTCGCGAAATCAGAGCTCCGCGCGACGCAGCAGGAATTCCGCTCAGCTCGGCCGCGGCGGACGGCGCGCAATTTTTTTCTCCCCCCCACCGAAAACTCGGAGATATTATTAAGCCGAAAAATCAGCGCATAATCTGATGCGCGTGCAGCTCGACTTAATGCCCCCCCTATATGAATAATTTATGCGCGCGCGAGGTATATGTAAGCAGGCAGAGGGAAACGCGAATGTTTTGCTAATTTACGGAGGCGCGCGCGCGAGCGCACTCCGGGCCCGGGCAAAACGAGCACGAAGAAGAAGGAAGACCAAGTCCCCGATATATCCTCCCTCCCTCTCTCTCTCTCGCTCTCGCCTCGTTCCGGATCGGCACGTATGTACAATCGTACGTGTGCAGTTTGCGAGTTATTTAGAAGCTATCGCTTACGGGCAGAGAGGAGGAGGTAGGAGAGCCATTAGCCCCCTGATCGCATTACCGGACTGAGTGGCTAATGGCCGTGGCCGCTCGCGCGCTTTTCCCCGGGCCCGCCCTCTTTCCTCCGATTTTCCCCCGATTTTATAACCCCCCCCGCTGTTACTCTCTTTCCTGCAGATACACGGCCCGACTGTGACTCTTCCCGATAATACTAATTCCGCGCAGACGCCGAATAACGCGCCTCGACTTTTCTACCTCTCTCTTCCTGGGGCTTAATCGCGATCCTCGTTTAACTTCCTCGCCCGCGCGCGCGACCGCAAGATTTAAACTTTCCGCGCGCGCGCGCGCGAAACCGATTCGACAATTCGCTCCTTATACGCAATGGTAAATGGAAGTCGGCGAGTAATAATTAACGGCTATTTTTGGCTCCTCGAAAGAATTTCATTTCCACGCGTTCGCAGGTGGAACGCGCACGCGGGGGAACGCGAGAGCTCTCTCTCGCCCGTCCGTTTATTTCTCTTCCCTCCCTTTCACCCGCGAGTCCTCATGACATTTAACGAACTAAAAAATGGCATCGGCGGCCGGCGCGGCGCGAGAAACGAAAGATTGGACTCCGGCTAACGGCGAGCGCCGAGCCCATATTCAAAAAAGCACTTCGTTTCAGTTATCAGAATTTTCGCGCGGCGGCGGCTCGCAACTGCGACAGGTGGAACAAAACGAAACTCATACACTCGGGCCCGAAGATGCGTCCATTTACCAGAGGGGTGGCTCTCCGGCACGGGAGAGGGGGACGAGAGCGAAAAAACCACCGACCAATCGTCGCAATATACATTCGCGTACAGCATTACACGTGTAGGTAGGCGCGCCATATCGGCGATTATATGCCAAACGCCGAAATCGGTATAGAACGATCATTAATTCCCGGCGCGTAAAAATCAATGAACGGCCCATAAACAACGAGCTTTCGCATCTCTGCGGGCTCTCGGGGTTATATATACACGTACACACACGCGAACGCGCGCGCGCACACAGAGGCCTTGTGCAGGAAACCCGCAGCGACACAGACGCGGCTCGCGGCCGGCGCGCTCGCCCATTTTCCAATTTGCAATTGCGATTCGCGTTTTTAATTATAACGAACACAATGGCGGCCGGCCGTCCGACGCGACCGGGAATGGCATCCGGTCGGTTCCTCCTCCTCCTCCTCTGCCCCCTCGTCCCTCCGCCCGCCGTTCCCTCATCCTCTCTCTCTCTCGGCTCGCGCGGAGCAGCAGCCGCCGTCCGACAGCCGGAGAGTCGGGATATTCCATTTTCACGATAATTATTGTCGTTCGTTTATCTTTCTCTCCCTTTCTGCCGCGCGCTCTCTTTTTGTCTCTCTCCGTTTTCTGCACCGTTGGCGCGCGCGGCTGCTGCTGCTGCATACATGCGAGGGCGAGGCATTTTCGACGGCGGCGGCGAAAAATGCATTCGCTCTGTTTCGAACGAGCTCGTATAGGCGCGCGTTCCCCGGCGAGCGGGCTGCGCTCGCGGAAGCGTAATTAAATTTATTAAGTTATTAATACCGAGTTTATTGATTGAACTGCGTCGCGCGCGATGGAAAAATTTTCTATTTTTTTCGGGAGCCTCGCGCGCGGCCGCGGCTTTTGCCGTCTGCGTGCAATTCCTGAAATTAGTTGTTTTTTCAACGGTGGATTTTTGGTTAAAAACAAATTTAGATCTTCGATCGTTTGCTTATTTTTTTTTCAATAATTTTAGCAAGATGACCTGCTTCGGCAGTTTCATTCAGGTTTTGATAATCGTTACTTTAATTATAATAGGTTAAAATTTTTTGTCCTACATCAGAATCTACGTACAGAAAGAGATATCTTATTTAAATACGAAATTAAGGCTCAAAGAACATAAAAAGCTAATACGAATCCCATCGTAATAAAATCTTCTTAACAGGCACTTCTCTTACGATTAACTCCGACGTCTCAGATCTCCGCGAGATAGTTCGCCGCGCACCGCATTAAGTCCGTGATTCCGACGGCTTGTCAAAATTGAACGATGAAATTCTAATTACGGGGGATTTCATTTCGCGAGAGAGAGAGAGAGAGAGAGAGAGCTCGACACTCTCTCTCCTCCATTCAGCCGCGTATATATACGCGCGCGACGCGTATCCGCGGCCGGATCTCTGTTTCTCCGTCGGTCTTTCGCTCGACGAGTCCGCGATTCCGGCGATGTAACTGCCAAGAGGATGGCCCGATAAAACGCGAGCGCACTCCTCTTCCTCGCTTCGGTTGGGGCGACGAGCTCTCTCTCTCTGTCTCTCTCGGTCTCTCGCAGCTTACGCGCCCGTTAAGAGTTAACGATGTAACGATTATGCCGCCATAATGGATAATCGCTACCGTCGCCGATACCAATCTTTATAACGTCAAACGCCGCGGATATTACGTCCCCGATGCCTGCCCCCGACCTAGAGACGATTCGGATTTTAGCTTTTTCCGCGAGCGGCCCCGGAGAGCGGCGGGGATCAGTCGCGAGAGCGGCTCAGACACGGGTAATTCTCGTTTTTAAAGGATCGGGAACGGAAGTCGTTTGAACGCGATGGGATGTTAATCCTTGGGAATCGAAGATGTACCACTCGGAGAAATTAATATCGGCGCGAAAAAAGAAAGGAGAGTGCCGGTATTAACGAGTGGATCGTCTCGCAGTTAATCTGCTGGAGTTAAATCGAACGAGTTGTCAAGCCAGTGAATAATAAATTAAAAAATTGAATTTTTTTTAAGGAATAACGAATATTTTATTCTTTTTCAGAATTTTAATATGTAATAATTTACATGAATTAATTAGTAATTTACTTATATTTTGTAGTTTTATAGATTTATTAACTAATTTTAAACACGACAATATTTTTATGTCATAATGTTTAAATTAGATTTACACCGTTTAAGTTTCCTGTGTGGTAGTTATTATATAGACATACTAAAAATCTCGCATTTTTAGCTTTATTCTTAATTTTCAATCGTCTGTAATTTAGTTTAAATTGTTATGTAATGTAACGTATAAATAAATCTATTTAAATTTATAAGAATAAAATTGTCATTATAAAACATACTTCCATAAATATAAACATAAGTCAATGTCGAAATGAAAATCAAAGAATAGACGAGCTTTCTTAACGAACAGCCGCGCGAAAAGCAACCTCATTTTCGTCTTCTGTCCGAGATATTCAAAGCTTCCCAGCTGGCCACCGTTCTCCCAGCGACGGTCAAGCCTCTCTTTTTCCATTTCCGCAGTTTCCACTTTGGAGCGGGAGAACGAGGACTTATCCGCCTCCCCCTTATCCTTTCTTTCCGATGTCCCGGTTACACTTGAAGTATACACAACGAGGTAATCCCGCGGGCTCGCCGACGGCGCGGAGTTTCATATAGAGCTCCGCCGCAGCCTCATATACCACGAGGATTTATCACGGGCTAAGTCTCCCGTATATTGCGCTATACCGATCCCGTTCCTTCCTTCGACTACTCGCGCGAGCGTCTCCTTTTTTTCCCCCGGGCTCTCCTCGCCCGTTGCCGATATTGCGCGAGCCGAGCGGCGAGACAAAAATTTTAATCGACCGAAACTTTTCCGCGCGAGAAAAATCTCCGGGGATCTCTACGCGGGCTTACGTCGACTTACACTTTTAAAGAGATTAAATCGAGCTCCGGCCAACGGATGCGCCGGGGACTCGGATGGCAATCATAACATATTAAACTGTCCGGACTCGGTTCTTTCGACTCTTTTTGCTGATCGGCTATCGGAAATCTAGATGCTGGACTAAAATGCGCCGTGTGCCTTCTAACTTTTTACCTTTTCTCGGGAGCTCGTTTATTTTTCTTGTTGAGTCGCAAGTGTATACAGCTGAAAGGCAAAGTGTGATCGGAGGAAAAAGATTAAATTAAATTAATTTCAGCTGGATGAAAAATTTTAGCGAATTTCGTTTATCCTAGAGTCCTTTACTGACGTTTTCATTCCCTTGGAATTTTACGACCTCTTTTCGAGCCTTGCTGCACCAAGAAACGAAAGCCTTTCTATCCGCAAAAGAATTTAGGATTGTTCAACATTTTCTTTCATGTATTTCAGATAATTTTAGGAAAATACTGTTGTTTCGGAAAATTCACTTTTCAAGCCCTCTCCTTCCCGACTCTAAAACTCCGAAGAAAAAAAAAACCTGCCCAATCCGAGAATATCAACGATTCGAATTCGAGTGAATTAAAAGCATTCGTTCGGCCCGAGTCGCCGCGCGTGGGAGGTAAAGAATGGGCTCGCCTTTGCACGTATATACGCTCGAGCTTAGAAAAGCAGGAGAGGACGCATGAGCCGGTACGGCGAGAGAGCGAGAAAGGACGCGAGTAGGCACTTTGTTATTCTAGCTGCGACGAGAGAGTAAGAGAGAGAGAGAGAGAGAGAGTACATCTGAATGGCGAGCGACTCCGAGGATCCATTAATCATGTTTATAGCGGCCCCCGTGTCGCAAGTCACTGTTGCACTTCGTGTAAAAGCGCGGGGCCTACGGCGCCGATTGCGGTTAATGGGGATATCGTTTTCCCGCGATACTCGCGCCCGTTTCGAAACCGGGAGTCGAAGCCGCGAGTCGACGCTCGACGAAGGAGGAAATTTTTATCGGCCGGCTCTCTATGTGTATACCTTTTCCTATTTTACGCCTGAATTCAAGCCCGGGGAATTTACTTTTTTAATTATTTTCAGCAGCTCCGCGGATCCATTAATCTTCCTAATAAGGGGTATTTGTATTCTTGGCTCAAATATCAAACTCGAGCGATAAATAAGTAAAGAATTCCTCAAGAACTTGCCAAAGAAAACTACACACGGCCAGCCCGAGAAAACAAAGAGGGTGGCTTCCGAAAGAATATCGGAACCGTCAACAATTACGGCGTGCGACATTGTTGATTCAATAGAGCATAATATCCAGCCCGAAACAGAGACCCTCGGCGGCGTTGTACTTTCTTACGCGCAGGGGGAAGGGGGAGAAAACCGGCGCGCGGAGACGAAGTAGGGTGGCGGTGGCGGTACCCGCGCCATTGATACCGACATAAATCACAATAGGAATTTGTATTACAGTTGCCGAGAATGGTGGATAGGAAATAAGGAATGTAATAAAGAAAATGGTCGAAGCGGGAAAGTCGCCGGCGCTGCGAGGGAGGGGGGAAGGGGAGTCCGGGCCTTGCTTCTTTAGTCCGAATCTTTAAATCCCTGGCTCAAGGAGACAAAAAGTAAAGAAAAAGGACGTTCCTGCGCTCGCCCTTCCTTATTTCTCCCGCTGCGGACCGGGAGAGTCGTTAATATCGAGCTTGCTTCTTCTCTAAATGCTACTGGCGCCGATTCCGTTTATTTCACGATGGAATTCCGGTTTACGCGCTTCTGCGATATTAGTGGCTAATGTTGGCTTTCGGAATCTTTGACTTATTTCCGAGAATGACGGATCGGCATTCTGTGAATTCCAAAATCTTCGGGGCACAAGGTAAGCATATTATTTTCTGAACTCGTTTTAAAATAATGCTTTCCACCGAGAGAGCTTATTGCTATTTTAAGAAAACAAATTAATTAAGATAACAAACGGCTTTGAATTTAAAATTTTGGCCACGCTTCTTTAGTCGGCTGTTCGATAAGAAGCTTAAAAATTCCGAAGCAACGCTTTCGACGCCATTAAAATTTTTATATCCAATAAAGCAGCTCTTTAATGCACCCTTAGCGAGTTTGAAAAACAATCTCGCTGGCTTTCTAAGCGAAAACGGGCGCAAAGTAGTATTCGAAGGGGGAGGGAAGTTCGGGGGTTGAAAATGCTTTGCATGCGCCGAAGAGCGCAAATGAAACTCGCGCGCTGCTTCTCTCTCTCTCTGTCTTCCAGAACGCATAGCAGAGCGAAAGGAGGTTAGGGGGTGGATCGGTCGGGTGCTGCGCGTCGACAGGGGCGAGTTTCGCCATGGGAGCCTCGCCTAGAGCTCGCGCAGCGAAGAGCGAGAGACGGAGAGGGAGAGGAGCGGGGGGAAGAGAGTTAGTACGAGAGAGAGAGAGAGGAAGGTTTCGGCGCGAGGAATGGGGAATTGTAATGAGCAGCCCGACAGTTACAAATGACAGGACGGAATTCGCGAGAGCGCGCACGATGGTGTGTATAGTGTACGCCCGGTGCAGCTCGACCTAAAGGCACTGTGGTGGAGAGAGGCAGTAGCGCCACTCGGGGAAAACCCCTTTTCTCTCTCGCTCGCCTACGTATAACGTTCCATCTCATTTTCACTCTCTTTCTTCTTGTTTTCGAAGCGTTTTTGCGAGATTGTGCGCGCGCGGCTGCCGCGCTCTGCCTTTTTTTCTCCCCCCTCTCCCCTGCCCCGTAAGTGCCCCGGAGTCGCGAGCTTTCGTTTATTCTCTCTCTCGCTGAGTTGGGCCTTTGCCTTGAATTTCTGGCGTTTTGTTCGCGAGCGAGCTTTCGGTCTCGGGGCTGGGAAATAAATTCCCCGCTTTTTCAAAGCTCTCCGAATTTTCAAGGACTTTTTAACGGGATATATAAGCCGGCGGTTTAATAAATAATTTAATTATTCGCGATTATTAACTTTTAATTTGAATTTGTTACAGGGTCGTAAATTCAGTGTAAATTTTAATTTTCAGGTAAATAATCTTTATAATTTATTAACGGAGATAATTAATATTATATGGCTTAATTATTACAGGTGATACTGTAAAACCATGAAATATTAAGTGAATCAATGAATTGCGAGCGCTTACGCGCGCAGATATTGATTCAAGGATAAAAAATTTATGGAATATCGAATATTCCGCATAATGAACGAGGTATTTTCTGTAATACGTATAAATAATTTATTAACGCTCCCGGCATAAATATCGCCAGCGGCGGGGCTGCGAGTATTGTTGGCGCTCTTTTAAAACTCTTAACGATCCGAATGAACCCCCCTGGCAGGATATCGCGTGTAATTAAAAACCGATCGAAACAAGAGTTAGCCCCCGCAGATTAGCTCGACGGGGCTGACTTTCGGCCCAGCAAATCATCCGCGACTGCATTCTGCTCGTTCGGCTCGCTTCTCGACTTGAACGCGCGGAATTTCGTCTCTCGCGCTCTCCGACTGTTAGTCGCGAGCATGAAACGATAAGGTATGCTGCTAACGATGCTGCCTCGAGTTAATGTGCGGCGGCAGACTGGTACCGCAGGCTGCCGCGCTCACCGGCTCTCCTACCCCGCGGCGGCTCCACCGCGCCCCGGAGATGCACGCGCGCGACTCCGTGGTGGTGTGTGTGTGTACCTTCGAGGAATTTCTGATTGTGCCACCCTGCGAGCCTTCGTTCAGAGAAGTCTCGCGCGTCGCACTTCTGTCTTCCACTATGCAAATTCCTACTTGACGTTTCTCCCCGTTCCTTTGTTTCGTCGTCGGGCTAAATTCGCAAGCTCCGGGTATTCCGCTCATTCGCCGAGCGAGAGAAAGGGGGGAGTCGGGGGCGCGGCTGCGCGGAAAAGAGGATGAGCGTTCATTTCGGGAGATTTTCTTTTTGAATTAACGCCGAATTTTCACTTCCGCGAGGGGTTTTCAGTTCGGCTTTGAGGAGCGGAGCTTAAAATTTCATTCGTCCGTTTTCGAGTGGATTTTTTTTCTTTCTTTAAATATCAAGGTTTAAAAATGAGAAAGTTATAATATAAAATTTTAAGCTTTTTAAAGTATGGCGTTGAATAAATTACAAGGGAGTAATCGCTACCAAAGACATTTATGTTTGTAATCATCCCAAGTGTCACGACGTGTAATTTATATCTAGCTCATTTCAATTCGAAATAATGAAAGATTCTATCTGTATTATTTTTGCGCAGCTTAACGATCTATTAATTTTAATGAATTTTCTTTCAGGGTGTTCAGTGTATCGCAGAGCTAGAAGTAAGAAGAGATGGAACGACGGGTAATACAGAAAATCAAAACTAATGATCATTTTGAAAACAGCTAATTTATTTTGTCAATTCTTCATTGCAATTGCCCCAAAAGGCACGCGTTAACTTACGCTGGACTCCCAGACAACTACCCCTTATCCACTTGATGTCTCCTGTCAATAAATACACATTTGCCGAGCAGCCGGGAATCAGCTGACGGCAAGGACACTAATACCATTAGTCCATAACGCTGCGCTCCCGCTTGCACAAAGATGAAGAGAGAAAGAGCAGGGCAGAGAGAGAGACGATCGCATCGTCCTTTTCGTCCCGGTCCGCGCCTCCGTAGTTCGTGATTTCTGCCGAGTCATGTTACAAATGACTCCTCTGACGGGAACCTCCTTCCATTCTCGTTACCGAAGTGACATAATCGTTCGGGCGTAATGCTCTTGTATTCCACCGCCGCGATATATCCCCGAGAGCGCGAGAGAGCGCGGCGAGATCGATGTCGCGTGTAATGATCTACCGAAGCTTAATGCCATTCTTTTCCTACCTTCCTTTTCTTTTCTCTCTCTCTTCGTCTTTCTCCTCGCGCCCCTTTTTTCTCTCTCCTCTCGCTGCTTGCTTCTCGTTCTCGCCGGAGTGCGACGTACGTGTGTGCAGAGGTCAACGAGTGTCGTGATTAATTATGGACGTCGAAGACAAAAAGGAGGAATTTTAAATGGAAAAATGTTTTTTTTTTGTCTCTTGCTTTTTCAGACGGACTTCGCGTCATGTAGCTTAATAATTTATCGGTCGGTGCGTATACTTTGTACGTACGGTGCCTATTGTCGTTGAACCAAGATAGAAAAGAAAAAACGACATTCAATCTTCGGTTAATGACAGTCGAAATAAATTATTGAAAGATTTATAAAAATTGAAGTCGTTCGTTTATTTAAGACGCAATCAGATGAAACGAAGTGGAACGGTTTTGAAATCAAGTAAATTCAGTTTTTTTTTCCGCTGACTCTCGCGAAGCGTATATATATACATCCATTACGAATCGCAGCAAGGTAAGACCGTTTCCCCGGTCGGCTAATTTTCTGAAGCTTAGCAAGTCTATACATAAAATTAATACCAACGACTGAATTTAGCGCTTCAGCAGCGGAGGCAAAATAAGAAGAGGAGCAGAGCGAGAGAGAGAGAGAGAGAGAGAGCCTCAAAGTAATCAAAGGCGCGCAAACGCGCTGCGAAATAATCTCGTTGCGCTCGGTCGCTCGGCCCTCTCCTGCCCGCGCGCTCTCGGGCTAATCCGCGAGAGCAGCGGCGGCGGCGGCGGAAATCCCTCGGCGGGGTTCGCTCGCGTCATAATTTATGGCAGTATAAGAATGCGGAAGGGTCCCGCGTTGTTTACTGTCCTATGTAGGATTACGGCGGCGCGCGCACTCGTCCATTAATTTGCGCGCGCGCGCGCGCGCGAGCTGCTGCCCCGCGGACTTCGTGTAAACATCGGAGCTGCCGGGGCTATCCCCCGAATGTAAGCAGTACGTATGCGCGCGCGTCCGAGGCGACCAAGACAGAGATATCGCGCCCGACGGACGCGCGCAAAAAAAAAAAGGAGCGCCGCCGCCCGAGCTTTTAAATCTCTCTCTTTTCGAGTCCAAATCCGCAACAAAAGGACGACTTAAGCTCCGAAGTAATTTTTACGCGAAGGCCAGGCCATGGAAGACACGACGCGCGCGACAACCGCCCCTGGCGCAGGCCCCCGTATAAAGAGTAAAGTGCTACAGCGACAGCTCCGAGAGCGCGAAATTGTGAGTTGTGCCTGCGAGCACGTACGCGCAGCTGGACCCCCGGGCTGCCTGCGGTTAATACTGTCAAGTTAGTTTAGGGGGTAGTTTTTTTTTGTCTTTCGCCTATATCTCGCCCCGCTCGAGGAAGGTTTGCCAATCTGAATCGTGAAATATGAAGGCGGAGTTTTAATCTTGGCGCATAAATTTTGTTTAGATTAAATGAATCTTTCTGGGGTAAATAAAAATGAGATAAAGCGTGCTTCGAGGACTAATTGGCTTTCGTCCGTTTCGAATGAGAGTTTATTTTATCGCAAAGTTAAGGCGGGTAAAGTATCCCTTCTCGAAATTGGAAATTAATATCTTATACTCGAGGACATTGGTGAATTTACGAAAAATAATTAAAAACTAAAACTTCTCGAGCTCGAAATCTAAGCGAAAGCTCGCGCAAGACGAGATACGATAAATTTTTAATGAAAAATCTAAAAGGTCTCGTCTGCCATCTTTCCTGAAAAGCGTAGCCCGGGAAGACTCGTCGCTGCAGCGCGCGCTGCACAAAAGTCGCCCCTCTCCCCCCGGAAAATCAATAATCGATCAGCAGAGCGCGCTCGGCGCCGCGCAATAAATCTTTGGCCGCGCTCCTACGAAAAAAAAAAAGAAAAAAGAAAAAAAAAAGAAGAGCAAGAGAGAGAAGAGCCAGCAGCGCCGCTCGGAGAAGGAGAGCGAGAGAGAGAGAGCTGTTTTAAATTATTTACCCTCGCGGCTCCCGAGGCCGCGAGAGGCGGGTGGAGCCTGGAAACGCGCGCGCTGCCCGGCCTCTCTCGTGTGCACTCGGCTTTAAGGCTCGAAAGGCTTAATGACGGCGCGTACCATCTGCGCCCAATCGTGCTTGCTCCGCGGATATGGCGAGAGAGCCTCGCCATGATTCCCCAGTTTCCAGTTTACGATTGCTCGCTCTCTCTCTCTCTCGCTCCCTACTCCGAGACTTGCTCTCGGCCTCCATTAATCACCCCGGCGCGCAACTCTTCTTCCCACTCCGCGAGAAGAGCGGGCCGCTCTTTTCCCCGATAAAGGAGGAAAAGCGCCCGGCTCGCTCTCTCCTTTTTTTTTTCGATACAATAAGTATCGATTTTCCCTCTCGACTCTTTCGCCAAGAGTCCGAGGCTGGAAGATGCCGAAATCTTTATATAGTGCTACACCTTTTATTATCCGGGGGGAGAGGAGAGCTTTTATCCGGCGAAATGATGCTCTGTCATTGTTAAGTCTCCGTTTTTGCGCGAAAATTGGAGAGCGCTGATTCGGGGGTGAAGAAGGTTTAATGAAATTCAGAAATATCATCTATTGGGTGCTCGTCATTCGGGGACTCGCGTTTAATTAATTTATATCAGCTTCTATCTATCCTTTTAACCGCGGATAATAATAAGTTTGCGCGAGTTTCGCGTTAATGTGTACAATTGAGAGTGCAGTTTTAATGAGAAGATAGCGTGATTCAAAACTGTACTGGCGTAAATTAATATTTTGATCGAGGCATCAACGGTACGTTCGGATCGCAATTTTCACGAAACGGTATTATTAGCCGGGATTTATTTCAAAGTATATTTAATTAATTTCAGACACTGCCGCGGTACATTTCCCGTTCAAGTTCGTCAATAACTTCTCTAAAAATCGAAAACATCCGATACCCCGACCCTATATAGTTCAAAACTTTATCATCTGAAATATAACGCGTTACCATTGTTAACGCTACACCTTGTAAACAATGGTAAAGTTTGTTACGCAAAGAAAGTAGCGCTCGCACAATTACCCGGAGACGGTGAAAGTTTGGTTAACAATAAATTACGCAACGACTCGCGGATGCGCCGCAACAGGATAAGAAAGCCGGCGCGTCGACGGGAGAGCGTAGCAGCAACAGCAGCAGCCCGGGAGCTTTATCCTTACTCTCTCTCTCTCTCTCCCGCTTTCTCTTCTTACTTTGGCTGGAGCGCGCGTCGGGAGAGACGATGCGCAAGTATTTTCGCTTTTGCCCCGGTGCGTTGCGCCGCGCCTCGGCAGCATAAATTGAAACAGATGCGAGTTGGCGAGAGTTTTTCGCTGCTTTCATCCCCCCGAGAGAGAGTGAGAGAGAGAGAGAGAGAGAGAGAGAGAGAGCCGGAACGCCACTTTCCCTCCGGTCTCCTCCTACTTCGAGCAACGACTCGGGGCAGGCTTAGCGGTATTGCCGCTAAAGGAGAGAAAAAAAAACGCCGGCAACAAAAAGGGCAGGACCTCGAAGCGGAGGGAACGCCGGGGGGGGGGGGGGGAAGGCGCGCGAATGCTCGTCCGGAAAAAAGCTCGGCGGATATGGCGTAATTACAATTCGACGCTCGAGCAGGTATGCTCTTTTTTTTTCTCCGAGCTGCAGGGAATCGATGAAGTTGCGAGGGAACAGCTTGGTTAAGCTTTGTTTTTCACCTTTTCACGGAAAAAAAATTTCGAGAAGTAAAATCAAAGGGCGCGGTCGCGCCCTGTAGGCAAGTAGGAGTCGTAAGTGCAGACGACGCGGCGGGCCGACCGTTCCCT
>JAWWML010000052.1:18266358-18502981 GCA_035047165.1 Ormyrus rosae | reverse complement strand
CGACATAAATTACATTAATTACATTTACGACGCGTGTCGTGTAGAAATTGAAAATTACGTGTCGTTACCCACCACTGGCGCCGTGTGTGCGCATCATTACAGATGCGAATGCAAGAGGCGCGAATTTTTTAATTTAACTGTACCTCCCGTCAGGGAGGTAGAAATGGCCGTTTTTTCCCCAGGAAAATAATGAAGCCATTTCTGTCCTAGGGCAATAATGAGGCTATTTCTCACCTGTTTTTCATTTTTCACTTGGTTTAGAGTAGAAATTGTTATTTCTTACCATTTTTATAATACGCTCGAAATGCGAAATTTTCTATTAACAACCCTGCTGAAAATGTCTTTAAAAAAGTGATAAAATTAAATTTAAAGGGTTTTAATATGTGTGTTTGCACTCAAAATGACCCTATTTTATAAATTCTTATATAAATGTTTTGTGATACGGAAGGGGAGTGTCAATCAACCCACCGGATCATCGAACTTGATAAAATTAGTTTATCGAATAACAATTTAAAAGCCAGTATGCAGGAAGAGCTTTAATTTGAAAGTAGTTAGATTAAAAAATATTTATACGTTCTAAAGTTATGCTACCTTAAATAATGTTCTTAAAATCTCCTCAAAAATCAACTGGAATAATTTTGGAATGAATGAATATTTTTTAATCTAACTATTCTCAAATTTAAGCTCTTGCTGCACAATTTCTTTTAAACTAATTTAATATTTTTCCGTCAATCAGATCACGAATAAACTGATCAGCCAATCACATCGCGAATAAACTTACTTCACTTTCCAGCCCATCAATTTTTTAAGGAAGGATTTTTGTTCGATAGTCTAAAATTTTTAGTTACGGAGATATTTTGATTTTTTTATAAACACCAATTTCCCCTAGAATTTAAAAAAAAATGTATAACTTTGTTACTAAGGCCCATTTGAATAAACATTGCCTTCTTTTTTTGACTAAGAGATGACCTGCAATTTTACAAACCCAAATTACAAATCATTGATCCAATGAGTTATTAATACTTCCGTTGTAAGTTATAATACATTTTATGTAATTAATACACTTACCGCCATACTCAAAATACTTTTAGTCCAAACAGCTGAAGCCCCTTCTTGCAGTAAAATGAAACTGAAGATAGATAAGAAGAGCTCAGATACTTAAATACAGAGTACATTTAACCTGCACGATAAGATTAAAAACAACCTTGGGTCTGCATTATGAATATTTTATACATTTTTTAAATAATTTATTCATTAAAATATGCATTACATATTTATAACTTTGTTACTCATATCAAACATCTTTTTAAGCAAATATTATACTTTTATAAAATTTATTTACAAATTTATACTTTTTAATTGCACGATAAGATTTAACAAAAATTTTGGGCCTGCATTGTAAATTTTATACATTTCTTTAATAATGTATTCGTTAAAATATACATTGCATGTTTATAATTTTGTTAATTATGACAAACATTTTTAAGCAAATATCATACATTTATAAAATTTATTTCAAATCTATAACTTGTTAATTTATCTGTTTACGTCACTTTCACTTGTTTGTAAGTTAAGTTATCATTTTTGTTATGTCAGTAGGATTACATAATATCAATATAGATATTTTAATCGTGATTTATAATATAAAAAGAAATTCTGTCAGCAAAATACGAATTTTTATAATTGTCAAAATATTAAAAAAAAAATTATTTAAAGAATACATATATATAAGAAATTTAATATGGTCTTAAGAAATTTAAAAATGGGATTTGCTTTACTATTAAGGGTAATAAAAAAAACAAGAACAGAATATGGAATTTTATAAAAATGCTCTTTATTTTTATTTACATGTAGATTCATCAACAATGTCAATAATAATGTAATAATTATTATAATAATTATAAGTAATCGTAATTTTATAATCTAAGTGGCTGCATGCGGTAGATTACACGTTTGTTATTTTATTATTTATTAGTAAATTTCTCTTTTTTCAGAAACGAATGGACAGAGACTACTTAGTAAAATACGCCAAAATGTTTATTTTTTTCTAAAATTACGCTACGGCAAGAATGACAGTGTATCTCAATTATTAGCTCTACGACGCGCTCGCGAAGAATACAGAAGTGTTCATTAGTATTATTTTCTAATATTTTTTTTTTTTTTTAGTGTACATGTTTATCTCATATCAGGAGTCACAAATAATCAGTTTTATTTTATCAGTTTTAATCGAAAAAGTCCTCCGCGCATCAAGCTCGAATACACTTTTCGGCTCGGGATATTGCCCGGTTTCTTGACTCTTCTGATTTAACTCGCAATGTTGCGCAACTTTTATCATCTTTGCTTATATATTTATGTAAATCGCTTTTCTTTACAATAATATTTCCATTTTAATATTCTTTATTACTAAAGCGTATGCATTCCCAGATGAAATAGTGCAAAAATAATGGTGAAAGCAGAAGAGGAGGTGAAATTAAAGAGCGGAAAGTCAAATTTATGATATTTTAGTAAGCAAGGTTAAGTAAACACTGAAGATTTTTTAACAATGTTAACAATGACCAAATAATGTGCGATGCACGACCGAAGTAGAAAGGTTATTTTATTTACAGATGAAAGCAAATACACAGTGATAATGATGCAAATATTGGTATATTTCCGTCACTTGCGAAAGAATGACGTAAATACAATTTATCTTTCACTGAATAATATTATTTAATTGCAAACTTAACAATTGAAGATGTTTTCGGACTTTTTGTTGGATGGGTTCAGGTAACTTTATTATTTCATAAAAATAAGTATTTACTCCATTGGAGTACGATTATAGCTTTCGTTATTTTGAAAATTAACATTTTTTATTTACTTTTATTTATTGCACATTAGCACTTTCGTTTTAATATTTTTTACATTGTGAAATATTCAAAACATTTTTCTTCTTTAGTATTATTAAAGACCAAATAGTAACTAATATTTTAATTCACATATCTTTGTTCTACTTATTAGTTCCTTCGTATTGAAAGCAAATATTAACCAAGACTAAATACTCGCACACTTTAATTATTTTTTTCACAATTCGTAATAAAACATATATTCACGTATCTTAGTAAACTATTTTAGTCTATCACAGTAGGTATAAATATTATTTTCAGAAAAATACATCAATTGAATACATTCTGTAAGCGAATATAAAATTTTGTACGATTGAAATAAAAAATGTTTGATTCAAAATAACAAAAGCTTCGGACTTTGAGTCGGATCGCAAATGCATACAAAGCTTGTAATAGAGCGCGCGAATTATCCGTCGCATGATCGTACATCTATTTGAACTATAAACTGATAGATAGAATAGCACAATTTTTCTATTTCAGTAGCCTGGCCAGCCTGGCTCTCGTTATTAAAAAGTTTTTAGAAAAGTGCAATAAACAATAATCCAAATTTCATGCTCTCGTCTTTCTGTTACAATGTCTTATGTATAATCCCCTTGCATGCCTGATTCGAATCGCTGTCTACTTTATTCTCGCTTGAATCTATTCCTTATTCTCACGGCTTATCAATGTGTTGTTATCCTGCATGCGCGTTTACTCGTCTCTCCTGTGAACTCTCGGTGTTACATACGCGCGCGTTCAGTAAAATGTGATGCTATTATAGGAAAATCTCAGATATGTACACAAGGAATATTTATATTAATGCGGTTACGATTGTTTCACAATACGTGGAAAGTAGGAAGGTATCGATTAGAAATGTAATACTGCTCACGGTTATTCGAAAGAGCGATTGATTACCTTTTTTTTTCAATTTTCTCTTTTATTTATTTTTTTCATTTATAATCTTATGAGAATGGTCCCGAATGTTTAAAAGTAGTCGTATATTACGTACGTCGTTATAAATGTAACACACGATGATCGTAGAAGCCATGGCGTCTAATAGATCCATTTTTTTTTTCGAAATGCGCGCGCGATCATTCGAGGGGAAGAGTATAGGAGATCTAGAAATTTCAACCTCGAACACGAAAGTCTTTTCGTCTTAAATTCATGTTTTTACGTTGACACATCTAAACGATCAAGTTTTTAAAAAGTATATTCGAAAATGAAATCGTTTATATTGATTTATAATAGTACAGTTATCGGAGACGTACACAGTTACTTCTAGCAGCTTTAAGGTACAGTTGATCATATCTTTCAGCAAGTATAAAAATGCATTTAATCGAGTAATTTTGACAACTTTTTGTTTTATCATAATATCATTTTTAATATATAACATTACAACAAAAATTACAACAATCTACATGTAAATCATAAAAAGTTTAACAACTAACTATATTTTTAAAACACTCTAGAATGCAGATTCGAAAAAATCGTATTTACATCGCAAACATCATTAATATGTTTCAATTTCAAAAGACAAAGTTCGTGTTCGAAATTCTTTTATTCATACTTATTGTAGAGGAATCGATCTCTAGATATTTTCTAATTTCATATATTTAATATCGCAATTCTGCTGTTTTATGGTATCATTTTAATCCTTTATTATTTTTTTGAAAAGTTCATTTTTCTATGCCTAATCGATGTCCACCTCAAAACGAGGTCCTATAGAATTATATATGGTAATTGCGCGTCGATCCATCGATCGTAACAGGTACACGACGTAGACGAAGCTGTAGAGATTAGATCCATCGTTTTTTTTGTATATAAAGTAACATGCCCAAAAAGAACTCGGAAAAAGACTTGTATCATCGATTACGGTGATCGATCCTCACGAGAATATTTGTTACCTTTTATAAAGTTTCGATAAAATTTAAAAAATATAATACTTGATGCATCAATGTTATGAATTTACTTAGAATTTCTATTTTGTATCATTGAATTAGATATGACATTTTAATGATATTTTCTTTATTTCAAGCTGGTCCTTTCCACGTACATTTGGCGTAAAGCCTCTCGTTGAGGAGTGATCAAAGAACCCGACATTTTGTGCTGCAAATTATCGACACATTATAATTTATCTTGAAGTACATTTGTTAAAAGTTGATTGTGCCGTTTCTTTCGAATTTTAAGTAAGCGCATTAATCTTTATATAAAACTGTCAAAACATTAAAATTTTCTTACTCAGTCGATCGGAACAGTTGTAATAATAAAGGTAAGATCTATAGTAACGAAATTTAGTTTACTGCAAAAATTTTTTAAAAACTGTCTCGCTAAAATTCTTATTTTGGCTTTTAGATTAAAAAGGTATACAATAATCACTGATTAGTGCAGGTACTTCATAGAGATTTAAAAAAAATTATTCTCATCGGGTATTAAAAAAGAGTGTTGTTATATCAGTTGCTTATCTATTGTTTATTCGTTGTAGAAAAATAAAAGTCTCTAGGCGCGAGATAAGAAAAACGGGGGGTTATTGCTTTTATTAAGAATTTCCCGTCTCGCGCGATCTTTCTGCACTTCATGTATAAACAAGAGAAAAATTTAGTTTTAAAATTCGAAAAGTAGTTCTTAGCGACCTTCGAGTGTGGGATCGACGAATCGATGGCGTTGACATTGACTTGGAAGTGTACGCAATTGGCACTCGACGAGAGTTTATTTTCTTTATCTTTTATAGCTTATATATATTATCATTTGCTTTAAGAATGAAAATTGTTAAGTCTAGTACACCGTTCGAGTTCAAGTTCATATAATATATATATTTATTTTTTTATATATCGTTAACGATTATTCATCTTTTAAATGTGTAATCCTATAGTGCGTAATTATTTCATCATTGCGCAAAAAACCCGAGATTAGCAGTCTCGACGCAAACTGCGACTCGGGGGGCCATCTGTGCATAACAAATAGTGCCTTCGAAGACCCCGTTCAAAAAATTGTTACCGTCACAAGGCGAATGCTTTGCTGGCTTATTTTATGAACTGGTTTTATTTCTGGTTCACATGCTAAAATGGAAAGATTTATACGATGCGCTTACATTGCACATTTGCTAATAGCTTCTTTCTAGAGTTATAACAATTACATATATATTATATAATTTGTAACGAATAACTTGTAATATTTCTCAATATTGTAAACGAGTAACTATTTTTTTAAATTATAACATCATAATTACGTCTATATTTTTCAGTTTAAAGTTGGCAAATTATGAACTTTCATGCGTAACAACATTAGCGTTTACATAAGTAATTCTTGTACGATATATTTTTAGATAAAATAAAATTTGGTATACATTTGATATTACAAACTTGCGTAGAATATAAATATTTTATACTTTTAAGCGGACTATCAAGCGTCAGTATCTGTTTAAATCACTTTAAAGCACCTGATAATATTGCGAATCACATCTGACCAATTAAATTTGCATTATATTTTTCACTTACAATCAGATAAGATAAAAGGCCCCGACAATAATTTAAAGCATTCGCCTTGAGTCGTGATTTCGTGTATATCAATGTAATGAGACAAAACAAGTATGCAGTGCTGTCTGCAAACCACATCATCTCTTACTCTATATTTCCGTCAAATTTATATTTAAATGTCGCCATTAAGGGATAATTTGTAGAAGCAGTGATTTTTAGCATCTTTTACAAATAAACGAAGTCTACTATTATCAATTTATTATTAGGATTAATTTATTTTTCTTGTTACATTTTTAAAAACTTTATTTTTATTCACTTTTAATTATTTTTTTGGTGTTTAAGTTGTAGGTATTAGAAATTGTTATAATATATTTAATACATTTCATTTATTTTCTAAAGATGCCAAAAATCACGATTTTTCAACATCTTTCATGAAAGATGCATACAGCAGCAGCATCTCGAATAAAAGTTTTCAAACTCTCTATGGTACGTTATACGTGGCCTCGAGAAGGCCGTAAGAAAATTTATATATTTTATATTTACGCAGTACATTATCATCGATATTTCTTTATTTTCTTAAGTACAAACAGTATGTAACGTAGAGTAGGCGTTTTATTTTTCTTAATATCTGCTTCTATTTAACGAAAAAGTAGAGATGCTTAATCTCTTAACTGCATTTAGTTTGTTTTTTATATTGTATAAGCCATTTTTCTCTATATTTATATATTGTTGTTTTGTTATGGATTAATTTTTATTTTGTGTACTTCCCGTATACGCGTAGATATGAATATAGAACTTGTATGATATATACGTGTGTTTGGGGATGCCATGATATGAAGTATACGTTTAGTCGTTGATTCGTGAACGAAAGTCTCGAAGAGCACATTCAGATGTGAATATAAGAGCCCTATTAGTTTGTACTCTCTTAAAAAGCTAATTTTGGACGCGCGTCCTTAAAAAATGGGAACCTAATCACTTTCAATAAAAAAACTAATTTTTTAACGCAGTTGTACAAAGAAGATTCAACTAACGACAACTGAATTTCGAAATTGATTTGAGCAGAAATCAGTGCTTTGCACTTTAAAACCATTGCCGCCGAAAAGGTTGTGGGAAAGTTAATCATTTTATTTTTTATTGAAATCCATTTAAAGATCACTTCGTCTTCTAACGAGTCCACAAATACAGATTAAATATATATAGGTAGGTATAATGTATCAAGAAGTTTATCTTTCGAAGATTTTTTTTAAACTCTAACCAATCACCAGTCGATTACCGACCTTTTTTTCACTTTAACATCGTCAGCATTTTTGCATTATTTGTTAATAGTATAAAAAAGAAAAAAATCACAATTCGTTCATTTTAAAAACGAAAGAATCTGTATATCCACAGTATGGGTTAAATCGGGGGCGACGCGCGACTTTTTGGCCGTTATAAAACTTGAGACCGATTAGTTATTCCTCCTGGATGCGAAGATTGAGGAGAGCGACGTCGCCCTCGACTGCCACTATCGCTTCCAGGCGCGCAATTTCCTTAACGACATCTTCTTCAACTGCACCGCTGCATTCATAAGATCCGACTCTCTAGCGTCTTCTCCGTCGGAATGAACTTCCCTTCTCCTCCCAGTCAACAAAGATCGATACCTGACACTCCAGGATGTTGGATCTGATAATGCTTCGGCAACTGGAACTTTCTCCTTGCTGGAGCCAGGTAACGAAACTGATCTACCTACAGAAAATCCTTTGCTCAATCTGTCTAAAGGAGCTGGTAAGAGATGCCTTCTAGGTATGGCTTGTTCTCTATCTCTCAAAATAAATCTACCCAAGGTCTTCCAAAATGCTTGAGTACTGTAGACGTTCTCGTTGTCGCCGAGTACTCGAAATTGGCACTTTCCACTACCCACTGCTCCGGTGCCACCCCATTCAAGTTCTTCCACCAAAGCAAATTTAGTTGGATCTTCCATACGGCGAGCTTTCAACAAAGCTTGAACTAATACATCCTGGGCCGAACTTGTGACTGGCATACGTAGAATTGCATAAGGGATTTCTGGTGACACGTTGTAGACACAAACAAGGAAAGTATCCTCTGCCCAAACGTGAGGAGTCTGTTCTAAATTAGATCCATTTTCACCAAGTTTGGAGTGACCAGCGGTACTTCTGATGGACGCTAACCAGGCTCTGCTGCTTGGATCATCTCCTACGCGTTTAAGAATAAAACGACCCTGACCTGTCCAACTAGCTTGAGCTTGAAGCGGATGTTCCGTAGGATCTAACACTCTTTGAGTTGGAAGTTCATCGCGATCCCGTTTATCCCAACCTTTAGATACTTCTTCTACAAGAATGTATTCATCTACATGATCCGCCGAGATATTTGCTCTTTGCAGAGCCTGCAACATTACATCGTGCGTGGTACTATCCTGAGTAACTTTGAGAACAGTGAAAGGTTCATCCGGTATCACGTGGTAAACCATAAGGAAGAACATGCGACGCTTCAGAGTTACACCGCCAAGACCCGGATCTACAGTTGTAAGCTTTTCCGGTTCTTTGCTGGATGACAAACGCTTTGAAGATTCCTTATGATCTGGGCAACAGGTGTTTAAGTCTAAACTCTCCTCCTCCATTCGCGAGTAGATGAAAAGGGTTGAAAGGGCAAGAGCCTTGTTCTTCATGGAACGTAAGCGAACGTGTCGGTAGCCAGGACGTAAACATTTTAAAGGTAGAATACGTTGTGCTATTGGATGATGAGAGCCAGCATCCATGATGGCGAAACGAAGAAAGGCAAGATCCTTGAACATTACTTGGAAGCAAAACTTTTCATTCCAAATAGGATTCAGGGCATTACTTTGGATGGCTTTAGTCTTGTGTTTGGCGCAGTCTATGGGGATACCAATTAATTCTATCTCAACGTAGGTGCTGGTAAGTAAATTTGTCGGCGATACATATTGACCAGAAATGATGGATAGAGTTAAATGAGCCGAGTGAAGACCATCAAATTCCTTGTCCCATGGATTGAAACGTCTGAAAGAAATTAATTATATTAATAGTAAATTTCGTATAAAATATTACAAGAAAAATTAATCTCCTTGTTTTAATCAATTAAAATTGTTTATAATATTTTCATTACTATAAAGGGCAATACTAATAATGAAAAATCTTTATTAAGACTTAGTCAAAAAAAAAGAAATAGAAAAATAAAAATAAAATTTAGATTTTAGAAATTGTATTATCAGATTATTCGGCAACTGAAATTTACGATACGATCTATGAAACATGCATCAAGCCACAAACGCGCACACTGGTTGAAATGTTACAGATCGCCTCACCTGTACATCATGTGCTTCTTGTCCCACATGACGGAGGGCTTGCGCACATAGCCGCATTGGCCGTTCTGCTCGAACATTGCCGCATTGAGGTGCAATGCTGAATCATCGGTCTGATAATTAAGCGCCACCATTTGTATGCCGAAAGCCCAGAATATCACGGGATTAAAGTTCGAAGAGTCTATTCTCATGCCAGCTGGATAGGTTCTGATCAATTGCGTCTCCGCGTGTGCCAATACTCCTAGGGGCTGCTTTCGGCAGATCTTTTTCGCTGCACTTTCATTTAAAGAGGATGTTTGGAAGCACGCCGGCATTCCTCGCTGTGACCTGCAATACATAATATCAAATAATTTAATGCAATTTAAAATTGTAGAAAAATAATGTGCAATATTATTTAATTAAAAATAATTAGATCATATAGATTTTTTATTAAAAACATTTATGTACCTAAATGGATTTTCCACGGTACTACCACCACTAGCTATAGATGTGGAGGTGGATAGACTTTGTGGTGAACCAGATGACGAACCGGCCATGCCCCCAGTACCAATACCGGCGATACTGTGACGTTGAACTTGGCCAGTATGGGTTGTGTGACGAGATTTCGCGGCTCCAGTTGGTCCGGGCGTTGTGTTGAGACCGCGGAATTTTATTGCTTGAAGGTAAATTACAAGATCGGAGAGCTCTTTTGCGATCTGGCTGCTTTGCTTTTGAGATTTATCTTCCACTGCCAGGTCGGTCTTTAAACGAGTATTGCCTAAATAACGCTCGTAACTCGAGATGGAATTATCTGGAAAATTAAAATTTCAATAAATTATTTCAAGAAGAGATTTTGAACTTGACTAACAAAAAGTAAAGTTTAGATAGTTGGATATTTTCTAATAAAATGTAACCTTTCGTCTAAAGATAACATGCACATTGAAAATCAATAAAATGTTATTAAGCCCATTTTCAGCCTGCATGCTTAAACCGCGATTATAAATTCATTGAATAAAGCACGAAACCAGAAAATTCCTAAAATTTTCAGCGAACTTTAATCAAAAGGTATTCTCGTACGGCAGGATAAAAACCGCGAAAATAATCCCGGCCGACGGGAGGGTTTTAGGGTGGCAGATTTCGAGAAAATCTATACTGGGCTGAAACTAACCGTCGACGTTATCGTCCTCGTCGTCGTCCTCGTCGTCGTCCTCGTCCTCGCTGTAATATTCAACGACCGAGGTGCTGCTGATGTCGGTTCGCATCTGCTTCATCGAGGAGGCCCGCTCGGACATCAGTATTTTACCGCGATGAGCCGGCATCGGCACCAGCGGCCCCGTGGGATCTACCACCAATTTTTTGTTCTTGATGAGGATGCGGTAGCGCAGCTGAGATGGAGACGGCAGCTGCGGGTCGTCGAAATCCGAGTCGAATAGAAATCTGGTCACCAATTTCTCGCCGAAAACGGACTGAAATTGTCGAGGGTTAGATTCAATTTTATGGTAAATGTATTCGATGTGATGACTATTTTTTATTGCTTTAATTAATGAATATTATTTAGCAAGTGTTACCCTTCTTTCTCGTTTTAATATCAATGTAAGTAATACTTTTATACTGTGCATGCGTGTAAAATAAAAACAAAAACATACAATTAACGTAGGCGTCAAGTCTTTTGAAAAAGTGATTTTCATTCAACTTATCTACAATTGAAGACAGCACATTTCTACTTTATATCAGAACATTGCTGAACAAATGAAAAATGTGTGAAAAGACATCAATTTACCTGAAAGATATGGGCCATTCGGGCTTGCTGACTCTGGGAGCAGTGATTTTCGATCGAAAGTATCACGGGATAGGGCGAGCTTACGAAAGCGCTTCTGTCAATCGCCTCGACGACGGAGCGAAAAGGAATTTTCGTGGTGAAGGTGTGCCCGTGATAGATTAAAGGCGAGCCATCGTCGCCGTCCCAGCAGTCCAATTCCACGCATCGACAGCCAGTTAGCAGAACCTGCGTGACACGAAACACCACCACGACCAATGCGGTTAATCGGAATTGCAATGGATATTAATCGGGGCAATGAAGTTCTATGCGGTAAACTTCATTTACATTTTCGGAGTGTTGTATAATTATGAGAAAATTATTAAATGCAATTTTCTTTATCGCCGCTTTAAAAATTACTGTTATTACTGATTACTATGTATTAACGAGTAAACTTATGTTTTGCAAAAGCTGTCGAAGTTTATAGCGTGCAATCAAGGTAATTGTAATAATTAGTTAACTGCGGCGAATTGCATTTTCTTGTACAAACGGTGTATTTTGCATCACAATTATAAGTACTAAAAATTTGAATTCACAAAAAACGACAAAAATGTTAATTATGCATACGTCTCGTTGTTAATATTCTCCGCAGACTGGTATACCTCTGACACGAGTCAATTTCTATAAGCTGTCTAAACACAGATATATGTACCCTTAAGTTTCCGAAACTTGGCAGTGTACACAGTCAGGTTCCCGGCGTATAACCCCGCAAACCGCGAAATCACCGACGTCACAAAGCCGAAGTTTTTCAAAGATCAATATGTACAGACACCTGACAAGGGGGCCACTGGTACCGACGCACCTACACACTCGAGCCCTATAACTCTCGAATCATATATTGTACAAGAAGACGGTCGCACACAGTCGCGCACAGTCGCGGCCAGGCTAAGTAGCAAGCTAAAACAGTGCCAAGCAGGCGGACGTAAAGAGCAAACTTACCTGGGAGTAAAGTTGCACGGAGGATTCGCCCTTGAGCTGATGGCCGGTGAGGTAAGTGTTGTGCGAGCTCGCTATGTAGTACTGGGACATGGGCTGCTGCATCTCGCTCTCGTCCGGCAGGGCGTACTCGTTGGGAAAAGCGTAATTGTCCTTGTCCATCATGTAGCGAGCGAAGCCCTCGAAAGACAAACACCACTGAGTGCGCAGCGACGGGTCCGGCTCGTGCCTCTGCAAAACGAGAGCAAACATTCTCCTCTGCATTTTCAGTCTTCCTCTTCTCTCTCTCGCTCTCCACGTGGAAAATTCATCCGCGAGACGGTGTGGCGCGGCTACTTTTGCGCGAAACTCCGCCGACGACAAGTGGCAAACGCCCCTGGCTACCGCTCGAAAAAGGCCGCGAGAAATGGATGCGAGCGTTTCAACTCGATGAGCCTTCACGGACACACGCGGAAAGAGGGCCTTTAAAGCCTCTGGCTTTCATTCAAGTGACTGGAGCTTGCACGTTCTTTTTTTCCGCGGTCGGTAAGTCTCTCCTTTTTTTCGTCGAGGTTTTTCCCGCGTTTTTCGAGGGCTTTGAGACTGCGGCTCCCGAAGAGTCGTGGGGAGGGAAAAGAGGGGCCGCGGGTGAGTTAATGAGGAGTTAGGACGAGAATCCGTGAAATGAGGTTTGCGGGAAGAGGAGGGAAATTATTTGCAAGGGACGATGCCTTTCAAAGGCTTAATTGCAAAAGTACGGGGTAATTAAAAATTTTTGAGGGGAGTACATCCGGCGGTGTTCTTGATTTTTGCTTTTCTGCCCAGGCAAGTATCCGGCTTTCGCGAAAGTAGATTAGTTTTTCTCGTGAGGTGAATTTGAATTGCTTTTTTGAAACTAATTTACAAGGTAATATCTTAATCAAAATCGCGCGTTAATCAAATAATATGCAATTCATCATCTTAATTCGGAATTGAATTGGTAATGATCATTCATTTGAATAATTAAATATTACATGATTCCCGTGCATATATCTACTATCATTAATACTTGCCTATAGGTTTCGATCTGTCAATACGGAATTATGATATTCATGCGATTATAGTAAACGTACCTTCCGGATAATAATGTAGTATGTTCATTAAATATTAAGTACCTTATAATCACTCGAATATCCGTCAGTATTTAAAACCTTAAGCTTTTCAAATTTATCACTCGGACGTACTTTTTGTTCTATCCACAAATAAGCAGTGGAATACCGCACTTCGGACAAATCATAAATTTCCGTTATCTGCGAATTGCTATAGCACGGGAAAAAAGCTATTTAGCGAGCAAGTAAAGAGAAATGAGAGACTCGGTAAATAAATGAAGATAAAAGTCGAGATCCATAGAAGAGGAAAGGAGGAAGAGGGAAGAGGACAAAGAGGCAAAAAAGGAAGAGAGAGAAGAGAGAGAAACGACAGTACAAGCGCAAACTATACAATCAGCGGGCGAATAATAGAAGACGCAAGATTTCGCGATTTATTTTCGTTTCTATCCTCCTTTAACCGGGGAGAAGCTTGACCTCGATTAAGCTTTTAAAGCGTTCTCTCGCCCCACTCTCACGCGGTCTCATCGTTACAGATCGACTTAATTGACCGAGATAATGGAAGGAAATACTTTGCGAGGCAGCCAAGAAATAGAGAAGTCGATAAGTCGCACGTACTTATCTCCGAGTGCATGTTAAATGTTAATTTATAAACGGGCGTTCCACCTTTCAACTATAAATCTACTGCAACCCGAAAGTTATTTCATTTCCGGCTTATAAAGGCCGTTCCAGAGCTTAATATTGCGGATCGCTGGAATATTTAGCTGTTTTTAACGAAAACCAGCCTGTCCCCCACGAAGTTCGTTGATCAAAGTTACCGTTGTCATGATCAATCTACGTAGACGCGAGAGGGTCCTGAAAGCGCGTTATTGATGCATTGGTTGACGCCGGCGTGCTCACCTTGATGAGAGCTTTAATCTCGTCATCGCTGAGTTGCTCTTGTTGACGGGACAGGAGAAACTTGGTGAAGGTAGCGAGCGTTATGACCTGAGACTTGGAGGTATCCACGCCGGAGCAATTATTTACGATGCTCGCAGCCGCGATGGCGTCGAAAATTTGCTTCTTGTGGAGGTTGCTGCTGGTTTTGTACTCGTGACAGTCGATGGAGTTGTTGCGTGTTAATAGACCTGCAATAGATTATTGATTTTTCTTTTTTTTTTTTTTTTTACTCCTTCCCTCGGCGACGGCTATTTGAAAGCTTTCGCAAAATATTTTTCCCGGGCGCGAAATAGATTGGCTTATTATCTCTGCGGATCGATATTAATATTATCCGTTACATTATTCAGGAGCTTAGTTCAGTTTGTGGACGATAAATTGCGCTTATATTTTTTTTAATTCGACGCCTCGCTTGCTTTGCAGTATTTTTTCTTAAGATAATTGATTATATTCTTTAAAGTTAATCCTTTATCAAAGTTTGAAAGTTAACTAACCGTTCAAAGTGGTGATCGATCAAAGCTATACTCGCCTGGTTAAAGATCAAAATTTTCCACGAATATTGTAACTTTTAACGAAAGCTGTCGAAGGCTATTCATGCCTCGAAAACTCTTGATACAACAAAGAGTTCTTGAAATACTGAAGCATACTTTTTAAAAAATTCACGCCTTTCGTCAAAATAAATATTATTTATTATGTTTTTATATGAATTTTATTCTGTATCCTGGTGAGAGATATTCGTCAATGTTTTGTACTTGCTTCAGAGTAAGTTCGCAAAAATATTTACTCTGTTTCAAAAAATTCAAAAAGATATATATCAAGAGCTCATCTATCACTTTCATTTCCACAATACTCTAAACGAAAACACGGGCATAGCCGGAGAAAATTTTTTTTTAAAGTATCAAAAAACTACATTTTTTATTTCCTCGAACGAAAGCTCTTAACCCCAATAAATGAACATTTCCACTAACCGATTCGTTGTGGCGTCGCGTCGCTGGTCTGCCTGAGGACCGACGGTCGAATGTTGAAATCGCGCAGGGATCCGTCGCTCTGGCTCCTGCAGGTGATGGCCAGCTGGCCGAAGAGATCCCTCAGGTCCTTCCGCGCCCTCAAGCTGAAGGACCTGAAGAGCGCGACGAACTCGACGAAGTTCAGCTGGGTGTCGTACATGATGGAGGTGGCCCGCGCCTTTATCTGCCAGGGGGTCTCGAGGCCCCCGGACACGCCGAGGCTGCTGCCGCTGCCGCCCCCGACGGAGGACGAGCCGCCGCCGCCGCCACCGACGCCGCCACCGATGCTCGAGCCGTTTTTCTCCTTGTCCCTGGCGACACACAATAGGCTACTTCCGCTTTAGAGAGTTCCCCAGTCGAAGCCAGGCGCGATATAGATTGTAATTTTCTACTTTATTATTCGCCTCCCCCTCTGTCTTTGGGGAAAGTCTTTGGACCGGACTGGAGGAGAGATTAAAGTGCATCTTTGATGAAGTCAAAGAGTGCCTTTGACGCGAGAGTCTGCTTTATGAGTTTTATACTCTAAGTTTTTGTTCCGAACGCGGTGTACTCTTTGACGTTACAATCAAGTTCGGTATAGGAGAACTCTTTTAAGTGCAAGTCACAAGTGGTTTGTCCAATTAGAATTACGCTAAGTAATGTCATTATACGGATTTTATTCCTTCGTATAAAAAAAACTGATGAATTTATTAAGAGCGCGTGCATAAAATTATTGGTAAATATCGTGAAAAAACGACGCTTGGATATTCATTAACGATAAACGATTAAACGTCGAAAAAACGATAATACACATTCAATTATTCTATTTATGCGGGCAGCTACGTGTTTTTGCCTCCACCAATAGACGAAATTGCAATATTCAACTAACTCGTTCGTTTTATGAAATTGACCTCAATCGAAACCGAAGCTTTTCACTTTTAACTTTAATGAAACTTGATTCAAATTGCGTTAGTCTCAAGCGGAGGAAATATTATCGTCGCAAATCCAATATTAATAAACAAAAGTCGCACTTTCAAAAGCACAATAAAATTTGCATTTCCCCTCGCCAATGAATATCGAACCTTAAAAAAAAAAAACTCCGAGACACACATCCCTTTTTATTTCTATTTAAACCGCAGAGCCGGTCTAATACCATCCCCCCTGAAAAAGCGATCGCCCGCCTCGGCAAAGAGAAACTCGTCACTTAAGACTGTGTGCCGAGCCTCGAACAAATATTGGCCCGGACATATTCGCAGTCCGCTATATAGACAGGTACCTTTGAAGGCTGGCGTAAGGCAGATTGACGACTCGCTCCACCGAGCCCGGCGGACTGCGCGGCGGTATGCGATCGCGGCTCGTGCGCGGGGAGGCCGGCATGATTTTCGTCAAAGACTCCCTGCTGCCCTGGACGTGGCGAAGGGGCATCGCCGACAGGCCGCAGTCCGACGTCGAGGTCTCGTGCTGCTTGAAACTCAGATCCTGAAACAGTCGGGCGATCCGTCGTTTGTTTAAATCTAGGACGCAATGCTGATTTTTATTTATCACCTTTTCATTGCGTTTCGTTTTTTCTTTTCGTTCTGGATTTAGAATATTTGGATTTATTTGTAACGTGAACTATTATTACTGCTTATTAATCGAGCGGTTCAGGCATAATTAGTTGGCATGTACATATTCATTTGCGCAGGTTTTAAATTCGTACATTAATTATTAATACAGTATTATCTACATATAATAATTAGATTTGTTAATATGTAGTAATAATACAATGTAGTTTAGACAAAAAATAATTAAGTTAAATTTGACTTTTAAATATTAATTCATCTAATAAACATAAAGTATTTGATTAACCGAATTTTATCGTTATTTCAAAATTAACTGCAACATTCAATTTTAATATTTACTATCTGAATTTGCTATATAAATAGTAAATATTAAAATCGAAAATTGTAGTTAATTCGAACCATATAATAGTAAATATCATTATTTTTCTTCTCATATCTAAAATACCGATAAAAAACAGTAATTTTTACAATTTTTAGCAAATTTTGAACACTGCAATCACGCCTGAACAATAAATTTTTTTCTCGCCGAGTGAGAAGCCGAGCCTGATCGAATTGCAAATATCCCCAGAAGCTCCATAAACACGGTCCAACAATGCAAACTCCGAGTGCCGAGTTTGCCCGGAGCAAGGTGTATTATACACATTAAGCGAAGTTTCCGCGACGAGTCCGTACGCACGGCGACGCGGCGGAGACGCAGCTGCGATCGGGCATTTACCTTGGTCAGGGCATGAATATTCCCGATCGACTTGGTCTTCTTGCTCTTGTTGTTCCGCTTGCGCATCGTGTTGCTGCTCGTCGGCGATAACGTGCCGACGCTCTCCGTCATGGACCAGTCCCGGCCGCCGAAGACGCGTATCGCGTCGGCGGTTGTCGGCTCCGTGCAGCCCTCGTCGAAGTACAGCTGCAGGTACTTCTCCTTCAGCCAGCGGGAGCGTCGGTCCGTCAGCTGCTGCTGCCGCTTTAGCCCGCGGAGGATCCAGCAGAGGCCCATGTACCAGATTCTAGAGCGGGGATTTTAGGAGCGATGTTAGTCGCGAAATTTCGATAAAGTTTCGCCTCTTTCGTCGGACGAAGTGCGGTATTATCGATATTCGGGATTATCAAATTATGTTGTTATAATGTGTTTTAAAACTCTATTATCCTTTTCAATTTTCAAGATAATCGGAAAATTCAAGATTATAGACGCTGTTCTGCATTGTGCATTAGTAATGAGCGGCTAAATTTATTATTGAGTCTTAAAACTTATTAAAACATAAAAGGTTAATTCGCAAGGTTTAAAACATGTTCAAAATTTCTCATTACATCTTCTTCACTTTAATGCTGTCTCATATTTAATTTACTATTTAAATAAAGGGAAATCAAGAAAATTCTATCAAAAGAAATGATTTTAATACAGGAATTTCATCAAAAAGTGCCAAAATTGAAATATCCACCCAACTAAATTCAAAATCCCCTATCCGTCGAATCGCAGAGAATAATCCAACTTACTTGCTGAGCGCCGGCGGGCACAGCAAAAAAATGAGTCGATTGTCGGAGAGGTTGGATCCGTACATGAGGCCGATGCAGGAGTCCGAGCCGGGCAGGCCGTACCTCTTGCAGATGGCCCTGAGGTCGTGGTCCCGGTCGCGGTCGCAGCAGCCGATCATGACCTCCTTCACGCAGGACAGGTCGACGAAGCCCTCCTCGAGGGTGACCGAGGCGCAGTCCGGCGGCTGGGCCGCGTACCGTACGATCAGGCCGCTCGTCACGAGCTCCTCGACGTTGACGGCGAGGGTGAAGTCGGCGTAGGTCGGGCCGGGACCGGCGCCCGCCGTCTTAAGCGGGCTCCAGGTCGGCTTCTCCCAGACGAAGGTGCCGCAGGCGCGATCCACGCGCGCGTACACCAGGGCCGTGCGCGAGGCCCCGCCCTCGCACTCCCAGTGCACGAGCGTCGTGCCGTGGTGCAGCAGCTGGAACGGAACGGGGCACTCGTTTAGATTTTTGAGGGATGAAGCGCCGTTTTGTGTATTGTTGGGTACGCGGTTAATGCGGGCCGCACTCGTTAAAGTCGAATTGCGGTGTTGGAAATAATGGGCTTGTTGTGCTTAAAACAGTTTGGATTGGATTGAATAATTGCTCGCTCGATAAGCCATTGAATAACGGAAATGCACTCCCGCGGCCACATTTTGTAATCCACGTAAACATATATCTGAAAATCATGTTAAAACATGAATATTGATGCCGCATTATTTAATTTATAATGAGCAATGCTTATGGGAATTTACGAAAGTTTCCGCGAAATTCATTACCGTTCATTGCTAAGCGCTTTTGTCCATCTCGTTTATCTCCGAAAAGCGTCCAGTCGTTCGCCGAATTTAAACTGGTAAATTAAATTTTTTCAAATCGAGACTAAAAAAAACCTAATTCAATCATCGCGTCAAATTCAGACGACGGGCCGAGGATCCGTGATTGGATAGCTCGCGGTCCTTTGCGCGCGTTCAGGAAAACTCAATTGTCTCCCGTGTGTATATATACGAGCACACGAACGATTCGTTTGATTTATCAGTCGGAAGCATCGCTCGAGTAATTTAACAATTTACAGCCGGACAATTTCGATGCGCGGCGGCAAGATAAAGAGAAGAGAGAGAGAGGCGCGAGCATTCTGTCGAGCCATTAATCGCAAATCACGCGTTGAAAATCCCCCTACGACCCAGTTGTCGGCGCCGGCGTCGTTGTCGTCGTCGCGCTGCGCCATGAATCCCTTAGCCGTTTCCGTTCTGTCGTCGTCGCGGCGAGGAGACAACCCCGGAGATCTCCTTTATCCCGAGCGGTAATTTCACGTCGACTGCTTAAAGCTCGATTGTGCTAGGAAATTTGAATGCTGAGACGTACTATTTCGAATTTATAGCTTCGCGGCGCGCGCATAAACTCGATCCAATGATCGTCTCGTTGGATTAAATATGTTCCTTGAAATTATAGGTGCGCTGGAATGTTGTTTGCGAAAATTTTTAGACCGCAAAATTATTATCTGCTCTCTACTTTGAGTAACGGTTTAATTTTTATACTTAATGAGAAACTGGCTATTGTCGTTGGGCAAATCTTGGTGGAGCATTAACAAAGTTTGAATGAAACGTACTTATTATCGTGGATACGCCGACGCTTCGCCGTCGAATAATTACGAGAGCGATTTTTTTATTGTTAAAAGAATTCTTCCTTCCCGGCTTTCAAAGTCAAGATTGGCTTTAGCTTTTATCCCCGGAGCTCGTGGCGCTCCGCGTCTTCTCTTTACTTCGCGGAAGAAGGTTATTAATTTTTCGAATGAATCGCTCGGGAAGCAAGAAGACCTCATTTTCCTGCTATTATTATGGCTCCTTAAATACAATATCGCGTACATCATATTCTTACTCTAATAAAAGTGAGGGAGTGAAAAGTATCGCGGTAAAAAAAGGCAAGTGGAAAAAGGCAGCTTGCGTTAAGCTTTTGTATAATATTTATACTCTTTGTACTTTAAAAAATACTAGACCGAAAATAATGTTTAAATCAATGTAAGATGGTTTTAACAAAATTCAAAGCGTTTATAATAGACTTCGAAAATAAATTTAATAAAAGTATTTTATACAAATATAGGGTGAAATCCGGTTCTGGACTCAAAACCATAAATTACAGCGAAAGGGGACCGTAAGCTCTTAAGTTCATTAATAATAACGCACGATGCACTAATATTTATGAAAAATGATAAGAATGTCATTTGGCAACGCAGTAATAACGAGGCTTAATACACATTAGCCGTTAATAATACCGAAGGACTCGATTAAATCATAAGAATCCTCGGCCGCCCATTATTTTTCTCCCTCAGTAACTTGAATTTTCTCCGGGCCGAGAGAAGAGCGGTGGAAAACCTTGGGATTATAAGCTCAAGTTGTACGCATCTCGAAAGCAAGTTCAATTTTGCTAATAAGTTTCTTAATTTACAGCGTTTTCAAATATGGGAATAAAGAGCAGCACGAGAGATCTTCAAAATTAAAATCCGTTTCTCTCGAATCTGCAAGCTCACAAATTAGATTTTCTCTCGGATCACTTCGAAAAAATCCGAGCTACCGAGCAAAAATTTTCTCAATCGAGCCTTTGGAAAAAGAGCAGCTCAAGAGATTCTCACCTGCAGGAGATGAAGATCCATGCCGTTTTGAGGCGCGGCGACGGGAAACAGGGAGACGCCGTGATCGTGCTTGAGGGGCTGCACGGGCCGGTAGGAGTCGAGATCGAGGTGGTAGTCGTTCTCATCGCACTCCTCCGCCATGTACGTCTGCTCCAGGGTCGTCGTGTGCACGCTCAGCGTGCGGTGGAGCGAATTGGTCGTCGCGTCTCTGCCGCGGGCGTGGCGGTGTTGGTGGAAGAGCATCATCTAAAAAGTGGCAAATCGTCATTCGCTTCTTTTTTTTTTTTTTTTTTTTAGTGCGCTTTCAATTTTTATATATGAGCCTGGGGAAATTGCGAGTTTCTTGAAATTTTTTTGAAAATAAGTTCGGTAATCGATAAGTGAGCCTTTCATATTTTGTTTTGATGATCTAATTGTTCGCTGCAATTGAATTATTAGTTTTCACTTTGGTATCGGATATCAAAATTTTATTCATAAAGTAATTCACTTTAAAATAATTAATTATTAAAGTGTGCAACAACAACCACTTGGTTTATTTCAAGAAACATTATAACTGACAATTATAAATTACAAGAGAAGCATGCATACAAATCACCTCCATCCGTCCGACTGTCTGACTAAACCCGGCTTCTATCACTTATCGATCACTTCCTTCTATTCCAGAAGCTCCAAGTTATTTTTCGCCCTTGCCCATTCATCCAATTCTACAGCTAAAAGTTAACGACGTACCTTATCGAGGACCGCGTTGGCGGAGGCCTCGTTCTCCGAGGTCCTGCGCCTCGGGGACATCGGCTCCGAGCGGCTCTCGGCCCGCTCGAGCGTGCGGCGCCTCGGCTGGTGCTCGGCATCCTGGTGGCTGTGTGGCTGATGATGGTGATGCTGCTGATGATGGTGATGATGATGATGGGGGGTATGAGGCTGGGTCGCGTCGGAGGCGGCTACCGATGCGGCGCTCTCGACGCCGATGACTCTCGCGCCGGGCGAGGGTAAAGGCACGTTATCGAGGGTCTCGCCCTCCTTACTGCTAGCGCGCGAAGTCTCTTTCTCTCTGCACTCCGGAGGATGCTGGAAAATGACAGATGGAAGAACGGAGCCGGGCTCGATTATTTCTGCCTTTCTACCGTTTGAGAGGGCCGTGATTTATCGGGTTCGGTGATGAATCGCTCGGAAGGATTTTTGACAAGTTGATTAAAATCGTGAGAAAACGATCCTCTTAATAGTTCGAGTGGTAGATTCATCATTTTTTAAGGAGAGTTGGGAGAGGTCTGTTAGTTGGTTGTGATAAATGCACTCAAATTAAGTGCATTTCTTTTTTCGTTTAAGGACAAGCTAAAACCACTATTTCTTTATAAACAATATAACAAGCATACGTTTACTTTCACAACCAGAATTTATTAACACAACTTTCATGTAAATTTAAATAAATACATGAAGTGCATAATCAGTTTGAAAACAAACCGCTCTTTAAATAATGACTTAATTACTATCCGCGTGTAAGCTTAATTACAGTAGTTTAGTCTCGCACTTTAATCATCGCAGTACAATTTTCGTGCATGTAAATATCCTTATAAATAATGCATTCGCCCTGCAGTTTACACTTGTTTTATCGTCGTTTCACCGACAACATTTTTTACGAATGACTCCGCAGGCAGCCTGTTGTTGTCGACGCCCGAGAGAATAAAAATATCGCTCGTCCAGCTTCCAAGTGTGTCCTCTCGAGGAACGAGAGACGAAAAAAAGTCGAAGCGAAATTCAAGGAACGACGAGGCCGTTGATTGCCGACGACAAGGGCAAGTAGTTTCCGCCGGCCTACAACCGTCTTAGCTGCTGGAGGCCGATAGAAACCCCTAACCTTGTTGTCGAGTAGCTTGCCCACTCTTTTATCTTCTTTGGCTGCATTCTTTTCCGCTGCTTTGCTCGGCTGTCGTCCACCTGTTTCTGTGCTTCTATGCGGAATCCGGAAAATTTAGCTTGACACGTTAATTGGTTAAGTATGTGGATTTGGTTGTACGTAGTCGGAAAGGGTTTTACATGTACAAAATTATTACATTACTACGCATGTATAATAAAAGTACCTAATTAAATTACTTTTATTTTAATTTAAGGGCACTTCATAACGAACGAAGAATAATTAATTAAAATAATATAGAATTTTCGCTTTGAATTTGCTTCATTTTGTTAATAAAAAAAAAATTAAAATTTTTTTCTAGTTTTAAAAGGAAATTTTGTAATATATTTAATTAACTTAATAATAATTTCAATTAATTTTTCCTTTAATCAGTTTTCATTTTTAATTACTTCTTTGTATTAGCTGCATGCTTTCATTACAAAAATTTATCACTTCATTTTAAATCCATCTTTTGATCGCGCACATTTTCATTAAAAAAGCTCAGCGCGTCCGAGTAACTGAAAAGATTCCATTAACACTAATGTCCTCGTTTACCACTTTGCAATATTTTCATTAACAAAATGTTTAAAGATCCCCAAGACAAAAATCACGAAAACTTATCTCGGCGCGCGCCTTCTTTTTTTTTTTTTATTTCCTGAAATACGAGAAAACAGAGAGAAAATTGGGAAGACGAGCAGAAATAAGCCTCTCTCCGGTCGAGTAATGCAAGGATATACACGGAAAAGTGATGCTCTCCGCGCGCTCCGCTATCTTGCGGCTTCTTCTCCCTTTCGTCCGTGCCGTCCGTGCTCTCGGAGTAATTAAAAAAGGTCGAGGCATTATCCGCTTCTAAGATTTCGCTACCAGTTAGCCTTTCGCAGGTTGAAAGACAAGGAAATCTTGCTACTGACATTAAGCTCTGCTCCAATATGATGGAAGTAATCAATACGAATGAAAGCGTTTCCGGAGAGGAGCACGAGTCGGATACACGTCCGCGGAGAAATATGAAGAGATAGGTTTACTCCCTTATAACTCTTTCAGGCTCTTTGTTTTCCGGTTTCATTGCCGTAAGATCGCGCCAGCTTATTCGCGAAGCTAAAATTTAAGATTTATATATCGAAGCTTGGATATATGGTAAGTCGACATATTTTTCGAGTAATAAAACAATACGTGAAGAAAATGCGGAGACGAGTATATCCGCTCGCGTAGAGAAATAGTATAGCGGCGTTAAAGTAGCTATTAAAAAAACATTAAACGTTCCTCGCGAAAAGAGCAATTCTATTCAAGGAGCGTAAGAGTTGCGCCATATAAGCGATCCGATCGAATAAGGGCAGGAGCGATTTAAAGCCTTTCGCCTCTATCTCCAAAAACGTATAATACCCGAGAGAAAAAGTCCGGCCAATTCGGTCGACATTACGGAATCGAATCACGTCCTCCATCCGTTTAACTTGCTCATCCGCGTACGTGTATATAGGTTCCTTCTCTTCGCAAGTGGAATAAGTACCCGCGTCCGGCCAAACGTAAAAACGAGCCTTCCTCCCCCCCAGTCCCTCCCTCCTATAAACATACTACAGCGATCATTTGGCTCGCTGCTCGGCGCTGGGCTGCTCCAGAAAAACGACGCACTCAACAAGTTTTCCCACGCTACTATCCGGCCACGGGGCGGAAGAAACGGAGGGACATAAATTGTCCGAGCGTGCGTAAGACCGGCTCTCTCTCTCTCTCTCTCTCTGCGTGCAGTTTTCTTTCCCCCCGAACGGTGCACTTTTGCCTTTTGAGCTGCACAGTTTTTGCTTTCGGAGAGAAGCGCTCGGACGTAACGTACGGAGATGCCGAGGCGCACGAACGGCTTTTCTTTTCGAAAATATTTCTGGGATACGGATAGCTTGCGTTGAAATTAAAAAAAAGAATTAGAAAGCAGAAGAAGAATAAATAGCATTTTGCTTTTGTGGGGAGAGACTTTAACGGCTTCCTACAAATTGAATTTTATAGTAAACTGATTTTTCTTTATTACGATCTTATGGCCATTGCTTGTTAGAAAATTTCATGTCGATAAAATCCGTTTACAAAATTATTGGAAAATCGAGAAGTTTATTTCAAACCATCTAAAGATAGAGTCGATTCGATAAATGATATTTCTATGTCAGTATTGTCAATACTTCGTTAAAATTATTAAATATGAAAATAGCAAATATCAATTTTCAGAAGTTTTGTGCTTCCGTTTTTCAATTTAAATTTAATCAAAAACAATACTTTTATTTTGATTGTAAACAAAAATAATTTTTTACAATACAGATGTATGCTTTTTACAAAGATATAAATGGTTTTTTTTATTTTACTTTTTATTTATTATTTTACTATTAAAATGGAAGCAATTATAAAAACCGACAGCCAAATCTTTGACAACATTTACCTTTTACCCTCAAAAATCCTTCTTCATTAGTCGATTCTGCAGCCGCTGCTTTTTTTCCTTCGATTCCCGAGAGCCTTTTTTTCGACATTATTTTATTTTTCCCCCCCTGTACCTCAAGCTGCGAGCAAACATTTTCAGCCATCGGAGAAAAACTATTTGCATTCGTCGACGCGCGGCAAGCAGCTCCGAAGGCAAGCAGACCGGAGAAAAGTACCGAGAGCAGTCGAGAGCTATTTATCGGAGATGAATAAAATATGCGCAGCGAAAAGAAAGAAAGACAGAAGGAAAGAGAGCCGCATTGCGTCGCTGCATTACGCGGAGAGCTGCGTCGCCGAGCTTCCCTCAGTTTCGTTAATTCGCCCGTTTGCTCTCGACATCTCATTTGCCTCTCTCTACCCGGTCTGCCTTCCGCTCGAGCTTCGAGATTTTACAGTAAGCTCGCAGAGTGCCACTCGATCGGCTCGCCGTACCACTTGCTACATCACTGAGAGCCTTCGTCGGGCATCGCTTTCATCCCGCCTTCGTTTAAATGCTCCGATAATTAATCGATCCCCCTTGCCGGGGCAGTACTTTTTCTTCGTCCCTAAGCTGCTCTGCTTACGCAGCTTTTAACTTACGAAAAAAAGAAGCGCTTACACTGTACTATTTTAACGTCGCTCTCGACGCCGACCGTTCGATCGATTTTTTTAAGACTAAAAAAGAAAAAGGAGGTTTCCCCACTCACCTTCGAGGCGTTAGCGATGACTTCTCGGAGCTCGCGCAAGAACGCTCCGAAGAAGGGCACCACCGGGCATTCCGGCATCGACAGGGCACGGGCCAGGGCATGCTCGTATTCGAAAGACAGAAGAGCGGAAGAGATAAAGTCCAGCACGGGGACCTGTTCATTTACACTCTGACAGAATGGTTTTAGCTTGGTCGATCTGAAACAGAATGTAGGAATTTTTTTGTTTTTGCTTTAATTCGTTCGATTCGTTCTGGGTTAAAGGAGATTTAAAGTGGGTCGTCGGTATATTTATAAAGCTTTTAATGGCGGGTGAGTAAAAAAATTTGACGTTATCCGGTGTGAGTTTTAAACTAAAATTTTTATTCTTTAAGAGCTTATTTTTTCATTGTTTAATCCACTTGAATTTGAAATTTTACGCGGAGCGTAAAAAGTGACACTCATATTTTACGTAATATTTTATGCAATTATTGAAACGGCGCCTTAAAAAAAGTGAAATATATTTACAGCATAAAACGCATTAACTTCAAAATTTTATCCCTTTTCCCGTCTGTTTTTCCGATATATACTGTTTGTTTGAATAATATGAAACTGTATACATTAATTTGCAATCGTAAACAGAATCCAACTTCTGCAGCTCGATATTGCACTGATAAAGTAAGTTTATTCATGAACAATAAACAGCGGGAGACTTTGCAAGACTAACAATTTCATGAATTTTTTCAACAAAGCGTAGAACCCGTTGGCGTACATAATCGAACAAACTGGAAACTTTTACGAAACTGCTGTTACGTTTCTCTCCTCCCGCGAAATGTATATAGCTATATGAAGCTGCGCGAACTTAGCAATTAACTCGATAAACGACTAACGGCTTGAAAAAAGAAGGCAAAAGGAAAAAATTCGGAAAAAGTTGCCGCAATCTCGCGACCTCCGAAGAGAAAGAGAGAGAGAGAGAGAGGGAACTTACGTTCCCCCTTAAAACTTACTGCGCGAAGCGCTAACTTTTCAATCCATATTTCTTCTTCCCGTCAATTTCTTCATGTGAACGCGAATTAGCCGACTGGCATTAAGTATGTACCGTTTTCTATACGTAATAACTTTCTGGTAGAATTACGCGGAAAGACTATCGTTCTAATCCCTTCCATCAGCCGAGCGTTCGTTCGCTCTAAACTTTTTAAACAGGGTCAAGTGCCACCTGGCGAAAGAGAGTTTTTTCATCGGAAATTTTTTCGACTTTGCTCAGCCGATCGGGAAAAGGGGCAGGAGAAAAAAGGAAGGGAAATACTGTGTGAGGTATATTGATGGCGAAAGAACCTTCGGAATAAAATTTATAGGCAGTCTGTAAAATATCTTATGTATAATGCTAATTTTTGTAATTTTTTTTTTATTTAAGAGCAACCAATGAGTATCGAACATTCCAAAACAAGATTAGAGAGTATAATGTTGAACTTTACGTAGCAACTCTTTTTCTGCAAAGAAATTTCGAATAATTTTTTAATGTTTATTTTGCTGGAAAAAAGAGATGAAATTTCTAATAATAGGCAAAGATACTGTGGAATTAAATATTTCAATATTCTCTTCCTGTATAGCTCATCAAATACAGATAATCGTTATTATACTCTTGACCTTATTATTAAATCCTCGTTATTATATTATTTTTGAACGATCAATACTGCTACCCATTTTAATCTTTTTCTCTTTCTCGTGTAATAAATAGTGGTTTACTGATGCGAAAAAATGCCTATATTTATTAATATACCTTTCAACCTTATATTATGTAAATTAAAGTTAAAATTTATAAAACTATAAATTTATCTGCCTTGTCTTTCACTATTGTTTAGAACGATCAAATAAATAATATGTATACATATTATACTCATGTCTAAATCTTATAATTTAGTCACTGCTAAACAACATGTCAACTAGAACCAAGCGTGAGATTCAACCCACAAATCTACCCTTAGCGCAGCCAAAATGCAATTCTAAAAGTCGATAGATCCATCCCGTGAAACAAATGGTCAATCGGAATGCTCCGTGCACCCGCTTTCCTTTGTTCCAAGCCTTCGTTGTAGGATCCTTCGTCGAAGGAAGGATCGATTTTCTATAACACTATGCAACAGGGCAAGTTGCACGAGAGAGCGAGAGAGAGAAAGCTTATCGCAGGCTCAGCCCTGAAACTTGCCCTCTATATATAATAGCGCATCCCGCGGGCTGTTTTTCGCATTTCTGCCGACTACAAGAGAGAGAAAGGAGAAACATGAGCACGTCTCAGCGAAATTCCTGTGGGGTTGGATGTACAATGCTCTGCTGTGGTTAAGCAGTCGACCGTATCGGGAGGGAAACAGAGAGAGAGAGATGTAGAGAAATCGATTGAAAGAAAAACTATAGCAGAAGAAAATAGTAAAGGCCGGAGAAAAAGTTACTGACGACTGAATGTAAATGAAGGGATGGGGGGGGGGGGAGGGCGATTGAAGGCTCGATTTAATAATGCGAAAAGTAAACATTTATGCTGTGAATGAGATAAATAAAGAAGAAAATAAATAGAACACTCTTAAGTAATTAAAAGATAAATTATGTTTAAAAACGTAACTTTTTCAGGTACTTGGCTCATTAAGCAATTTTATGAACAGCAAAATGAGCGCAGAGAAAGAAATTTGAGTGACTTCTTTATAATGATGCTTATTCAGTACGTCAACTAGATCATCTCGTTACAATTCAAAAGGCACTTCGTTGAACATAGTTTTTTAAAAAAAAACATTTGATTGCAGGCAACAATACGTTCATTATAGTAATGAGAACGTTTTATTATTTTAATATTTTGGTTGTTAATCAATTAGTGGATTTTTACTGAGAATTGGTTTCATTGTGATTTATTCAGCATCAAACGTAAGAGACGAAAATAAAAATATGCAGAGTCAACAAATTTAAAAATTAAGAAAACGTCCTGTCCCGATTGAAAGAAAACTGTTATTGGGTCGTCGCTGAATCAGCACGTATCCACGTACGCCCTTTGCTAGTTTTCATTTCAATTCATTTTTTCGTCCAACTTCTGACAAGATTGTATCCAATATTCTTCAAACGTATATAAGTAAAAAAAACACGTCAACATAAAAAAATTAAACCTTAAAACAATCATCGTCGTTCGAAACAGAAAAGCTCAGCTGCACTTTGAAACTCTCTTACAGTTCAAGCGCCTTCATTTAGTTAATTAAAAAGAGCGAAGCGAGAGAGATAGAATCCGCGAGGAGGAGCAGATGTTGCCAGATGTCAAAAAGCAATCAAGCGCAAGAGCGAAAGCGTTCTCCCGTTCATTGGAAACTTTCCCTCGCGACACATTCGGGCCAAAACGAACGAGCATCCCGCGATTGTAGACGGGAATTGAGCATGATCGTAAAGGTTTACGAACGCGCCCGGGAACGCTCCGCAAGAGAAAAGGCTAATGGCGCACGACCCCGGGTAAAGGATACATCCTCCCGAGGTGTGCGTGCACGTACGGTTTAACCCTCCCCCGGCCCGGGCGATGTGCGCGCACCGAGGACGACTCCCGCTTTTCCCGGAGCTTTTCCATCTTGGGCCGCTCGTTTCCGAGCTCTGACGAGCTTAATAATGCAAGCCCGGTACAACGGGGCTTAAGCCACTTCGGCGTGAAATTTTTATTAAATATTTTTCGTTAACGTCGCGGATCTATATATATATATATATATATATATATATACTCGCGGAAAGGAGAGAGGATCGGGGTAAATAAATAAAGAAGCTCCCGAATTAAGGGGGGATAGTGGCGTTGCAATAAATTCCAGCATCGGAAGGGATCTGCTGCCGCTGCACTTTTGCGCTGGTAATTTACGCGCTTGGAAAATTGTTTCAGTCGAAGGCGATCCTGCCGGAGTTAAGGCTTTTCTTTTACTTCTGTCTTTTTTTTTTTTTATTTTGGACTGAATTATGAAGCGCGCACTTCCGGTACTTTTTTTTCTTAGGCTGGATGAAACATTCATTGCGACTATTATGCGGGGAACGTTTCGGTCGAGCGAGTCGGGAAAAAAAAGTTGCCTCGCGCTTAACTTTTATTCCCTTCCCTTGGCAAAAGGTGTGCATGCGCGTTCCATTACAGTTTGAGTTGTATTCCCCGCTGTATTAAAACGAGTTTATGCAGTATTTGGCAAGTGAGGCGGCGGGAAATTTTTTACCGCCGAGAATAATAAAATTTCGCGTTCCGATGAATTCGATAATTATATCTGGTGTTCCCTCGAGTGACGCGAGTTTTGTGGACAAGAGAAGTTTGGATGTACACCCCATTTTCTTTCTTCACAAAGTTACAGTCAAACGATAAGAGTTTACGACATCGTACAAATTGATTTATATCTCACTCGTCCCAAAGAACAATTTTTATTTCGTTCTCTTTAAAGAGGCCACGACCGAGAGCTTAATACGGTTAATTCCCTCGGCTGCGAAACACTTATTTCCACCGTCAGAATTTCTATCGAAAGGCCGGTGGAAAAGCAAGAGAGAGAGAGAAAGAGTGGGTAGAGAGCACAGTTAAAGCTTAAACGAGAGTGCAGTGGCGGCGAGTTAAAATCGCGTTGTTTCCGCAAACGGTGCTTTTATCTTGGCTCGGGGTCTGCTGGCCGCAGGTAAGCTCCGGTAACGACTTACTCGCGCTATTAAACGGGAAGCGAGATCTTCGTCCTTCTTTATTTCTCTTTATCAGCTGCCTCGCGCAGCCCGCGCGCCTATACGATCTTTGCAGGACCGCTGCAGCACACCGCTCTTTGCCCCCCTCCCCCTCTCTCTCCTCTTGTTTCGCTTGTTTTTCCGTCCAATTCCCTGTGCGTCCATTTCTATATCTCTCCTTCGAGAAACCGGCTCTTTTGCAGCTGCTTCCTTTCCCCCCTTTTCTTTTTTTTTTTTTCTTGTACCTCATTACCACTTAGTTTTTCCTGAAAACTCTTTTCTCCGCGCTCGGGAGTCCGTTAACAAAGGCGGAGGCGGAATTAACAGACCGCGTTACAAACGTAAGCAATCGCTGGGGGAAATAAAATTTTGCGCCAACTGCCGGATTAACCCCTGTAATTGCTTAACTTTGCGAGGTGGCTTTATTTTAAATTTGTTTGCGAGAACGTAGTATAAATGCATCTAACTGTATGTGAATTCAATTTTGAAAGGTAATATGATGTATTCATTAAAATATTATCGAAAAAGATTACGAGCTTAATAATTTTTGTGCACCATTGAACAGTATGTACGTTACTGAAGTATTGGAAAAATAAAATTTAATAAAAACATATGGCACTATAAACTTTGCATAAAACGATTTGAAATTTATCACTGTTCCATTTTTCGGGAAAAATTAAAAAAAAAATCAGCTTTGTAGATAGAAAATAATTTTCATTAATCCATCGTTATAAATCAATAAAAACTAATCAAAAGTGTTTTAAAAAAAAGGAAAAAAAAATTAGTAATAAATTTTCGAGCAAAAGCGTATATATCAACTAACATTTTAACACTTATAGCTATCATTGTAGATAAGTCAAATGCGTATTCCTTGGCGTGCTCCAAGAGAGCCGTCGCCGAGCTCGAAGCGAATGCATTATTCATCGAAATTAGCAATTGCTAAGTGCACGTTAATGCAGATCTTCCTTAACGGGCCGCGCGTAAAAACAACTGCAGTAGCCCCGGCCATCTTAAACTAATTCCAGGGGCGCGAGAAAGGCATGCCGAGAGCCGATGATAAATCTCCGTCCGAGAGAGAGAGAGACAGAGAACCGCAGGGAAATATCTCGTAGCTCGGCGCTCGTAAAACCGAGACCGTTAACGAGTAACGCCCCCGAATTTGCCGCGACAATCAACATGATCCCCGGCGCGCATTGAAGCGAGGGGACTAAAGCTTTCGCCCGTCAATTCGAAACGATTGCGTTTCACCCGCGGCGAACCCATAAAATTCTAGAGTGCGGCTTGCATTTCATTGATTTGCCATTTATACGCGTCAGCGTTCGGCGCGCCGCGGCTTACGCGAAGAATCGGCGACAGAGACGGCAGCCAAACCCCCAAAATGGACGGCGAATCGGTTAGAAGCGAGACTAACGAAGGGGAGAGAGAGATCCGCTGCGTCGATGATATTAGCGGGACCAATCAAAATACTGACAAAGTGTTAATACCCCTTGTTGTGTCGGCAGGGTCAATTTACGGGTACTGTTATTTCTATTGGATCGCCGTGTTTCAAGACAAAATAGTCCATTCGCGTCGTTTTATTTTTTCGAGGATAAAGCCGCGCGCCGTCAAAGCAATCGCGACTAACTGCCGCCGCTATTGAAGCACTGATTTAGTGATGATTCGCAGTGAAACGGTTCAATTTTAAAGGGGAACTGTAAATCTGCGTTTGAGCGAACGTATTTTTTTTTTTGAATTTATTTATTATTTCGGGCTTTTTCGGTAAGGGTAAGGCTCTCGTGGGAAATCCGGTTATCTACATAACTTATGAGCGACGGTTAGAAAATAGAAATCTTTACTTTGAAAAATCAGTTTTAACCTGCCGTTCCAGAAAAATTACATTAAGAATAAAGTATGTATTAACTTTGAAAATAAATTTTCGACTTTGCCATTTGTATCTTTATTAATAAATTTAAAAAATTTCTATTTATTTCAACTAAATCACACTGCTCTATAATTAAAGGTTACAGCACTAAATCCCAAGTTTATTTTCACTAAAATTCTATTACTCCGCGTACAAGAGTGTAATACTGGCCAAGCTCATAAAGAAAGAATGAAATTCCACAAACTATCTCTCAATGTACTGCGCAAACTTGTTTTATTACTTTAATGCCCGACCGTCGCTCCTCCGCCAAAGTACCAGCTACAATTTTGTTACCCCCCCCCCCCTGTCCCCCGACAGCTCAACGCTTCCGCATTAACAGAAACAAAAGGGCCAAAACAAGAGAGAGGGAGAGAGAGGTGAAACCGCAGGGTTGCAGCTCGGTGACTTTTTACCGAATGTTATTTTCAGGTTCACGTGCTTTCTTTCCTGATCCAACTTTGGCGGATGTCCGGGCGGCAACAATCTCCTTTTTACGATGCGAGTCTCATGAAAGGCACTGAAAGCGCTTTTACCTCCCTCTCCGCCACTACTCCGCCACTCTGACAGCCGCGATGGAGGTAACTTTTCGTCCTCGGTAAGGAGCCCGCGCTTCTCCTCTGCACTCGTCGGGAGTTCGGCCAAAGTTCTCGCCCCCCCCTCTCCCTTCTCTCCCTCCTCTCGTTCGCTCGGCCTCTTTCTCTCCTGCCTGTGGATTTTCGACGTTTTCAGGTGTACTTACTTGAGAGCGGCGACAATTTCCATGGCGGAATTAAAGTTGCCGATATTCCAGCAGGTCTGTGCCACTCTCAGCAGGCACGAGAGCAGGGCTTGCCTTTCCTCGACCGTTGATCCGCTGGTAATCACGTGACTCACCCATGAGTTCACCTAGAAAATGAAAGAGAGCATCGTGGAATCCCGAGGAAAGTTTCTTCAATTTATTCGCGCGGAGAGAGAGAGAAAAAGTATTTTAATATGGGGAGGGCATATTTCTTTTGAGGACGAATTTATCGCGCAATTTCGTGCTGCGGTACCGGCAATGAGAATTTTGGAAAGTGACACTTTCCATTATGCTTTATTTTAACGAATGCTTTCATAAATTACAATGAATTTATTTGAAATTTTAAAAAAATTTACAACTCGAGGATCTTGTAAAACCCGAATAGAAATCATTTTATCTAAAAAAAAAAAACTATTGTTTTTTCCATAAAATTTAATTATTCAATTAAAAATCCGTTCCGTATAAGATTTTAAGTGAAAAAATCGGTCGTTTCTCTATAAAAGGCCTCCCTGTTCAAGGGTAATTCAAGATGATTTTTCTCCACTTCCACGCGTGCACGCACGAATTTTCCCCGCGCAGTACAAACGAAGTTTCGTAAAAATCCATTACCATCGATAAAGCGTAACGCGGAGCAACGCAATTCGGCCTCCCGTGCGCTCGTAACGAGGCAAAATGCGTCAAAGGGGCCATCTCTGGTCGCTCACCTCGTTAAAGCGATCGACGAGGGTCTGCACGCTGACGGAGGCCGTGGAGGTAGGCCAGCAGGCCGCGTCCACGGTTTGCGTCGAGCTGCTCGTCAGCTGCGGCCCGCTCGACTCGTCTGCCCTCGCCTGTTGCTCGCGCTGCTGCTGCTGGTCCTTCAGCTGCTGCTCCTTCTGCTGCTGTCGCTGCTGCGAGATCGTGAGGTCCTGGGAGACGTGACGGAGGTACTCGTCCGGCGGCACCTGATAAAACAGCTGGTACTCGCTCTCCGCCAATCTGAGCGCCACCTCCTCCGGGAAGTGAAGCAGCTTTTGCAAATCCTCCAGCTCCTCAGAGCTCCGAGGCAGCTGCGGCTGCGGCCGCTTCTCCAGCTCTGCAAACACACGACACGCCGAGTGATTTCAACCTATTAAGGCGCTGTTTAACAATGGGGGCCTAAGCCGCGCGCAAAGGATTCGGGGGAGGAGAAAACAAAGCTGCTTTACTCGCTAAGGAGACCGGAGATAAATGCGAGCATTACGAGTGCTCGAATTAAGGGGAAACGCGGATCTTCGAGTTTCATTAAAAGTTGCGCGAGGCAGCTTTTACGGCGCTTTTAAGATTTTTCAGGAGCCAGCATTATAAAGAACTTTAATGTATGTAGATCTTTGGAAATGTTTGCTTTCACAAAAGAGGAAAAAGTAAAATATAAGTACTGTCATCCCAAACTTCTCGACTTTGAAATAGTCTTGGGAAAAAGCTGAAGTAAATGATATATTCTCATATGTATACTGAAATATACTAGCCAACTTAACTTTCATTTCTCATTGTAGCAAGAAAAAGAAACTGAGGAACTCTGTATAGATAAGTAAGCATTAGGTAAATAAGAAAAGAATGGAAGACGAGAAGTTGGTTCAGTTTTTGTTTCGCTCTTTTTAAGAAGCTTATGTGCCTTAGTTTCGTCTGACTGAAAAGCAGCTTATTTTGAAAGCTTGTGTAGCATTTAAGTTTAAGATGAAGCTTAAGTGATCGCTAAATTAAAGATTAACTAATCAAAGAGCTCGTTTCTCCAAATCTCGCTAATTTACTTTCGCGCGGCTTGTAATTGCCTCCAAAATTGTGTTTTAATCAAAATAAAAACAAAAAAAGAAAAATTGGTCGTTTACAAGATCACGGCCAATTATACGGCCGACTAATTCACCCCGGGAATATCCTAAATGGCTTTCACCTAAGTATGACAAATTGAGTATGAACGCACGTCCAAAAATACGTTCGACTAAAATTGCCGGCAAGGTCACGCAAATGTGGCCGCAGTATAATTAGTACAAGCCCCGAGCCAAACAAGCGAAATCAGCACGAAGTCGTATAAAGTCCGTATGTACATAAAATACCGGAGCGGCGTAATCATCTAAATTTCCGGTCTCGCGGCAACCGGTCGGCTCGTCGCCTACGTATATACATATATATATATATAGATATATTTCACGGGCTATTTTTCCGAGGGGGTCAGAAGGCCGTGATAATAAGGTGCGGATCCCGAGCCGTATCTTTTTACATCGCATTAAAGCAGCCCGCGGAGGGTCTTAAAACCCCTCGGCAGCTGCCTCGCAGCTCTTTGTTCGCGTAACTACTCATAATAGTCGGGCGTCCGCCACTTGATCCTTAAGTTAGCGAGGCCGGCTCTGGTTTTACAGCCGAGAGAGAGAGAGATTCTTCCGCGCGCCGAGCGAGCCTCCCTCGCGCATAAACTACCCGGGGGCCGGCGCATAAAGCGCGTGCGCGTTTTGCAATAAGCTTGTATACGTATACCTATATCCCCTCGCGGGTCGTAAAGGCGAGGCGCGGGCAACGGCTATAAGTCCCATTCGGACGGAGTCGGTCCGCGCGCGCGAGCCGCGTGTCGCGGCGCGTTTAACCTACTGGTCTACATATCGAGCTCTCTCGCGCGCGGGGCTAATCGATTTTCCTCGAGCCGGTAAGCGCGCCCGGCGATAAAAGCGGAATGTAACGTCATTAGACACTCGACTCGATTGAATAATTAAAGCGAGCGATATCCCCGCAGCCCCCCCTCGCGGTCCATTTAGCGGCGGCGGGGGGAGGGGGGAGGGAGGCGGAACGGGGAAAATCATCCGCCGCGTCGAGAGGCGCGGCGTGCATGCATGATCGATATGGACGCGGAGAGAGCCGGAAGCGCTGCTTTCTTACGGGCTTGAGGCTCGCGTGAGATTGCCATCGGCTGTATATGCAGCCGTTTTTTTTTTTAGCAGTTTGCGCAGTCGGCGGGAATGAAGTTTTTTAGCAGTTTTCTTTGTTCCTCCCAAATTTTTAGTTCTCTCTTTTGGACGGTCACGGTGGCCGTTATCGACGCTCCGGGATCGCGTACGATTTATTTGTCTTCTTCGAGGGCTTTTTTTTGTGATTGAAGGGAGTTAGGACGATATGTGGACTTTTTGTCAGTTTCGCTTCTCGAAAAAAAAAATTAGAAAAAGCTTTTCTTCACGGTTATATAATATTGTAATGCCTACTTCCGATATTCACTTTTGTATAACTTTGATAATTAAATTGTTTTAACGATTACAAAGTTTCACTTTGGAGGTCAACAATTTCTAGTGTACTCTAGAAGCTCTATAATCATTCCTTTTTCAAGAAAGCAATCCCGCTGACATAAGCTTATAAATATTTAAACACGTTACGGTGCGCGCTCATATAATGCGAAAAATAAACTGTATATTATACATTCAGATGGCTCGCGTTAAGTTGGAGTATTAAAAAAAATCTTTTGCTTCTCATTAAAATACTCCTCCGTTCTTGGAAAAGAGGGAGGAGGGATCGGGGCGCAGTATTAAAAGATTAAAAAATAATCCCGAATAAAAGTTCCTTTCAATGCGACTATTATGACTGCGCTCCCGATTCTTGAGCATGAGCTTAATATATTTTAAGCCCTCATATTATTGGTCGAGCCATTCGAACCGCGTCAGTCAGCGAGGTGCGGTGCGGGAGGGAGGTATTAAAATTCATGGAAGAAACTGAATAAATCGATAGCGCCGCGTGTTACCGATGGAAATCTCTGAAAAATGACACTCGCGCGCTCGCCCTGTACATTAACTTTCCCACTGACTGTTGGGAAATGAACCGTCGCCGTAATTTGGTTCGCTTTTGCGGGCTAAAAAAAAAAATTAATAAAAAGCCTTTTTAAATATTCAGCTTTGCCGGTTTGGTTTGGGTTTTGCCGTGTGTGCGATGCGTTCCTTTTAAATACTTAATTAAATTTGTCTGCCGATGACAAATTTCGGTTGATTTTAAACGCAAAAAAACCGAATTAAACTCGCGAATTCGCGTTTAAATTATTTTTAAGCAATAATATCGACGAAACGTTTCGTTCGTAACCATCAATATTAGCTTAAACTTTAAGAGAGAAAGCTAAAACCGTCGGGCGCTCGTTTATAAAAATCAAAATATCGACAAGAAACATATATATCGCGGCAAAAAGGTGGTACGCGACAAACGAAGCCACGTAAACGATCCATTATTCGGGCGAGCGAGCTATCGATAAACCTAAAAATAAAAAAAAAAAGAGCCGAGGAAAAACAAGACAGAGAGAGTCGTTTATTTGCTCCTCGAGGCGTGGCGCGCGCGCGACAAACGTTCCGGCGGGCGCGAGATCGAAGAATTTTCGAGAGCGGGACCCCGCGGTCGCAATTTGCACCGGAGAGAGCAATTCAGCGGCGGCGACCCGCTACACTCCCGGCTTCGGATAATTGCGAGCGGGAGGACGTCAATTGAGGCTCGATCGGGGCGCAAAAAAATGGCCGCGCGCGCGAAAGCACGGCCGAAAGGCCAATTAACGTGGCAGTACGCCAAGGGAGCCTGTCGCCGAGTTACGTCGGAGGGAGGAGAAAGGAGAGCGGCTCGCCGATACGATATCTTTCTGGCGTATAGTGTTTTTTCAATAAAGGCCCGATTTTCTATGTAAGCGGAGTGTCCTCATTGATTTGCCGCGGCCGGAAATTAAATTTAGAAACGCACGAGATTGGTTTTCGTGCCGCACGAGAACGACCGGGGGGAGAGAGTAGTTTTTTTTGGATTTTTCCATGTAATTTACACGGCACGTCGTCGGGCTTTCAGTTATTTATGGGAGGCGTTAAAGTTTGATTCATCGTTTTGTGCTCGCCGTCATGCTTTCAATTAACATTTTCTTTTTACGCGCCTTTTCATTAGCAGAAAGCTTTTGTTGAAACGTTCGTATCTGGCGGCAATTGATTCTGAATGCACGTTCGTATACATCAATTTAATAATTCAAGTTTTTCATGCATGCATGTTGCGTTTTAGACAAATATTTCTTGTAGTAGCTTTTGATTGCTTTGGTAAACAATACACTATAACAATTAGGTTTAATTTCATGAATGCAATATGGATTTGTCTTTGTGGTTTGATAAATGTTTTCTCGTAATATGCAACGTATTTCAAAAACCATATTTTAACTCGACTATGACGTAGCAAGATTTGCATGCGCGCCATGCTTTTTTTTTATTTTCGAATGCTCGAAACGCTATGCGTGAAATGCCGTTTGAGAATTAAACTGCACAATTTTGAAAGAGATATTGAATAAATTTTTCGATTCACTTTTTGGTCCTTTGAAAAACTGCATTTTAATATTACAAAATTATCTTGAAATTAATGAAATACTTTGCTAAATTATTCAAAGGGAAGTGCAAGCTATTTTCTGAAATAATTTATTTCAAACGGCAAAGATGAAATCCTCTCTTGGTTTAATAAAATGCCCAGAAATCCTTATACCTCTTAAAAATTCTCTTTCATATTTATTCAAAAAGCTATTATACTATACATCTTTCAAGTCGACTTATTATGCTCCAACTATGCGAGCCAGAGTCCAAACTTTCCCCCAAGTTCTCTCATCCCTCGAATTCCCTCCTTAACCAACTGTCACCGTCCTTTTAGCATCGAAGCTCGGATCAGAAACTATTCCGAACACTTTGCTCGCGGCTTATCTTCGGCAGCCGAGGCATGAGAGGCGGTTCGATAAACAAGCTACAGCTTTCCGGAAGAGTTGTAAAGAAAAAAAAAAAAAAGTATATATCTGTAACGCACCTTATCAGGTAATAGTGCAGGCCACGTGGGGTGGAGGACGACACGGAACTGGCGGCGGCGGCGGCTGTGGCTGCTGCTGGACGTCGTGGCGGCTCTGTATCGCTGCGTGGTTCCGTGTGCGAAGCGCTGCTTTGCGCAGCAGCCCTCTCTTGGACGTACGTCTGCGCTTTTCTCTCCCTCTCTTTGTCTGTGTGTGTTTGTGCGCGCGCGAGCGATACCTCCCGCTTCGGGCTATAAGGGCCCTACGTCGAGAGTGGAGAACGCCCCCCTCTTACAGGCCTACATCGGGAGTGCGGTAGCTCTTGCAGTTCCTAACGTTCCATCGATAAATCCCATGCCGGACAGCCTCCGGATCGCCTGGTGCTGCTGCTGCTGCTGCTGCTGTTGCTGCTGCTTCCTGCCGACTTCCTTGCCGCTCGCGGCGCTCGCAGCCGAGCCCATTGCGCCGTCGTCGTCGCTTCTCGCCTGCAAAATACGAGGGGAGACAAAATAAACAAGCTGTGCGTGTTGGACGGTCAGGCGCCGGGAGAGAAAGAGAGAGACACGACCAGGCTCTCTTGCGACCGCTCGTGTATTATTGAGAGCCCGGCCGCGATTTATGGCTTTTGGCCAAGCTTTTTCTCGCCGCGGCGAGAGAGAGCTCGCCGGAGGGGTAAATATCCGGGATGGAATCGCGGGCTTGTCTTTTCAACTTTATTGCTTTTCCGCGGGAATCACGGCGTCTTTAGTTCATTTTTATCATCTGTCTCTAATATAAATGATCTCCATCCGCTTTGAACGATATCGTTCGAATATTATTCGTCGATTAATTTCAACATATTTAATTAAAAAATGCCGGCGAACGCAGTCGTTTTTTCATCCATAAATAAACAACCCACCGATTCCGTCGAAAAAAAGTTGGAACGCTTCGGTCCCCGGTTTTAGCAAAACGCGCACTTCCGTCCGGACGAAGTTAGCGCGGGAACGACAGTTACAGAGGGGCGCAAACGCAGGGCAGATATCGCAGAAAAAAGTTGGGAGAGACCGACACACATGCGCTTCGAAATAGGTCCGGAATGCGCGTGACAGGGGAGGAAGTTCGGGGATATCGGCCGCGAATAAAACGCGCCGGCGCGCGTGTTCCGTTCCGCATGTCGAGTGTGTTATTGGCTCGTGTAACGGAGTTCGCGGCTCTGTGTACTTGGCTGGAAGGCAATCGGCCGCGGCGCGACAGATGCGAGCCGGACGCGGAACGGAGGCAGAGAGAGAGAGAGAGAGATAGAGGGCGCTGGCGCGAGTAATTAAAGCTCAATTAACATGTGCGTCGAAATAATGAAACCTGATTGACCAGATATTGCACGCTCTGCTTTCACGGAACTGCGCGCTCCGCGCTCGCGGTCGCGTGCTCGCCTCTGCGTAAATGTGTATGTAACGGCGTATTTATTGCTCTTGTTAGTTTCGCCGCCTTTGTTGCGTTCGGGGAGCGAGTGGCTTTTCGACGGTCAAGTTCATTGCGACATGGAATGGCATGTTTCCTCCCGCGGGTCGTTTCTTTTCGTTCTCGGGGTAGACTTGTAAAAGTAAGTTAGTAATTAGAGGCATAATTCAATAATTGCCTTTGTTTGACAGCTGTTTTTGCGAGACGGGAATTTCGTCATCAGTTAAATTGTGGTTTTCTGTCTTAGTAATAATGAAGAAGTTATAAAATTTCGTAATATTTCAAGAAAAGTTATTATCAAAAAAACGCTCGTTACGGTCGGCTGACCATAGCATGTTTATTCTACTTATTTCTCATTAAAATATTTCAAGGCTTCGTTAAAATATTTTATCCGCTTGTTCCAATTCTTAAATGAATTTCTTAATGTTTACTGTACATCATTATCTATTTGTAATGAATTAATACTCAGCAGGATTAAAGCGATTACGAATCCTTACGTAACTAATAACTATGGAATTAATTGAGAGATGATATTACGTAAAATTCTTTATAAATATAGTAACATTAATTGTTCTTATAGTATCAATAGAAGTACTGAATTTATAAGAAGATATGTCAGCTATTCCACATTGAATCCAAGGAGTTAAAGTTACATAAGATTCATTTTCCAAAGAGTGAACTTGAAATAATAACTAGATAAAACAAAAGATCGATTGCTGAAGACGTTACCAAAAAATAATGCCAATGTCAACGCTTTTTCGAAATTTGTCGTGTGTGTCCTAATTAATTATTAGCCGGTACTTTATTATGCAGCCGGAGGCGCATGCAGTTGTACAAAGGCAAAAGCTAGAGCGTTGCATAATTAATCTCATTATCAAGCTAATACTTGAGCAAGTCCGCATCAGTAGATAGGAAACACCGGCATAAGTGGACAAAAGACACATAATAAAACGTGCCCCGTTGAAGCGAGTGGTGATTTCCTCGGCGATTTATTACTTACTTTTACTTTGCAACTTTGCGGTTAACCATGCAGATTTATGAAAAGTGCGACCATTAACAAGTTTTTTATTATGCCACTCTGGAAGTTTATTTCTAGAGTCTTTTTTACAATTATTGTAACAAATTACTACAAAAGTTGAAGTATGTGAGAAAACTTTTGAAATTACCACGACTTTTTCCTTCTGGAGGCACCTTATTGATTGTTCTTTATATCTCTTATTCATGTCGTGTCAAGTACGTCACGCCAACGCCTGTTAGCCAGATAATTGCAGACTATATACATATCTTATATAAAGGTAAATTCTGCGTTCGTGATTGATTGATTACATGGAAGCATACTTGGTGTTTCGTTCTTCGTTAAGAAACTTAACTACATTACAATACTTTTTTACGATTAGAAATAAAATGACATCTAGAATATTAAGACACTGAAAATATTTAGTAGTTTTAGATTGCAATAACTAAAAAGGAAAATAATGGAAAATTGAATAAAACGAAACTTGCGCGGCCTCAATCCGATAAAAATGGTAATTTTCATCCCGCATGCCGCCGCGGAAAAGTCTAGCTTTTCAGGAAAAATATTTCAACATAAAAACCCTCTATGTATCTTGGCAAAATGAAATGGAACTTCCTTCAAAGTCTTTTTTCCATCTTTTTAAATACCCGTGTCAAGAGTCCTGTTTCCATATATTCTAGAAGTACGATTTATGAAATACGCGCCGGTACAAACATCAATATCGAGTTAGATATTCAGTCGCGTAACCTAAATAAAATTCCGGCAGCCAAGCGAGTATACATATACTTTCCGGAATATGTCATCCAAAATCCGGAGGATTGGCTGCACCTGAACGTGAAAAAAAAAATCACACGTCAGACCGGAGCCTCGGAAGATACGAAGTCGAGAAGCTCACGAGATTAGAGCGTCAAGGGCGAGCGTTGACGCAAAAGCAACCCCGAATATGGTAATGAGCCCATGATATTCAAAGCTCCAGGTGAGATTCATTCAGGGGTGTCCAATTAATGAATCCTCCAAAGCTTCAAAACTTGCGCTAAACTTGCCGAAAGCCCCTCCCTCTCTCTCTCTCTCTAATTCTCTGCGCTAACTCTTTGTCTCGGTCTATTTGCCTTCATTACCGCCGTCGCACAGTAAACAGGAGGAGCGGGGGACGCATGCAACTCCAGTTGCGGCAACTTGTCGCAGGCGCGCGTCACTATTCGAGGGTGGGTTTCCGAGTTATCGGTTCGTTCTACAAGCAGCGAGTCGCGAGAACGAGAGAGAGAAGAGACCGGTCGAGCGCATCAGCCCTCCCTCCCCCCGCTCGATATGTGCCACCGTATAGTCGCTCTTTACAAGCCCCTCGGTACGTTAGTTTCGCTTCCAATTAAGCTCGCGCGCGGCCGCCCGTCTTGCCTGCACCGCTAATTAGAATGTGTTCGCGGAGCGGACGGAGAGCTGCTCGCGCTTTTTACGGAGTTACCGAGCTTCTTTCTCCTTCGCGGCCGCGCGCTCGTTTTATCGCCCGGCTCCCCCCTCTCTTCTGCACTTTTCCTTTTGACCTTACTTTTTTGCTCTCCTTATAATGCGTCGCCGGAGCCAAACTGGCGTTTTTTTTTTCTTCTCTCGCAGCTGCTTTTCCCGCTTTGTTGCGACGGTTCGGAATTCCTGGCAGTTTTTATCCGTTCGTATAAGCCTTGAATTACCGCTAGATTTTTAGGAGTTTTTTTTTTTCAGCTTCGTTTTAAAATTAAACGAATTTTCAACTCTGCTCATACGCGCAACTTTGAAGTGGCATTTGAAATGGTAATGATATATAATTAACTTATAAGTATCAAGTTTCCATTTATGTAAATCCTACACCTACACATCTGGTTTATTCATCCTAAGTTATACGACCATGTTGCCACTCAAAATAATCAAGTTAGAGATACGTTAACTAACTACTTCGAAACTCGTAAATATTTATCGCGAGAGCTATTACTCTAATAAACAAAATTTTTAATAAAATTTAGACGTCCACTTCCAACGAACACGTCGGAAGTCCATAAAATCATTGAATTACGAAAAGCAAAAGTGTCAATACAAAACTCCATTCCGTCGCGGTAACCAAAGAAGCAATTCATTCATCGTCCGCAAGTCGCGTTTAAACGCCTCTATAGAGACGCGCACACGTTCAAACATATGTTCGCCGCGTTTAGCGAATGAACAGTCGTTCGGTTTCGATCGACGGCCGGAAATAAAGTCAACGCGAAGCTCGAGTGGCTCGGCCATCCGAGCGGCTACTCTATATAGCAGTTTCGATACAATGTATATATCCCTCGTGCACACCCACACGCGCGCGCGTGCCCACGAGCACAAACACGAACGCGCGGCGCCCGTGACGGGCAGTCACTTATGCGACGCGATGGAGACGACGGGAGACGATATCCGGTGATTCGCCGGGGCTTCGCCGCGCATTATATCAGCATTAATTTGTCACGCGAGTGTCGATCAAAAGTAAACACGTGGAAGGATAAAAGGGGGGGTGTTAGCGGGCGATTTCGCGCGGGACGCCGGCGGGAGAGCGAACGAACCCGTCGTGTTTACCGGCTGACGATGATTGGAAAACAAAGAGGACAAATACCATTATGTTATCGCAGAGCTGATTGCTTTCACCTACGCAACCGCCGCGTTATATATAGACCCTTGATTTCTCAATCGAGTGAGGCTACGCCTTTTTTCTTCTGCTCTGTTTCGTCAGAATTTTTTTTTTTTGGGGGGGGGGGCGGGGTTTTAAGAATCCTTACTTTAAGCAAACGAGTGATGGGACTGTTTTTTCCGAGTTTACAATTTCATGCTCCCGGCTACCTAAAGTCAAGTGTTTAAAAAACATTTCAAAAGCAGGCTAACTACTTGTTTGCAAAAGTCAGCGTTACATTCTCCATTACTGGCCGAGCCAGCAGTCTTCCGACGAACCTCGCCGTGTACCTCGCACGCTCGTGTAATTATCAACCGTGGCAGAAAGTTTCAGTATTCGGCTAGAAAGCGCATTATCTAAATTCCCGCGAGCTCGAAAAAAGTTAAGCCGGCCACTTTATAGCGAATTCGATGACGCATCGGCGCACCGACTCTTCCGCAACTGGAAATTTCCCATTCGCGTCGGCGGACGCCTCCCCCCTCCCCTCCCCCCGCACTCTAAACTTCCTATCTCGTTAAGAATTCTTCGCGTGCCTTCTCTCCGCAAGACGCGCGCGCGCAAAAAACCAGACGCCGCCACCCTTTTCTCATAACTGAAAACTCTGCCTTCCCCCCCGCCGCGTCGATGCAATCATTGTCCGCGAGAGAAAAAAGTAGAGTATGGGCAAACTCCCGCAAACTGCCGGGCGAATATTTCGAGCGATTTTTTTCGCTAAGAATGTCGCGCGCATACAGATGAAGCTTATACATATTGAGGAGCATGAACGTATACCGGAGTGACGAGCAATATGCGGTTATCGCGATTTAATAGTCAGATTGCGGCCTACGGGTTTTGTATTATTTATTCGACGTTTGCGAGCTGCCTACGTGTACAGGCTCTTTTTTTCACGAAGCTTTTTATGGGTTAAAAACGTGAAACAATTTGTGTAATGCTTTCAATGATAAAGAATGAAAACTACATTTTACCCGCACTGAAAAAGAAGACTGCCTCTCGCGCATAACTGAAATTACATTTGTCTCATAAATAAACGTGATATTAATTAATTAATAAATTCGAATTCGCGCGTCATCGTCGCGCGCGCAATAAAAAGATCTGGTTAACAGGTGCCGAAAATTAAACGGATAAAAATCCCAGACGAGCCGCAGAGGCTCAATCGAAAGCAGCGCAGCGGCGGCAGCGCTCGAGCTCATAAAAAATTTTCAATGAACCCCCGTTCACCCCGTCGCCGCTATCGCCGGCGGTATCGTAATCGCCGTTGACCGCGAAATTCCAATTACCTGTGGCGCGCGTATCTGTACGCGCGCGCCGACAGCGCGGAGTAATTCTTTACCCCGGTCCCCCCAGTCGGCCGGGCCAATTAAATATTAATTCAGGCGGTCCGCCGTCTATATTGTCGCAACCCCATTGTCCGCAAGTCGGTGCGCGCGCGCGTGGGTGTGTGCGTGCGAGTACCCACGAGTTACAGCGTTGTATCGGCCGCGCAAGTCGCTCAGTCCCCGTGGATGATTACATTCAGCACTTTTGACCCGTGCGCCTTTGTCGCCGCTTAAACGGCCGCGCCGACAATTTCGTATTTACGATATCCGCGTCGGGGGTTAATTTCATTAAGCCACGCCGCGGCCTTCCGACCGGCAATTTATCCGTGCCCTGCTTAACGGGTCGATTTTCAATGCCCCGAGAATTGTGAGCCGCTGATGACACGCATATTAAACAAATTGGACACAACGTCCGAGAGAGAGAGAGAGCCCCCGGACTCGGCTGACGAGGCGGAATTTTCGTCTAAAAGCCGGGCATGAATAGGGGAATGAAGCTAATGGACGTACCGCGATTGTGCGGCAACTTAGATTTTCGTTATTTATGGAAATTTTGATACGGTTTTCATGTTCCGGTGGGCAGAAATATACGGTCGAGCTTTTTCGTATTTCGGTATCGTCGTGATAAGAACTTTTTTTTTTCACCCCCCCGGGTGATTTGATTTATTTAATGAAAAATATTGATCGAGTTAGCTTCGTCGTTTGATCTTCCACATAAATTTCATAAACGGCAAGTTATAAACTACCTAAAGTATATAGAGTTTTAATACACGTTCGGTACACGTATACAGGCGGCGGCAAACAAATTATACACACAGTGCATCAAATATCGAACGCGCAAACCATGCATCCAACTCTTTAATAATGCAGCTGGGCTCGAAAATTTGTTACGCTGGCCTAATTCAGAGGAAAGACAAGACACTAGAGCTGCAAATGACGTAACGGCACATTGTTCAATCTATATCTCGTGCAACATCGATGCTAAATATGCCCGAAGCGTACAGGATCTCGATCCCACCCACTGCTCCAAATTCTCGACTCTCCCGCTGTGTACATTTATCGCGGCACTTCCTGCGTCGTCGCTTCATTCACGTCGCTTATCTGCGCTATCGACGAATTTATTTCGCTGTCGCTGTCGAATGGTGTTTGAGCGATAGCCGCGTCAAAATGCAAAATTCTTTAACTGAATATTTTTTTTTTTTTTTTTTTTTTTGGAGGGTTGTAAATTATTATTCTATCTCGATAGTGTTTCTATTTTTATTACAGGGATTTTGCAAGTAACGGGTTTTATGTAATCTCCGAATGGAATTTGAAAAGTATTATTGAAAAAGCTTTCGGAAGAATTTTTGAAAAGTAAATTTTGAATACTTCATTTTCAATATCTCTAATTGCCCCTATTCATGAAAATTCTCCTTCCCGAACGAATCAAAATGATGAAAATTGCGCGCGGTTTTATTTTATTACCCGTAGCATTCAATTATTTCAATTGTTTTTTTATTCATCGCTCAATCGTTTTAGTGATTATTTTTCGTACTGTCGTCATTATATATATTTTTTGCGTTTTCGCTTTTGTATTTAATCCTCTCATTTTTCCAAACAACTTCTATTGTTGAAAATTTTTTAAATATATTTTTAAATTAAATTCGAAGTTTTATGAGCGTATAATATTGCATAGACGACATGTAACCACGTTATTTATGATCCAACGGCTGCAAAAAGTATGATGTCTGCTTATGGTTCTCTCATACTTTACATTGAAATCTCGAATAATGTTCATCCCACTCAAGTAGCTTTTACATTCTCTTCTTACAAAGGGTACAAAAAAACGATCTATTGTAACGTAGCTTTTGTACATTTTTTCTCATTAAACATTTATTAATTTTTTTCACTCTTGCTTAAGAATAAAAATAATAACTAAGCAATTTTCTCCGAGACAATTTACTGTCAGAAAAGAAGATTAACGATTTTTTCAAACATTTTATCAGCCAATGTCTCCTTTTCTTGGCAACTAAGCTTTCTTACGAAATAAAGTAGATAGAAACATTTCATCTCTTTAGTGAAAAACCTTTATTAAAAAAAAAGCCTTTCCCTCAACGTAAACGATATACAGACTCCCGCAGAAGAGGCACATAATGAAGATCACACGCGGATAAACCGCGGCTCGGTAGTCCTCTTGCCTCGCGCTTCAACGAGAAAGCGTCGCCGCGAGACGACAGAAACACGCGTGAAATCGGCTTCAGCTCGTGTACGCGCGAGTTTATCGAGTTTTCGCCGGTGAATTCAGCGCGCTTAGCGACGGGAGATACACTGCAACGTGATAAAGCGAACGAAAGGCTGTAAATTAAGAGCTGCGATTGCACTAAGCGCAGTTTGTTTGCGGAACGGAATAAATGTATTGAAAATAAAACAAGGGTGTCGGAACACAAAAACGCGCTTGCTTAATTTGGTAGATTTTTTGGGGAAAGTGTTGGCGTTACTGGGGGCTCTCATTTTTCCGTGAGAGAGCTTTTTCGAGACGCCCGAATATTTTTGAAATGAGAGCTCGAAATGAAAAAGTGATTCATTCTTCCAAAAGTTAACAAGTACGTAATTTCAGCCGTAGTTTTTCATTCGAAGGAAAGGAACGAAAATTATTTTGTAAAAGTAATTTTGAAAGAAATCCTTTATCGTTCCTCGGTGTGTCTTTATTTCGTCAATAAAAAACTGCCAGGTTTACAAAACATCAGCTGCAACCTAGAAATCCCGAGCAACTCGCTTACTCTCCGTCAGCATATTATCTGCATTTTTCATAACCGAGCGAAATAAAGCGTCAATAAAATTAACTTTATGACTCGTACCACGTCGCAGTTTAGTCGAGCAGCTGACAGATACTGCCGTATTGTAGACGTTCCTGTTTCTCCGGCGCCTCTCGCCTCGCGACGGCTTTTGTCTTCGCGCGGCGACAATTTGCGAATCTGATACGGACGTTTTAGCGGTCTTAGTTCCCCGGAGCGCGTGGAGATCCACACCGCCGAGGAGAACGAGAATAAAGGTGCAGAGACAGGAAAATAAAAAGGCGGGGCTGCGAAAAGAGGGGGGAGAGGGGGGAGGGATATAAGCGCCTGTTTCTAGTTATACGCGGAACTCGGCGAACGGGGATAATAGGACGCAGTAATGCTCTCAGGCTCCGTGACAATGAGAACCGCCTGTTATACAGCCGGGCGAAGGGAAATTGTTAGCGAGTTATTCTCTCTCTCTCTCTCTCTCTCTCTCTCTTTCGGCCGCTTGACACGTTGCTCGGGCGCGTGCGCTCGCGCCCGCGTTTATTTTCCGCATAAAGGAGCAAGAGATTTACGAGGAATCAACTTTGCCGCTAGCTGATCTTCTCTCCTTTTCCAGGTTACGTTTCTCTCCTTTGTCGAGCGCGAGCGCAATTTTTTTTTATTACCCGGCTCTCTCTCCTTCGCCACGGCTGTTATGACTCCTTTAAAAAACTTGTCTCGTTCTAATTTTTACTAATTGCTTCGGTGAAACTTTTCTGCTTAGAGGCTTTTGAGCTTGGGGGATCTTTGCCTCGAAACTTATTATTTCAATTTTACATCCATCCATAGTATAATATATTACGGTATTTTATCCGCGTGCGTTTTCAATTCCAAACAAATAAAATTTACACTCGAGTGGCGGTTTATTTCTCACTCCCACGGATAGACAGCGCCAAGAGACGAATAACCAAACGTGCCGGCAATGAATAATTAGAAAGCAGCCATTGAAACAGGGACGAATTGCACTCGGCCTTGAGGTAAAGAGCAGCGCGCAGTTGTAATCCAGATTAATTCTGTGTGAGAGTTAGTATCGGCGAAAGGGGGAGTTTCGCAAGCAGTAAAAGCAAAATTGTCTCTAAAACACTGTAAAAGCTTCGAGGGAACTAAATGCTCGAAATTTCGCAACTTCGGCAGTATTCTTTCAGGCGCAACTTCGCGAAGCGACGATTATTGTTTCGGGCCATTGTGACCGAATTCTATAACTTTTGTTAAGCAATTTGTCTTCGGAGATAAATGTTTCGTAAATCGGAGGGAAAAGGCGAGAAATTGACTTTGATGGATAAAAATAAAATATTTACGACGTTTTCGATAAGTATACGTTGAAAGCATGGATTTTTAAATCATTCGTACCAATAATTCCTTTTAGGAGAATCAATTAATTTTTACGACCAATCTTATAGAGGAAAAAAAGTAAATCTCGAACTGCTCTGAATAGATATATCTGTATATTCCGAAGGTACTAAAATATATAAAGTCATTCTTATTTTATAGCGTCATAAAATAAAATCGTTCGTATAAAGCAGGAGTTAAAGAAACTATGATTCTATACAAAGAGGGTAAAATCTTATTCTATTAGAAATACGTTGCGATAACAATATTCAGCAAAATAGTAGTTTCAATTTGTATATATCTGCTTTAAGCAGAGCATCCCGATATTAAAACTCTTCAAAAAGATTTCTTATTTTGTTCAATTCTCTTTATCCTTATCCAACCGTAAGTAAATCTCTCCTTTTTATAGTTTTTGAAAAATGTCATTTGTAGACATTCGATCCTCTCCATCATCGAGCTATAACATACGCAGATAATATTTAATCTGCCTTGAGTGACTTGTTGTTATTTAAAAATATCTAAACCATTAACTGTATTTATGTTTACAATGTTGCTCCATCAAATGTTTGTGAAATTCTGTTTAACTTTTAAACCTTTCTGCTGTATCTGTAATGTCTGCCCAAGCTCGGATTGTTCTACTTACAAAAACAATTTTTCTCCTCGTCGAAATCGATAGTATGTTTAAAGCTTCAATTGCTTTTCTCTTTTGTAAATTGTTAACGAATATAGCTTTTAATAATATATTGAAACAAGGAGCTTAATGAAATCAATTCAACATGCGATAGATTACGTTTGAGCTCAGGAAACTATGTTTCCGAACCTTAATATCATGAAGTTGGACTTAACCACTTCAATTACTCTCCTTAATGGGAAATCCGATCGATTCCACGATCGAGCTGAAAAATTGATTCTCCCAACGAAAAGTCCTTTATCGACTACTGTACCCGCAAACGATAGTTAAAGAAACCCTCTTAATAGCCTTACCATTTTATTTCTGTTTCATTCCCTTGTATAGAAAGTATTACATTTTAAAAATAATTAATGAATTTCATTGATTTTTATTCTCAGCTTTTCGCGAATTGCAGATCGAGAATTGATAAAAATAAAGATTATATCACAAAAATCAAAGTTACCACCAATTTCCAACCGCTTGATCGTGAAATTTTATTCCCAAGCGGAAAAATTCTCTTTCCCTAATCACATTCGAATTAAGCAAGAAACAATAATCACAGAAAAAGCGAATGAGACTCGCAGGAGCAGCGGCGGCGGCGCTTTGATCCAATCTAAAGTGAATAGAAAAAGCGCGGTATCGACGCATTAATTAACGGGATTCCAGGCCAGTCTCTCTCCCGGCTTCCATTCGCGCAACATAATTCCCCGGTGGGGCTCCCTCGGCGTTTGCACCCAGTGGCGTGGTCTCGCGGCCGAGGCGCGCGAGCCTGACTCCATACCACTCTTATTAATTATTATTAATTATCTCCGCATTAGCGCGAGAGAGAAATCCGTGGAAGGATATTCGTCGGGGTTAGCGCGCCGCGTCCGCGTAATTTCGGCTTATCAGTAGGGCTGTGTCTACGCGTGTATGAAACGCGGCGGGGAGACAAGTGCATAATCTCAGCTAAATTAACTCGCGCGCGGCTCGTTTCGTATCTGGAGCGCGCATGCGCCCGGGCTCGAAATTATCGTGTGTATGCGCCGCTTAATAGGCCGCCGATGGCGTATCGATATGAGCCTGGGCCGGACGCGGGGCTTTTCCGCCGAGCTACGATAGCCGCGGTCGCGGTAGTTTGTCGCGGTTTCGCTCTCTTTACGAGCTCCCGCTCTCGAGAGTTCTTTGGTTTCGTTTCGCTGGAAACGGTCGCAGTTTTCCGGCGTTATCGAATCGGCGGTATATATCGTTCGAAGAATTAGAGGAGAGGAGAGACCGAGAGGCGAAAGCGCGCCGCGCGACGAGAGATTGTCGAGTCCAAGCACGGAGTCACGTCCGGCGTCGCGCGTATTTCATGAAGCAAATTTATTCCATTTCGATTCTTCGCTGATGTAAGCACGCGGCGAGCCGGTTTGTCCGACGCGCGCGCCCCTCCCTTGGAAATGCATGCAAAGCACTTTTATTTTCGCTTTGCGGAATATATCAAACGTTTCCGGGGTTTTGTTTAATAAGAATATCAATGTGTCGTACTTCCTTTTGGCGTTGAATTTAATCTCTCGTAAGAAGCCGCATTTAGTAAATCTTTTACATTAAATTACAATCCAGCTTAATGTAAATAAAGCGTTGCCCTCAGTGTTTGAAGTACGGAAACAATGTTCACTCGAACGAAAGTTTAAAAAAGCCAAGTGTATACGTTCGACATAATCTGCATCGAAATGGATTAACCCTCGACGCTAAAAAGATACCCACAGCACTAAGGTGCTTATGATATAACGCGCAACGTGGCCACTGATAAACCACTCGGGTGGGCCCCCCCCCCCTCCGCTTTATTTTTATGCAAAGATAATAAATCGAGCGTCATATAGGCGAGGACGCGCCGCGAATTTTAAGCCCCCCGATGATAAAAGCGACTACTCGTCGAGATTTTTCCTCTCCGCTCCGCTTCCCCCCCCCCCCCTCTCCTCTTCGGAACGAGCCTCCAGGAAGCACGCCGGCATAATATACTGGCCGCCGCTGTAACGCGAACAGCGTATACGTGAGGTCGCTGCTGAACAGCGTCCGTTGTTTCCTGCTCCGCTCGAACGACTCCCTTATTATCCCGGGGGCGAAAGCTGCACGAGGCCACGCCACACGGTTTCGTACGTCAATTTGCAGAAAAGCAACGCGAACGAGTGCGTGTCCCCGCTGACCAATTTCGAGAGATACTTTAAATGAGGGTAGGGTAATTAATTTTATTGCCCGCTTCCATTGCCGTTAAAGTGCGCGGGGGAGGGGGGGGGGGGGTTTCGAGGTTTATTATCAACTGCCGAGCTCTGGGCGACGCGGCGCTCCGCGCACAATAAGCTCATTTTCAAGTCGTATTTTTTATTGTGCAAAGTTTACGCGCCTCGGTACCTGTTATGCTTATGTTAATTAAATTAGTTCGTCGGAGCATAGTGGATTCCGAGCGTTTTTTTTTACGCAGCTTTACATTCAGAGGTAATTAAATCAACTTGTATTGAAGAGAAAATAATTAAATTGATAGTGGAATTGAGTTGCCTGATAAAGATGAAATCGAGTAATCGTTTTATTTAAACAAAATTTTAAGTGCTTGAAATAACAACCTCATCTAATTCTGAATATTAAGAGAATAAAAGCTAATTTTTATTTGTATATAAAAAATTGATTACTTTCGTAAAATTCAAAAATAAAAATCAGATTATATAACCTGTATTGAGTGCGTTCAAGAAATTTACCAAACACAGCCAAACAAATGCTTAGATACAAACTTTTTCCCCGAATCGTGCAATCGTGAAAAATCACTAGAAAAAGATGCTCTCGCCGATATCTCGGGCGTCAATCGAATTCCCCGTCAGCCAAAGTATCCCGTTGCCCCGAGAATCTCGCACGAAAAATTCATATCTCCCCTCGAGCGATGACTAGGTAAGCCCCGATAAAGGAGTATCAACGGCATCCCCCGCGCCATTCACGTTTGCCGAGGCTCAAAAACGCAAACCCGCGCCGGAAAGAAAACAGGCGGGGATCGCCGTGAGAAGCCGAGAGAGCTGCAGAGTCCGAGGCAAAGAGAAAGGAAGAGAGGAGAGGGAGCGGGGGGGGGGGGCAAGTCCGGCAAATAACGCCCGTTCGCTCTCTCTCGCTCAGAGCTCGGCGAAAGGAGATGGCATCGGATCCTCGCTGTCTTTCTCTCTTTATTCAGGGGCGTGAATCCTCTTTCTCTCTCTCCCCTTTCTTGGCCCATTGTGATGCGCGCGGTGTCGTATAAGTCGTAAGGTGCATCGGATCAGGGCTTCCCGATCAAAGTGCCTTCGATTCGCCGAAAGGATCTCATTTCCTTTGTACTCGAGCGGACTCGCGAGAAAGAGAGAGAGAGCGAAGCCTTCTTCTGCCTCTCCCCTCGGTTTTCCTCCTTCTTTCCTTCTTTCTTTCTTTCTCCTTCGCGCACGTTCCACTTCTTGATCCTCGTTCCTCTGCTGTTTTATACATAAGCCAAATGCTCGCCCCCCCCCCCTCATCCTCTCGTCTGTTAACTTTTCAACGAGGTTTCTCTCGCTTCTTCGCGTCGCTCTCGGTTCGAGGGAGTCCTCTCTGGAGCTCCTCTCGCCGACTGAATCTGACAAACTGGCCGCATTTGTATAAATAGTGGAGTTGATGAGACTCTTTTATTGCCGGGCTCAAAGTAGCTACAGTCGTCGTCTCCGAGCGATTCTGATTCTGAGGACTTCTTTTTTTCGCTCGAAAAGACGCTCGAAAGCCAATGCCTCAAACTGCCTTCAATCTACTTTCTTCGCTAAATAATTAATAAAATAAAAGCGCGACTCATCTCGATCCCCATGGTTTTCCGCGCGGAAACGCATTTTCCCTGGTAAGAGCGGAATTAGAGCCGAAACGTATACCATCCGTGCAGTTTCATCCGGAGAGAAATTCCAAAGCCGCTGTTTTGTAATTCCCGAGCAACAGCCAGCACTTGGCCGCGCGCAATCCGTACATCTTTTCTTCCCCCCTCGCGCCGTTTCGCGTGTAAACGCGCCACGCAGTCGATGCAGGGGCGCCGCGGGGCTGCAGCGTCTCGAGCTCGCTCTCTCTCTCCGTCACGGCCCATTACAGGCGCGTTCATCCTGCGGTTCTCTCGCCGGGAACGCCTTTTAACCTACATAACGGCGGCTCGCACTTAAACCTAACGAAATATTTGCGAGAGAGAGAGCGGAACGTCCCGCCGACTTATCTGTTTTATTCGAGCTTTTTGCCCCCGCGGGATTCTCTCTATACCCCCCCAAGAATGGCGAAGGGATTTTCGGGAGCTTTCGCTCATATCTCGCGTCGAGTGGAGTTAAAGCGCTGTTCCAGGCTTGATTTCCTGCCGCCGCTTTGTGGTGGATGTTATACGGTCGGTCTTATCGAGTTGGCCTAGTCTGCGTGCTGCTTGCGTTGTGTTGCTCTTTTCTTTCTTTTTTTTTTCTTTTGCTTTCTTTCTCGGAGGAGGAAAAGGATGCGGCCGGCTTTTGGTAAAGCACTCGTGTTTTATTCAATCGGCGGAAAAGTAGATTTTCCGCTTTATATTTTTGGTCGGAGCTGCTTTTTTCGAAGAGTAATATTCTTGGAAAAGTTTAACGGTAAACGTTTATTTCAGTATTTACACCGACTCCTTACGAAATTAACGCAAAGGCAGCGACTAATTTATTAATTTTCAATCGCGCACGAGCACGAGGAAAAAGTTGAAGCTCCCGTCCGTCTATAGCGACCGCACGAAAATTGCGCGAAATCTTCAATTTCCTGGAAGCGCGTAATTGCATCGTTGCGGGGTGGGTACGAACACGGAGGGCAATCAGGTCAAGTGACGGAGAAGACAGGCGAAACGAGCATGCTAATGGAGAAACATGTGCAAGAAGCGCTCGGCTGGAGAGAGAGAGGGGGGAAACGAGCCCCAGCCGTCGCCTTATATAAAGTACATTTTCGCGGCACTCTGCTCTGGTCGGGCGGACGAAACTCGATTTGAACTACTTCTTATCCGATCGAAACTTGGGCACTTGCGTCGGCGTGCGTGTGATTCGATGTAAAGTTCAATCGCAAATTTCAGCCCAAACGCGTCGCTGTTAGGTGCGAGTATCAGTCGCGGGTTAGGCCGGGCCTGTAAACACGTTCGACCAGATCGAAGTTTAAAGGCTGAGAGAGAGAGAGAGAGAGAGAGGGAGTGGAGAAAAAGAAGGCGGACACGAGGGAGATTTCCGCTTTGAATTTTACATTGGCAATTCTTGCGAAAGGAAAAATTCACTTAAAAGTTTGCTTTTTTTCTTTCTTTCGCCCGGCCCGTTTTGTTCTTCTTTTATTTTCTTCTTCTTTGGACACGCCTGGAAGTTGAGAATACTGAGCGATCCCGAAGCGTCACGATGCCGCTGAGGCGTTTAACGCGCTACTAAGTTATTCTCCTCTGTTTAAGTTCTGTGCGTGAGTTGGAAATGACTTTTTAACAGTTTTGGCGGTATAAGAAGGTGGCGGTGTAAAAGTGGCGATGCTCTCGATTTAAATTAAAAGCGGTATTTTATTGCGCCGAAGCAAGGAACCTTTGGAATTTAAAACGTTGAAGTGAAATTTGGTAATGAAAAATCGTTTGATTTAACATTAATTGTAAGTTTCTCAAGCTGTTTATTAAATATAAAAATATTTTGACACTTTTATATTTATATTTTGTTCAATATGTATTTTAAATTTAAATTTTCAGCGAAAAACGTATGAATTTCAAAGTTGAACTGAACGCTTTACACGTTAGATATATAAATAGAAATAAAAATGAACGTCTTTTATGTGGTATGTTCAATTGCAATACTTCAGCTTAACTTGGAAATTTCTATACTTTTGGATACAAAAGCGATCTCAAATATGGAGTGGTCGTTGAATAATTTTTTCATGAATAAAAGATGGTTTCTTCTGTACAATACTTTGTTATAATTATTTGAATCCTGAAGAACGTTTTTGCTTTCTACTTTGATATATTAAAAAAAAATTGCACAACAAGCAATATTAAAATTAAATTCTTCAAATTAATTCAACATTTTCTTCAGAAACATCAACATAATTGCATAGCAGAATAAAATGACTAAAGATTTATTTAAAACAATGTCTACTCTACTTTTATGATGCAACTAATACGAAGGCTTTGTCTTTGAAAAAGAGCAACGAACCATTTTAAAATTTCATTTCCGTTGCTCGCTTAAGCATTCCGAAGCTTGCAGTTGCGGGAAAAGCTTACGCATTGGATAGATTCCATATTCCATGCAGTTTGAATTCGGTATCGTTTGCGAGGAAATGCGAATCGAATGCTAGATCTGATACATTTTATTTACGCGAGTCCATTTTGACGACCCGAAGCTTTCTGATGCGGTCAATTGATTTCAAACGTATGCCGAATAATATTCATATTTATTGTATTTGTTATTTGTGTTTTATTAATTTTATAAGTTCTAAAAATAAAAACCAAAGTGCATGCAAATAATCCAAAAATTTTATAAACGACATAGGTTTGATTCACAATACAAAAAATTTGGAGCGCTTTTAAAATTAATAATTATAGTAATGCGATTAAAAAATGCAGTAATTCGTGCATGCTCTCGAAACGACATTTTGCAAAATTTTCATCGATCCTTTCTGAATAATTTAACGTGAAAAATTGCATTACGATCCACTAAAAGCTCGATTGTCTTCGTTAATGTTCTATTACCGAAACGTAGATCCAGTTCAGTATTTTAGTTTCCTGTAGCTTCAGGAAATGGCCATTTATTAAATTTGTATGAGAGATGCTTTTCACCCACTTCAGATTTTGTCGATAATAAAACAAACTCTCGCTTGGCGCTGCAAGTAGGTCGTGTTAAATATAAACGTTTTACCAAATCCAGTTTTCTCTCATTATCGGAATTAAATTATCAGTTTTACAATCGCCCAGGTTAACTCAATTTAAAGTTCTATATAGAAATCCGTCAAATTCCATTAAACAATAAAACTCTCGAAACAATGGCCAATAAGTTTATTCGGTCAAGTTTTTCGCGTGCCTTTATTTTTCATTAAATAAGAAAAATGTCTTTAGAACCGTTTCTCCTCTCGAGAGCAACAGCCCGTAACAAATCGCCGAAGCGCGCAGCTTCGAAAGCGAAAATAAAGCCGCACAAGCGAAATTGAGAGCAGCGCGGTAGCAGCTGTGTAGCTCTCTCGGCGAAGGCGGCGGAAAACGGAGAGGCGAGAGACAGAGAGAGAGGGAAAGCTAGGCGAAACTTGGCGCTGGTGAAAAGGCACCGCTCGGCGCTCGGCGATACATGCAACGAAAGTGCACCGCGGCCCGTCGTCGTGCGTGTATGTTTGCAAATAAGCGGTAAGCCAATAGGCGCCGATCTCTCTCTCTCTCTCTCTCTCTCTCTCTCTCTCTCTCTCTCTCTCTCTCGCCAATTACTGGCATTGTTCGCGCTTCGTGCAAGTAGTCGCGTAATTGCTTGATTGGCTCGTTGCGCCGGTATACATGCAGCGACCGTCTTCGTTACCTTTCGCGCTGCGAGACCGCAGTTGGGCGAGTAGGCTACTCGTTTTGCTTTGCGTTTCAGGTTTTCATGATTTTTTTTTCAAGATTCTTTTCAAGAAGAAACGGGCGCTTGAGAAGAGGAAAAGAAGTGCGTTGACTTATTAAATTGATTATGTTATGAACATTATTTAAATAGGTTCGCTATAAATTTTCTTTATTCTTTCCAATAAAATTTCAAAGCTATTTTAAAGTTGAAAAGACGTTTTTGTGCGTAATGTAATATATTGAACTCACAATCATTATTGTCCCTTCGTACTAACCAATCGATGCTTTGGACTCTTACCTAAAACAGAAAAAAGCCTTGATTAGATATATCTTTAATTGAAATCTATAAGTACTAATAAAAATGAGAAATATAGTTTGAGAATTTTCAACGACGAAATTTCAAGCAAGCAGCGGCGCTTTCAATAACCTCGCGGCAGCGTGAAAGGGAAAGTTCCTCGGCCGGCAGCTTCCTCAGCTCCGGCAGAAGTTTTGAAAATTATAACCTACGAGTAAATGCCACTCAATTACCAAGTCCTCGCGAAGGAGCGAGGAGACACCGAGAGAGAGAGAGAGAGCGCCTCCGCCCCCCTCCCATAGATTCGGCATTCATCTTCGCGGGGGAAATTGCTTCGGGTGCCCAGTCAGCTCTCGCGAATTCGCCCACTGACGCGGCGCATCAATTGACTACGCCTAATTTCGCGGCCCATTGTGCGATTGCCGAGCGCAGCCCGTTGAAGCAGCAGTCCCCCCCACCTCCTCCGGTGCAGCTGGCGGGAAGATGACACGGCAGCCGCCTCTCGATCAACGACGAAGCGATTTTCGGCTTAAGTTATTCAGAACGTGCCTTCGAAAATTACGCGTTCGCCGCCGCCTTGCGTGGCAAATCGTATTAGCAGCTGCTCGCGAGTGCTGTTCCGAGGTAAATGCCGTCGTGTAATAATGCGTCGGCGGGTGTTAAGTGGTTTTTACAAGGAAGACGCGATAGTTCTGTAATAATTTAGTAAGGAATTATTCAAGGAATTATTTCAGTAAACTATATAGGATATTTTTTAATTTTAAAAATTTCCAGCGCTCCTACTCCTGGATCAAACGCGCGCCTATCAAGCAAAATAATCTTGGACCCATTATAGGTAGAAACGATAAAACGAATTGGATATCGCATTAAATCTATACCTGCGTGATTCGCTAGAAAATACGTGGGCGGAGATACGAAAGACGACGGGGAACTCCGTGAGGGAAATCTTGTGATTTGCGTGCGAGCGGTTACATTATGCATTGGCTAATCTCCGGCGCGGTAACGGCGGTCGAGGCCCGACTACTTCTTACCTTTGAAACTTTGCCGCGGCTTGGGCCGAGCCGCGATTGGTTATAATGGTCTCGGTGTGTCGTTATTTTTCATTACGGTCGACGGAAATTTACCGTGATTTTGATTTGTTTGCGTATTATCCCGCGAACTGCTGAAATACGTTGTGCTTACAAAAATATTTTGTAAATAGAAATGCGGAATTATTTGTTTATTTACAGGAGCAATATATGCGTTAATTTGATAAACGTGGATGATTCTAATTGCGTTGTCTATCTAAATAGAAAATAGAATTGGAACCGAAACGATTGATTACCACTTAAAACAATTCCGAAAGCGTTCAATAGAAATCAAATAAACAAAGCGCGTCGATCGAGTTTCAATTTCCTTTTACACAAATATAATTAGACATTCCCCGCGGAAATAAACCTAGAGAAACTTCGGGCTATCCTTTCGATCGGTTAAAAATAAACCAAATTTTGATGGCAATCGAGTATTTTAAAAATAATATTATTACCGAATAAGTATATGTATGTCAACGAGACTTCGCTTCATTGTACTACAAAAGGATCCCCTACGAGAACATGATATGAGCGCGTCTATCTTCGAGCAACACTTATCTGCGAGCGACGATAAAGCGAGAGAACCGCAAACACGGAACTGCGCGTCAAACATGAAATTCAGAGATTGAGGATCGTGTCTCTCCGCGATATAAGCTTTGACCAAATCTCCCAGTGTTCGAATCTATGACATATTCGAATCTGGAAATCCTATTATAGGATAAAGCAAACTTTTGCTCGAGATAATCCTTTCATTTCCAAAATAATTTGAAAAGTGTTTTCATTATAATTAAGAAATTTTTTAAGCCTTTAAAAAGAATTAACAATATTGTTAAACTGCAATTTTAAATATTTATGCAATCAGTTGCCAAGTGCTATTGTTAAGTTTTATCAAATTTTGTCCTGAGAAGGAACTATATCGACAAATCAATCCTACAAAAAACTCGCGTGCTTTGACTTGTATCAATCAAATCAAGCTGAAAGGCCGCATTTTGGGGGCGCGAAGTATAAGTGTAAAGCTGAATCGTATCGACGTAATGAGATCTCGTGGGCGATCGGGAATGCAAACATCGTTGGCGCTCACGGAACGACACGCAGATAGACAGGGAGAGAGAGAATGTTCGCAGTCACGTGTAATTATCCAGATGAGCGGAGGGGGGAAAACGGGGAGAGAGAGAGAGAGAGAGAGAGCCACGTCGGCAACTACGGAATCAACAATCGGCCCGAGATTGAATTCTCGTCGTCTCCGCAGAATCGCTGTCGTTGTTGCAGCGGCCCGAATACACGCGAATGTCCTAAAGGACGAACACGTGTAGTAAGAGACGAGGGAGGGGGGGCGGCGAGGAGGACGGCGCGGGGTCGGGGAGAATCGCCGCGCGTTCGACAGAGCTGACTCGGACGGGGTGGAAAGCGAGATATTGAGCTCATTTGTCTCTTTCCTCGGCGCGGAGTACATTACGAGACAATGATGGCCGAGCGGTGATAAATATACGCTTACGTGTTTTATGGATGTGTGTTAACGTGATGGAGAGCGCGGCTTGGATTATATGGACCTTTCGAGAGGAGGCAATTGGTTTTGGCGTATTGCAGAAAATGAGCCATTCTTTACTACCGCGGCTGATACGCCAATTTCGAATTCAATGTTTTTTTTATTATTATTATTTGTTAATTATCGTGAAATTATTGCTTGTTTATCTTTTAATTTTTTTTTATTGCGACGTTAAATTAAAGTTTAAATCGTGCACTAAGTACTGGCTACGGTTTGGAGTACACTGTAAAAGTGATTATCTTCGGAATTACTGGACAAATCATATTTAAAGCTTATTTCCGTCTGCATTACGATTTAAAATTTTAAATCACATTTACAAGTCCCGGTGCAATTTTACCATTAATAACAAATCGAATAATCCTTTTTCAACCAATATCAAAGTATAAAATCAAGACTTTCGCGAATAATGCGATTGCCGTGCTATGACTAATGTCATTTTCGAGTGACACGTGCGTCATCAAATACTCAGGTGAATTTTCATTGCGCTCATTTAACAAACATCCTCTTCAGGCTCCGGACAAAACATTGATGAACGCACTCATTTCGCAATTTACCTAAATTTCTGCTTTTACCCCGCGCCGACTAATGACATCATTAAACCACTACTCACACAAATGATTTAGTATTTGCAGGCAAATGTAAATAAATGCAGTCAATTTTAGCTGTTTTTGGGCTACAAAAGTCTCTGTTACGGCATTAGTATTGCAATGTTGTTCTGTTCATTTGTAATAACAATACATACAATTGGGTTCACTACTTAATAACGAAATAATATGTTAAAATAATGATTTACGACTGACCCAATTTAATCAATGTTTCCAAACAATTCTGTCAGCACTGCTATCTTTTATTAAAACATTTTTATTTATTTTTAATAATAGTCTCAAAATAAATATTAATTATAAAATTAATTAATTTTTAGAGAATATTATTATACGGGCAAAATAAATATTTGTTCAAAGAACTTTTTTATTAATCGCGAGTGCCGCGTTCTTCTTCTGCGATAGTTCGTAAAATAAATGTTTGTCCTAAAAACTTTTATTAATCGTGAGCATGTTCTTCTTTTATAGATCCCGAGGCTAAGAGGATCGATTTTCTTAGATTAGTCTTACACATATTATTCTTATAGCCGCCTATGCACACATTTAGCTGGCACACATCAGTATTCATTCATCCGCCCCATTGCCGGCTCCAATTATAAAAATACCATCAAGCAATTTTCCAATACTCAAACACTTCGAACAACGCTTTGATCGCTCAATCGATAATTCCTTCTCTCTCTTGGTTTCCATCGAGTTTACATCATCCCCAGCCCTGAAACCTGGCCAGCCCTCTCGAAAAAGTGACCGTTACCCCCGCATAAACGTCAGTCCTGGTCTTTATAGCGGGTCCGCTGCGGTGCTAAACGTTTCCTCGGCGTGTCGCGCGCGGCAACTTGACGAACGACGACGGCGGCCGGAACGAAAATGAGTTAATGGAGCCCGGAGATGCAAGGGAGCAGCGCGCGAGGCGACGCCGATAAGGGCATCAGCTGCACGCGAGCGCTTCTTCGTCTTGACCATTACGAGGCTCTTACTATCCGGGGGACGTATAGCCCGTCGATGGCGATACAGTCTCCCCGGTCTGGCCTATCGACCGCCCCACATATTACCCGTTGGATCTCCTCTCTCTCTCTCTCTCTCTCTCACTCTGGCTGTCTCACTTTTCGCGTCAAACTACGACCAATTGGCTCTCCCGCAGTGGATTCTCTATGGTCCATCATGTGTATTGAGGTGTGTGCGCGAGAATGCCTCTGCATGTATGCAAGAGACGTTCGATGTTTGCATTATGCGCGCCGACAGATATTCTGCTTTGATGAGTTTGAATGTCCCTGTGTGCGCGCGCGTGCGCGTGTTTGAGGAGCACCCGGAGTGCGCGTGCGAGCTAATAGTTGCTCGGCTAATACAATTTTCGTCTCGACTTAATGGCGATTTTATCTTTCTCCGTGTTATTTGGACAGTCAATTGAATTTAATGCCGTCGATAAATTTGCGAAGCTTACATTATTTGCTTTCGATGATTACTCAAGCTTCAAAGTGCGTCGGTTTAATTAATTCGAGTATGTGAATTCAAAATTTACTCAAAGACGCTGTGCGGGAATGTCACAATTGGCAAGTTCTATTTCAAACCGCCAATCGGGACTGCTTGCAACTAGATTTCGAATGGCCTTCGTCCAATAATCGCATCCAAATCCGATACGGTTTCTCCAGTCTCTGAGGTCGACGATACCCAGTTCGGAGAAGTGCATTGAGAGAGAGAGAGAGAGAGAGAGAGAGCTCCGCACCGAACTCGAGCTCAATCGACTACGATTGGCTCTCGACAATCACAATGATCACAATGGCCCTCTTACTCTCTCCTGCACAAGCAAGCCACGCGCCGCGGACCGACTCCCCCCTTGTATGCACCGAAAATAAGCATCGACGTGAAAACCGCCTTCGAAAGAGCTTACACGTGTTCTTCGCGGCCAGCCGTGCGTTTCTTCATCCTGCAGCGCCGCCCGGCGCTTATACACTTTCTGACCTGCGCACTCGCCGCGTATACCTAGTCCCGGATCGAGGTAGCCTTATTGTTATGCCCAGGCGGTCGTCGACGCCGGGCTTTGCTTATGTATGACGAAGGACTGGAAGGAAACGCCGGGGATCGAGCTTATTAAACTTTTTAGGTTCCCCGCTCGCGCACGTGTGTGTGGAGCTTTCGCACATATAAAAATGGCCGCGCAGCGCTTGGCAGTGCTCGCACGTTGGGAAGGAAATTAGCTGGCGCGCGCTCCGCCGCCTTCCTTACTCCCCCCTTTCCTCCGCGAATTTGATTGAACGACTGATTTGAAACGGCGCAAGTCGTGCGTGATGCGCGCCTCTCACACCCGTTGTCCCAGATACGAGCGCTAAATTTTAATGTCGATAATAATAATGGACCGCGGCGCGCGCGCAATCGAAATAAAAGCTTTTTTGCACTGCGCCGCCGATGAACTTTATTGATATTTCGCGCGGACACTTTTTTCATTACGCTGAAAGTTCACCGCTGCGCTTTTAATTGTAGCGCTTCGGTTGCAGGGGGTATTGTTTCTTTTTTTTTTAGGTTGTTGCTAGCGATACCGTGGATTGAAATGATCTTGCAGTGAAATTGGTAATGTTCTTAAATAATATAAAATTAAATAATATAATTTTATTAAGAAGGTTAGATTGAAAGTCGAATCATCGATACATTTAGTTTGATGAGAGAGCAGGTACGATTAATAAGGCAACTTAGTGATGTTAATTACAGGTGTAACGTTCATAATTGAGGTCTTCCAACTAGCAAAACTTTGCGGAACTGGGATTGGACGAGCTTTTGCCGATTTGTACGTCGAAAGGCTGGTCTAATTCTAACTTCAAGTTGGAGAAGCAGTTCACGCAGCTTCCGACAAATCGAGCTGGAAGAATCAATACTGTCCATTCCCTGAAAGCTTTTTCTCGGTAATATATGAAATTCCTTTTCTAGGTTTCAAAGAATATTTACATTGAGGGCTATTTTTAAAGCCTCAGATTAAAGCGAAAAGGGGTGAATATTCTTTTAGAAAATCAAAGGTAAATCTCTTGTTTTGGTTTTAAGTTGAGTTACGTGCAAAAAAATTAATTTAAAGAATTTAAAATTTTCTTTGCGTCTTATTATAACAATTTCGTTTTCAGACAAATGAGTAGTAAAAGCTAATAACTGTTGCAGTGTAATTCGAAACTCACGTAATTCTATGACAAAGGCCACCAATTGATATGGAGCAATTACCGATTCGGCAGTGAAATTCGTCTCAGTTCCCCTAATTCGTATTCATCGTTTGCGAAATTATTCCTAATTTTTCATCTTTCACAAAAGCAAAGAAATAACACAGATATTTCTATTCATAACGCGCTTGTACCACGGAGAAATTGCTACACTATGCGGCTTGCGTTTTAAAATACATATTCCCTAAGCTAGTCGTCGATTTCGCTTCACACACAACCCTCTCTAAACGCAAGAGGGAGAGCAAGCGAGAGAGGTAGCAAAGGTGGAAAGAGAGAGAGAGAGAGAGAGAGAGAGAGAGAGAGAGAGGGAAATTTCATCCTGAATAAAGTACGGCCCGTAATGCGTTTACGGCTTTCCATTGTCGGTATCTCTTCCCTCGCGCATAGAGAGAGAGAGGGAGAGAACTCTCGCGGTACCATAAAAAGAGAGGGAGGCAGAAAGCCGTACTTGAACTTTGCTCGCGCTTACTGCATTTTTCCACAAAAAGGCCGCGCGAAGGAAAGCGCGCAGAATCGAGTTAGAGGGGGGGGGGGCGAGAGGGCAAAGTAAAAAAGGCGAGAGAAAGAGAAAAAAATTCTGCCTCTTATCGATTATAGTCAAGGCTGTGTATAATCGCGCGGACGACAGAAGAGAATGAGAGAAAGAGAGAGCGGAATCTCTGGCTTTCTCCCTTTTAGGGCAGACGCTCGCACCCCGAGAAAGAAGCTAAATTGAAAAATCGCGTTATTAGGTTTTGATTGAGCGAGCTCCCAGACGTCTATAGACGTGAGCTGCAATCCTTTAGCTCGGCTCCTCTTCCTCTGATTCCTTCCACTTGCGTGTTTCAGACGGGGGGCGAGCGAGTAATGGTCTGTTAAAGAAAATTTTCGCGATTCCCTTTTTTTTAAATTCCTCGAGAGCAGAATCTTCTGTGTATACCTTCGAGCTTTTACGTTGCTTTTACTTTGCGTAATAATGGAAGCTTGGTAATAAAATAGTTTAATTAAATGGACACGAGAGAATGCCGCTCAACTCGTCCGCATCTTTTTCTAAAAGCTGCCAATTTTTTCACAACAATTTTCAGAGGCTCCGGTCATGTTTTCCCGTTCGCAAGTTTTATCGCGCCCACTTCCTTTCGTGTTCTTTTTTTTTTATTATGCTCTTTCCGCGGAGTGCAGCATGCAACTACGGATCGCAATTTGTTCCGGAGATCGTTATAATTGATTTTGATTATTCATACAATTCTAACGAAGCGTATTATAGCGCCGGAAATTTTCTAGCTCTCGGGCGATGTAGCCGCATCGAAAGATGATTGCTCCTTAATTTACGTATCGGCTGTTATTAAATATTCAAATTGCCGGCACGAATAGGGTCGACTGGTAATTACTTCGAGCCGTTACTGTTTTTTCATTGATTTTTCGAATTTCGAATTTTTCGAAGAAACTCGGCTAAATTGGCCGTTACTTTTTTGCTTCGCGCTTGTCGCTTGGCTTTTCATTCAAATATTTACCTTCATTATTACACTTATTACGAGCTTTACCTTTCTGCTTTTTTAAAAAAAAAAGTGTCGACGAAATATTTCGCAATACACGTTCGAGTTAAATATTTGGTTATGCAAAATTGAAATTCGGGCAATTAGCAGTTGGTTTTATTGCTGGGCAATTTATTTTCTGAAATTATTTCAAAGTTCTCGAAATTATATGTTTTAAAGTTTGTACTAAATGAATACTGTTCTCAACTGAATTTCATAAAGAAAAGTCGTAAAAATAACGATAAAGAGTAACGCGCAATGTGAAGTAACGGATCGTTATTTTTGTTACTTATATTAGTTTTTATGACTTTTCTTCATAAAATTTAGTGCAAAAATATAAAATTTTTTTATGCATGAGAGAAGAAGACAGACATTCATTCGCATTAATCGGCGCCTCTTGCATTAAATCAGTTTTTATATAAAAAAAAAAATCATTTAAATATTTACTTTTTCCGCAACATAAAACAATAAATAAGAGCAATATTTTTCTACAACCTCAAATAATTCAAAACCGCGCACGGAGTAATACCGATCTCAGGATACAAAGGATAAATACAAAGAAGAGAAAAAAAGGAAATCTAGCTCAGAGAGAGAGAGAGAGTTTAAACTGTACAAATGAAAATCATATTTTAAGAGCCGCAAGGCGCGCGCAGCGCTCCGTTGAAACTGCGCATTATTCAAAGCGCGCCCACAAATCCGAGGCTTCGCTAATCCTCGGCCAGTTCCGCTTCCATTCCTCGTGTCTTTTCCCCCTCCGCGAATTCCCGTCGGCGAAGAAACGAATGAAAATTGGGGTTTCAATTAGCCGGGAGAAATCACCCGCGCTCTCGTTCTAATATTTTTCCCCGACCTCCCCTTTTTGCGCTCGACGCCGGACCGTACGCGGGGTCGCACCACTGGCGCTCGGCGGAGCCACGCAAATTACTGGCTTTTATTCCACTCGTTCGCCCATCTATCCTGCCCGGAGTGGATATACATAGGATGGCGCACACGGATACCTGGCACGTTATTTTATTGCACTTTCGCCGAGAGAGAGAGAGAGAGAGAGGGAGGATCTATGCTGCTTCAATTTTGCGCGAGGACTGTGCTGAATAATTATGGCGCGGGCGGTCCTATTATTCAAGTGCGCGACCGGCGGACAATATTTTTCTCCTCTCGTTTGCTTCTGCCGTCTCTCTTTCTTCGGCTCTCGATGCTTTTTTTTTTGTTTTTTCGCCGGTAAGTACGATGCTATACACCGCTCTCTCTTGAGGATAAAAGTAATTACGAATTCGCCGTCGACGAGGGAGCGCGGAACTACTCTTTGAGAGTATTTTTGGATGAATATGAGGATAAGGCTTTGTTTTGAAATTTAAAAATATACTCTCTTTGAGACCGGGTGGAATTTATTTCGTTCGCTTTCTTTTGTTTTCGAGCTGAAGAGTAATTGTACGCAGTTTCGCGCGGGGATTTTTATGCGCTGCAGTAATGGGGTGCAAAAACCTTTAGTTTTACAATGAGGGACTGTATTTAAGGCTGAATTAACGTGTAATTTCCAACTGCAAATTTACTTCAATTAGAGTTGTTGTATCAGAGTTTTTAAATTGCGGCAAATTACGGCAGTGAGATTTAAATTCAATTACGTGTGTTTTGAAAAGATTTTTTCGTTTTGAATGTTTACAGTTAATAAAAGTTTCATCTGATGAAATTGCATATTAGATACACTACTATTTGCTTTGAAATAATAAATGACGTAATCAACTTACGGTGGTGTCAATCAGGATATTGCGAGAAACGGAATAACTCACCTGTAACAAACAATTTTTACGTTACAATTTTTTTCGAAAAACAATGTAATTATTTAATACAATGTGTACATCATTAAAAAAAAGTAATTTTGTATTTTGTAATTTCACAAATAACAATTTTTCCAAACGAAAATATCAAAAAATTCTATCGCATTTCTATCCAATATTTGCCACCTAAATAAATAAAAATTTTTGTCGCAAACAAACCTAACAAAGACCAGAGACACAGACACCTGCCTGGCAGACGCGCTGAATATAATCGCGTCACGGCAGATAGGGAGAATCAGCGTTCCGCTTTTCTCCGGGCTTGCGGCCGCCCCCCGTGGGACCCGCAGTTACACGTGTCGCGCTCGCGAAATTCCCACGCGGCGCGCGGAAAATTCAATCGCTCGAATCTGCCGGCAGTGGCTCGAACTTTTACCCGCGGAGAGTTTATCGCGGCCTGTTACCGAGGGGGCTCCGAGTAGTAGTTCGGCTTTTCTCTCTTTTTTTCTGAAAAATAATACGAGAAAAGAAGCCAGCCGCCCCTCCCCCGATGCTTATTGGGAGAATTTCCGCGGGGAGGAGTTCATTAAACGTATTCGACGAAAATCGAAGCGGACCGTGAAAAAAGGGCGAGAGAGACAGAGATTGGATTTCACGCGCTTTGTGCGGATTCGGGCCTTTGAAGCTGCTGCGCCGCTGCTGATAAAATTTCGCGCGTTGAAAAAGTTCACCGCAGAAGCGAGCTGCGATGAAAGCCGTTAGAGCGGGAATGGCGTATACGGGCATATTTTTTTTTGTAATATCGAAATTGAGATATTGGATTGATCGGCGGAATCCTGTTGACATTGGCGTATCGAAGTTTCGGTTATTCGGTCGCGTAAGTGATATGAACTAAGTTATTTAGCGGACGCAAATTAAACAACAGCGCGCTATTCAATTCTAATGAAAGCTTTATTTCTTTATTAGTTTTAAATATTTGACGTGCAACGTTTGGACTGACTACTTTATAATTTAAAAAGTTTTTGCTAATGATTTAGATGAATTTTGGTTTGAGCGGAACAACGAGCTTGCCTCTATTTCCTGAAAATTCTGTTATAAAGTTTAACTTGAAACTCTCCCCAAGTTTTACAGGATTCACATTTTTCTATTTTATCTCCGGGGAATTAAGTGATTTTCACATTTGATTGAAACTGCCTACTTTATAAAGTTTGCATCTTTAATAAACCAAGCAGCAGTCGTATTTCCAAAGTATTTCTCCGCTAAAAGTGTACATCAACGAACGGCATTTGATTAAATTAAAACGGTTATCAAAACCTTCGCGATAAAATCAGCTGTAATTAAAAACGACGCGCGCGACTCCGACGGCCTTTCCCAAAATTAGTCAGAGCTCCCGACAAATCACTTCCTATACCAGGCGGCAAAGCTCTCGGGCCGTAAATTCCGCGGGGCACACTGCGACGCTCGGAAAGCCGCCTGGCTGATTGAAAATTGAGCGGAGCGGCGCACTCCGAAACCCGCGTCAAAGCGTGCCACACCGGTTTCAAGTGCGAGCTCCCGAAAACGTACAAGAACGAGAGTAATTCCGGGCCTCCATTAACGGTGCATCGGTCCCCTTTGGGCGCTGGCAACTCTGCGCAGCTTACGCGATTAAAGGCGGTGCACATGTACGTAAGGGGACGGGGCGAGAGAGAGAAAGAGAGAGAGAGGCAGGCGCCTTTGCGTGTTATACGGCCGCGGGGAGAGGAGGCGAAAGTACTGGGCTCTCCGCCGGAAAGAGATTGAACTACTTTCTCTCTGTTTGATTGAACCTTAGCCTTCATCCCTCAGGATTTTCCGAAAATAAAGGAAAGACCGGAAAAGTGTGAGGGCGTATATATATATACGAGAGCGGCTGAAAAAGGGGGGAAAAAGAAGACGGAGCCGCGTCGGGAATTTCCTTTCTGCGTTTCTCTTACCGGGTCCCTCTTTCTCTCCTTCTCTTTCTCTCTTTTGCCCCGAGTATGTGCGTTGCTTGGAGTGTGAGAGGAATTGCGGAAGTTTTTGAAGTGGATCGCGCTCGACTTGTGTATTTCCTTTGTCGGTTAAGAGGGTGTAAAGGATGCTTATAAATGCTGGGAAATATATATCACCTGCTCGGACGAGAAATGGTTCGGAAAATAATACCTATTATCAAGATTCTCTTTGCGTGGATTTCAAAAGCCGATACTCGAGGAGGAGAACATTTTCTGATACCGATTAAATGGAGCTTTACGGGAGGGCACTTGCACTGAAACTTTTTAAAAGGAATAGCCGGCGCTTGAACTTCCAGAAAATTTTATCGAAGCAGCCAAAAGTATTTTTTGATTAAGGGGTCCACACTCGAGTTCTCAGGATCGAAAATTATCCGAAACTTTCTCCGCACTTCTTCCGCAAAAGTTTTATAAAACAAAAATATTTCAAAGATTAACGTTTGCCAGGAGTTCATCGACAGATGGATGTTCGGCTGAACGTTTTATTTTATAATCAATAAATCCACGCGATTGTACGTATATGAAACGCATCGGAAAGAAAAAAAATGTGTATTCCGCGCACCGAGTTATCGCGATTTCAGCCAAACGAAGCAGTCAAACAGTGCACAAACTTGAGCTCTGAAAATCTAGAAAATATCAAAATAAATTTTCCGCTTAAAAAGGAATTCGAAAATATATCACAGCGGCATCGGGCGGAATTCGCCAAACATTTCAGTTCGACGAAAAAAAAAAAAGAGAGAAAGCTGCACCGCCCAAACAAGTCGTATTTACTTTCAACAAAATATGAGCGCCGAGCGCTTGTTTTAAAAAAAAAAATACGCGTTCTCGCGTGCATACGCACCCTCTCGCGCCTCTCCATTCTATCTCTCCTCGCAGCAGAGGTTTTGCGAGACAAAAGGGCGTAATGAAAAAAACACGTGCAGCCCGCGCAAAATGCCCGCCGATGCGTCGATGTACGTATGCATTCGCACCGGCCCCGTTTTTGTCCTCTTCCACAACAATTTCGGACTTTGTTCGGCGGCTCCCCGCGCGATTCCCGCGCGGGGGGGATCAAGCGTTTTAGCCGGCCGGGAATCGGCTACGCTCTGCTTAATGCACCAACGGTGCATACATACCTGCACGGGCATTCTTCGGGAATCGATTCCGCGGCCATATAAACCGTTTTCCTCTCTGGCCATTCATACGCGGGGGGGCTCGCGTTCCGAAGGTATAAATATGTGCGCGTATCAAAGGAGAAGAGGGAGACAGAGAGAGACAGAGAGAGAGGTAGGCATTCGAACAAAATGACAAAGAGTCGCGCACGAGTGCTCCGGTTAAAAAAGAGCAAACTTGAAATATCGGCTGGGCGCGCGCGCGCGCGCGCTCGCGTATCGCCGGCTCGACGAGTGATGTACGAGCGCGCCTACCTCGAGAGGCAGAGAGAGGCACGTAGAAAAAAGGGTAGCAAGCCGGAATTTACGTGTACCAGCGCCCCGCCGCCGGTTGCCGTTGTAAAGTAATGCGTTCCCGTTTTATTACGGCGGATCCTGTGGCGCTTTTTTTCTTCGCTCTCGGCTCGCCTTCCCCCGTTTTCGGCGTGCATCTCTCTCCTCTTTCTCGCTCGCCGGTGCGCAAATCGAATCCCGACGCGACGAGAAAAATGCACGCCGCTGATGGCAACAAGTTTCGGCCGCGGAAATTTAATAGACGGCAAAAAGGAGAGCCGGGACGCGAATGGAACGTGCACTTCGATGCCTGATTTTTTACGGCGGACTGGAGTTTGTACCTTCTATTAAAAATGACAGGACTGAATGAGGATACACGACCGAGTGCCCCGCTGTATTTCGATTACATCTGCGCGGCGAGGAAACCTTTTTTTTTCTTTTTAAGGAAAAACAACTACTTGGGCGTCTGTTTTCCAAGCTTTTCGAGAGGATTTTGGCACTTTTTCAGTTTTTTTTTTTTTAAATTTTCAGAACCCACGATGAAATATGGAATTGTAAGATTACCATATGCATTAATGGTCTACCGAATTATTAAACTCTAACAGTTGTAACTCACAATTTAGCTACGCTACTCTAACCCGTGATTTATTACCGGGCAGCCTTTCTTCTCGCATGATAAATCGCGCAGTCAAAATCTTCAAGATTTCCAAGTCCCATTTTTCACAAATGAAGCTTTTACATTCTGTAAACGTCGCCCGAAATAAATTAAAATCTCACTCCAAAAAGCTCGAGACTCCTTTGCATGCAAATGCCGGCAGTCTCGCAAACTCGCGCGCGCCTGCTAAAGGAGGCAAAAACAAAAATAAAGAAGGGAATTCGTGCGTGCGGCGAGCAGCGTATAATAGCCGAGGAAAAAGTGGGCGAGCGTATAGCCGACGACTCCGGCGTGAAACAATGAGAAGAGATTCCCCCGCGAAATAAATCATTAGCGCGCCGCGGGGCCGCTTTCCGAGAAGAATCATTCGTTTTCATAGCTCTCGTTCCCGCAGCGTCGTCGCGGCGCGGGATAAAAAGCCGGCGACGAAATTTAGGCCATGAACGCGCGCCGCGGCGACGGGGAGAAAAAGTAGAGAGAGGAGAGCGAAGGCCGTCGGAGAGCCGCGAAGACGCGAATTATTCCCATAGCGGAAATGAAAATTAAAGGGGTCGGAGTGACGTCGTCGTCGTCGCGGCGCATCGGGCAAAAGACTACACACGTGCGCCCCCCTCCCGGCTTCGCGAGAATGGTAATACGAAAAATTTGCATAACCATCTTTGATATACACGTGCATGTGTATACGTGGTGTACGCGGAGCCGGGGAACTTATATGCGTGACACGCGTTAGATCCAGTTTGCATATATCTCACAGACGGCAAGTGCACAGCGGATTCTTTGATAACAGTGACCTAGAAACTCCTCCCTTTTTCTTTGTGTTTCTCTCTCTCTCCCTCTCTCTTTCGTTCTCCTATTTTCTGCTTTATTTAGTTTTCCTTTTTTTCTTGCAGCGCCACCTTAAACGCGAGGCGTGCTGAACTATTTCGGCTCTGATGCATTTTCCGCCCGGTTACACTTCCGATGATGCATGCAATATATATTTATGTGTCTATATATACGTATAGTCATTATTTATTCCATTCTTCACGGCGGGAATTTTTCCGATGATTATTTTAATAAACTTTGGACCAAGAGAGTTCATTTTTTACAAAGTGTAATTTAGCTGGAATATTATTCAACACTTTTATATTTTTATAGTTTGTGGTTTATATGACATTTACATACTTTATACTTGCCAGACTTTCATCCCTTGGAAAACATCGCTATTTTGTGGTTCATAAAGAACACTGTAGGATCCTCCACCGAATCCCAAGCCGTTTTTCATACGTCACTTGCGCACCTTTATATTATACGTAATGACGTTAAATTTTTTTGTAATATTCTCGAGAGAGGTCTGGAAACGGCGACGTATTAAACATTTTTATATTTTATGCGCAAAATCCTTTCACGCGACGAATTATTTAAAGTTAAAAGGTCAAAGCGTGTAATATTATTTATACTTTAATTTTTGGGTACAAAAATAATAAAATAATAAAATAATTTCCTGAAAATTATTGCAGATAAATGAATTTAGTATCACAAAGCAGTTAATGATGTCAAGCATTCGTATAAAATTGAAACACAAACTAATTATGATTTCGATCGAAACCACGTTTGAATTAATTATACCTTTGTTATATAGTGCGACGGTTGCAACAATTTATTAATACATTAGCGGTATTCAATCAGGTCGACCAAAATTTTCTGAATTTACAACCAAAAATTCGTACCGCTAATTCAAGTGTGTGTCCGACATTTTCGTAATTGACTGAGTTACGTCCGAGATCGCAACAATGCGAAATGCCGCGCCTCGCGATCGCGCATTACGTACGAATTTTCCTTCTGCAAATAATATACAGAGCGCACAACGGCGACGTCAAACAATACGTTGAAATTCTCTCTGCCTCGAAACTGTTTTCCGAAAGCCGACGCATATATACATTCGCAGATCCGAGCGCCGATAATACGCACACGTCGCTCTCTCTCCTCTCTCCCTCTCGCCGAACCGTTCGCGCGCGAGAAAAAGCATAAAACATCGGGGATGTCGCGACGCAGACTGCAGCCGCACTTAAGCGGGCCGCGCAATCGGCTTTTTCCTCGATTCCTCGCGTATGATACCGTTCGACGTTCCGGGAACGAGAATGGAAAGGGAAGAACGGCTGGGGAAAAGGTTGCAGCTTCGCCGTCGTTCTGAAATAATGCCGCGCAGCTCTTGAGAAATCTATTTATCGGAAGTCAATTTGCTGTGCGATGCTGCGATGCGTTGTACTCAAGAAGAAGGCGAACAACGACAAATCCTCTTTGATATCGTATGAGAGTATTAATTGAGGAAGAAATGGACAAGATAGTTACAGATGGATTAGGTCTGCTTTCAAAAATTATGTTACCGATATTATTAGAAGCAACATATTCAGTTTTGCTAGATATACGAATAGAAAAGAATAGAAAAGTATAATTATACCAAAAGATTAAGCAATACGCATTAAGTTTCATATGCACAGTTTCAAAAGAATATTATCATCACGTCCTCCGCAATGCACGAATCGCAAAGCCATAAGGCACACATATAACAATAAATAATGAAATTTCTGCGAACGTCGCGGCAGTAAAAGTTCTTGCGAAGCATGAGCGCGGAAAAATTCGCGGCGCACCGCAGTGCGGAGAGAGAGAGAACATTTGAGGGAGAGGGTACTGTATGCGAGATTATGAAGAATTTAGTGCACTAAAAAAGAACGAGATACCGAAATGGCGCGGCAGCGAGAGAGCGAGCGAGATAAAGGAAGAGAGAGAGAGAGAGAAAAAAAAAAGATCAAGAAAAAGTCCCGAGACACAGATAGAAAGATGATGGCGCGCGCGCCGACTCTCGAAAAAGGCTCGAAGCAAATTTTGCATACGCGACTCCTCCTTTTTACGCGAAGCGTTATACGGAGATTACAATATTGCGGCGGTGCACCCCGGTAAAGTCAAGCGGAAAAAGAGAAAAGGATAAAGCGAGCGCGCGCGGCGCCTATATGCGGACTTGTAACCTACTTAGTTAAGGTCGAGAGACGGGATTCCGGAAATAATCCGGCGAAAAAAAGGGGAGAGAGAAAATAAGGCGCGTAAGACACGAGAGCGAATCGATGAAGAAAGGGGAGCGCTGATTCTCTAATATTACCGCGGCGGTTCGGGGCCCAGGGAGGATGGAAAAAAAAGATATCGAGTGATTTCGCCTTCAAACGGGCTGCTCGCGCGATATCCGCTTTTACGGTCCGCGCGTATTTCCTCTCGACACTCTCGTGCTCAATCATCCCTCGCAATCCATGACAATTTCAAGCGCTTTTCAACCAAATCGAAAATAAAATATCACTTAGAAGGATTTCTGATGTGAATACTTTTTTTTTTTTAAATAATCTTCAGGTATCTCACCTTTTGTGTTTGTTTCAAGAACGTTTGATTATTTTAAGCAGCTACTTTAATAATTCAATGAATAATGAAATTATAAATGCTTAAATAGAAACTGCGGCATCGCAACGCCGTATGCTTAAATTAGATTGTAAATTAAGCATCCAGAAACAGAAATGATCCAGTTTCATACTTGAAAATAACAAATGAATTCCGAATCACATCTTTGGATAGATAATTATTATATTGTAATATATGTTCATAAATATCGATTTACCACTCTAACGTGGTTCATTACAATTCGATACAGAAACGCGAATCGACGCGACGCAAATATTTCCAATAAAAATCCATTATTTCCCTTAAAACCCATTATTTTTCATTAGCCTCTCGAGCAATGCGTCGAGCGAAGGATCCATTAAAATTTAATGACCAGTTAATTAATACAAATTATTACCAAACTCCCCGCGAAACGCTAATCGCAATAAAGAAAAAAAATAGCAGAAAAACCGACCCGTCAATCCGCGAGTGTCAGCAAAACTAATTACTAACGTATCCAGTCGGATGGGAAAAAAAAACTGTTCAGCTTAAAACGCCGCGCGGGCGCGCAAAAATAAGCGTATATAAACTCGAGAGCTTTCTCTCTCCGTACCTCCCGTCCTTAATACACGCGCGGCCGGTTATTTAACAAGCTGGCGCACTCGGCACCATCGATTCGCCCTAACGGAAAGTAATTGCGCGACGACGCGACGGTCGCGCGCAAGCGCCTAATGCGTATATAACACTTTCCCCCCTTCCGGCCGCGAACAATCGTGTCAAGTAGTATTATGATCCCATTTATAAATGGGAGCTCGGCGCGTTTCGAGAATTCGAAGAATCAAATTAGGATTGCAACAATTTTGCCGAAACGGCTTTTTGTCGGAAAATTTTCGATATTATAAATTCCGAGAGAATATTTCGCTGCTTGAAAGGGACGTAAATGTTGAATGCGCAATATTTTTAACCAGGTGAACGTTTATTAAACCTACGTCAAAAACTAATTTCTGAAACAGAGAACAACTTTCATTCAAACGGAAAAGTTATATGAAATCCTCCGTTAATTCCGCGGAATTGCCCGAATGGAAAAAGCCCCTCGTAATATTTGTTTCTTCCAAAAAGTATATATACACGTTTAATTACGGATAAAAACTACTGCCAGCCCCCCTTTGCGTGCCGACTCGATGCTCGGAAATATTTAAAAAAACAAAAAAAACATTTTCCCAACTCCAGAACGGAAATAAATATACAGGGATCCCCCGGTAACACGAAAACATCCACGATACTTTCCCCGACACGATCCGGCAGACTCGTCGAGCTTCCGGATCCGCTTAAGCGTATTCAAATAAAATTACGGTAAGCGTCACGAAAGAGAGAGAGAGAGAGCGATCGTAGTTTCGGGCGTCGCACAATATCGATCTAGCCGCGGCGGCGCGCACGTAAACATCGGCCGTTACCGACGCCGATGCAAGGGTGTCACGCGACCCGATGACGTCGGGCTATCTTCTCGCGCGGCGACCGAGGAAATTAATCGAGACGGCGGCGGGCTTCCTCTTCTTCTTTTTTTTTCTTTGCGGTGCGCCGCCGAAAAGCGAGAGCCCGCGGGCCGCTCCCGCGATGATTTAGTGGGAACTGTCGTGCGGTATCGGATACGGGGATCTTTTTGAAAAGGACGAATGCGTTTTGTCTGGTGTGTATTTTTTTTTTTTGTAAGAAGCGGTAGTTTGGATCGTAAATTAGAGGCGATTCGTGATCGATGCCGTGGAAAAAATTCGTACTCGGTTATCGACGAGTATAATGAAGTGGAAGAGGTCAATGAACGTGATTGGGTGGGTGACGTATTTGCGGTGTTTTAAGGTACGCATTGTGCGTTGATAAATATCATATTTTATACGCGTGCAATTGTAATGGTAGAGGATTATGGTACATATTTTCAATAATGACTTGTCACACGTTTCACCCAACCAACTTTTCCTTTTTCGACCATAATACACGTGTCACATTATTTCAGCCCCGAGCGTTTATTTTCATACGCATCTTGATACTTAGATAACCTGTTGATGCACTTTCCGGCATGCATATTTCATGGCGCCCGAGATGCACAAGAACATTATTGTACAGAAAGAAAAAAACGAAACGAAAAAAAAACAAAAAAGAAGCTTCGCCCACCGCTAAACCGGGCTCCCGTAAACCCGTATCATAAAAATATTGTCCTTTCATCTTTTCTCGATTCGCGTTTACGCAAATAATATTTGTTCGTCCGAAAATTTTAATCTCGTCCGCGTGCTCTCTCGTGAGGGGGATTGCACGGCTCGGAATCGGAAAAAGACGATCGTGCATGGATTTAACGGACGGGGAGTAAATCGCGCTCCGAGAGTAATGAGAAAAACACAGTCCGTAAAAAGGTGGACGGGAATTGTAAAAAAAGGCTTATGCTAATGCAAACGAACGCGAGCGTCAAACATTTCGATGGGGCCAAATAAAATTGCGTCACGTTGAATCAATACGCGCGCCGACAAGCTGTAGGATATTACATCACACACTCCCGCGCCTCCCCCCTGCCCCCCCCCTCTTTCCATTCTCTTTCTCTCCCGCTTTTCCCCCATAAATCACGATTTCGTTCGTACGGCTGTGTACCTATATTTAGGGAATAGCCTCGACACCCACGCTGGTTCGCGCTAATATTTTGTGTCCATGCTCGTCGGAACGAGACGTTTGCTTATTTTTCCGGGCGCTTTTCCGCGTGTTTTTCGTGGGGGGAGGATTCGGACGTAGATGGTACCAAGCTCCGAAAATGCAGCGTGTACAAAAATTCTTGGAATTGAAAGCAAAGTTCCGCCGGCGCGAAAATATACGAATCGGAGATTTATTTTAATTAGCTGAATCGAAGCGATGCTTTTTTCGGCGTCGCTCTCGAGAGAGCTTCGAGGAAAATTTTAAAGAAAATTAACGGATTTAAAGTATCAAAAGAGATATCGCGCAGCTAGTAAAAATGATTCCGCGTCAAAGTTTTTCAACAATCGAACCGAAAAACTCGCTGGAATTCGGAGAGGAAAAAGTTTCGCCGACTCTCCTCTCGCTGCACTTAAAATTTGTTTCGAAAGCGAACGGGAGAAGAATGCACTCTCTTCCTTCGCCTTATCCTCTCGCGCACTCGTCAGTTTGGCACTTAGGGGTATTGAAAAGGGCATTATTCATGAAGAAAACTTGCTCCGCTCGCCGGGCGCGCAGACGGAAGTAATCGAAGTTAATGAGCTCCAAGTAAGGAACACGAGAGACGAATTGTTTATTTATGCGGCGGGTCATTCGAGATGAGCTTACCCGCCGTTCATCCGCGCGCGGCTCGTTTTCAATAGGAATTATTTGATGCTTGGGCCTGGAAGAACTTTGCGACCGGGATGCCTTATTTATTCTCGGAATGTTATCCGGCTGCTTAAGGGTGAATTGCGATTTTACGCATTTAAATGCTCATTTGAGTAAAAGCAAGGTTGAAGTTCTGATTTTTTAGAGTAAATTTTTGCTAAGATCTAGCATTATGAATTTACTTTGATTTACAAAGATTCTCTTATAATATTAATTACGACCCTGCTATAAATCTTGATTTTTTGAAAGATAAATCAGTTTTTCTTTACACAAAGAAAAGTGATGTTCTTTAGTCACGTACGACGTTTACAAAGACTTGTCCGATATATATCTTAATTTGAGGTAAGATTTCTTCGCTAATTTTAAGTTAGAAATGATAAAATATTTTTAAGTATTATCTACAAAAGTATTAATATATAAAAAAAATTCTTATAATTTCCCAAATTTAAGAAAAACAAAAAAAAGTTAATTTGCTTTGAATTTGAAATATTGTTATAGCAATCAGAATCAAAGCAGTTCAATTAAAATTTAAAAAGTAAACGCATCGGGAACGAAGATCCACTCCTGAACTCTTAACCTTCGAATCAAAGTGTGTCATCAAATTTTTTTTTTTTTTTTTTTTTGTTCCCAGTCCGCACATCCAGAATCTAAGTGGGCCATCGGCCACGTAAAATTGACTTTAGATTCCGCCACGAGCCCGCGAACAAATGCAGAAAACATTAAAGATCGTTAGCCTGCGAAATTTAAACTCGCAGTTTACTTTAATAGAAGAAGAGGAAGAAGGGAAGGAGGGGGAGAATAAGAGAAACGCCCGAGTTCATAACGCGCGCATGTATATAAGCTACGTGCTTTGATTACTCGAGAGCCTTGAAAGCTCGGCGTAGCAAGACGCGCTGGGGGAGATTAAAGCGCCAGGACGATCCAACTGAATCCTTAAGGATTAACTTAGTCACACCCGCATTATGTAAACGATTGGCGCGGACGATAAGCGATACAATCGACTCTCCGACGCGGCTCGTTGCCGCGCGACGATATTGTTCCGCCGTATAATATACTTTCGCCTTCAGACGTTAGGAAGAGAGCGAGGAAAGGGGGGGCCTTTCATTGCTTCGGGGGAGGGGTATAATAATTCTACCGACGAACGGGGTAATGATAACTCGCGAAATTTCAAGCTGGGGAGGGCGTGCGAATTTCGCTGAACTCACGTGGAAGCATTTGGTAATAATTCCGTTGCCCCGTCCCCCTAAATTTCAAGCTCGACTGAATTAGTCATTTCAATTTTCCGTAGTAAACTGTTTTCGCGCCGGGGAAATTGTACGGCTTGTATTATATACGTAAAGTAGAATGCGGATTTTCGAGAATGCCGCTTTGTTGCGCTGTTTCGTATTGCTTTGTGAATGATGTAAGATTTCGATGTTGTATACGCGAAATTTTATCGGCTTTGGTAAACAGCTTCGTGTTTATTTGCTTTCTCGTTGCACTTGCAGCTGTTTTTGGTAATTAACGTATGTAATTGTATCTCACTTAATTTATTTCAGCCGATCGAAGCAATAACTTTCGGGGTTCTCGCTAATTTATTTTGTCAGCAATTTGATCTACGAGTTTATTATCACAGCGGCAACGCAAGTTGGTACGTACAGAAAATAATGTACCTGCCCAAGCGGTAATGAGAGCAGCCTTCGTATAAATTACACTTTACGCATAAGAAGCTCGTAAATAAACTTTACTTTTTATGGAACCTAATCTCTGGGGAAAGAGGCGCCTCTAGACCACTTGAGCATTCTTTTTGCAGAACTTTGGTACTTCTTTAGGAGTGATAATTTTAAATTAATTCATGCAGAAACCTTGGATTTTTTGTTAACATTTCAAGCTGCCTTTTAACACCGTCACTAAATTATAATTTAATAATTAAAATGGAAAATCTGCTGTTCGGAAAAATAGGAACGTAATTTCTGGAGATAGTGGAAAATTATTAAATATAATTTTTTGAGTGAATTTTAATTAAATCTTTGAATTTAAATGATATTTAAAAGAAAATTTTTAATTCTTTGATAGGCTATTTCAGAGAGATACGTTCCTGCAGATACTTTTTCTTCTGTTAAAATTAGTTTTTTAGAAGTTATCCTATTATCTTTTTTCACTCAATTATACTTTCTTGAAGTTGTTAAAAACAAAATCTTTTTTGAAAAAAAAGGAAGATATGATACTTAAGACCAACTTTCAACTCTTCATAATTCTTTTCTAATATTACCAAAAGTTACATAAAATAAATCGTTCGTCTTGATTTTATTTTCTAAATCTTTCACTGGTATAAAAAAGAGAACGCGTTCTCTTATTTTTGAAAACTAAATTCCAAAGTCTCGACCAATTCCGATCAAACATTCAAAGTTTGTTTAGAACAGCACTCCAACATTAATCAAGTTCGCTCTGAAATTCCCGCCAAAAACTCATATTGTCTCCCGAGCAAAGTCTCTGATTAAATCGCCTCGGCATATATCCGAATACAAAAAGCCGCGCGCGCGGTTTTTGCCGCGCCACCCCGAAGTATAAGCCAGTTCGAGAGAAAATTGCAATCTCCGCCAGAAATGAAACTATTATCCAGTTGGCCAGAGGGAAGAAGCAGAAAAGTTCCCGAGCGCGCGGGACAGGCTAATTTCCTTTATTGTTGGAGCCGGGCGAAAGTTCGCGTCACATATAGTCGAGCGTTCGCAGCCAACAAACCGCATCCAATGCCGAGAATCGCCCCCATAGCGAGCACGCGGCACATTCGATGTCAACTGCTGTTCTCTCGAGAGTCAGCGAGAGATGGGAAAAAAAACAACAACAGCTGAGCGAGATTTTGTCTTTCGTGTTTTTTGCGCCCTGATAAGCTCGCTTGCTTGCGGAACTGGGCAAGATTTTTCTGAGAAGGTTTTTCCGATTGGCGGAGAGAGGAGAAGGTTAACCCGGTAATTTTTTTCGTTGGAAAAAAAAAACTTTTGCGGAGGATTGCAAGCGTAGGTGGGCTTGGTGGAATAGTTTCGTGTTTATAAATATTTAATTTGAAGAGCTCTTCTTAGGGTAATTGTGTTGCGCGGAGGTGGAACTGCATTACTTATTGATAGGAAATTTCCAATAGAAACTTTTAATCATTCATTAACCCAATAAAATATTGTAAGATTCTTACTTCGATGAAAAAGATTTTTTATTTTGTTTATTTATTTATTTAATTATTTATTTATTTTTGATGCTTCAAATGTTAACTTTTACTTAAAAGTAATCATTAGTTTCTAGAAATTAACAAGTCATTTATTTTTTACATTAGATATATTTTTATATCTAATTTTCATTTTCATAGACCAGAATTTAGTTTGCAATTAGTGAAACATCTTCATTTCATCCGTAATGTACAGAATATGCGTTTTCAAAATGCTCGACCTGGATATTCAGGTATTTGAATTGCCCAAAGCATAGAAAGATAAAATATTCGTAATAAAATTCTTTTGACTAAGCATGCCTTTTGATAAACCTTATAATTATGCCTTTTTTCGATAAATATATAATTAAATCTTAAATTTTCCTCCTAAAATTCTTACTAAGCGGGATTCGAGCGCAAATATAAACGTAAACGGAATCCGCGAAATCGGAAGTGCATTTTATATCCGTTTTTCATCTTCGGTTTACATCTGTCGAGATAACTCAGCGTCTCGAAGAAATCAGGAAAAATCCGCTGCGGTGCCGGGAGTGGAGGCAGAGAAATGCTAAAAGAAAAATCTTGGGCCGCGTTGACTCAAAAAGCGACGGGTACGTTCGAGGAGGCATAAGCAAAGCGCGGGACAAACAGAAATGGAGCAAAAGGAAAATCAATGGATAAATACGCGAGGAGCTCTCCCTCTCTCTCTATCTCTGGCTTCCTCTGCACCTCGTACGTCTGCATCCTGAAAATACGGTTGTGCCCTTGCCTTGTAGCATCCTTTCGAGTCTCCGCTATCTTTCTCCCTCTCCCCTTGTGTATATATTTATGTACATCTCTCTCTTCCTCGTCCTCTCTACTTCCGCCATCGGAATCAGTCGCGAATACGGAACGAGAGAAGGAGAGGTATTTCCTCCCCCCCCCCCCGCCCCTCGACCCCCTTGCTACCCACCATTTATATCTGTATATCTGTCCTCTCTCTCTCTCTCTGTTTGAGCTTGAATTCGGGTCAGAGTGGCGAGGCTACGCACTGCTTCCCTTTTCCCCTACTTTACTCCCGTGGCACATATGGAAAAACGAGGGTATGTGCACGTGCCGCCGCTGCGCTACATGTCTCCGGCTTTATATATCCAAGCCGGCAAACGTCGCGAAAGGGAGACGCGGGAGAAAGAGAGAAAGAGAGAGAGAGAGAGAGATACAGTTAAGTCTCGTGAATTTTACTGGTACGATGTGTAAGTGCCTCGGTGTACACGTGTATTACGTGCTCCGCTCTCGACTCGCCTGAAACTCGCCCTGGCAGAGTCGTACAAAGGGAAACGATTATGCGCGAGTAGTAATTCCGGGCTACGGAATGTTCTATTTTACGGGGTAATCAGTTTCTTTTTTTGCGGACGTCGCCGAGCGCCGTGCCAGGGACTTTGATCCATTAATGTCAATTTGATCAAGAACGATTGCGAGCTTTTTAACAGTTTTTAATTCGGTTAACGCGGTGATTGATCGCTCGGCTTTCTAAAGTGGAGCGACACCAAAACGGACGTGAAAATTTCGAGCATTAAGGTAGCGTATGTTTAATTTTGCATCGAAAGTTTTATCGTCGAGTATTTCTCGGGGAGGAACATTTCTAAAATTAACGATGTAACTTTTGAGTTTAAAGTGTGATTTCATGCGCAGGAAATTGGAAATTTCATACGATATCCAATCTAAATTTAGAATTGATGTTTATGGTATTTTTCACTCAAGGAAAAATCCTTCTTTTTTTAAAACACACTGAATTTTAAATGAAATCTTTTAACGCTAAAAAAAGTTCGGATTAACTTTAAATATTTTGCTGAAAAATTTTTTAATGGAAGTTACTGCAATTCATAATTTATGACTTTGGATGCACTTAGATGTTTTACAGCGCATTCCAATGTGATTTGGCAATGATGAATTTTGTAATTTACATAAAATCTATATGAAGAATACCTGTCTGATTCCAATTAACTTTTAAAATAATTTGACACTTATTGGTTATACTATATCAAACTAGATGAACTCAACTTTCAAAAATCAATTATAATCTTTCGCCGAACGAAATCTTCTTAGAACGCAAAAAATGTTGAATCTTAAAAAACGTAGCCAATCCAACTCTCCCTCAAAATCAATTCTTTTAATTAAATAATCCATCAGAGAAGCGCTCGGATTTTAGTGCTCGTCCAACCACTGAAAGTTCGACTCTTGAAAATCCGCATAATAGCCGGGGCAAAAGCGGGCGGGAGTGCAGTTCTCGAGGGTAATGGCCATCTGCATGAGGAGAAAGACCGAGAGGACAGGCATTACGCAGACAGACTTAGAACGAGGCTCACGCGCACACTTTAACTCGCCCCCGTATAATACCGATTCTTGCGGTCCCGATTGAAGAGCGAACTCGGAGGGTCTCCGCGAGTCCTAACCCTTATTTACATTTCAAATGACAATTTCACGTGTCTTGACGTCGGATTAATTAAGTTACCCGGTCCCGCCGCTGCTCTCTTCGTACAACGTACATATATAAGGCTTCCTCGATAATTATCAAATTGGAGTGACCCCCGCGGGGCGCGCCTTTTTCCTCCTCTTCCCGAGTCGAGCCGTAATCCGAGAAGGAAACCCAGCGCCCGGAATGCTGCTCCTCGCGCAGCTCCGGCATTATTACACCGAACTCTCGCGCGCTAATTGATACCGCCGCGAGAGTTTCGCCGCGGGGGGGGGGCTTTTTTTTATCGGAGCGCGATCTTCTTGACCGCGTTGTCGGCGGCGGCTGCCATCAGGCGCGCCGGTATTTGCCGTCGGACTTGCATAAACTTTGGAAACACAACCGAGCGGAAGCAATTAGTGGTGAACTTTTTCGAGCCGAGAGCCTTTTTGCTGTTTTAAACAATGTTAAGTTTGAGTAAACGGATTCCGTATATGAATATATATTATATGATGGTTTTTACTTTTTAGAAAAATTTAAGAAGCCAGTTTGTTTGTTGTTTATGTAAATTCTGAGCCTCTCTTTATTCACTTCCGTTTTGTTTATGATTGTCTGGGTATGCTTTTGCGTTCACTTTTATATGTAAATTTTGAAACTTAATAATGTAACTGTAAATGTTATGTTCACTATAAAATAAATGCAGTGTTCAGTTCGATAAATAATATGAAGAATAATTCAATCTAAAATGAATTTTCAAAATGCTTTTTCAAATAAGAGCTACAAATTGAACAAAATTAAAAAATATTTCTAATATTTTTACGTTAAACGAAGCCATTTTTGCAGTGTTTTTAACTAATTAGTATGCTACTGAAGGTGAACATTTTTTGTTAGACTCAGATTGCATTAGCGAAACATATTTTAACACAGTAGAAGTCTTTATAAAGTGATTACGTACGCTGCTAGTGTTCCCCTTTGCGTCGGTATACTTTTTTTTACTTATCCCATATTCGATATTTCAAAAGTGAAGCCTTTGCAAACGTTGGGCCAAACTACGTCTAAATTACATTGCTACACGGAATATTTTTCGAATATATTTGGGTCGCCTTACCTCAATTTTTTGCCTCCTCGAGAAAAGTCAGACCGGACAATATTGATTTTCGCCTTGTCCCGCGTGATGTTTCGCTGATGGATGTTCGAAAGTTCATCTGAAAAAGAAAGAGTTATATGACTTTTAGTTTGGAAACTAGTTAGGAAAATATTTTTGTAAGGATCATAGTGGAAAAATGCACATATTGCGAATAAAGTTAGAGAAAAGTTCCCGAAAAACTTTCTCATATTCGGTATCATTTTCAGTTTTACAACGCTGATAGTGTTATATTGCAAAAGTTTCGGATTACCAACTCGCTCCGCTCAATCTGCCAATGTAAAAGAATTTTCAATCGCCGACGTTTAAAAACTATCGCATTATTAAAAGGTCGAAATTGCGAAATAAAAAAAGGCATTTTTCCATGTGTATTTTTAGATCGCGTATTCAGGAAGTCGTTAAAGCGCAATGTTTATCGTCCTATTACCCTACATTTATTTAATTATTCACCGTGACTTAACATTATACGATATTAACAACGAGCCATTAGCGTGCCCGCCTGATATGTTACGCAGCCATAACCGCCAGATTCCATTTGCTAATTGGGATCGTTCAGCTCCAAAATTAAAAAGCACCTTTTGCCGAAGAGCTTTTATGCGTTCCGTTTTATTTACGTCAATTGAAGCGTATCGGTTTTATTGTTAAATCATCGATGCATTTATACCCGCTTCTTTGAAAGCATAATATTCAAATGATCGCAATAACTACTTCAAGAAAGAAAAAAAAGAAAATTAAACACTCGAATGCACTTTGAGGCCAAATTGCGCTCGGAACCGAGCAATGCGGGTGCAACAATAAATTTCAACCTGAGGATTAACCTTCGGAATTCTCGAGTCGGCAACGAAAACCACCAAAGTTCAACCGAGATAACATCAAAGATTCATCGCTATATATATGTCAGTGCCAATAAATCGAATTCGGCCTTCGCATTGGCAACGAGCTTTCCGACGATTACCATATCGGGCAAATCGGATGATGGAGTAGGAGGCGAAAGGAGGCGAGAAGGCCGTCGAATAAATATTGCTCCAAAAACTGTTTTAACTAAACACTTGGGGTTATTTTTTGTTTGCCAATCCGCGCGAGTAAACACTCCGCCCCGGCCTTGATTAGTTTTCAAAAGATCTCTCCCGGTGGATTTCGCTATAAGAACGGATGCAAAGTATAAGCTACTTTTTTGCCGCCGCGTTTCACGAAATGCCGAGAGCTTTTTCCAATAAATCCCCCCGTTCGGAACTCCAGAAATGCACGAGTTAATCAAACTCTTACGCGCCGTTAGAGATCGACGGAAGAAAGCTGCCTTTTAAAAAGTACCGGGGGACCTCCCCGAAAAATCGGTTGGATTTCTAAGCTCTGCGGCGAGCGACTGCTTCGATTCGCGCGGCTGGCGAGAGTTTTAAGAGAAAAATCCGCTTGTGCAAGTAAATAACCCCTCGCGGATTCGTGTTTCGTGCGCATCAAAGGGGGGGATCGAGTGAAACCTCTTGGGTGTATGTTTGGATACAAACGCCGGGGCAAAGGGACGTACGGTCTTTCGCGACTCGGGCCAAGATTAAACATTCTCGTTTCGTCGGGCTCTATCGAGGAAATCCGATGACCGTTATTCATTTCCAGCGATATCCCGAGCCCCGCGCTCGAGTTGTCGTTTCGACGCGTAAGGACATTTTTTGAAGCTAAACGGAGAGCGGCTCTGATTTTATTTGCATAACAAACAGCTGCTCCCTCGCAAGAAAAATCTATTCGGCATAACGATCGCTTTCTTCGCCGAGAACAAAATTCGCTTAATTAACCGCAATCCCGAAGGATAATCCTTACTATCAGGCTCACATTGTATAGCGGGCGAACCGTATTCCTCACGCAGCTCTCTCGCGTGTCTCTTCTTTTCCTCGTTGTCCCCGGCGCACATCTTTACCCGCAAGGGCGCAATCTGGCCCGCCCTGCCGAGGAAAAAAAAAGAGAAAAGCCGGCGGAGAAAGAATATTCAAGGAACGGAGCGCTCCGCGGGTGAAAAGCGCGTGGGTTGAAGAGCCCCGGAATGGCTCGTCGTTAGCCCTCTTCCGAGCCAAGGCGGTTAAGGCCGCCTCTCCGCGTGTTTGTTTCTCTCTCCGGCTGAATCGGGGAACGGTCGCGAAAAATTGCCCGCACATACGCAGAGAGAAAGAGAGAGGGAGAGAGAGAGAGAGAGAGGCGGCCTTACCGAAATATGTATATATACGCATCGCCCACGCAGAGACTCGCGAGTCGGCGCTAATGCTTTCGGCTGTTAAGAATTGGGAGGGGGAGCTGCGGCGGGGAAGGGGAGAGAATTACGAGGATATTTTTGATTGTATTGTTTATAGCGTGGCATTTACGGCGTTATGGCTATTCGGTATTATTAAAGAGAGGGTTATAAAGTTCAGCGATAATTATAAGGGTCCGCGATAATTGGATTCTTGGATGTTTACATATAATTTTTGGTCGCGGTAATGGTGAAATTAAAATTCTATTTATGCGCCTCTGCGTATTCAGAAGATTTTCTTGGATACACTTTTCGAATTAATGCTTTTTTTCGCTCGAATTGCTGGTAAGCTCACGTCGATGGATGTAGAAAAGAAAATGTTTAAAAGAATGAATTTCGCGAAAGAAAAGCGTAAAGGGAAGTAGTAAATGAAAGGAACAATGGTCATAAAACTCGCAGAAAATGAAAAATATAAGGTTGAATATTTTTTACAACTCACTTTACGATAGAGCGGCGTATTGCAAATTTTACTTTCATGAATTAAATAAATCCTGAAATTTTATTCAACTATAGATTACTTTTGACTCTACTGTAAACTTCTGATTTGGAATAAATTATTGTTCGATTAGCCGAACGATAGATTTCCAATTTGCCGCTCCAGATTAAAAGGCCATTACGAAAAAAAGGGAATTTCTTTCCCATCAAAGAGAAAAAAGACAGAGCAAACTCTCCAAAACTCGACAATTCAATTCCCCCGACAAAAAAAACGGGCAACGAAACCGATCCCGAAATCGTCCGTGGCCCGCGGATAAATATTTTTATTTTCTCGCGGCTCGCGCCCGAACATACCTATGTCCGTTAAGAAAGTTATCTGGGCTTCGACGGAAAAAAAAGAGAGTCTCGCGCGGACGTGGCGAGGCGTATCCGTGCGATAAACGCGGGGCCGTCGAGCACGTACACTCCGGTGGAGAGCAGACGGTAAATGAACGTGTACTCGATCGTGTATAGGCCCGCTGCGTGTGTATACGCCGCGCGGTGCTCAGGGGGGTTTAAGGGCTTAATATTCAAGGGTTACGCCGCGCGTTCGACTATCGATCTTGTATTTAATTATTGACGCGGCCGAGCCCCGCGATAAACCGCTTATTTAACCCCCGAATTCGAGCGTCGAGCGACGAAAAGTTTCGGCGAGTGTTGCTCGCCGAGGAGTTCGTCGCTGTTTTGAGGAGGAATTGATTTTTATAGGTTTCGGCGGAGGTACACCCTTCGCCGCTGTTCTGCTTGCCGCTTCAATTAGCTGTGCAAATGTTGATTGAGCGGGAGAAAGAATGTTCGGTGAACGGACGTTTGCTCGTGAAAAATGAAACGATTTCAACAGGTAATTATTGCCGGAGAAAAGTGTGGGAAATTGGGTTTTTCGAGGTTCGCGCTTTAATTTGTGTAAAAACAGAATTTAATAAGAATAAGAGGAAATTCATAATGCTTTCAGAGTAACAAAATGTTATGGAAATAAGTAAAGTCTTAAAAGGGAAACGTAATACACTCTAGTGGCACTAAAATGAGTCTACGCAATAAAAGGGAGGAAAAACAAAGTTTATTTTAATTCGAAGAGTAGTAGGCTTCATCGAAAATTCTCCGCCTCCGCCATGATTTCAAAGCTAAATTCGAGTCTTTTAGTAACTAATCAAATCGGATGCGCGCGTAAGTGGATCATTTTTGCCCAGCCACGTGTACACGGAGGCACAATGGCCCAAGTACTTGTACAAAGTACGTTTACGAGGGTATTTACGCGCAACTTCATTTATGCCCAGGTGCTTGGTGTAGCTGCAGATATGCGATGCTCATATAAGAAGCCAAGTAATAAATGGCCGCAGATACGCGGCCGGAAGCTTTATGTCTCTGTTTCACGGCTTTTTACCTGTACGGCGGAGAGTAATGCGTGAATTCGAATTATCAAAAATTCTTTGCGACAAAATAATGCATTCGTTTGAAACGATTATATTAACTTGCTGAATTTGACGACTGCCTTGCATTTTATTTTCGTAAAAGGCGAAATAATTTATTTCCTCTTTCGCTAAATATGAGTTTGTTAGATACGGGCGAAGGCGAAATTCTTGAATTTATGCTCGATGCAGGTGAAAGGTGAACGGAGATCAAAGAAACATAAATGCTCTCGAGTCCCGTTGGAGTGTCCCCAGAGCGTCTTTCCTCTATTCATCTTTTACGGCTTAACGGCTTTAACAGCTAAACTTGATAGAAAATTTAACGTTAACAGTGAAACAATGCCGCTAAATTGATTTTACGTCTCCGTCGCCTTAAAGTTTCGGAATTTAATCGTGTCATGCGGGTAATTGACTCAAGTTAAAGTTCAGTGCTAATGATACTATTTAATATTATTAAAACTTCAACTGTCATTTTTGCTTTTAAATAAATTGTTTTTAGATCAATGGTTAAACAAACAATAGACCTCTTTAAGGAATAACGATAAAATTAACATTTTATAAAAAAAATAATTATACAGACCTTCGATTCGAGCACTACACCACCTTCGACATCCAATCCTTCACAATTATTCTCAGTTTCCTCGAACCGATCGAAACGAAAACACCTGTTCGTCCAAAAATTTCGCGGTTCAGCACGGCATAAATATTCCACGGCTCGGGGAAAATCGTTGCGCTCGAACAACCTTCGCCACCCACAAAAAAAAGAAGAAAAAAAAACTCGGGGCGAGCCGGAAAAACGAACGTTCCCGGCGCAGACGGCGGCGCGTACTCGCGCGCTCAGTCGCTCCATAAAAAATGCAGGAACCCGTAAACAGAGCGGGGCACACGGCTTGTTTAACGCGTTACGCAAAGGCAGAGACCCTGGCCTGTGTGCGTAGCGTTACGTGGCCGCGCGGGTTCCCGGAGAACACGTGCGGATTTTCCGTTTCCCGATGTCCGCGTGCGTGTGTGTGGATTTAGTGGTGTGTGCGCGAGGAAGGGTGGGGGATAGGCCCGCATTAAACGGCGCATAAATACGCAGCTAGCCGGTACGGGTTTAATTAGAGCTAAGTATGGGAGAGAGCAAAGGCCTGTTTTTGGGGATCCCTGTATGTAGGGTAATATGGTGTAGCGTTACACTTTCTTCGAAAGAGGAAAATCGGGCGGTCAAAGGGAATTATTGGTTGCTTGTGTAATGAGTATCGTGAGCCGGCGTAATTATTTGGGTATTAGTGGAGTCTTTTGTTTTGTAAATAGCAGCTGGTAAGATTCTATTTTGAAAAATTAGGACAATGATTGTACTAAGCATAAAATAAAAATAGATGGTCTTTTTATATTTGAATGAATAAATTTTACGTTCCAATATAAAAGAGAATCGATCGATCTCTTAAGTACAGAGTTTTTTGGGTCAAATTAAAATCACCTACTCGAGTGTCATTAATTTATTTAACAAGCGAAATATATTCCTCGAATGTATAGTTTTTTTTTAAATGTAAAAAATTGAAGAAAGAATAAATGCACAAAAATAATGAAGATACTTAAAATTATTTTATAGACATCATTTTAAATATTGCCGCGAGCTAAAGCGACTTTAAGAAAATGGTGCTAATTCGAGAAGAGCAAGAAACACTTTTTTTACTTAGCTGCCTTTAATTTTAGTACAAGCAGACTGGTCTTGGCACTTTTATCTGTTAATTCTACTTTCTCCTTGCTTACTTTCGCCATCCTACTTTTTTCTTTCCTGAAATTAGTCCCTTGATGACTATTATGTGTTTTGTTGAGGGAGATTATTTGACTTTGGCGTACAAGAAACTTAAACTTTTGTAATTAGATAATGCTATATTTTTATAAACTTGTACCTCCACTTCTCTTTTACAGCTGCTTCTTTCAAGGTTAGTTTCCAGATTTAAGGAATACGCGAAAGCTCCGATATTTTAAAAAATTTTATTTAGTTCAAGTTTAGAGATACAATGTGTCAACTTTACTTGTTCGAGGAGCGAAAAGTTCACTCGAAATGTTCGAAAGCCGTACCTTTTCTTGGAGAAATTTAGAGCGCTATAAAATCGAATAGCTTCCACGAGACACCGCGTCTCTAGGTGAAACATAAAAAGTTATCCTATTCAACTTTGAGTTAATCAAGTAAATTTTAGTGCCTTTCCGAATAACATAAACTCCACATGCTTACATTATAAAATGTTTAGGAAATTTTAGTTTTATCGTCGGCGTTAATGTTAATTTAATACCCCACTTAAGATATCGCTTGTTTGAAAATAAATATATATAACTTATGTTATTCCGAAAATAAAAAATCGGGGGCCTCGGATAACGTTGAAAGTAAAATTATGACCAGATAATTTTTCAGAATTTTTCATTCGTCGTCTAATGATACAATTTATAAAACTCGAAGAATTTATCGAAGTAAATTTAATGGAAATTAATAGATCCAAAACAGCTTGATAAATGACAGCGCTGAAAGTTGCCTATTTAAAAAAAAAAAAATATATATATATATATATATATTCATCGCAACGATCTATTAAGCGAAAACCCCCGAGGAGAAAGAGTGCTTAGAGTTCTCGAGCGAGCTCGTTCAGAAGCGATAAGCCTCGCTCACGAAGTGAGAATTTGAAACGAGAGCGGCAAGCCAAGGGACTCCGTGGCTTCTCGAGCGACGGCACCACTTCCGGTATATACGTATATATATATATCGACTGACTGGAAGAAAAATGATCGCGCGGAATATCTCTCGCGGGGTAAACAGAGGAAGCGGTCGGCGGGGAAGCGCGCGCGCGCGCGTCGCTTCGCGGGCTCAGTGATCCTTCCTCGGCGCGTAAAAACTTATCGATGCGCGGCTCGTATAAATATCGCCGCGCGACAAAAGGAGCGCTCGGCGCGAGAGCGCTCTTCTGAAAATTATCGGGAAAATCATAAATTTCTCGCCGGTCGACTCTTCTATTTTTCGGGGACTTCGCCGTCGGGGGGGCCGTCGGCTGTGATTTATGGGACGTCTTCGCGCGACGCGCGCGGGCAATTCGCAGACGGTGAGAGCTCTGACGCGCGGAATATAACGTCCGGTCGACTCTCTAGCTCTCGTATTCTTAAAGCGGCAAGTGGCTCGTATAACGAATTCGACGCTGACACACGACTTTTTTCATCAGGCCGGAAATGAGAATTTCGACGGTAATGATCGGAGAGCTTTTTATTCGAGCGGCCCGCGGACGATTGGAATCACTTTATATGCGGAGAGAAGCTTCGCTTGCTTTAATCGGAAATAGAAGGTTAATTATCGTGTCCTGCGTCGATTAATATCTTTGATTGGCTTTTCATTTCCATTCCCGAGGCGGCGATAATGTAAAAAGCTTCGACTGAATCATTTAATTTCTTTACCTAACGTATACATCAAGTCAAGTGGTTGTATACGTATCACGAAGATTAAATACGATATGAATTTTCAACAACAATTGTCCGCCTTTGTCGAGATAATTTATTTAACCTACTTTAACGTAACGACTTGATCTTGGCGAATAACAAGAGATCTCGTCGTCAAAGCTCAAAGCTCAAATCTCAAGAACGTTTTAATTCCTTCCCCTCCCCCTAATCCCCCCCCCCCCCCATGACGAGAGCGCTTTTTCAAGCTGGTCGTACTCAACAAAACGTGAAATCCGCAAGCTACCGCGATAAGTCTTGGAGGGTTATATAGAGCGAGAGCCCGGCGACCTCCTTAATAGCGTGTCCTTCGCTTTCCCTCGACCGCATCTTTAATTATCGCGGATCTCGCGAGGCTGGCAACCGAAAATCTCGGCTTCGTCTCGAAGAAGAAAAAAAAAACGAGCCCGCTGGAAAAAGAGATTGGCTCGGCTCCCGTCGGGAGGGACGGAGGGAAAAAAAATCCCTCTGCCCAAATACAGCGGAGGGTGCCGCTGGTTAATGCCCACTCCGAACAGCCGCGTCGAAGCGGCTTCCAATTTTTTACGTGACCGGAGGAAAGTCGATTAGCCGAGCTTTTTCTACATCGACGTGTGTGCACAAACGTTGGGCGCGCGTGCTGAAATCGCGCTGCCGCGATCGCGTGTGAAAAAGTGCGTTCGAGAGTATACGGAAAATGTTCCTATTAGTCTACTCTTGTTTGATTCCTTTGTTTCTGCTTATTGCGGTGCGTGTTTGTTTCGAAATCGAGTAAATAATGTTGTAGAAATTTGAATGGGTTGATTCGAACGAGTACTTTTGCGGAAATATAAATTGATGGTTCGGGGAAAATTGTTAGTTTTTTAGTGTGAAACGTAAATAAAAAGAGTACGTGTTTTATTGGAAATCCAATCTTCTCGGTTTCATTTTATAAATAATAAACGATATGGAAACGAAATTAATAAATGCTTAACGACACGATATTATGGATTCAAAGGATACATTTCGTCGAAATAAAATTTATTTATTATAGGAATTAAATAATATACATAATCGAGCCGTGTTTCATCGAAATGTTAAAGCTCTCTAATCTCGGTCAAAATTTATGTTGCACGTAAACTCAAATAATTCATTGGGTTATACCTTAATCGAAATAAATAACCCATTTTATTCGTGATGTTTACCCAGCTTGTATGAATTTCGTATTTTGTAACTTAGCAAAGAAAAGTAATAATTTCTGTCTCCTGCGGCTAATAAAATTTAAAGCAACAATATGTAACAGTTAATTTTAGAGTTACTTATCAACCGCACACCTTCAATGCTAAATCCATTTCTCATCCATTAATTCGCACGGGGAAACAAGACCGACGCACACATACACACCGTAGCCAGCACCGACAAAGACAATCCCAAGTGAAATGAATCATCTTGCAAGTTGAATCGCGTGTCGACGCGTTGTTCAAATTACGACGTCCATATAACCCAGAGAGACGAGCCGCCGCACCTACCTGGCCTCCATTACACCTCGCGGGACTCCGCTGGAATTTTTATTAGCTTAAAACGCGCTTCTGCGTGCGCCGAAGGTGGTTAGGAGAGGGGGGCAAAGGGGGCGAGAGGGACACGGAGATAAGACCGCGCTGCACGCGCGAATCGAAAGCGCCGACGGGACGGCCGAGGAATGCGAGAAATTTAATCGATATGCAAACTCGAAAAGGAGAGAAGGAGAGCTCTGGGGCTGTGTAATGCTCCTTTGCATGAACGCCGCGAGAAGAAAAGTTGAGCGAAATTTCATAAGCTAAAAAAAGGGATGTATAATACCGGAGAAGGGAGAAGAGGAACTGGGGAGAAAAATGGATTTGTTTCTCCTTCTTGCGTAAAGTCGGGATTGAAAGTTTTAATTGGTTATAGAGACGTGCAGCACAGTTCCGAGCTGGAAACAAAATGGGAGAGTGAAAGTTTTGCAAAAAAAAAAAGGAGGGGGGGGGGGGAAGAAGCAGAGGATGAAAAAAGGCCGGAGGCGCGGGAAAATCGTATTTATAAGGAAAGTTTTTTACAAGAAAAGGAAAAAATACGAACGGCGAACTAAGTGCCGAAGGTAATAAACACCCGACTGTTTACCTATATTCTCCTCTTTCACCCACTTTTCCCTCCCGTTAATTATTTAAAAAATACCCTTTCAAACGTAACGAAAAAAAGAGGGCTTAAATAGAACAAGGAGTCGTCCCCTTTTACCGCATAGGTCCGAGGTACTGAAAAATTACGCGTCCTATAAATTCATAAAGCGAGCGGACACGACTCGAAGGGCTTATACGTCCTATCGCCCCCACCCCCCTCCCTCTCCTTCCCCTCCCTTTTCTTTTGACACGTGCTCTTTTTTTTCCATCTCTCATCCCCCGGCTCGCTTCCGCTTGTATTCGTATATATCGTTCTCTCTTTTTTTCCGCCGCGCGCTGTCCCGCAGACTCGACAAAGGGTCGGGAGAGAAAGAGAGATAGAAAGGGATTACTCTCGAGACTGGCCGAACGTATAATACGAATCGTTGTCGGGGCCATTAATATTTCCCTCCCTGACGGAAGTGGATCGGGAAAGATTTTAACTGCAAGTTTTAATAGCCGGCCGGTACGTTAAAGCGTAGTAATGAATATTTATCGCGAATGAGTTCGCTCTTTCCCTCCGCGAATCTCGTACTTTAAGGGCGCGCGATCGAATTGTAAAATCCGTCCGGTGCAAAACAGTCCGCAGACGCGAGTTTATAGGCAGCGAGTCGGCTTTTATGTCTTGCTTAGAGTTGGTCTTTTTTTTATATATAGTCCCAGATTTTTGTGGGACTTCATTAGCGTAACCTGAATATTTGGCTTATAAACGTTTTTACGGTAATTTTAATGACGTTGGATTATGACTGCGAGTAACGAGGTTTATTTTTAAAACTGTAATTAACACTGATTTTCACTGATGCTTGTATGTGCGTATTTCAATTACGAAAAATTGTTAGAACTCGGCGCGTAATTATGTCGGTGATGACTTTTTTCACGCAATCATCCTGCCCTCCTAAATAAATATACAATTCTGTTGTTCCAATTATTTTCAAAATTTTTTGAAAATCGGCATATTTACATTTTTTGCAACTCACTCTTTTCAAAACAGAGCTGTTGTTTGTTTTTGCTCTCGACACACAGCAGAAGTTTATTTGACTTCTAAAAAACCATAAATTAAAATAAACAGTAATAAAAATTTGTTTTATTAACGCAGCTATACCCTTAATATACCCTAATACACCGGTCATTAATAATGCGAGCTTCAATTCAGGATTAAAGGAACATTAGGTTATCCGAGGTTTCTTTTATTTTAAACGCTGTACATTATTCACGAAAGAAAGCTGAAGCTGAGTTCGGGCCGAAGCTCAAGTTCCACTTTCCGAACAAACATTTATACTTCAAATATTCAGATCAAAGGTGGAACTAGCGTATAAAAGATTGAAAGCTGAGGGTAGAAATAAACGCCGAGCAGTTACGGCAGCAGCTCCGACGGAACGGCAAAGAAACCGGGGCTTCGGGAATAAAAACGATAAAATATTCCGCGTGCCTCTCTCATTCTGACTTCGGGTCGCGTCAATTCCGAACTTCCCTGATTGATTTTACATTTGGGGACTGCTTAGTAGCAAGGAGAGGAAAAGGTTCTAATTCCCTTTTTTTTTGAGGTTGTCTCTTTTTTTTTTTTTTTTTTTTTTCGAAAGTGGAATTTTTTCATTCGGAAATTTATTTGAACTAAGTGAACGCTTGGGATTTATGCGCGGAAATATACTGTTGCAGTTCAAAAATAACATCGGCGCTTACTTTCGAGACTGTTTTTTACTGCGCTATTTTATTGCTTCTTAAGGAAATATCTTTTCGAGAGTAGATTTTTTACGAGCTTTCGGAGAACAAATGCGCTTTATAACTGTTTGATGTTTGAACAGGCAATTTTTAGACTTATGGATATTGATTAATTTTTTTTTTAGTTTGCTTCTTTAACTATTATAACGCTTATCTTATTTGTATTATTATACTGCACTATTTATTAGAAGTACAATTTCGTTTTTGATTTATTTTATTATTTATTATAGAAATAAGATGTAAAATGCATTTAAAGATTTAATCGCACATATAAGTATCAGTAATTTTCACGTTAAAAAATCCTTAATTAAATTCGATGAAAAATTGAATGTCTTTCAAAAGAAATATAAAAATCGATCGAATTTGCACTTTAGATTGGATATTTACGTAACGTGTATATACTTTTTTAAAGAAAAGTCGGTCAATGGATTTTCTTTACCAGATTTGATCAAAATTTTACATTTATTTTGAAATATTTTATGGTACTTTTTAGAATAAAAATTTTATGAGAATCGTATTTCTACCATGTTGAGTTCTGATATTTTTTGCATCATTTCTTTCATGTTACATCTTCATTTTACGTATACATATCAAAACTAAATTGCTTCAAATACATATCAAATAAGACTTTTAGAGTACTGCACCGCACTACTTAGCCTTAAAAGAACATTACTTTGCATTAACTTTATTTTTTCGTCTGTTATATTAAAATCCAACATAACATATTCAATTATGGTAATGGCTTATTAAAGTAATTTGAATCGAATTCATAAAATAAATTATTCATAAATAGTTTATTGATACATTGATACTAAATCACTTAATCAGCCTATAGATCAAATTAAGTGGCTTAAATAAATTAGCTTCAACTTTCATTTATGAAAATTAATTTCCAACTATAATTAATCAAAAGTTTTAAATATTCAAATTCTAACTTTCCGCAGACTCAATTACGTTCGATAACAAAACTTGCTGTTTAATAAGCGATAAACCCCCCCTCATTTTGAAAATCCGCGCATTTATCACCCCCCTCCTCCACCGAGGCTTCGATTTCCGAGCCGTTCTTCCTCGCACTTTTTCTTCGGGAAACAGGGTCGAAATTAGCCGGTAGCGGCTGCATGCAATAACGTTAATATCCCCGACAAACCGTTGGCCCTTCCGGAGGCGAACTTCCTAGCCGTGTCCCGCCGCGCGCCGCGCGCCGTGTTAAATAATCGGCGAACTTGCGCCACGGCACAGGCGCGTAATTCTTTAGTAACAGACAATTTAACTTTGAAGATTAACGTTTCTAATTAACCGGAGCCGCGAATCCGGCTCGATGCCGGCGCCCGTGTCTGCCTGCACTTCGGGCTTGTCAATTTCGCTTGCACTCGACAACGGCTGGATACAGCTGATCTTTTTTTTACTTGATTTTAAAGAATAGTTTTTTTTTCTCATAATTAATAATAAAGCTTAATTCTCGAACTTTTTTAAGCTCGATCAGTTATAGAATAATTAATTTATCAATATTATAACCATATTCGCGTGTCTGTTATTGTTTTATAATTTCTGTCAAACCATTGAACTACTCCCAATCGACTATGCAGAATCTTGCGTTTGTTCGCAGGTCTGGCTGCGTCAAACTAGGTCGGAAAGGATGCTAGTTAACTTCAACTGAAGCTGGTACTCGGCTGTTCTATAAGGGTGTTACGGATGATAGACGTCGATTTATTGAATTGCAATCCGAGTATGATAGGCGTTTTATAATAAGTTTAGCACTCCGTCTTTCACAGCTGTAATTGCACGAAGATTTTCAATTGAATGCCAATTTAATTCGTTCTTATTCATTTCAAATTATTTGTAGCCGAAATTTATTTAGATTTTACTCGACTATATAATTCCAGTTTTATTTCGCTTTTGTAATTATTGAAAAAAATGAATATATTACTAATTTTTGCTTTGACTTACGACATTTTGGGAAGACAATGAATGCTTTTATGACTCACCTGTAACATAAAAAACAGAAAAGCAATTAGAGAAAAATGAGAATAAAACAAAGAAAAGTTATAATAGTTCAGTAATTCAAATATTTGTTCCATCGATTCCAACCTAAACTTTCATAACGCAGCCGTCAATCATACTCTTTCAAATTTAACGACAGACTTTTGATTCTTCAATCATAATATCTGCGAGTCATTTTTAAAGATGGATAGGTATTAAAAAAGTGTAAAGTAAACTGATTGACAACTAAACTTATTTTAAATTTGATTTATAACTTCGCTGCATATATTCTCTCAAATTAGCTTCAAGTTACTTTATAAATAAATACATTTAAGATTCAATTTGACTAAAACATATGTCTCACGGATGATGACGTCATCCGCAGCCGTGTGGTCTCCGGTTCGAATGCCGTCGTCCACTTTTTTTTTCCTTCCTCGGTCTTTATTAATCGATTCGCGGCCCGTAACAGTATATAGATACTGTTATATTTTAAATTTATATTTCTACTGAATCCAAAATAAATTCAAATTACAAATTCGAAAAGGGAACGCAATGCTGACTGCTACTCAAGCCAGTTTGGATAATTTAATTTTAAGTAAGTAGGTAGTTTGTTACTCTAAAGGGAAAAGGGTTTGTTGTTGAGTTAAATATTCGTAGTTGTTTAAGTTAGTAATTAAGTTAAATGAAAGTTGTCTAGGAAAATGGCTTAAATTCATTAATTATTATAGGAGCAAGAATGACGTGGTAATTCAACCCGATTATTATCACGCATAACTTATTTATTATTGAGCTGGATAGACTCGGCGTTACAAAATTAATTCGTTAACTGAAGGTGAAAGAATAATTTTCAACGCAGCAATAAACGCAATTAGTGGAAAAGTTAAAGATAAATTATTGCTAGGCTATTTGCTAGACAGCTACCGGACTGCGACCAGTATGTCGCAAATTATTTGAATATAATAATTAATATTATTAATTTAAATTTGAAACATAATTTACCAAACGACCAAACAATAATTTGTTGCAATTCCTTGTAAACAAGCCTCCTCCAAAGCCAAATGCGCAAATAAAGTACGGAATTTTATAAATTGAGATCGTCATTTATTTCCGAGAATAAACCTGTATATTAAATTTTAAAATTTTACCTATTACAGACGACTTATGCTAAAAGTCTTAAGGTAAAATAATGGTTAGCATACTAAAAAAATACCCCTTCCCACCTCCGAAAAGTTGAAGAAGGTACGTAATATGCGATCTTTTCCCTGCTTTTACGGAAAAAAGGACCGCCCCTCTTCGCCCAGAGGAAAAGAAAAATTCAAGCGCCCTTAAAGTTAGTGAACAAACGGATAATGTCCCTCTTTTTTACGCGTCTTTTTTTTCGTATCCAATTTAAATTTTTCTTTTTTTGCCAGGAGAGAGCATAAATCCTTTGAATAAATACGCTTTTTGGCATTAAGAAAATTTAGTGGTAAAATTATTTGAAAATTATTAAAACTTAATATCTCGGTAAAGTTAAATTATCGAGGATTATTACTTCAGATAGAAGAGATTTAGTTCAATAAAATACTGCTTTCAAAGAGATTATTATAAATTAAGAGATTATTATAAAGTAAGAAAATTTGAATCCTACTTAGTAATAATAACTAATTAAGTTTCAATTGTGGTTCATTTGCGAAATCCTTTTTCTAATTGTTCTTTTGTAAAGCTTTAGAGAAGTAAGCCGTTAGCAATTAATTCTGTTAAAAAATATTAAACCCTAAAAATAGTACCACTAAATTAATCTTCTATTAGTATTAAATTCCAAGAATAACTGCAACTATTATCACTCAAAATAATAACGAAAAACAGTATCTATATCCCGCCTTAGAATTTGAAAAAACAAAAAATCAACAAAATCCAACTTATATATCAAGAGCATTAATCTCGAGAATGCTATACAGAGGAGTACGTGCGGGCGATTAAAAGAATCCACACAGTGAATCAACAGTTGCGAAATCCTCTGGCTCGCTCAAAGTTAGAAAAATAACTTCCGATTTCGTGAAAGCTGGCATCTCCGCTCGGCTCTCTCTCTCTCTCTCTCCCGCGAGCGCATGAACTTCGGAAGTTTCTATTTGCGGCATCCGCCGCCGCGCTCTGCTCTGGCTCTGCTCCGCCGGAAAAGAAGCGGTATAATTTCCGACAAGTAGCTAGTAAAGCTCGCCCGAATAATAAAGAGTCGGCCTCCTCCCCCCCCCCCCCCACCTGCCACCCTCCCTATTTATATCAAGCCACCTCCCTACCTTTTTCCCTGAAGCGGAACTCCGGCGATTTCGTGGCCCAATTCTGCGCGTATAACTTAGAGACAGAGAGAAAAGCGAGAGAGGTAGAGGGGGCTCGATAACTTTAATTAATTCCGCAAATTCCTATTTCGCTCCTTCCAGCTTCGGAGCGCGTCGGCAGTTCCGCGAGGCTCAGCGGCCCGTGGCGGCCACCAATGCATGTTAAGCATGCATAATGCGCCGAGTCCTCGTAAATACGCTGCGGAATTTCGATTCCGGCTTATTTGGGAGGGGAGAGCGGGGGGTCGAGAGTCAGGCAGGCAGGCAGGCAAGGGAATTCCGCGGAATTGAGCTTTATTTATGTCGATGAGCCGCGCCTCGGCCGCCGAATGCGTTGAAAGCGCTCGATAGAGCAAAGTTCAAATTTCGAGCGCTAACTTTCATAATTTTCTTATTTTAAGCTCCGCGGGGGCTAATTTCGAACTTTCGAGCTTAGACGTAAAAAGCGCTAAGCTTTACGTTTGTAAAAGGGAGAAGACCTCGACGAGCTTTCGGAAAGTTATTTAAGTATTAACAGAATGTATTTGAGCCGAGTTTATCTTTTGAATTAAAAGAAATTATTAATATACACTCTGTATCCTGTGTATGTATAGATTTATTGAATGAACTTTTGAATTTTTAATTTGTATAAGCTTTTAGAATGTGAAAAATATTTGCGTTAAGTTGACGGATTTTATATAAATATTAAATATATGAAGGTACAAATATATTTCATCTGGCTTAAATAATTAATTAAATCAAGGAATTTAATAAAAATAATAATTTCCATAATGAATACGCACATTGTATCTATTATTATTAATAACTTACGACCGACGAAGTACATCAAATATTTACTTATGTACCTCGTATCCAGATCGATAATTTGGGCGAACGGTATTTAGAATTTAATATTTGTACTAAAATCACTATAATACATTAATTCCAAAATATAAATGAATAATAATTAAATTATCTGATAACTACAATGAAGAAAGTAATAGCTGCTTTTATTTGGATATCGTTAAATGATTTTTATGGGTCTATAAAAAACGTCATACTCTTGTAGGTTCTATCCTTAGAGTTCAAACAATTCCACTGCACAAATTTCTTACCTGCATAAATATAGTAACGAAAATCCGCGCCGTTCCGTCGAATGAATTTGAATCTGCTTAAAGGGCACTATCCAAAAGCTTAAGACCGATTTAGCAGAAAAATCCTGCGAAGAAGCCGGTTCATTTGGAATTCCTATTTATGTAACGGCATTTGGAAATAGAAACAATTTACGCGTCTCGACTGGCCTCGCTATTTACCGGGCAAACTCGTTTCGTCGCCCCGGCCGAGTCGTCCTCTGGAGAGCAGGACGGGGAGATGCGGCGTTGGGAAATCGATACCTCGGCAAATGAAAACCGTAATCCGTCCATTGTCCTGGACGGGAGGCAAAAGAAGGAGAGGCGACGGGGGGACGAGGAATTATAAAAAAAAAAAAATATAACTCCTCTCTTCGAATGAAATTATCACGTCGTCACCTGATCGGGTTCGCGCTCTCTCTCTCTCTCTCTCTCTCTCTCTCGCCGATGGAAGTTTGACGACAAAAGGGAAAACGAAGCGCGTCGCGACGAAAACGATGATCGACGGTATACGCAAGAGAGCGAGAAGGAGAGAGAGAGAGAGAGAGAGAGAGAGCGCAAGCTTTCCCGTTAATATCGAAATGAATAGAGAAGCAATCGGTAGGAATCGAAGTGGAATGACCTTATTGCGAAGCGGAGGGAACGAGTGTGAGAGAAATGAAGCAGGAGCGGGTAAGACCTAAATAGGTTATACCGCAGTTTCCCTATATTCATCCACGGATACACTCTTTCCCCCACCCGGTCCCCCTCCCTCTCTGTCATTGATCGAATTTGATTCAAATTCGATTCGTTTCCCCCGAGAAGCGGAGCCGAGCGAGCGAGACGCTTTCCCTCTTTCTTTCCTCACCCATCCCCTTTGCCCCGCGCGTCGAGAGACGCCGGAGACGACGCTGCTCTCGCACACTTACCCAAGGCCATAAATCTTTCCAGCGCTGCTGTGGCATGCACCGTTGGCACTCGGTGGGTGTATACACAAAAAGAGCTGTAAGATTATCAGCCACCCCTCCCCCTCCACTCCCGCGCGGAAATCATCGTCCATAAGGTAACTCGGTTATCGCGCGCTAATGCGATTTCACTCTCGGGGAACTATATATTTTAGCGCGCCGGCGACCTCTTCCTCTTTTTCTCTCTCGTTTTTTTTTTTTTTTTTTTTGAGTAATCGATTTTTGAGCCGAGGGGATTTTTCACGCGCGGATTTAGCGACTTATTACGCGGCCGCTCTTTTTTTTTCTCGCTAAATTAAATTGGACGATTATCTTTTATTGGATTTCGGATTCGGTTAAGTAAGCTTCCGCGAGCCGGCTGGAGAGGACTTTATTAAGATTGCGCTTAATTTGCAAAAATGATATATTTAAATTGCCCGAGTGTATGCATGAAAAATCCCCCGTGTAATTTAGGATCTTATTAGGGGCACTGTCACTTTATGATTTCGTACCTTGGATAAAACTTCATTTTAACTCCAACGGCGTTATATACTTATATTAAAACTTGAAAAAAATTAATATAATAGGGCACAACGACTGACAAGTGAAATAAGAAGGCTGCTAATATTAGAATGTATTTAATTTTTAAAAAATTGAACGGAAGTATTTTTTATAGTTAATAAAAAGGAAAGACAAAATTAGATTTTTTTTTAAAGACATTTTTCTGAAATATATATATAATATCAAGTTCAAATTCCGCTATTAAAACAAGCCATAAACTCTTATTAAAGAAGGAAAAACTCATTTATTTAGGTGGCAAGCGCCGCCGACAAGATTAAAAACCATTTGATGGTGTGACCCGTAATAGGACCATAATATCACCCTGCTAATGGGCAATCCATAACGATCCCTGTAAAAAGTTTAACAGTTTTCGCCGCTTCCGCACTCGGCGGCTAACAATGCCCTTTTATTACGCTTAAAAGTACTCGTCGAGTCTCCCGATCCCCCTCCTCCTCCTCTACCTGTAGCGCCGATCAATGAAAAATGCCTTTTCGGCTTGGCGCCTCGTATATAAAGCGGTCTCCTCTCCGAAAAAGCCCCCCCGCAAGAATGAAAGGAACCTCGGAGAGTGGAAAAAAAAATCATCGGATCCCGGGGAATTTTCGAAAAAGCAGACGGACGGGCTGATAATACCCCGCGCTTTTATCGTCGCATTACTCCTCGGCGGCGGGTATCAGCACACGCTCTCTCTCGCGCCGTGCCGTGGGTGTCGAATCCCGGCTCGCGTATGAAAATATACGCGAGCCTCGTATTTCAGCAATGCGACACGTAAAGGCAGTTTCGTATACGGTATATATTCCGCGCGGAGTGGAGGAGGGCGAGTTTCTTTATAACCGTCGACTGGCTTGGGTTCCTATACTTCTCTCTCTCTCTCACTCTCTTTATTCGAGGCTCCTCCCGGCCCCTCCCACTCCCTACTAAAGCCCTTATACACTCTCGACGTTTAAATTGCGTCTACGTGTGCGAGGACAAATTTTCGCGTTGGAGTATGTAGCAGCGCGGGATATCAACGTCGAGTGGATACATCCTTTATCGGTCGTCCTCTATCTTCTTGCCGTCTCTCTCTTGCACGTAGTTTGTCGCGGGGACTTGAAATAAATATATCGCATGCTCGCTACCCGCGGAAAATGGGAATACGCTGTCTCGGGGATGATTTCTTTTGTGCTACTCGCTTAAATTAATGCGATGCATTATGCGAGGTAAATGGAAGCGCTGAAAACCGCTTCGGGATTTTTAGATCAGAGCTCGATGCCATTACTAGTTTTTTTTTACGCTTTCTTACTTCACGGAAGTATGTACGTTCGTAAATAACTGACGAAGCTGGATATCGGCGCGATTTCAATAACGAAAATAAATTGCATTGCGATAAATCATTCGTTTCTTGAATGTCGTTTATATTATACGTTTTTGTAGCATAAACTATGTCTAAAAAAAATTAAAAATAGAGTTTATGCTGCTTATTCGACCTATTTTGTAAAGCAACATTTTTAAAATACTTTTACTTCTACGTAATCCTTAAAGTATGTTTATAACTTTCGCAAGCATAAAATGTACGTAAAATGGATTTCCTTGTTTTTTCTTATTTAAAAAAAACACCGAAAATTTTTCACTAAAAATAGTTCCTTCACAAGAAGTAGCAAAAGCAAACGACGGGCACTCGCGCTAAAACTTTTGACAAGCAGGGTAACACGCGATATAGTCGCCGGGACAATTGCTTCGAGCAGCCATTCGGCGAGGAATCACGAGTCTTTTTTCTTCTAGATAAAAAATAATAGACCACTCGCGCCTCTCCGTCGAGGGCGGTCGGACTTAATCGATCGCCAGAGTGCGATTTCGCGAACGAAAAAAGAGAGCCGACGCACCAAGCGGCGAGAGACACGATCGGCGCTGCTGCTCAGACTCGAAAACGCACTTAGGAAAGTTTCCCGGCTGCTTTTTATAGCGTCGACGCGGCCGGGCTTTGTATATACGTCGGCGCGGCTTGTTGACAAATGAAAAATGGCGCGGCGATTAAAAGTTTTTCCGCTGATTTTAAATTCATTCCGCCGCGTAATTGATTTGCCTTCTTTTTCTTTTTTTTTTCGTTTGCTCCGTCCGGGGTATTTCAACGCTGTCGCGCTGTGTGGCGCATTCAACAGTCTGGAAATAGATATCGACAATTCAATTAATGGCTCGCCGCGCCGTGATGTGAGTGTACTTTTCTCGAAATTGTATACGGGAATGCAAAGCGGAGTAAACACGATAATTTATGTGGCCAATAAATTATCTCGATAAACATCGCCATTGACATGTGTTCGAGTTCAATGTATACAAAGTACTGAAATACAGTGTCTTTAGTAACGCCGCAGATCCGATCGGGCGACTTGCGACTTTGTTCACATATGCCCTAATTACAGATGCATACGTTATCATTTAAACTTTTAGTCTTTTTTTTTTAATAATCCTCCGATCTAAATTTATGAAAATAATGAAAATACAATCCTTCAGCGTCTATCCGCCAAACTTCCTAAAACTCGTACTGTCATACGCATAGCTCTTAACCCATTTATATTTGACAGCCGTATGGAAAAAGAAGCCGCGCGTCACTAAATCACGCGGTCGAAAAGCTCGGAGCTCGACGTCGCGCGTTTCGGGCATCGCAGCATCGCCAGAGCCTCTCGTCGATGGCCATCGAAAATCTCTCGCGCAGCGGGCCGCTCTCACGCAGCCGAGCGGCTGGAAACTCGGGGGGGAATCGATGAACGCGATCCATAAACGAGGCTCATTCCCGAAATAAACTCGGCCCCTCGCGAGGCACGATCTCCCTCTCTCTCTCTCTCGCGCGGTGCTCTTTCGTCCTCTCCAGCCTCCCGGCGAACAGCCGCAGTTGGAGAATCAAATCGATAATAGTTATGAATGAGGGGAACGTGCCCAGCTCGTACGCCTCGCTGGATTTGCGGCCGGAATATGCCTCTCTCTCTCTCTCTCACTTCCCGACGTTCTGCATCGATCGTCTTCCGTTCCTCTCTCTCTCTCTCTCTCTCTCTCTCTCGGGCGCGGACGAAAGCCTAGATTCCGGCCCGCCGGAGATAGAGAGAGGGCCTCGCGAAGTGCCTAATGTAGTGCATATCCATCGACGTGTGTAACTGGCCTCTCGAGCTGCAGCGGCCGTACACGTAGGAATATAGTCCCGGCGGCTCGGCACCGTTCGTTATACGGTACGCCCCTCCGGAGAGCGAGATTCCCCATTCTCTTGCTCCGACTGGCACTGTGCTCCGCGCCGCTCGAAACTGCCGCGAGCTTGATGTTGTAGCCGACGTGGGAGAGAGCCTTAGAGCCCAAGTGGCCCTTCGACCGAATTCGCCGAGAAATCGTACGCGCGGGGCTGCTTGCCTACCTCTCTCTCTCTCTCTCCCTCTCTCTCTATCCCTGATCGGAATAGATACAAATGTGCGCGGGTATATCGACGAGGATCGAGCGGAATTTCTTATTTTGGGAGGGCCACGCGGACGTTTGCGCCGTTTATCGCTTTGCCTTTTTCGGGCGCGCTGTATTTTACGATGTTTTTGGAATTTCGACCGGCACTGCGCGTTTACGTGAAGTTTTTTAACAACGCGAAGCAGCGCGGACAGTAATTTTTGCGACGCGGATGGAGAATCGACTGGTGAAATATATGTAGGTGCGCTGCTCAGTGGAGCGGTGATGCGGAAACAGAGAATCGGTTTTCAATTGCAGTATAGTGAGTCAATTACACTGATTATGGACTTTCTAATGTTCGTCGATACGTCGTTCTCAATTAGGGCGACAGGTGGGATATGATTTTTCTAAAAATTTTTAAGTTATATTAAAGTGCAATTGTCGTCTAAATTAATTAAAATGACGCCTATTTGAATTTCCGAGTATAAATCAAGACAAAATTAAAAATTCTGTCCACATTTACGCCAAAAGTCAAATAATTTTATTATTAGAGAGCATTATGGAAAGTTTACGACTGCATTAATTTTATAACTATTTAAACCATTAAGTATTAATTTGTTATAAACTGTTATTATGCACTTCACTCATTTAATATTTGCAAACCACGTTTTAATAAAAGCTAAAATTATTTCAACGGAACTTTCAATTAAAAAATAATTTATGAAATTCATTTGAAATTACGGTCCACTACAAAGTGGTAATGGAAAATTTCACTCCTCCATATTTCATGCCTTTTGTTTTCGTTAATTTAGCTTCAGATCTTTTCAGTGTTGAAGTGTCCCATCGTTATTCATTTGACACGATTAGAAACTTAGGCAAGGATTTAAAAACTTAATATAAACTTAGTCTCATCTTAACTTTGTTCGTTAAAGTTATTGATAGGTCCTTAAGTTTGTTCTCGGAAATCAACTTAGTTTCAACGTATTTAAGTCAAAATTCCACGAATGGCTTGCATTAGCCCAGACTACTGAAAAGCGATTTCGATAATGAGAGCTAAATTGTTAAACTACCTCCATTTAAAAAGGTTAACTTAACATTCTTCAGAGTTTCCTGAAATCTTATTCATTCGCGATTTTCTACCTTAAAGCCCACCGAAAATAGAAGCTTTCGAAAAAAGGCCATAAATCAAGAGTAAAATTTCGAACGATACTTAAATCTATCAAATCCGTAGCGAGACTCAACAATAGATTATACAAAGGGCAATAAATTAAAAAAATAAAAAGCAAAAGTGAATTATGAAGCCCGAATCGAATAAATTTTCGATCGGAACCGCCCTACATTCGTTCATCCGCCGCAGAGTCGTTGGCATTTTGTCACGCGCGCCTGCAATCATCGTCGTTTGTTATCGAGCTCGTAAAGAAGGAAAGTCAGTGATTCATCAAAAACTCCCAACAGCCTTCCTCGTCGGAGAATACCTCTCTTCACCCTCTCCCGCCTAACAGCTTCTCCTCGGCCAACGTCTTCCGCATCCTTCTTCTTTCGCGCGTCTCGCCGCCGTATGTTTATGGGCCATGCTACTTAATGCCCCCGTTTCTCTCTGTGACTCGTGCACTTTTTTTTCTCTCTTTCTCTCTCTCCACCGCCGCCCGGTTTTCTTTATCGCCTTATAAAGAAAGCGAAAATTTACGATAGTTCGGGCCAGGCGCTCTTTTCGCCGAGCTCCGCTGAAGGGAAAATGCTACGAAGATATAGGGACGACGAGGCGGAGCGCGGCGCCGCTGAAAATGGCAGTTGCCTCCCGCACGACTAATGCAACTGCTGCCGGCGTAATCAATGTCTTTTGCTACAGAAACCTTGTAGTTTCCTAGAGAAAGGCGCAATTATTTTTTTATACCAATTTAACGAGCCCCCGAAATGCGGCTTTTATAATTTGAATCATTAAATAGAGCTTTATCCTTGACGAGCGCGCATTCACAAAGTCAGCCGCGTTAAAGTAATTTATTTTAACCCAAGATTAATCGGTTACCTCCTTGGAACCTACAATGCGCGTCAAAAACAATTCAAAAACACATCCAGCGTAGGCGAGATTAATTTATCAAAGTCTTGGCCACTTTATCCCCGCACAGTTGTACCCACACATTTTTTTCTGAAAAATAACGCCGTATCCCTTAAAAGTTTAACGCTGACCCAAATCCCCGTCGTTAATTATTAGTTTTAAAAGAATAAAAAAAGAAGAGGCCGGTAAACGAAACGGGGGAGGGAGATTGAACGGCGGGAGACAGAGATTCAGAGGCGAGCGAAAAAGAGACGCGAAAGAAAGCGAAACCGCCGGTGGGAGGTTCCAGAAAAGAAGCGAGGGAGGCGAGTGTAGCGGAGAATAAAATAATGTCGAGGAGCAAAGAGTCAGCGGCGGCGACGGGCAGGTCAGGATTCGCGCGATTATCCGTCCCCGAGATGCGGAATCTCGTGTTTTCCTCGTTCCTCCTGCCTCTCCGCTCTTTCCATTCTTTCCTCGGGGACGCTGCTTATAAGGAGCCGAAAATACGCTCTCCGACCTTCTCCCCCTTTGTCATCCGCCTCCCTCCCTCTTTTTTTTCCCCCTCCTTACGTCCTATTATTTCCCATTCTCGACTCGTTCCCTCCCCCTTTCCTATCTCGTACTATTTATCTCGGGATCCGTTTCTCAAATTCCCACTTTATCTTGTGCGACGCTCTGACCTTTTGAGAGCGTGTAATTTTCGTTGCTCCTCTCTCTCGGTGTACCTACATGCAGCTGACTTTGAATTCGCATTGCGCGTCTGGATATATTTCTGCACCCTCTGGCTTAGCTTGCAAAGTAGAATCTTTTGTAATTATTCTATTACAGGAGGAGCTAGAATTACTATGTTTCGCCAGCAGGCACTTTTGCATATTGTTGCGTATTCAATGGTCGCATCGTCGACAAATGTACAAAGCTGGTGCCGTATGAATGTTATATGCTTGCATAAGTATCTTTGTAGTGGAAACAATTAGTCTTTACACTGAGAGAAATTATTGTCTTAAGATTACTATTATCCTCGGTAATCGGAGGACATACTGCCGTATTTACAATATTGGCAAGTTACTTTATTACCGATTACTTCATTTATGAAATAATTGCTAAATAATCTTAAAGTAACTTGTGAATATTTGTAAATATTTCAATATGTACTCCGATTACCGAGGATAATTTTAACAAATAATTTCTCTCAGTGTATTTACGAACTGAAAAGGTTAATAAACAAGTGTTAAATTCTATTAAGATTTGGAAATTAGTGATTTTGTTCATTTCCATTCTCAGCTTATTAATTTTGCATTACCCAATTCAATTTTCGAAACTTTGCAAATTTTAGATTGAATCGGAGAAAACGAAGCCATAGTTCGAGAATTCTTCCGCACACAAAGAATCCGCGCGACTCCCGAAGACTCAATATCTCTCCTGGGCGAAAATCAAGAACGGTCAGACTAGAAAAGGCACTTCCTCTCTCGACTGCGATCCACTTCTTCGGCACGTCGGCTCTGTCCTCCTCCTCCTCCTCCTCCTGGCGCGTCATTTGCAGGCCGTTCATTCTCTCCTCGCACCTTGTAAAAGGCCCGAGAGCTCGCGTACGGCGTACGTGCCGGGATTCGGGACTTCCGGGCTTCATCGAAATACCGGGGGAAACTATATAGCTCTGCGCTGCGCCTCGAGAAAGAAAGAGAATGGGACGAGAGATATGGTCGTTTATTCTGCGGCTCTTTTACTTCGCGAAGAGCCTCCGGCGCCCGGAGAGAGAGAGAGAGAGAGAGAGAGAGAGAGGATAAACGCGGGATAACTCGCTTTCTATCTCTCGCTCTCATGGTTGGACGGCGGCACGGAGATTCGCGAAATTATTCGAGTAGCTCTGTACTGCCGAGGAAGTAATGAAACAAAGAGAGATACGGAGAAATGAGCCGAGTCGACAACGGTAAATGCACCGAAAAGCAGTACGCGTTGAAGGTGAATCTTTTTACTTGGACTGTGCATCCGGAATTCTTTTAGCTCTGCCGAATCGTTTGTGGCTGTGAGTTCCTTTTACGCACAGCCGAATCGATCCTGTAAAGCATCGTCTAATCTCGATAAAATTGGAAAATTGCCTCGACAGGCAAATAAAACAACAAATTAAAGGTTCTCGAGTCATTTGTTAAGATCGATTCAAGTATCCTCTCTCTTAATTAAAACGGCACGAAGCTGTATACCTTAGAAGCAATTTTGATTTTATTAAAAAACCGAAAGACATGCCGCGTAATATTATCAAAGGACCACTTGAATGTTACACGAAGGGCGCACCGAGGCGTTTTAAATATAACCGCCAACCCCGCGGCTTGCACTTTTTCAGCAATCTGGGCGCCGTAACTTTTCATTTTCTCCGTCTTACAATATATGGGCGTTAGTGGAATTTAGTTTCGCTCCACTTTCGTACGTACAGTGGCTAATGCAAATATGTTCGCTCGCGTCGAATTTTTTATGTAAAACAGCTTCATAAAAGAGTTACGTAGAGTAAGTGCGTAGATGCCGTTAAAACGTCCATCATAAAGTTTTGTCGTAAAACGATTACGACGCGAGTTTAATAAAATCTCAAGCTTGCTTAATATTATATTAACAGAATATGTAATGAGACTCTAAATCCGATGTTTAATTTTTTTCTTCTTTTTTTTTTAATATCTACTTGCAGATTTGATGGGTGGGAATTAATTTTTAATTTAAAACAATTGAAATTTAATTTTTATGTTTAATTTTTGGACGAAATCGCGGTATTACGTTTTATTTAATTTTGCTACAAATTTATGGATGTTCTGCAGCGTAACTCATTAAAACAAAGTGCCTTTTAAACTGGGAATTTCGGGATTAAGTGCACTTTTAAAACAAAAAAAAAAAAATTATAAACTAAATTTCGCTCGAAACTTTTCTTCGAATTGTAGATTCGTAAACGCCGTCAGAATTCAGCCGATTTATTTTTAAACTTCACGAAATGTTCAGTAAAAGTACAAGAGGTCGCGGGAAGATTAACGAACGGAAAACAAAAAGCTCGACATCTCCCAAACTTTCCCGAATCTCGATTCCAGGAAAATTCCGCGGCAAAAAACGGAAGTAAAAAAAAAAGAAACGGCCGATACTCCTTCGCCATTCTCGTAGCTCTTCGCTCTTTCTACCCCGTTAACCTCGTACGAAACATAATGAGAGCTCGGAGAAAAATATAAAAAAAAAACAAAGAAAAAAACTCGCGGCAGGCTTAGATCTCCGCCATTGGCGATCGGAAGAATTTGTGTTTAGCATGCCCGACAGGCGGAGCATTCGAAAAATGGCAGAGGAAAAAATGCGTCCCTTCCCTCAGACGGAGGCGCGAGGGACGGCGCGCGGCGCGTTATGCAATTCTCGAGCTCGCCAGCATTTTCCCCCCGGAGTGGATCGTGTCTCTCGGTGCTCGGGCGATATTCGCATCGCGGGAGATTTTTCTCGTGGCTGATAAACGATCCCAATAAAAGGAGGACGCGACGGCTTTTCGCTCCTATATAGGCACCGGAGAGCTACCGGCGGAAAGAAAAAGGAGACAGCGGAAATTGAGTGGAAAGAAGGCCGAGGAGGAGGTAAAAAAAAAAAAAGTGACGCGCGCGCGCCGCCCGGGCGACTTACGTGTTGCTCCTAATTTTAAAGACGCGCCGGAGACTAAGTGTTTCGAAAAAACGTTGGCTTGGGAAACGTATGTGTATTGCACGGCGCTGGGAAGTTCATTTTTATTTTCGTATACCCGTTAAAAGACGTGTTATTTGGGAGAGAGAATTTTTATTAGATTTTGACGGAGCGCACTCTGGATTTAAAATGCATGATCGAGACCTAATTTTGCTGGTAGTTTAATAGAAATTTTGGAGGGAGGCAATGAAAATTAGCGTGGAAGTTTTTTATGGCTTTCGTGACCGAGAAGGTTAATATAAAACGGCGCAAGTTTTTTAATGCATTTTACTTTGAAGAATATTTTTTTATTGCATTCTTTGAAACCGAGAAAATTTAAGATAAAATTATATTAATACCGTATTTTTAACGAACCGAATAATCTATCGATCAGGGATATAAAAAGTAAGGCGGAACGCTTAAAATTCCTTTACTTAATCACGATTAATAGCGTAAAAAATGTGCTTAAATTAGCCCGATCAGTAAACGAACGAGCGAAATAAATTCAATCTCGCCCGAACCATTAATTAAACTTGAAAAGTACCTCTAGAAAATACCCCGATAATAACAGCCGACGCAGACAAATTAAGTCAGATAAATTCTTAGCCGAGTAAGTCGTAAAACGAAGGTCTTTCTAATACACTAAAAACTTTCTCGGGAAAAAAGAAAAAGAAAAAGAAGAAGGGGGGATCGATGCTGGAAAAGCCCCCGTCGGGAAAAGTAGCGTAATCGACGTGTCACTCCCGCAAGAGGCCCTTTCGCGCGAAAAAAAAGAAAATATGGATCCTCGTCATTCTTCCAGCACATTGTACTCTCTCTCCTGCAAGTACAGCGAGAGCGTGCTCCAAGTGATTGCGTGCCGACGTCTGACCTATAGCTCGCCTTACTACTTCGTCTTTTGTTTCACTCGCGCGGCGCGCGCTCCGGCGGCTTTCTGGTGGCCGGAAGATCAGGACGGCGGATAAGGGAGAGAGAGAGAGAGAGAGAGCGAAAAGGAAGACGCAACCGTGCTACTTGGAGAACTTGACTTTGCCGGGCGTGAGGCTCGGAATCGCCTTCTTTCTTTTCCTCCAGGTAGGCCGGATGGTATCTCGTGTCTGGGCTACATCTCTTTCCCCGTTATCTTCGCCGGTCATTCGATCATTTTCTTTGTAACCGTAGCTTTTTAATTAACGAACCCCGGGCGCAAGTAAGAGAGAGCGGTAATGCACTCCGGAAGTAGTGCAGCCCGTTATTTTTTACGCCGGAGCTCGGAGAGAGAGAGGTTCGCGCGCGGACTTGAACACGAGATGAATATACGGCGATAGTTAATAAAGAGCTTTGGGATTTAATTAAAAGATAAAAATTTTCCCTCCTAATGGAATTGATGATTTAAAATTTTTGCTTTAATTAGAATTTTAAGAGGTAATAAATATTGGGTACAGCAGATTGAGCTGCTTAAACAGGGGATTCCGATTTCACTGCTGATTCATTTCAAGTCAGTACTTTAAAGGACGCGTTTTACATATCTCTATCGAAGCTTTCACCATAAAATCGCAAAGTTTTTCAGCCGTCGCGAAAAAGGGATTAAAAATCGCACTATTAAAAAGTTAAAGGGAGAATTTTCGTTGACGAGGCGAGCCACAAAAGCGTCGTAAACCGTCCTCGTATCCCCCCGTGCACTTCAACAATGACGCTACTGAAAAACAAAACAAATCATGCGCGGCAACGTCGTAAACTTCTGCAGTTTTTTTCCTCCGAATCCAATACTCGCGCTCTCGCTCTTTTTCCCCCCATCGTTCCCTCGCAAGAAAAAGGGAGAGAACGTCGGTACGTTCGGCCGGTATAAATCGGGGATTTTTCATTAAAAAAAAAAAAAAAAAAAAAACGGGCAGCAGCCCGCAGGTGTACACACACGGCGCTCCCACACAAGCTGTTTCCCTGTACTATATGCCCAAATAATTACGCGCAGCGTACGCACACACTGGGAGGCGCAGGCACACACACACACGCGACACGGCAAAGGCCTCCTCGTCGCTTCCACCTGTAATCGATGGATCCAATATAGCCCGGGACGCCGCTGTATCTATCCCCGGCGAGCGGCTAAAGAAGAAGAGGCTACCCGCTGCAACAGCCGAGTTATGAGAGTAGCAGCGTAAATATTTGCCGCTACAGAAATACACAGGCCTCTCCCCCTCCGGCGTGTATACACTCGCACACTTAAGCTTAGGAAGTGACGGTAAATTTGTCCTTACCGATAGTGGCCGCCACCGGATCGATCGGATCAGCTGCGAGAGAAGGTCCCCTCGGCGCCGCTGGTCATCCTCGTTGACGCGTGTGTCCCTACCCTGCAACAGAGAGCAAAAGTTATATACGAGAGCCGTTTTAATAAGCGCGAATAGAAGCGGCTGTTACGGGAGTTAGGCGCTGAAGTTTATCCGCGGACCAGGGGACTGCTCTCGCATGCATATTTATGAGGTATATAATTCGCGCCAAAGGCCGTCGCCTGGCACGCGGAGCTGCGGAGAAAATAAGCGCGCGATTCTCGAGGGAATTGATCTCGCGGCCCGTTTTCCGCGCGGCGCGCACCGCCACTGTTTTCAATTTAGCCGGTGGCAGTGTCGAACGCGGCCTTGGGTAATGGTTCTTTGCGCCGCGCTTTCCCGGCGGCAGCTGCGCCGGAAGGAGAGCGACTTTTTCGCGCTCGCGAGCAAAACGGTTCTATTGACGTTTTCTCGCTTCATGATTCTTACAGGAGAGTTCGACGTTGCGCAAACCGATGCAGGCGCTCTCTCGCCCGGTATTGCTTCTTTCTACTCTTCAGGCTCCGCCGCTCGCTCTTTTTACCTTTTATTTGCGAGGAGAGCCGAAGCTTTTGCTCGCCTTTCTCTCGGTCTCTCTCTCTCTCTCTCTCTCTCTCTCTCTCTCTCTCTCTCTCCTTACCGTCTTTCCGCGTTTCGATCTCGCGATCCGACGGTATAAATTTAAGTAAACGATGATTGATTTTCTTTAATTTGAGCTCGCAAATGTTTTGAACGGGGAACTGAGATTCGTATACAACGATTGTGATTTTCGAAGAAGCGTTGCGGCTCGGCGTCGGATCTGTTACTGTTTATTTACATTTATTTTGCAAATAAAATAAAGTGCTTGCTTTATTTAACTTCCGCGGTATCTTTAGTTCTGCTTTCTCGCGAAGGAAACTTTCAAGAACAAATTTTCAAAAAGTACAGAATTATTGTTTCATTGATTATTTCTTAAAAAGTTTCTTTCGAATTTTAACAATCTTCTCTGATACATAAATTAAATAAAGTATCTATTATCAATAAGTTTATATCAGAAACGCAAGTACGAGAAAATTGTTTATAAAAGTAGTATAATCTAATTTCCAATCAACGAATTTTAAATACTTCAACAAATAGCACAATTTTAATAAAAAAAAAATGCAAAAACGTAAGATGCTACTCCAAAAACTTAGAAAAACTAAAGTTTGAACGGTTGCGCAACTAAAAACACATTGGAGGAGAAAATAGCTCGCGTATATAAATAAATTAGGGAAACGGCTCGATGCGCATCCAAAATTAAAAAAATCCCGAATATACACCGCGACTGACTCGTTCCGCGGTTAAAGTTTCAATCTCCCAGAAAACCCACTGTTCGTTTCCCCTGGTACGCATTCGAGAGCCCGAAAAAGAAAAGCCAATGTCGACAGCTCTGAGGCAGCGACGGTGTCGTTAATACGGGATTTCGAGTGTAAAAAATGAAAGAGGCAGAGAGGACGCGAGAGAGTCCCTGAAAGCGAGCGGAGCACGCGACGAATAATTAGAACGTGCATTAGCAATTCAGACCAATCTCTGCCTGCGAATTTACTTATAATTTTATTGATTATAAGGTAGGCCAAATTGCAGACAGCAGCCGAACCACATAATGTCCTTACTTCGGCTGTCTGAAAATTTTATTAAAAAGTCCAGGTTGTTTAATTTAGTTTTAAAAGCTTTCTTGATTGAACCGGATTTCAAATCTCGAGGATGAAACACCGTAACATTTTCATAAGTAATTTTAGTATTCTTAATAAAATGTTCGATATGACCGGTAAAAAACTTTTTAAACATTTACATTTACCTTCCGGGCGATAAATTATATTTAAAATAAATTTGATATACTTGTCGAATTAAATGAAGCATAAGAAGTATGATATAAGCACGTATAATCAAAAAGTACGGCTTACGTGGGCGGAAGGTCTTAAATTATATTGGACAGCCGTCACTAGTAAGGAGGACTTAAAGCTATACAAAAGTTACTCGAATGAGAGTTTTATAAGTTATTATTAGTAGAAGGGGGAAATTCTTTCGTTTTGCGGGAAAAGTTTTAGCAGCTACGCAAACTACAAATGAGAATGAATTGCCACTTACATGCAAAATGATAATTTTTTTAAAAAACCATTCCAAGAATATGCAAATATAATATTTGATTCGATTAATTAAATTTTCTATTTTCAATCTAAATAACATAACGAATAATGTTCATTCTAAGTAAATGAAAAATATTCAAACGTGCATTAAAAATACATCGAACTAATTAGGAAAATTTCTGCAGCATACAAAACAGTTAATTAACGCGAAAGTTAAAAAAGAAGCTTGCATTGTTATAATCGCAGAGCACGTCAGAATTGTACCAAGAATTTTGATATTATCAAAAATTACACCGCAACAAGCCCTTTATCATCGCGAACATTTAAATTAAACCATCTCGGCAAATCCAAGCTTCACTTGTTCTCATACTCGCATTACCCGCTCCAACTCCGTACCGAAAAAAAGTAATAAAACCCCCAGCCACCCGCCGAGGAAATTCTTTCATTAAGACACTTTGAAAAAACTATGACCATCATTCCCAAGTTAGTTTCCCCCCCTCTTCGTACTCCGGCGACTAATAAACGCTCGGCGTGGCCCGGCGATGTATGCGATTGCGAAGTTTTACGCAGATGCTGCGCTTCCTCCGCGGAATGCCTTTGCCTCGCGCTTTGCTCTGAAACTTTTTTTCTTCCCCGCCCCCCGCGACTGCTCGAAATCTGAAGAATGCGCGCACAGGTGCAGTCGGCAGCGGGAAGAGGGACGAGAAGAAGCGAGAGGAGACGATGGCTACGCGGTTCTTTAATTAAAAATAACACGAGCGCGGCGAGGTTTTAACTGCGTCTTTTTTAAATCCGGCAGTTTATCGTTGAGACTGTTTCTCCGCTTTGACGTCGCCGGGGAGTCTGGGCATTGTTTGGAGGGATTCGCTAAACTTGCGCTCAAGTTTATGTGTATATCAATTTTTTTTTTATGGAAAGCTCGACGACTGAAATTAAACAGTCGGTTGACTCTAATTGAGGCAGCTTTTCATGCCAAGTTTTATTTGGCAATTTTTTTATATTACTTGTCCTGTATTTGCTGCAGATGCAGCTGAAATATTGTCAAACTATGTTTTAGTCATGATTCATCTCTAGGAGTAAAAAAAAAACTGAGGAACGTAAATGTACAAGAAAAGCGTCAAAGGTACTAGATATATGAATAATTTGTAAACTTAACGAACTTACATTCGATTTATTTAGTGAAAATAAAATACTTCTTACGACAAAAATAATGCATATCACAGAAGAGAAATATGCGTAGAAAAAATATGCATTTTGCATCTATAGCTATATTGATGTTAGAATGTCATTTTTTATTTTCACTATTAGAGTATATTGTTTGACCCTAAACCTCAAGTCGCATGAAACTATAGCTGTGATCCGAATACGTCTTATTGTTTCGAATTTAAATTTTTGAAAACTAGCACAGCCCATTTTTCTGAAAACCTCAAAATACAATTAACTTCAACTCGCAGCGAAACGCGAAAGCCCGCGAACAAAATTGCAATTTTTACGTCACTCCACTGATGCAATGTCCACAAAAATACGCCACCCAGCCGAATTACACCGCTCTGCCAATATCGTTGCACCGAGAGCTCCCCGCGTCGCGGATGCACTTGGGAGGGAATGTAAAAAAAAAAAAGAGCGAAAATAATAAATGCGAAATTGGACGTTTGACGTTCCGCGATCGCGCGCGCGACTCGCGAATTCAGCTCGCCGCGCGCGCCATTTCACCTGCACCAACACACCAGAGCACCTCAAACACTGCCTCGCTTCTCCCCCGCTAAACTTTCGCAAATCAATACAAATGCGACCTAAAGTTTCGCGCGAGCGCGCGCGCGCGTATATACGTCACACACCGGTATATTCCGTGAGATGCAACTTTGTCAAACTCCCGGGGGAGCTTTACCGTCACGGCGGTGCGAATTAAGTCGAATTTTAAGGGTGGCTTTTTTACGTTATCTCTCTCCTTAACTTTTCGAATCTTGACGTCTAAGATGAGGGTGCTTTTGAATTTTGATCCCGACGGGGCAGACTTTTTTTTTCAGTCCTTCGTCGCGGAGAAAAAAAATTTAATGACAAAAGTCGTTTTAGCGCGTACGAGAACGCCGTATTCTGTTTGTACTTTTGACAAGTGCTTTGAAAATCTTCAAAGAGAGCTCTGCTTTATAAAGGCGCTGTTTACTCGTGTGCACAAGGAAATTTTGTCATAATTAATTAAAACTGCTGCAGCGTAATATGACAGAATTCATTAGCTCAATCCTGAAACATCTCTAATTTTCTAGGCGTAAATTCAGAAAGCGGAATTTTGATGGAACTGCTTTCCTTCCCTTAAGCATAAATTTCCCAATTTGATTCTACGAATAAAAAGTGAATAAAAAATTACACGATTTCTTGCTGAATTGTATGACCCTCAATATCATTTAACAAAATTTCATCCGTTTCATACTCGGAAAAAAAAATGTATTTCAATACCCATCGAGAGAAAGAAATTCAGAGTAACAATTCCAGCGCCATTGTTCCATATGCGCTTATACCGAGGCTTTAAAGTTTTAAAGCACAAAGCGGACATTCAACACGCGACACATAATAATCTTGCCCAGCGTGAAAATTCATCTCACGAAATTTCGTTATAACTTGCCGGGACGGTGTAGAAGAAACGCATCCGCTCCAAAAAAAAAGGAGAGCCGGGCAAAGCAAAAAAAAAAGGGAAGAGCATCGGCGGGAGAATTCAGCGAGCAATATTAATTCGACGGCGCTTTGCGGGCTCTTGGCGATGGAATATTTATCGCCTCGCGAATATGAACTCGTCGACTCGTCGCAGCCGGGCTGCACGGAGAGAAGGAGAGAAGGAGAGAGAGAGAGAGAGAGAGAGAGAGCCATAAGGAAGGAAGGAAGGAAGGTACAGGCCGGCATACCGGAAAGTTATCCAGCGTATGTCCGCGCGCGGCTCCGGGGGTAAGCGAGGACCGAGGGAAAGGCGGCTCATGAATATGTAGGCCGACACCGTGGAAGATATATATTTCGCGCGCCCGTCTAATATCCTTATTTGTCGCTTATAAATTAGTAACATTATTAGGACGGCCGAGCGGCTTTGCCTACGCTGACTTACGAGGCTCTTTGACTCGAGGAGTCTATGTAACTCCGCGCGGCTCTCGAGAGCTACACAGCCACGTGTATGCAATTACGCGCAAAGAAGATTTTCCCCGGCCGGTTTCCGCAATTCGCTTCTTCGCGAAGGCTTGGAGAAGTTCGTGTGCGAGCGTTACACGCTTTTTGAAGGTAAGCCGAGGTTTGTGCGAGAGTATGAGAATTTTAATTTTACGAGCTCCAACCCGTTTTCTTCAAAGTTTTTCGTTTACAGAGAGAGGAACGATAAATTCCGCTGGTTGTAAAATGAACTTTTGATGAAATAATCTTCATTTCGGGCCTTTTATCATGCAAATTGTTCGAGGAAAAAATTCATTTAAATCAAGAATATTAAAAAAATCAATCGGTTTGTCAGAGTCTGAACTCTCTGATTAATTGAATATCACGCGAAAATGCTGCGCTTTTTAAAGGGTATTTGTTTAAACTCTTTAAAGTTCGTGATATCAATTTCCAGATTGAACGAAGCTAGACCAAATAAATTTTACTCGTTTCAATCAATTTGCGTTCGATATTTCGTTGATTAAAATAAAACCGAGCAACAAATTACACTGACCAAATTCAATTGGCAAGAGAAGAATGTATTTCGTTAAAATAATCACCTACCATAGAGTTCATTACTTTTTTTTTTTCATTCTCTTTCGCATCATTAAGAATATACGAGCGAAATATCGGTAGATTGAACTGCACAAGCAGCATTTTAATTTTACATTACGCCCCTTTTTTCGTAAAACTATTTTCTTGCACAATTGCAAAATTTAAAACAAGCAAGTTAGCCAATTTAAAAAATATTCCTCCTTCAAGCGTCAAACTCGACGGAGGCTCAATTAATAAAAGAAAAAGCAGTATGATTTAAATAACCTACCCAGCCTACTTGCATAATTAATCCGTTCTCTCCTTACGAACGCTTCTAAAATATGTAAAAAGCCCCGATTTAACCTACATCAAAATTCGCGCCTTATTCCAAATCAATCGCCAAATAAGAAGTTTTATTCTCGTCCGCCCAGTCGGCACTAAGCCCCGATCGATAGACATCGAATTATCCCAAAATACCGTCACATGACCGAAATCCCTTTTCCCGCCGCGAACCTCTGTCAATTTGCGCCTCCGACGACATTAAATATTTCCCGCAGCCCGCAAAACCGCGCCCGATCAGCGGGGGGCAATTTTTCTCGGTCGGCAGCCCCGCCTCTCCGAAATTTCCTTCGCCCAAGATTGACAGAGGGACCGAAAGCCGCGGCTGCACAGTTTGCATACGCGTAACGGCGCGGCTGTGGGTACGAACGAAGAGTAAGAACCGAGAGCGCGCGTGGGCGTCGGTCGAAGGCACTTTCACGCGAGCTGCCACCGCGGAAAACTGGGACGACGTAACGAGGTAGGACGTGTGCGAAATTCGAATTTAGAACCGCGCGCCGCGCGCGTCCTCCTCCTCCTACTCGAGGAAAGTGCGTGCGCATGTATTATACACAGCCGCGCACCGCCGAGGCTCTCGCTTTAATCCAGCCACTTTCGCCAGCGGGCCGCCGCTGGCCGCGATTTCGACCCCCCTTTTTGCCCTCCGAAGCCTTACGCCGAGAATTAAAATGAGGGATCTCCGATGCTTTTTTTTTTTTTGCGTTTTCGAGCCGCGACCGCGGAATGGGAATTTAATTTTTTTCCGAATTACAAAGCGGAGGAGGTCTTTTTAATGGAGCCTTTCTCGGTTGATGCGTGGCGGAGATGAAAGAGAGAGTGCACGGTTTTCCGACGGAATTCGCATTCAGTTCGGGGTTTATTTTACTTGAATTTTGAAGGTGGAATGAATAGCTTGCTCGGTATTCTTTTCATCAATTAATGGAATTGTCAATAGAGGTCTTTGTTGACTCTTGCAATACAATTGAGAGTATCACTCTTCAGTATTCTATTCTTTAGTATTGAGATTCAATTAAAATCTATCAAATTCTCTAAAAAAAAAAAACTGTTTAATTAATTATACATGAAGTGCATTTCACCCACTTTCACCAAGCTTTGGGTTAAAAATGATAAATTACTTGTAATTAATTAAGATCATTTTAATGCGTTCGGACGAGATTTTTTTAATTAAAGAGAACTCTACTTTTTAGAGATTAATTCAATCGCAGTCGTAATTATCCATCTTACGTAAGCAGAGGCGAAAAAAAAAGTGTTACTTCTCAGCTCGGAATTGATTGTTACGTTAATTTTGCCATGCACCGCCGGAGCAAACCACATCACTTTTCCGCCCCGGGCGACACTTGAAGAATCGCCGCGAAAATTGTCCGCAACAAGTGCTAACGAAGACGCATGAATTCCTGTCGAAAAAACGACGCGGAACTGGAATACGTATACACCCGCGCTATACACCGGCGTCGCGTGAAACTCGATAAAAAAAAAATGAACTTTAAAACAGCAAACGAAGATTCATGAAGATGAAGAGAGCGAAAAGAATAACGCTGTAAAAACCGAGACCGCGGCGAGACGAAAAAAAAGGCAGTAAAGCGGGGGACCGCGACGGGAGGGAAAAAAAAAGTAAATTCAGCCGTTGTAATGCGGCGAAGTCATGTGGGAAATATCACGAGCAAAGTGAAATTCGCTCTCTTACTCTCTCTCTCTTTCTCTCTCCCTACTTTTTCACTTTCTCTCTTTTCTCATTTTATTTCGCTTTGCACTTTCTCCCCCAGGCCGACTGTCGCGCTTTCTTTTACGATTAATCAAATATTTAGATCTCGTATTAAAAGGGAATATTTCTTGTGCTCGGGGCGTTACGAAAATTACTGTTTGATGCCGAGACATCAAAAGTATGAAGATTAACTGCTGTTTGAAAAGACTTTTGAACGCACTTAGTATCAGAGTTCATTTCAAGTATTGCCAAATAATCGTATTCCGTTTATTAAACATGAGCTGAAACGCCATAAATTATTGAAAAAATGATTTTTACTTGAAAAGAATTAATTGCCAGAGGATGATAAACTCAAGGGAAATGTACAGTAAAAGCGCTTAAATGGTACGATCGAAAGTAGTTACAGGCATGCTATAATCAGACAAATTATACACCTCGAAGGAATGTCAGGTAGTTATATACTTTCATAATGATTTATAACTACCAGGCTTCTTAATTGCGTAAAAAATGCATGATAATAAATTAAAATCTACATCATTATTGCCCTTTCCCCGCAATAAAGCACCCTTAAAAAAGTAAATCGAATAAAAAAAACAGAATTTCAGCGAAAAAAAGACGAAGTGTTTTCCTACAACCGATCAGCTCGACTGACGTCAAAAAGTTCATCATCCCCTTATCAGTACTTATCGCCTTCTCGTTTTCGGCCCGAATAATTCAAAAGACCAACACGAAGACCTCGCGGCAAAGAAAATTCTCGGGTCACGCGTCCAAACACATCGCTCTCTCTCTCTCTCTCTCTGTGCCGAGTCACCTCGAAGCCGGCGACGAGCGAGCACTTAATTTCGGCCCGGAGCCCAATAAAATTCATCGCGAGAGTGGAAGGAGCAGAGAACTACCAATCGCGTCCGCCCCTTCATCCTCGGGGTACTTCACTCTCACTTCGGCCGTCTCTCCACGGACTTATAGGCGGAAGGGTAAGAGGCTTTCTCTCGCTCGAGCTCCGAGGAATCGATATAAGAAGACGGCGGCAAGAGAGAAAGAACAAAATCCCTCCTTCGTCTCTGACGTCGCTAAATACAAGAGAGGGAGCGAGAGAGAGAGAGAGAGAGAGGAATCGGGGAAAGAGACAAAGAGACCGCACTTTCGAGGCGTTGTATTAGAGCGCTAAACTCGTTTTCACCCGCGCGAGCTTCGTATCGAATTACCACCTTGTGCTCCGTCCTGTCGCCTCTCTCTCCCTCCCTTCCTGCGCTCTTACCGGGGTGTATTTCTCTCTCTCGGCTCTGTGGTGTGGGGGTCTGTGTCTCGCGGGGATCCCCGCTCTCGCAAGCATACGGCCCCGAGGAGTGGATCCCCCTCGCCGCGCTCTCCTCGAGGTGCTTTTGTGTGCGTGCGTGGGCGCAGCAAATGGAGAATGGAGTAGCTTTGTTTTCGAAAACAATAATGACTAGACTTCTCCCCGACTGCTTACTAGCTGGATTACGTGTTAACGTGTGTATACCCTTTCACTCTTTCGGTTAGTCTCTATATACTTTCTTCGGGAGGCGGACGTGTCGTTTCGAGTTAGTTTTTTCAAACTTTTAACGCGAGGAGAGTAGACGGATTTTGATGAAATGTGAATGGCGCTTTTTTCCATTTCCGATATGAGTTCGCGTTAGAGATTTTAAACGAACGTCGTAAATAACGTGTATATAAATTTTATACGAACTGCGCAAAGGGGCTCGCTTCGCTTTTACTTTTGCACGCGTGTGCATTGCAATGTTAATTATTTTTTTTTTAGCCCGGTTAAATTATTACACGCGCGATGCGAAAGATTGCGGCCGATGTTTACGGCCTTTGTTCTACTTTTCATTTAACCGCTGACCAGATGTTCGTAAATAATAGAACGTTAATTCGACGAAATCGATATAGTAATCTATTTTTCATCGGATTTTAATTAGTGTGGAAAACATTTTCTCAGTACTTTAGACCAAAGACTAATTTTCTAATTAATTAATTATTATGCATGAAACCCTAGCCATATTATTAAGTTCAGGTACACAATATAATATTTATTTACAAACTGTGCTGTTACCTGGTATGTCACTCAATAGTAAACTTATTTACAATAAGTTATTAAACGTTTGCATTCAACCTTCATTTAAGTTTAGATATAAATAAAAAAAGCGAAAATATATATTTCAATCGAGGACGTGGAAACATAACAAAAAAATATAAAAAAAGGAGAACTCGGCCATGAATCATTTTTAATACACATAATATCGACAGCTACGGAATATTGACTTATCGCCTCGCGGCTTTTAGATAAAAATTCGACAATCCAGCCAATTCCGAGCCGTGTAATAAATATTACTCGGGGTCTCTCCGCTTTGCCTCTTGAAGAGCCGCAGCCGAGAGTCGGTCGGCGAAAGAGGGAAAGAGAGGCGGGAGCAACGGCAGCGAAGAGGGAAGACGGTCACGTTCGTCCCTGACCGGAAACAAGAGAAAGGGAAAGAGAGACGCGCGGGGCGTGTATACGAGGAAAAGCCCAGGCAGCAATAAAACACGTGATATGTTAGCACAGCGGCAAGGACGGCATCTGGTCCGGTCTGCGCTTCGGCCGGCGGCCCGGCAAAAAAAGCCGTTTATAGCGCTATTAGAAGCGACTCGTTAAGAGCGACAGCCACCGCTTGATAAATGGCCTCGCGGAAACTGCCGTAATTTCATCGATGCTCCGCGCGCACGCGCCCTCCCCGTCCCCCCCGATATACGCGCCCGCGCGCCGCCTCCTTTTGTCCTGGCTTTTTTCACCGCCCCCCCCCCCCTTGCTAGCCCTGACAAATGCCGACGATGCACGCGCCTGATTCCGCTGCACTCGAGCATCCGCTCGTATTAGCAGGCATTTATATTCAATGTACGTATGCAGGCGGGACGATGTGCGTCGGAACGTTTGTAGGTGAGATTTGATGATTGGACGCCTGAGCGATTTGAAAGCGGAAATTAATTAGGCGCTCGCCGTCGGGGAGAGAGAGAGAGAGAGAGAAGCATTCGACGACGACGGGCTAAGAGCGGGAAAGCTTCGGGGTGGTGGTTATTATTTTGTAATTAGGAAAAGCGGGTCCGGGGAAGGGAGCTTTTTGCGAAAACCGAGAGTTGGAAGCGAGTTTGAAAAAGGGGTGTTAGTGCACGAGTTATTCGCGCAAAAAAGCTTAACGATTTGCCGGGAGGTTCATTTGATAAACTAATGTTTGAAACAAAAAGTAATGAAAAATACAACTTGAGTAAAAAAACGGCATTCATTTTGTCGAAGCGGAAGAGGTACATTATGAAATCGATTTCGAGTGCACAAATAAGCTCCACTCGAGCGGAAGAGAAACATCATTGAAAACAGTTACTTCGGGTAAACGAAAAAATTCCCCGGTGAATCTTTTAAAACCACAAGAGACAGAAAACTTCCCTCGAATGCACGACGAACGAATCGGCTTTCTCTGAATACCGCAAGAAATTCACGAAACGCCGCTACTCCGGTTTTTCAAATAACGCATAGAATCTTCGGCGTTCTTTTCAAAACTGGAAGTGGGCGACGCGAGGCGCGCGTCTCGAAAGTCTCGAAAGTGTATACGCTGCCGAAAACTCATACAGCGACGAAGAACAGATGGAAACGAGAATCAAGCGAAAAACGGGCGGCCGTGTGGCTGTCTATTTTTATTCGCGGTTTGACGATCTGTATATTTATTCGAACGAGACTCGCGATTGGTGCCCGCTGATTTAAATGTTGAAGGAACGGCTACAGAAGCTGCAATTATCGAAGCGAAGATTTGCTTGCTTCGTGGCGCTGTTGAGTCATCGGATTTTTTGAATTCTTTCATTTTGCCTTGCAATTAATCGGAAAATTCCGCTCGCTCGTATAATTACCTGCTTACTTTAGCCGATAATTAATTATTAAATATTAAAAAAAAATTGTTTAAATTCCCTAGTGCTCGTTATAAACTATTTTTAAATAAAGTAACAATATAAGCAAAATAAAAGAATTCTTATATACTACTCTGTATTTTCTAATGTAATCAATCTCAATAAAATATCTCCAAAGTAAAAATCAATAGCCAAAGTACAATATCTCAAATCAATGCATAATTCGCGAGCCATTATAATTTCATTCACCTGTACACTTCCCCCCGAACAACCGATCGACAATAAGCCGGGTAAACGTTATAAAAGGGAAACTTGACGGAGGAGCGACAGAACGACTCTCCGCTTACACATGCAAGTCATGCAGTAATAATATCGAGCGGATAACACAAAAGTCTTCCTCCATCCGAGACGACGGCGAGGATATATAGGAGCAGGGAATCCCGAGAGAGGGGGGTGGGGGGGGGAGGAGAGAAAGGAGGAAGGTGGAACGAGGAAGACGTCTTTCCTCGCGACGTATACGGTGTGCAGAGCGCAGTCGACTATGCCGACATCTGGGACGGGCGGCCCGGCCCATAATTACGTAATTCCGTTTCCATGGTTGCTCTGATTAATCCCATCCTCTTAAAGCAGACGGCGCGGCGCGCGTCGAGAAAGCTCCCCGGCGCGCGCGCGCGCTCCGGTCTTAAAACGCGAATTTGATTAATCTAACCCCGTCTGGCGTTTTCGCGACCGCCAGCCTCGTGCAGCCGCGAGACTATTTTAATTAACGGAGAATATAAAGGAGAGAGGGGGGGGGGTTAGTTTCTTAAGGGCCGCGCTGTTGCTTGGGCACGGCCGACCCTCGAGCGCACAACTCGGGTACACAGCCCCGTATGTACAGCTACGTGTCTGCGGCTGGGTAAATAAATTAGGCTATTGGCTTTCGGGTGAAGTACCTTTGGAGAAAATCAAGAGTAAAGAGCTTATCTTTCGGGTCGCTAATTATTTAGCGGCGCTTCTTTTTTTTTCTCTACCAGCCGACGATTTTCCTCGAGTTCCCGCGAGGAGATTCGGGGCTTCCGATGTTTTGTATAAACGCGCGTTTCGGCAAACGTTTCGATCCGAACGTGTTATATCCTCGGAAGGATTCTCGACGAGACGAGGAAAGTTTCCGCTACGCGCATTGCATTTATATTACGCGAAGCTGAAGGATTCTTTTTCATTAATTTTGCCCTTTGTTAAGCTTCGTTTATTCTACTCGCTTAATTCTTTTTTTTTTCATTCGTTGTTTCGTTCGGTCGGCTAGCTCGAAGCAAGTTTAATGCCTCGTTTTGTTTCTCCATTTGCCCAGTTGTGTAGAACAGGTTGAGGATTTTAATTTGGCCCTTCGGCAAGCGAAGGTAAGAATTAACCACTTAATGTTTTATACATAAAAAGGTAATTTTACATTATTATGTATGTCGCTAATAAAGTCGATTAAAAATCATTCGGCGTTGTTACTACACTGTGCCCACTAATTGTTTAATGAAAATCGAATACACTTCGTCAATATAATGCAAATCATATTATGATTATATTACATCCACGTTTGAGCAGATATATTAATAATAATACAGATGGAAATTCCTCCTATATTATATGCGCGTACAAATTGATTGCATACTAATTGCAATCTAATTACCTTAATTATGTAATTATACATGTATCAATCAATAAAGAAAATTATATCCCTACCGCGCCGTCAGCAGTACAACTTCACCTCTATCCCACAGTTTTATTTTCTATTAATTTAAAAAAAAGAAAGCTAATTCCCAATCCTCCGCTAATTAGCTGAGAAATAACCGGAACACTTTTATATAAAATAAAAAGGATTATCGATCAGATAAAATCGAAGCCTGTAATGGAGCGCTGATCTATAAATGCATAAAAGCCTGTCGAGAGAGGAGGAACTTTCTAAAAACACGCTCTAAAAAGCTCAATCCGTATCATCTAACCACCTCCATTGTGATGCAAGACCTTAACCTATATTTCAGGCGACCGCGCCAGTATGCTCTTGTAAAGTAGCTCCGGTTATCTACTCGCTCTCTCTCCCTCTCTTTCACGCGCGCGCACACAAACACACGGGCACACGGAGGCAGCGCGCAACATCTGTCAAAATTTTACGCTCGTCCACTCGGCGCTAAATACAATTTGGCCGCTGAAAAGGGGGAAACTGTCACGGCGAGCAATCGCGTTCGCCGTAGGTGCACGCGCACCGAAACGAGATTTTCAGCGGATCGGCGAATTTTTAATGGACGCTGGAAATTAGATTGCGTGCTGGATGCGAGGAAATCGGATATCGAACGCGAAGCGGGAGAAATTCCGGGCGCCTCGATGGACGGGGGATTCCATTTTGCGTCGTTAGGCGTGTATACATACGCTCGCGAAGAGCGGGAGGAGGCAAGGTTGCCGTTGAGTTTTCGCTTTCTTTTCAAATTTAATTACTTCGAGATCTTGGGCTTTTTGCATGCGAATGGCACTTGCGAGGTATAAAGTTCAGGATGACTTGCAGCACGCTTTTTAGCGGGGTGACTTTTTTAATCTTACAAGTTGGTGTTCTATTTTGATACTTTCAGCGGCCGCGCTGCATTCTTAGCGAAACGAAGATAAACGGTCGGAATTTCACTTTTTGACACTTGTAAGAACGAAAAGAGTTGAGTTTACTTTCAACTTCTTCTTCCCGCGGCGGAAGATTTAGAACTCTTCGAAACAAATTTTTCTCTCATCCGAAAGAATTACGAAGCGGTAAAACGGAAATCTTAAGAATTAATAGCCGAGTTTTTACGACTAATTTTTTTTTTTTTTTTCCTCAATAACAGGTGTCCGCGATTTTAATGCTTTTTCGCGCCCTTCTTCTCAGATGAATTACGAGCCATTACCATTTTCTCTTCCAATCATTTGCCAAAATCAAAAGTTTTCTCTATTTCCAAACTTTAATCTCAAACCGAAATCTCGTTCGAATCCCAGTAAGTTCAGTCCTAAAATCATCTTCGAAGCCTAACGACGAAAGTACCCCTAAATTTTTAATCGACGCCGAGAAAGAGCGAAGTATCGCTGTAACGGGCACTTAAACCGGCAGTAATCGACGCATCTCGCTATATATAGTATATATATACCCCCCTTTCGATGCAGGTCGGCCGCGAAACCGCAGAAAGACTTTTTACTCGGGGCGTAATTGCACCGGGGCTGTTGCACGTGTGCGCATTTAACCTCTCTCTCTCTCCCTCTTTGCTCATAGGAATGTACGCAGCGTGTGTAGGTACAGGCAGCACTTCGCGCGACCAAGCGGAAAAGGGACACTATCGTTTGATCTCGATTGCAGCCCACTTTCGCATCTCTCTCTCTCTCTCTCTCTGTCTCTCCCTCTCTTTCTCTTTAATGCAGAGAGAGAGAGAGAGAGAGAGAGGGAGCGGCCCGGCCAACGGGGGGGTATTAGCCTGCTGGCCCGCTCGCCTTCCATTGTCACAGTCCCGGAGCAATTCGACGGGCAATTGTCGGTAACTCGCGTTGACGGGTGCAACGCGACTCCCGGGGAGAGGAAGCACACGTCGCCCCTCCCGCGCTCTATCGGCTCTCTGTATACGGGCGCATTCTGCTTGGCCTCCTTGCCTTATCACTTGTGTACTCTCCTCTGGCCCCCCTCCCCCGCTATCTGCGCGCGCGTTTCTCCGATTCGGTCGCTTGTTTATAAACGTATATATATATCGACCCCGTCGCCGCCGCCGCCGCCGACGGTGTACGTCGACGGCGACTGAACGTTTGTGAATTTCGAGCGGTTTAGATAACTGGACGGGACGCGACTGCCGCCCAGTAACTTTGTCATCGAAGCGAGGCGCTGACAGTTTTCCGAGGACGCGGGTGCATAGTTGACCGAGGGGGGTGGGAGGGGGGATTTTACCGCTTTTGGCAGATAAGCTCTCTGACCCATATGTACGGATACGTTGTTCCGCGGATGTCTAAAGTTCTTTGAGGAGAAACTTATTCTGAGGGCTTGGGGAAATGCGTTATCGCTTAGGAGAAAATTGTAATTTCGAAAGGGAGTTTTTATTAAAATCTTTTTTATACGCGTCCACCGATAAAAGTATTGAGGGAATTAAGGAAAATCAGATAAGTTGGAAAAACTGATGAGCTTTTTAAAAAAAATTTCAAAAATTTTTCGAGAAAATCCCAATGAAACCAGTTAAAGAATATTAGAGCGGGAAATTTCACGGTTTCCAAGTTTTGTCAGAAAAATAATGTGCCCTACTTTGCTCACTTTTTTTTTAATTCCTAATTGGAAATCAGTTTATCATGCTTTATTAGCTACTTTCAAATGAGAAACGTCCCTCGAAAATAAAGAATGTACTAATTTCTTTTAATGCCCGAATTCACCTTGCAATTGTTTATTCGCGAAACAAATATCCTTTTTATGTTTGTTCTGAAAACATTATAAATTTTCTACCCAAAGTTATTTTCCGCCGTGAAATATGAGACTTCGCGCGGGATGAAAATACTCAATAAAACTAAAAGCGTAGAGCAATTAAAGTACAGTTGATTTTTTAACCGACATTAAGCAGAATAATAAACACTAGAAAAATTTTCAGTTTACGACTCTTCCGAAAACTCGACAAAACGATCCCGCTCTTCCATTAAATCAACAAACAAAAAGCCATAAATTTTTAACGGCAAACGGGCGAAAGAGAAAAAGAGAGAGATAAAGAGACAGCAAAAAAAATGCCACACCAGCATACGAATTTTAAAACGAGCACGTTTCGAAACCGCGCAAAGTATTTCGTTAAATATACGCACGAGCTCGGTAAAGAAACAAGCGCTGCAACGATGACGCATCATCCGAAAAAAAGAAGAAAAAAAAACGAGCGGAATATTATTCAGCGGGAAGGTCCGAGCGCGCGCAAAAAAATAATGGCTCTCTCTCTCCGTCGCTCGAAATCGAGGCTGTAAAAGCGCTCGTTCGCGACTCTCTCTCTCTCTCTCTCTCTCTCTCGCAGCGGGAAACACATCGACGCGCGCGCACACACACATCTCGCATTCCTGGCCCCGGCTTTCCGATATCGCCTATCTCTCCTTTCGCAGCCTTCGTCGTCACCTTTGATTGATTCGAGCTTATCGCTCTCGTCGGCGCTCGCGGCGCGCTCTGATTTTTCCGCCATTGTTTATGCGCCCTCCTAACTTTCTGCCCCGGACACGCCGCCTCTACATCGCTTCCGGACACTTTTCTCTTCCTCCGCGCTCTCACCTTTTTTTTTCTCCGCCCTGCAGAAGCGTTAAAGTTACTATCGCCCCCGATATATATATATATATATATAACGGAGGAGATGCGTTAACTGTGACTTTGATACCCTTACCGAAGAGCCGAGCGCGAAAGCGAACCAGTGCTCGTATTATTTATTGCGTGAGTAGACGCATAACGAGTGTTTTATGGATATTAAAGGGACGCGAAAGCCTGGGGAAATTGGCGCGCGAGAGCTTCGGGGTTTTATTCCGTTTTTCTAGCCGACTTCTTTTTTTTCCTTCGCTTCGGTTTACGCGTACGCCCTGTCATTGTTTCCTTTATGATTTTATAATTGCCGTTTATGCCTTTTCCCGGATGCAATAATTCTTCCTAAGATAATAAATGTTTTAATCTATATCGGGAAATAAAAAGGGTCTTTAAACTGTCATCTGAAAATATTGACATTTTTCCTGGTGACATATAATATCGAAACGAGCTTTATAATTTTTAGCATTTATTGAAGGTAAAAGAATTTTTCGCGATAATGCAAGAAATACACTCTGATACACAAAGGGATCTTTTAAACACTTTTTCACCGAGGAAACGCGCTGCTTTTAACTTGATTTTCATTGTAATTTCTTCGTCAATATTCATCTTCGTTAACTCAGTATTTCCATAACTTAATAACAACGGCGTGCCGCACTCTTAAAATTCATTTCCTTCATTCCTCTCTCGCAACAAATATTTGAGGAAAAGTCCAATAAAAAAAAGCCTTCCAATTAATGGAAGCAAATCTTACTCCTGGCGTTTCTCTCTCTCTCTCTCTCTCTCTCTGCAAAGCAAACACGAAAAACGAGCGTCGCCGGCGGATCGAAATTGGTTTTCAGTAGCTCGCTCCGGCGTACGTTACGGCGTGCGCGCGGCCAGCTTTGAAAAATCAATTTCGAGACCTCCCCGGCAAATGGAATCATAAACTACGTTAAAATTTCATGCGCGCTATAAATTAATTTCGCCGGAACTCTTTCGCGTGCGCGCTGTGTCGCGGAGCGCCGCTTCGCCGAACAAAAAACCTCGCAATTAAATTAGCCAACGAAAAAAAGAGGTCCGCGCTCCGCGGACAAAAATTAGCCTCCGCGCGCGCGGAAGTCCGCCGTTCGCGTTTACGGGTGGGGCGAGTGGTTTTGGAAACAATTTTAAGCACCCGCGCGGGCAACAAGCTTCGAGTGCGCGCGCGAGCGAGTCGGCTTCTTCAGAAAACGGCAGGAGATAAATAACAATTGGCTTCGACCGCGAAAAAGGATGAAGAAGAGGTAGGCAGCGATGCGAAACAAAGGCCGGCACGACGCGACTGCTCGTGATATCACTCGAATGATGAAATTACGCCGAAGAGCCTCGAGCACAAAAGCGCTCTCTCTCTCTCTCTCGCTTGTACTCTGTGCAATATGTGTCGTCGTCGAGCTTCCTCTCTCTCTCTCTCTCTCTCTCTTGCATCCATCGAGAATAATGTTGGCCGCACACACATCCACAGAGAGACACACAGGCACACGCGCGAGTGGGTTATCGATCGCGCGACGAAAAAGGTGCATTGAATAAAGATTTAAGGCTCGTCTCGCGCGAAAAGCGACAGTGAGAGAAAGCTAAGCCGTGTTTTTGCATACGGCTCTTCGGCATTGTTCGGATGCGCGATAAAAAAAAAAAGAACGGCCGAGTGAAGCATCGAAATTACGTAATTCCTAAGAGCACGTCAAATTCAATACCCGGTGGATCCTGTCGTTTTGTAATGTTACTCGTTAGAAAAATAATTACGGAAATGCGGGAATGAAATAATACGTACATGTTTTTATTTAATTATTTAAAAAAAGTATTTAAAAACGTACGCAATATTAATTAATATTAATTCAGTTTAAAATTATAAATAAATTATTCTCATTGCTTATAAATGTGTAGCATATTGTTTGCTAAATAGGAACTTTTTAAAACCGCGTTTGACTTTGTTTTTTTCCAATTTCAATGAAACAGGTTATTTTGATAAAAGAGAAACGAATAAAGCTATCTCTTTCATTTCTACTTTTACATCGTTTTTGTATTTACAGCGCAGCGGCAATGATATTATTTCATGTTTGTAAACAGACGATATGATTGTTTTACCAGCGTCGTACGTGCGCCGTTATTTTAGAAAGCTCGCAAGGCCCCGAGTTATCTCGAAATTTGCTAGAAAAAAAAAACTATATACACGTCCGTAAAGAATTTACCCAATGCTTCAAATTCGATCAGACGCAAAGATATATCTCTCAAAACCCCAACGAAAGAAATTAAAACCTTCCATCCGCGGCCTTTATATATCCCAGCTCTTTTTTCTTTCTCGACGGACTCGGGCAGTCGAACAGCTCGAGAGACAGGAGCGAGTTTAGAGCGAGAGCGAATCCCAAACTTGGAAAATCAATGCGACACGGGGAGGCGCAAGTGGCATGCACGAGATACGGAGATAGATCCAGGAAGCACCGGACTCGGGGCGCGCGAGGGGACGAGAGAGCGACCCGAGGCAAGCAGATTGGAATGCCGGCGATTTTCATATTGGCGAAGGCGGAATATAACAGTTGATTCTGACTCGAGCGCTTGATGCGCGTACGATTCGAGGCGGATGTGCAGAATTAACGGGAGGATATGATAGATTTCGTTTCGCGTAGGGGAACGAATTATTTTTAACGGGAAAAAAGAAAGACGACGCGAGCGGATATAATATCGTGAAAACTCAATCTGTCCCGATGCTCGGAAGGCGCGTGAATTACTTCGGCTATACATTGATAAAAATAATTTTTAACGAAGTTTTCCGTGGATTATTCATTCTAATATTTTCTAGAAAGTCCCACGGCGAGAGCAAGGCAAACAAGCGAGAATCCGCGAAACAACCCCCCCAATAATAAAGAGCGCCGCCGGCAATCAGAAAGCAAATACGAAGTAGCAGACGAAATTAGATAAGGTCATGTTTGGCAATAAGAAGGAGCGCTGATAAAAAAAAGTACAGATACAAAGCCGCGGGTCGAGATTCGGATTCAGCGGGGGGAGAGAAACCAAGCGCCGAAGGACGTCCCGGACGCGCCGGAAAAGAGTGAAAAAAAAATACATAATAAAACAGCGGCGCACAAACGAGCAGCGGAGGGAGCATATACCGCACCGAAACATCCGCGAGTGCAGGGTGTACGCACACCCCGCGCCTACACTCCAATGGGTTTCCGCCGCGAAAACAAATACTCCTCTCTCGGGCTCCGGACACAAAGGGGAGGCGCGCGCGCGCGCGCAGGCATACGGCACATAAGCCTGGAGTATTAAGTGCTCAAAGATTGTTTGATCGGCGCTCCACTCGGATGTGTGTGTGTGTGTGTGTGTGTGTGTGTGTGTGGGCGTGCGTCGAGTGCGGAAAGCGACGACGTCTCAGAAATTTGCCGGTCGCGCGCAAAGAGGCCGGCGACCCTCTTTTCTTTCCCACCCCCCGTTCCTTCCCTTCGTCGCGCCCTCGCCTCGTTGCCGCCTCTTCTCCGGGTACTCGTAACACTCGTACGTATACGTATACACAAGCGCGGGCTCCGCGAGACGCGCTCCGCCTCGGCTCTCTCGCTCTGTGTGTATGGGTCGAGAGCTTCGTAACCTTGACCTACAGGTCTCTCTCTGGGCGAGAGTGTCTGTGCATGTAGATATGTCACCTTCCGACGAGTGCCGGCGACATGTAGATTTATTAATTTCCGTCACTATTGACGAGGAGAGCGAGCTTCGGCTGGGAATTTCGCTCGCGTTAAGTTGTATAGGCCTGTTTTCGGGCGGGGGTCCCCCGTGTGTTTTGAGATGAATTATGGAATTTGCCCGTGATCCCTTTTTCCAAGAGCGCGACTAACGATGTTTGGAAATAGCGTAATTAATGTCTTTCGAGTTAGTGATATATTTGCTTTCGAATCGGCGCAGTCTGCCAACTAGATTTCCCATTGCTTTGAAACGTCGCTGGCGTTTCTAAAATTATGATTTACTTTTTTCTGAAATATTGCGGGCCCAGGCTCTTTCCCGCATTTTTTATGCCTTTTAAATTTCTGGAATATTTTCTTTTTTTTGGTTTGTTTTTTTGCGCACTTCTCTAAATTAAATTAAGCATTTTTCAAACGGGCTTAATTTTTCATTTAAGTTAGAGAAGATTTTCATAATTAATTATATTTTCAGAATTGTGCTTTCAGTGAATTACCCAAATAAGTTCTCGGGCTTCGTCTCTGGCCTACTTAAAAGATCCATATGCTGTGTTTTAAACTAAATTTTTTAACTAAAAATTAATTTAATAACTATATTCTAGATTATAAACACATATAAAATTTTGTGTACTTCAAAAATACAGACATAAATTCATGCTAGGAAAAATCATGTAGGAAAGGGTATATACGAAATAAACACAAATATTAAATGAATGAAAACAATAATAAAACTTTATTCAAATCATAAACAGAAAAATTACAGCTAGGAGTAAATTAAACATAAAATATAGAAAAAATCGTAAAAGCAGCTTTGCGCAAAGTATACACACACAATCACTCGACTCGATTGTACAATCCCCTTGAAATAGGCAGCGGCTAAAACAGTACAATTTCCGGCGAAGAACTATTTCGAATAAAAGAACGAGGCGAAAAAAACAGTTTTGCCCCGCGTCCGCGACATTCCAGCGTCGCGTTTACGAGTCTATAAAAAACTCATATTCCACGCCGGCCGAGAAGGATTAAAGAAGACATCGCGTGTACGCATCGCCCGGCCGACGCCTCTTCCCACCTATATACAGTCGTGAAAACCTCCGCGCACCTCGACGGGCGTCCGTGCAAAAAAGAAAAAAAAAAAGAAGATAGAACTAACAAGAAGTCTTCGGATATCATAATTCATCCGCGCGAAAAAGCAGCCGCTCCGCGGGGAGAGAGAAAGTCGATGCTACGAAAGTCGGCCACGTAAGAGCGCCGATAAGGATAACGAGGCGAAACTCTCTCTCTCTCTCTCTCGCGCGCCGGTGAATGAAACGGCAAGCTCCGCGCGGGCGGACAATAGGCCCCGAACCTTGGCAACGCTCCGCATATACACACCCGTATATATACAAATTCACGGCGGAACGACGCCTATGGCATGATAACGACGTGGGACGCGAGCCGACGTCGAGGTGATATTACGACGGGAACGAGCCGATCCTCCGCGAGCACTTGGGTAATTATGTGGGCCGCGCCAGCTTCTGGGAAATAATCCCTTCGACGGAGTTGTGTGGAGAGCGCTCGATTATCTCGCGACGGAAATCTGATTGAAAGTTTAATTGCGAGTCGAATCGAAAAAATTGCTCGATTGCTACGCCCGCCGTGTCTTTTGCGTTTGGGACATTCCGCGAGGAGGAGGCTTTTTTTCTTTTTTTTTACTGCAGACGGGTAATTAATGCGGGTAAGCTGTAACGGTTTAGCAGAGGGTAATTACTAAAATTGTGTATCTTTTGCCGGAAGAAGAGACTTGCAAGAATTCAACGGGCACTAAATAGCAGAAATATTTGACTTTTATTTTATTTTATTTGTTTATATACGATAAGGATTTTAAACTTTAACAATCCCGTTAGGAGAGTAATCGATGTTTATATTATCTTATTTACATCAAAATAATGAAGCTTACGGTTATCAACTGCAATTTTAATAAGAGGGGGGGATGTAAATAAATACGCGGAGAGCAGAGAGCTCTTCACTTTCTGCACCTTTACCAGGAATTGTCCAAGATTTATTTTAACCAACCCTCTATCCTTCCTGTCATAGAAAAGTGACAATTATATATTTTTTTAAAAGACACCCTTATATATAAAATTTCAGTTTTATTACTATTTTTTACGAATTTCTTTTTTCGAAAAATCATGGAATTGAAATTGTTTCTTTAGAAGCTATGTATATATGCTAAGAAAAATATGTACAGATCGCGGACGAAAATATTTGAAAACATTCTCTCGTCGCAGAAGCTTATGCCGCTCGGGCGCGTCGAATTCCGCCCCAGCGTTTCTCGGTCGCGCGAAAACGCGAAAAGCGGAAATCGATATGTAACAGCTCGCGTCGCGCGGCCTCTCTCGGCTCATTCGCATTCGGAGGCCGGCAGTCGTCAAAATAATAAAAGGGTGGAGAGCCAAAAAAAATAGGGGGAGTGTAGGAGAAGAGCCCGAATCAGCCGCAGCGAAGAAGCGAACGTAAAACGGAGGGCGACGTTAAACGCGCCAAGTGTGACTGACAACGGGCTCCGCGTCGTTTTTTTTTGCGCTCCGGAGGGAAAAAGAGCGCGAAAGGTCAGGGGCTCGGCCCGGCGAAAAATAGGCGGAACGCTTATTAGCTCGGCCTTCGCTTCGCGTTTAAATAGATAAGCTCTCGGGCAGATTCCTTTTGTTTGCTTTGCTTTCCCTGCCCTCCCACGACACCGGCCGGATTTATTTTTCTTGCTCGCGCTTTTTCTTCTCCCCCCCAGACCGAAGGTGGTATAATAGACTCAACAGAGACGCGTTCTTTTTCTCCTCCGAGCGGTCAAAAAAGAATAACAGATTCCCCGTTTATCGCTGACCACCTCGAAAAATCAAACAAGCCAGAGGAGGGAGTCGCTGGAACTTTAAGTAGTTACGGCCGAGTTGGATACGCCGCCGAGGAAGCGACGCGTAACGGCGCCGAGACGAGTATCGCGCGGGGGGGAGAGGTGATTCGATTTGCGGAGATGATTGCGAGAATTGTGGAACTTTGCAAAATTTCCAGGAGCGAAAATTGAATCGACAATGACTTCCGAGAAAGACACTTTCACCTTAATAGGGTGAATGTTCGTTCTTGTTTTAATAATCGAGAACGAGCCGGAGAGAGAAAAAGTTCACTCCGTCGGGATGAAATTTCACTTCGAGAAGGATCGGTTGAAGTTTCTCGGCAAATTATTAAAGCAGCATTTAATTTCGAATCGCGGCTGCTTATTTTAAAACTCGATTTTCCTACGGGTTTATTAATTAAATCGATGAGAAATCGTTATGAAAATTGAAGTACGCAACGGCATTTTAATGCAACAACGCGGCAATTTATGATATCGTTTAAATTAGATTTGGACTCTTGTGCCAAATATTCGATGCTTCAACAGCGAAGCACTTGACGTTTCAAAGATGCGGCTTTATAATTAAATTAAAATTAGTTTGCGATTAATTGCATAATTAACATCGTCGATAAATTTTGCCAAGATTAACAAAATTCTAGAAATTATTTATTCAACTTCACTATTATTTATTAACGAAACAACAATTCTCGATCCATTACCAATTACTGACAATGTTAATTAAATAATTAATTGAAAAGCCACCAATGACGCACTTTCAAATTATACGACCAAGCCACAATATATTCATCTTGGCAAACAAAAATCAGAAAAATGACATCTCTCTCTCCGGTGCCGGAAAGTAAAAACGTAAACATACAATTCATCATGCGACAATTACCACGATAAGTATCTCGCATCGTGTGACAACAAAAAAAAAGTCAAAAAAACATATATACACGGTAACAGCAAATCTTACTTCTTACCAGAGATAACAGTTCGCTGCCAATAACAACGAGGATAAATTAAAAAAGCGGGGACCAAAAATTTGGTTACATGCGTAGGTACCGGACGCGAAACTTCCCTGCGCACATAGAAATAACGTTATCCAATTGGCACTTATTTCTGCGTAATCCAGAGTCGTCCCCGCTGGTCCATTCACAAACAAATAACTCGGAGCGAGGAGAATGATCGAACGTGACAAACAGGAGGATGAAAAAAAGGGGGATGAAAATTACGTGTACACATCAACTTTTTGACACCTGCTCTACTCACTTTTCCCGGCTCTTCTCTCTTCCAACTACTCAATCCCACAGCACCGTTCTTTCTTTCTCTCTTTCTCTCTCTCTCAAACTCTCTTTCTCTCTCTCTCTCTCTCGCTTCCGGCCGCGAAGGTAGATATCGTCCCGCGCGCGCGACAAGAGATATATACTGCTGTCCTCTTCTGCTCTTGCCCTCTTCTACTACTACTCCGCTACTGGTTCGGGCCGCCTTCTATTAATATTACGGCGGACTGGCAACGGCGGCAGCACACTCGCGCTCTTGCCCTCTATATACACACTGCCGCGTGTGTATATCTATAGGTTTGTATATATACGGAGCCGGCAATGTTGGCCCTAGGCGCTGCTGCTGCTGCTGCTGCTGCTGCTGCTTCTACGTTCGTAAGCGCAATGGATATGCGAACGCGACGGTAGCCGCGACGATACTGCCGCCCTATTGGACGGCCCTGCGCAAATATACCGACGCCCTCTCCCTCGCGCTCTCTGCCCCCACCAAGCCGCCGAGCGCTCGCTCTACTCCCTCTCTCGCGCCGCTCCCCCTCTCTCTCCTTTCGACGGCAAAGCAAGCGCGCACTATCCCCCCGAAAGCTGTCTTTTCCGTCTTCCCTCTCGTTTCTCGCTCTTTCTCTTCTTTTTTTGCTTCCTGCATCGCACGCCAGGCTTTCCCCCCGGCCAGGAATGAGCCCGCGGCAGGATGTAGTTATCGTTCGCGCTCTCTAATGCCGCGGAGCCGCGAGAGAGCCGCCTAAGCGATCGTTCGACCGTCTCGCGGTTTCGGGACTGTGACTACTGGGGAAAAAGAGAGATTTTAAGAAGCGCTCGAGTATCTGGTTGAAGAGGGGAATGAGAACGGGCGTTTTACAGCGGTAAAAGATTAAGGAGCTTATCATTTTTTGATACGTTAAATTATGAGCAGCGATCATTCATTTTCTCTTGCTAAGCATTTAGCGAAACTTTATTTTAAATAAAATAAAACAGAACTAAAATCAGTTTATCAGACGAAAACGTTTCGACAGTTTATTTGCAACAAACTTGCACGTATTATTCTACGCGCTTCGTATGTGGCTTCATATTGTAATGCAACAATTATTTAAAGTCTATTCGATATCTGTTCACCTTTATTTTTAAAAGAATTTCTAAAAACTGCGACAAAAAACATTTTGTATTTTGACCGTTTTTGAGAACGTCTATACAAAAAAAGAAATATCCGGTATATAAAAAAAGAAATATCCGGTTTAAAGAAAGAAATGGAAGAAATATAAAAAGTTTAAAAAACTAATAGTTACAAAACTGATAAAATAAAATTCAAAAAACTGAATATGGACAATTGTATGCAAACAAAAATAAGTGCTTACAAATAACTCGTATACAAGTAAATCAATTGTTCGAAACAGATTCAAAACATAAAAACAACTCAAAAGCAAAAAAAAGAAAAAACGCTAAAAGTGCGCTGGAACAAAAAATTATCAACAAAACGCAACAGCCTCAAAATTAATAATATAATTCCCGCAAAAAAATATCCTTCGGGCACAGTAATGTTTAAAAAAAAAAAAAAAAGAGGGCGCGCACACAGAGCGGAGGTTAGCGAGATACCATCCGCATCAGAAGAGTGGGGATAAGCGCGAGGCTAAGGTGGAAGTGGAAAGCGGGGAGGAAGCGCCACAGAGAGCCTCGCAGGGATGGATGACTTTCTCTCGCGCTTAAACGCGCGAACGCAAACTCTCCCCGGCGATAATAAGCGGCGGAGAAAAGAGTGCACGTTTGCGCGCGCGGCGGAACCGGCCACCGTGCTCGCTTGTGTTCTTCATTGGCTCGTGTGCACTCGGCGCTTGTTAACGGCGACAAAGGCCTCGCCGCGACGACGGACAAAAGAAAATCAAATGTATCAGCCCCCCCGCGAGCGGGATATTGTTCGGCGTCTCGTGAAATTTTTATTAATCATTCCGCTATGGCTTTGACTCGCTCTTTCGCTGCGCTGGAGAGACTGCCGAGCTTTTTTCTCTCCTTTCTTCTTCTCTACTTGCTCGCTTTTTTTCTCCCTCCCCCCCGGAAAAAAACGAACCGGGAAAGAGAGAAAGAGAGAGAAAACGAGAGCGCTGCTTTTACACAATAGACTGGTTATAGTGGAGGAATTTCGCGCTGCTCAGGTTAGTTAGAGCGCGAAATAAACAGAATTTGTTATTTTCCCTTTTATTGTTGACTTGATATTTTTATGGTATTTATCATTCCGTTATTATCTTAACCAACAAGTTGCCTGGCTTCTCTTTAAGAAACTAAGACACTTGAGCTCTTTTATTTTGTTTTAATTTTGTTAATAAATATTTACAAAATATACGCAACAGGATTATTTCAATTTTGCAAACGTATTAAAGTAACGCCAGTGAATAATTGATTTTATAATTGCCGCGCATGATGCGTTATTACCGATCGTTTATACTCCAGTTACGAGCACCATAAATATCGAAAATTTTAATTACCCTGGCGCCCAAATAGTAAACAATGTCGGAATTATTCGCGTCCGTGTATTCCACCCATAACCAGATGGCGAATAACCCCCAAAACACCGCGATAGATTTCGGCGCGTTAAAGTTTAGCCGAGGCAGTTAGCACGGCGACAATCAGGTTGTAAGATAGCCGTATATATACTTTGATGTAAATCGGTCGGAAATGTTCCAAGTTTCATTGCGGGGAGGCGACATCAGCTCCGAGGAGATACAGCGGAATTTGCAAAACTTTTTCTTTTGAATACTGGCGAGAGAGGAGTTTCTGTTTTCTGAACTTTCTTATTGCCGCGCGATTAAATTTCGTCAAACGTTTACGCAGCAGTCGGCTTTCCAAGTTCAGTAATTCCTTGAGCCCCGTGTCGATTTAATTAAATTTTTGGATGTCGAAGACTAAAACAGATTTTAATTAAATCATCATCTTCCTCCATTATATTAAGATGCTCATTTTCGCCTCGCCTACAATTTCCGATCGTCAATTTCAGTAAGGACTATAGACGTAATTGAAGTTGAAGTGGTCTGAATGAGCTTGAGCGAGTGAGAAATTATTGCCGCTAACTATTATAAATAAAATCGATAGCTAATTATCTGGGATGTTCTGTATGGAAAATTACGACATTTACAAAGAGAAGATGTGTGGTATAACTTTGACTTTTTCAGCGAAAAGGTTCAAGTATAAAAGGTATAAGTATAAAACAAAGCAACGTAATCGACTATTGTTAGAATTTTATCAAATCGGCTTCTTAAAGGTGTGGCCCTCTGCTCACAGTGCAGATGCACTCGCCGTGCCTTTGTACTACTATTACATGACATACAAGATGCACCATCCAATTAGCTTTAATTGCCAGACTTGCAGTTGTTATTACAAGAGTGCGCATAAATAAGCGATAATTACATGATGGCGTTAATGAATTTTTCAAATTAATAAATAGCTTACTGACCTAAAATACTATATTTATGAAAAGAACTTTGGTCTAGTATCATCATAGGTATAACATACAAATCTAAATATATGAAAAATGAACGCATTTTTTAAATATCTAACCTGTAGTACTTTTATCAAAATTTTAGCTTACAAATTTTGAAACTCTCCTTTAATTCGTTAAAAATTGCTACTGTATTTATATGAATTTTTATTTTTATACATATATTATTTATTGTTACTAAACTTATATCACAGTAGTACAAACGTGGGAATTCCTATCCGATCCTATACTGTTTCTAAATATAGGTTTTCAAGACCGATAATTACTGATACACCTAAATAACTTTGTGAATACAGGTTTACAGGTTTCTATTAAAAGAAAACTTAGAAATTTTATTAAAAGTAAAACTGCTTACATTTTTAGAACTTTTAACAGAAAAATCCTTGAAAAATGCCTTATGGCATTTAAATAAATTGAATTTGCCATGCTCTTGCAGCAACTGATTCATAAATTAATCTACTATTACGAAGATTTAACTAATTTTTACGAAAAATGCACATTTTTACGGCAGTTGCAGAAATATTTTAAGCACTTATGAATGTAAGCGGCCGTTCATCAAATAATGCGCTGCATCGAGAAAACGAATTACCAGAATAACCGTATGACTCAAGCCTCTCTTTGAAAATATTAGCTTTGGTCGATTGCTTTGACAAAATCTATTTTTAAGTATGTCACTACTCTAATTATAGAAAATCTAATAATTTTTAGAATGCGAAATGTTGTGATTGTATTTTGACTTTAAAATACTGGCAACAACATTACTACAAATTCTGCAACAAAATGTATTATGATACAAAATCTTGAGTAGATGTATATTTGATTAAGATTGACTCAATGTATCAAACAGAATAGTTAGCTTGAAAGTTTCATTATACGCTTGATTTATACGTATTATTAATTTACGATTTAAAAATGATTCAAATTAATCAATTTTATTTTCATAATTAGTTATTTGTCAAAAAGATATAGTATGACACATAGTTATACAAAAAAAAATGAATTTCATAAAATAATTAATGAAATACAGTTTTAAAAACCGTTTAAAAATTTGTTTTATGTATAAATGTTAGCACATCAAGTACATATACAGATGCGTGCAAATGAATATAGATGAGCAACCGTTTATTGTCCTGTTTATATACGCCTCGCAAACTTTCATTCGCGTAAACTGGGATTACTTGTTGTTTAATACCGAATCCCAACAACAAGTAAATCTCTCTTCTTTTGACACTTAAAGTATAAATTCTAATCTTATATTTACCATTGACTAACTTATAATCATTCTTTTAAATATAATACATATAGTGAGCAAAGAAAAGATACTCGCTATAACACGTAACCAATCACACAAGCATTAATCTCAACATTTTTCAACATTCCCACCTCGCACGAAAAGGTGAAAAAAAGGACCATCAACGAATCAAAGTGCAAGTCCCAGGGCGTGCGTCTGAACGTCAAGAGTGACACACACTCGTGCGTACGCGGCGCACTACGTAGCATCGCGAAAAAGTGGAACTCCGGCGAAAGAAAGAGACAGCGAGAGAGACAGAGAGAGAGAGAGAGAGAGCGATGCCATTTACACCTCCGTATACAGGCTTAACGTCGGGCTATGCGGGCTTTCGTTATTTCCAAGCCCGACCTACATTCGTTTGAACGTTTCCGCGGAAGCGCGACACGACGCGGCATAGGAAAGGGAGCGAGAAAGCGCGAGAGAAAAAAAAAAGAAACGAAGAATGGACGGAGGAGACAATGGGAGAGAGGATAACTCGCTCTGTTTCTCTCGGATAGGAAGGCCGAAACAGGAGAAGGACAGGATAAAAAGGTACACAAAAAGCCGAATTTTAAAGACGCGGGCAGGAGCCCGGCTGAGCTTGGATTTTCCTGGCGATTACTGCTGTTGTCGTGGCGATAAGAAATTGAAGGCCAATTACGGCTTGAATTTAAATTGTGTTTCATTTCATTTGATTTTAATTTGACAAATTTTAAAAAGATAATACTTCTTCGAGATAGTGTACATAAATGTAAACCACATTACAAACGATTACATCAAATAAATAAATAAATCTTACTCCGCGATTGATTATACCTTCATTACAAACCCACAGCTTCCCACGCAAAAAGCGCTGCACAAACGATCCCGAAAGTTTAAAGCTCGAGCGAAGCATTAAAGCGAGGCTGTCGAACTGCCGAGCGGGCAGCTCGAAAAGCGCCAACGCGACAAAACGTACTCGAACGCGAGAGAGGAGACAAAAATACACCCAGTCGTGGTCCGGATGAACCCGCCGCGCCGCCTCGAGTCTCGTGGGGGGCCGAAATCCCGCGCGCGCGCGCGGCGGGGGTGCGCCCGCGCCGGACGATGACTCTCGATCCACCTTCTTTTGTTCCTCGGCAGCGGCGACGGAAAAAACGGGAGAAGAACACACCCCGCCGCGGATGTACCGTCGGCGGTTCCGCGTTCCTCGCCCCCGCGGAGGCTCTTCTTGATTGCGACGTGCGACGCGACGTCGGGAGTGAAAAAAAAAAAAAAAAAGGAAGCTCGCCGGAGGGTGACACGAGAGAGGGAAGAGAGAGAGAGCGGAGGCGGCTCCCTAAACACGCAAATACAGAGATATCTGCCTTGGGGGGGCTGATACGCCCAATATATTCCTATATCGGATATGTAATTACCCGGGAATTCGCCGTGGCGGCGTGGGTTTCGGCTAATGCCGCTTAATGTTATGCTTCTTTTTTTTTTTGCTTGTTTTTTTGCTCGCCTCAATAATGCATAAAGAGGAGGTTGTACCTCGGTTATTCATTGATGAAGTCGTTGAATTCGGGATTATCATTGGGTATTGAAAAGATGGAGAAACACGCGGCACCCGGAGGATTCCGCGCGGAGAGAGATATATATAAGGGTATTTGAGTGGAATGGATAGTGGTTTTCGTGATTATGATTTATTGCGAGATTGATTTACTAGTGGGCAATATCTTTTCCCGGCTCGATCGTAAATTGTTGCCGGCGCTTTTAATTATCGATAGAAATTTATTTAGATCGATATCTTTTTATTGAGTTATTCGCCGTGGATTGAAGAGAATTGATCTTGCTTTAAGCCTGCGACATCGAGGAAAGAGTATTCGAAAGAAAGCTTTGTTTATTTACTTCTTGCAATATACATTTTGTCAAAACTTGTTTCAAATAATTCAGTTTAACGTACTGCTAAAGCACTTCACCCGCCAAAGTAAATTGAAATGCCACCATCCGGTTTTATAATTAATGAAAGACTTTTAAGAAACACGCTGCGCAATTTCAAGACGCTTAAAAATAAACTACAAAACGCAAGCAAAGGTATACAAGCGAGATTATCTTTGAGCTTTTCTCCGAAACCCGGCATTCAGCTCACGTAATTTTCGTTCCTTTTAATTAATTCGGGAAAGAAGATTTCGCGCAGCGAGAAGACAGTCGCTAAAACAATATAATCACAAAAGCACACGTTCGACTCGGCTCGGCTTCTCGGAAAAGATAACCGTATCGTTTTAATGGTTAACTGCATTTAATATTCCAAAAGACGGCGCCGCGCTGCAGCGGGTTTCAAAGCGTTCAATTACGTTTGTAAAAACAAACACCGTCGACGGGAGGAGGGAACACGGTCCGTCGTCGCGGGACAGGCTGCCGAGCAGTTGGCGGCAAATTCAATTATGTCGGTAAATTTCGCCATTTTCCACGACGATGTATTTACTCGTCGCCCGGTGCAGCGAGCGGTTATATAAGGTAAGACGGGGAAAGAGAGAAAGAGAGAGAGAGAGAGAGAGAGAGAAGAGCTGTAAAAAGAAGCGGGGATTTATTTAGTTGAAAGCGGCTTAACTCCACACTGACGAGAGACTGTTTTTGCACTGACAAAGAACCAAAAAGATGCTTTGAAGAGAGCGAATAAACTCAAACGACGTCGCGGGTGCACTTTTTTAAAAGCATTTCGCCTCCCTCCGACTTGGGACGAAACAGATTCTCTGAGGAAATTTTCGTCGTGCGCGCGAGCGCAGATGATGCGCGGAGTGCTTTCTATTTTCTTTTATGCAGGCGCGGGCCTTAGACTCGTTTTTTAGAATATTTATGTACTTTTAAAATCAACTGCTGTAATGTAAGCATAAGTTGTCAAAATTAAAGAATTTAAATGTTTCTTTCGTTCAAATGAAAAAGAATAAAACTAAAGCTTCGGCAGCACTCTTAACAGAAAAATAAACTCTGTCGCATTTACTGCATTTAATGGAAAAGCACCGCTGGAACATATGCGCCTTTTTAAAAGAAAAGATCTTAAAACACAGCGGAGATAAGAGACAGCTGCGAATACCGTAACGCGCAAATCATCGTTAGAACTCTTATTGGAGCCCGGCTGGAAACGTACGACGTCATTGGGTTCGCCTATATTAAGAGGCAAAGCAGCTTTTATTACTTAATAAAAAGGTGCGAGTGCAATGAAACGACAGAGACAGAGAGCGAGAGAGAGAGAGAGCTCAACAAAGCAAGTTCGCGCGAATTAGAAAGCGCGGGGAGAATGTGTCAGCTCTCGCGTCGGAGGAGCGCGTCCCCGGGGTAATTTTCTTCTGCCTGCAATTGCACGCTGCGCGCCGAGGAAAAGTTCCGCGCGACGCAAACACAAACACACACACACACACACACACACACAGTATACAGCCGCTGATGCGCAGCGACAACAACAACAGCCGCTTCCAGTCTCGCGGGATGACATATCTGAACGATGGCCATTCCGGAATCGAACAAAAGCCAAGAGAGCCGTATATCGGCGTGTATCGCCGTTCCGCGATCGTTGTTCCGACTTTTTACCCCTTCGTACCTGAGCGTCTGGTACTTACCTTCGACGATAATATTCTTTAGGTTTTGCCGGATCCCCCGCGGATTTTCGATTGATAAATCATTCGGGAAATGTGGTAGTGTTTTGAAAATGCGTCTATATAAGGTCGTAATTCAAAATTTGTTTCTTAATATGTATTAAGTAAAATTTTAGTCCTTCACCAAGAATTACCGAATACCTTGTTCGAGATTATTTAATTTTGAATTTTCCGAAGTGATTTTTAAATTAAAATTTTTATAAAAAGCAAAGAAATGTATGTGAGGTAAAGTCTTATAAGACAAAATTAAAATAAAATAAACGAAATTTTGTTAAGAAATGTTATTAAAACACGTAGACAGCATGCAGTGACAAGTGATTTCGTCCTTCTCCTTAAACAAAATTAAATTACCCGAAACTCAAAATTATTTATTTGCACTATGCAAACCAAGGCAAGATAATATTTTTAATAACAGAAATATTACAAAATTAAATAATGTTGAAATCAAAATTTCAATTTGATAATTTTACTTTAACGTTGAAAAACGTTTTTACAGAAATTTATTTAATTAAGTATTTCACTTTTATCTCACTTTTATTATAAAATTTAATTATTCAATAAAAGAAGCAAGCAACTATACTGTAATAAAATTATGATAATGCAATTAACGCTGTAAGTTGCCTCTACAATTCTTCTCTAGGAAATTTATTAACTGTCCAGAACCTGCTGAAAAGCGGCCAGATCCGCTGAGGTTAATTTAAACTGCTTGTAGATGATAAAATTAATTTTAAACCCCGGGTGTTTAAAGGAGATACGCCGAAATGATCTCGCTAAAAGTTGATAATTAATACTTCAGAGCGAAACATTCCAACTCTTAACAAATTTAATTTCTTTTCAGAACGAACGGTGAACTCAGTCCGGATTCGAGCTTTAAAAATAGCAGAGATCCGTAAACAATTTGTCATTGAGTTCTCTGGTGAAAATGAAAATCAACGAAATACTGCACCAGACAAACGGTCAGCGTAAACAAACTTAGAAAAGTATTTCACTTATCTCGTGCTCTTTTATTCTGCTAATAACTAACGCAAACATTGGATTTATGAGCTTTTTCAAGGCGATAACTTTATGGCGTACCTACTGTCTAAGCTCAAACATTTCTTTGTTTGCTATTCTTTTCTTAATTATATTTGCAGCTTTCTCGTGTAATTTCAGCAATAAGTACAGTAAATTACTTTACGTCTTTTTTATTTTTATAACTTAATTAAGTTCTTCTGCTCAGCTCAACACCTATACAAGCTCCGCGATTGTTCGGCCAATTTAATTAAATTGAAAATCAAAGTATAACAAACGGTTATTATTACCTAGTCGGAGTCTTTTTTTTTTACAAACTTCTCTCCGCGTTACACCTCGAGCATTAAATTTAAACTCCTTATCAAGCCGTGTAAAACGTATAATGCATAATCAGATAGAGTCGTGTATAGCCTCGCCGACTTATTCCATCACCCGGCCGCGTGATAAATAATACATGTCGTGCCCGCGAGAGGCGGTGCATGCAAATGCCTTGCAACCCAAAAAATTCAATTACATTATCAAACTCCTTTTCAGCTTTCGTACGCACACGGCGCGGCGGCGGTGCACGAAGCAACGGGCTACACACGCGACGCGCGCGCCTTATTATTCTCTCTTTCCGGGCCGGCGAATTAAACCCTGCCAGCGCGCACCACCTCGTACAAACACTCGTTTACACGCTTCATTATTTCGACTCCCTCTCCCTCTTTCGCCGCCGCTCCGTTTTCTGCCCCCCTCTGTACCATCTCCTTCGTCCTCCTCTCTCTCTCTCTCTCTCATTTGCGCAGCTTCGGGCCATTTTCGCTCTCGGCAAACTTTTCTCCTTACATGTCGCTATTACAAACTTTGCTGTAACACCGAATTAGGCAGTACCATTTGCGGAACGCCCGAATTCCGGTGAATTATTAAAAAAAACGGTATTGCGAGGTCGGCGTGAAAAAGTAATGGGGTTTTAAACTAACTAAATGCAGTTGATGCCAGAATTTTGGTCGCTTTTAATTTTGCAAAAGCGCGATAAAGTGCTTTTCTCAAAGGAAACATTTTCCACCGGAGGAACATTTCTATATTTAAATCTCGTTTTTCACAGAGAATTTAGAAATTTTTATTATTTAGGTTCATGTCAAATGTTTTACTTTGTGGGGAATGTATTCATACTAGAATCCACTAATATAGTTATTAAAGATTTTCTTTAAAAATTCTACATCAAAAGCATAATACTTTCTATCTTTAAATAAAAATTAATGTTCAAATTAAAGTTTCTGCCTTCATTAAAGAAGCTTAAATTTTTAGTATATTTTATATATTTTAGACATTTTTTAATTGCTTAAAAACTAATAATTCCAATCTTGTAATGAAATATCATTTTTAAAAGCGCGAGAAATATTTCGCTTTAAAAATTTTCAAAGATTTTTTAAAAGTTTACTTTTACAGAATCAGAAAGGGGAATATATATTCTATCCTAAATGAATGATATTAAATTTTTTACGTTAGTTAAAACTTAAAAACTTTTTTATACTCGTAGATTTTATCGAATCAAACAAAATCAATTTCTCCTTTAAAAAAAGTAGCTCCAAAATTACCAGACACAATTAATCCCTCCACTCGTCCCTTCCACCTTTCAACAAAAACCGCGTCTCGCAATTATCCCGTTCAACTCCTCGAACACGTCAACGCGTCAGCATCTAACTTTGCACCCAACAGCAGTTTCTATCAATCGCCGCTTTTTTTTTCGCGATCCGGGAGCTTATACACACACAGCACACACGGCGCTCCGCCGGATATAACGCGGTTCATCGGCGAGCTCGGGCCCGCGGAATAACGTAATAATTTTGCCGGGCTCGCGCGCGCACGACAATTATTTCGTTGCCACCTGTTGCGGAATAAAGTTCGGTCGCTAATAGGACTGAAGAGAAAACGCCCGGTACCGGGGAAACAATACGAGCTCGCCGTTATAACTGCGTCTTGCTAATCGCGGGGCGAGGTACGTGCTTTGTGCGTCGAAAATTTTGAATTACATCGGCCCGGGGAAAGCACGGCCGAGCGGCGCTAACTTTTAATCGACGAGTATTATAACGCAGCGCTCGTAAATTTAACGCGAAATTGCTGGATTAGGGAGGTAGTCTTTAGCCCGTTATGGGGCTCGCGACTGCAAGAACAGCGGGGCTGGAAGTTATTAACTTGATAATGTCGAGTGGCACGCGGACGAATGAGAGATTTGCTCGTGTCAGCGGGGATGTTTAAATGTTAAATAAATTCCTTCGCTTTTTTTTTAAGGACGGTGCCATATCGAGTAACGCTGGGTGTTCTTTTTATTATTACAATTTTAATGCTCTTAATTTCGCTCAGTCCAAGATTTCCCCTTTTGATAAGCCGCGGATCGAGTTAGACGGTTGACTTTCACGTCTTTGAAACTATCGCTGAAGTAACTTCGATGGTGTTTTAGTATAATAGAATTAATACGAAGAGCTTCGAGTTTGGAAAGGCTATTCTGAACAATATAGTTCGGTTATCAGTCGATCAGTAAAAACAAGCCATGGCAAGGCGTACAAAAGTCAAGAGCCGAGTTAATTCGAATACGTTATTTATAAAGTAAATATGAACAAGAACCTAGAATCTCGTACCAAAAGGAAGAAAATAATTGGCCTGGCCTAGATTCTAAGTACAAAGATTAAAATATAATGCAGAATTAAAAATACTTAAACACTGTAGGTTTAATAATTTAAAAAAAAAATCTTTATTACGTTATAAATCATCGTTAGATGCAATGTAAAATTATTTAAAAGACTTAAAAGAATTAAAATTGTTTTTTAACTCTTGCGCTGTACAGTGTACAGAGGACCACAGCTTTTTTTTTTATACAACGTACCTATAGCGATTCCCCTGTACACGGTAAAAATCTGTAACCAGAAATTGGATAAAAATAAAGAATACATCGATAAAAAAAAAAATAATTCTTCAATCTAATATTCAAAAAATAGACGAAAAAATTGAACCGACACGACCGAATTAATCCGATAGGCACAGGTCACCGACTCTCAACTTTATAAACAAAGCTTTTAACAAAAAACCAGTTTCCTTACATAACCGGCATGATAATGCAGCCTCGACCACAGTCCCCGTTAACAAAGGCGGCAATTTTCTTTTCAAAAGCAAATTGCGTAATGACGCGTATGCCTTTCACGGCGCGGCCTGACGGACGATCGATTTTTTATAGAAAAATCTCCTCTCCGCGATAAAGTAATGAAGACGAGAGGAGACTCTCGCGCCTACCGCCGAACCACCTCCCTCCCGCTTCCTGCCTATATATATATATACTTTCCAAAGGGGAAATTGATTTTTCAGCCTTGTCGAGCGCCTCTCTTTCTCTAAGCGGCTATACGCGAGTCAGGCGAGCGGGCCACTGGACTGGTAATTTTTAACGATCTAACGGAGCATCGAGCAGCGCGCGCGATCGAGAGAGAGAGAAGCTGGCTGCGGCGGGGGAAAGAAAAAAGCAGCCCGCGCGACGAAGTAGGCGACGCAGCTCACTGATCAGCCCGGCGCGCTTAATCAGGTATGTCGAGCTTCCTCTCTCTAGATAGACCTCGCCTGCACGCGTATGTGTGTCCGCGTGCGTGTGTGTACAGGCACTCGATGGCTAGTGCGAGCCCGTGAAACGCGGCGATACGACGAAGGGTCGAGGGAGGGGCTTTTTGCGAGGCACCGAGCCGTGACCTCTCTCCTTTTTGCGCCGTGTACACACTGCAGCAATGAGTCCATGTAAGTGAAAAAGGGGCAGGGGGAGGCTGCTACCGCTGCTGCCTGCCTGCCTGCCTGCACGGACGAAGTGTTTTGTCGACAGAGAGAGAGAGAGAGAGAGAGGAGGAGGAACCGAGAACGCCGACAGACTCAAAGGGCTCGGTGACAAAGCTCTGCGCCGCGTTTTGCCGCGTTACTCGCGGCTGATTTATTATGGTAAAGTCATTGGCTGAATTAGCTCTCACGGAAAATTCTTTTGCGCCGCGCGCGGACGTCTCGCCTCTTTTATCCCGCGCGAGCGGCAAGCCGCCCCGGCTATATTTATAATGATTAGCCGTTCCGCTTTATCCGCGATGACTCGCCAAAGGATGGACGCACACAAGGCTTTTACGTGCGCGCGCGCGCGCGCTCTGCTTTGTTTGTGCCGGTTATTTTAAGCTTTTTTTTTTTTGTATTGTGGGGTTAATGTTTGTGCAAGAAAATTGGAAAAAAATTCAACGACCGCGCCGCGCTTCGGTTTTTGCCAGTCGAGTTTGTCGAGGCTCCGGAAAGGTAATTTAATATAACGTTAATAGTACAAATTCGTGGTGGTCGCTGGAATTCTAGCAATTCTATTGGTTATTGTTCTAAATTTTACGACGGTACTTGACCTCGGTATTTGCTATCCGGAGACGTACTCAAGTCTATTTTCCTCCTTGGGTTTTAACAGCGCAAAGCTACTCAAAGGTCCTGCAAACTCTTAACGATCTGCCTGGTCAATGACTAAAACTAGTCAAAATATATGCTTAGCCTTTCAAAAGTTCTCTATACATCATTTTCATGCGCGTATAATTTTCGTACTGACTCAAGACAATTATACTTTCTATTAATAAATTAAAAATTATAGACTGTTCTGAGTTTGAGAAAAAGATATGCAAAACTGTAGGATAATAGATATTAATATTTCAATCACTATCAAAGTTTATATTACCTTATTTTCAATCACACTAACGGGGAATTTGCATTAGAAAGCCAATATAATTAATAAACAATAATGCGCAGATGCTCTCAGCGGAATTCGAAACTTGGAAACCTGCCATGATACGGAACGCTTTAGACGTAAAATATATGTAACGTCATAAAGGACGTCCGAGAAAATATAGGTCACTCTCAGAATGTCAATGTGTAATGCATATCAGATATAACACCGGCCATCTAATATCTGAAAGCTCGGATCTCGCCGTTGACGATAAAATTGCTTTCCAATAACTTTCAACGTGTAATTCGACGTAAACCATGAAATAATTTGCCTCCATCATCGTCGAAGCGAACGATGTTTATACAAATTGGCCATCGCCACCGTTTTTTTTTTTTTTTTTTTTTTTTAACGTAGCCTCATTTCGCCTCTTAATCCAAATTACCCCAGTGTACGTCGAGCAAATTAAAATTAATTTATCAATCTAAATCAATCAACCCCTCAATCCTACCCTCGTTGTTCCCGGATTCGGCCGTCGCAAAAAAAGCTCCACCGTCGAAGGGAAAGAGATCGACGGGGCTTACCAAGGCACTGCCCTCTAGTGCTTTACTTTTTTCTGTACCCATCAGAAAAGAGCACTTTGTATCTGCGACACTTATTCGAACAAGCGTGACGACGACGAAAAAAAAATGACGATAAAAACGATTCGCGCGAAAACGAGGAACAACGATAGCTTTTCGTCCCTCGCTCTCGTTTGCAATCCCACCAAGAGACACTACGTCGAGAGACGGAGAAAAAAAATTAAGCATTCTTTCCTCGCGCCCAGAGGAGTTAACGCACACTCTCTCTCTCTCTCTCTCTCTCTCCCTCTCTCCCTCACCCGCTGATCAATATCGAGCGCGCGTTTTCGGTGTCCCGGCGTTTAGTACACGCCAAGTTGTAACAACCCTCGCCTCCTCTAAGTCACTCCTAGAGAGGGAAGAAGTTCCCAGCTCGCGGACTCGCATCCGAAATCAGCAGGCTCGAGCCCGGGGAGGGTGAATTCTCCCTCTCTCTCTGCCTCTTCCTATTCCGTCGGGTTCGATATTGATAAGAGCGTTAATGATAAGCGGTATCGAGATGCTCGATATAATAAAAATCGTAAATGACGCATGACCGCAGGAAGGCGGCTATAACTCTGCGCCGCTGCCGCGCTGGATGCTGTGTGTATAGGCTGGTGGTAGATTGAGTGCGGCCAGGAAATGAATATATAGCCGTTCCGTTAGGTATATAGGCGCGCGGCAATCCTCGTGACATAATACCGGAGCAGCTCCGATAATGCCGGAGCTTCGTCTCGCGTCATCAGCAGAATATTTACTTTTGGACAGTTGCGCGAAAAGTAATCTATAATACAGACTGGCTTAAAATTATCGGACATTGCTATTGGTTTTTTTTTTTTTTTTTTTATTATTTTTGTGCTTCGACGACTGACGCAATACGTTTAATTGTTACGAGAAAAATAGAGCATCACGTGTGAGGATTGATTTTCTGTTGTTGCGTTTTCCCTGCGTACCAGAAATAATAACGGGTGAAGCCTCATTCATTTTTAATGAAAGTCGCAGTAATTACTTCCCTTACTTTAAGAGAATTTTTTTGTTATTTTCTTCAATAAGTCAAAGTATCGATTATATTTGTCAAATTCATTTGAATATTTATTTAGTTCAAGGCGATAATACTTTGTACAGTGCCGCATTATAACACACAAAAAATATTAATAAAGTTAATGTTCTCTTTTCAGTGTAGTCCTTCAAAACATTGACAAATAGAAAAACTTGCTTTCGGCATCACCACAAATTGAGATGAAATTTTTTTTTAATTACTTTGCGTATTTTTTATCGAATTCTTTCTATAATAATATATAAATATTTTAGAAAATCTTATGTTTTAATAAATAAAATAATTAAACTTGCTTTGAAATATTAATGTGGTACAGTGCAATAAGAGTTTTGGAGCATTCATAACATATTATTGCTTATAATTGCATAACGTTATGCGGTACGGAACGCAATACTATTGCACTGTAACAGAAAAATTATTAATTATTATCACGAAATCTTTAAATTAAATGAAAAATTGACCTGCGTATTATTTGTACATCATAAATAATAACATGTTAAAAACACATAAAATATGTCTGCTTGCGGCCACGGAGTTTGAAGTTGTCATATCTGTGCAATAATGACAAAAAAATACAAACCATTATAAATATCTGAACATCGTTATCGTTTCTCTAGAGAAAAATTCTGAAAATTATTATAAAAACTTTTCATATCATATTTTCTCTTTTCAAATAAATGAAACTTTATATTTTCACTGAAAATCGACTACGAAAATTAAAACCTAGCAATAAAACTATGATCAAAACGCAGCTTTAAAAAGATAATTTCATTTGTCTTTGAAATTTGAAATTATAATTTTTATTTAAATTGAATAAAGTTTCACTTGTTTCCAATAAAACTTAACATTGCACATTTGAATTTTTGCATAATAAAAATGTTATAAATCACATTTTTTATCTAAAATATCTATTCTAGTTAAAAAAGTATTATTCAACCGTGAATGATCGTACTACCAACTTTAAAACATGGATGCACTCATTATTTTTACTTCAAAACGAATACGCCGGTCCACTTATTTCGTTTAATTACTGTCCCTGTCAAATCTCTCCTTTTTTCATAGCTTCCTTTTTCAGAAAACTATGCAAGAAGCGATATATAAGCATGTGTTTGTTCGCGGCACTTTTGTCTTACGCGAAGCCACGCGGAGAGAAAGGAAAGGGGGGAAGAAGCGAGAGACAGAGAAAGAGAGAGAGAAAAAAAAAGCTTAAGCCAAGCCGCTTCATTTGGCAAATGCAGTTAGCCGTCGGCGAAATAGTCCACGTGTGACGCTGGAAACAGGAGCCAGTAGTATTTACTTATGTATATGAAAAGGCTTTAAAACGAAAGGAAGGGCAAAGAATAAAAAAAAAAAGAGAGCGCGGAGAAGCGTGAAAAAGAGACAGTAATGCTGAAGCGAGTCCGGAGCGTGGAAATTATAACTGTGCAGCCCGCGTTTAGTCTGCCTGAGAAAGTAAATGAATGTGGGCGGTGAGAAAAGATTTTTTTTTTTTCCAATTGAACGTAAAAGTATCTTGTTGAACAATGTTTCAAGTTTCACGTAAACATTTCTTTAAAAACTGGATCATGTGCTATAAAAAATAGCGTTTACTTGTTAGTGAATTACGCAGTATTAAAAATGATTTTTAAATATCACAAACGAGTGAATTATCTCTAATTACTGCTACATCATTATATTTTTGCTTTTGTGTTTTTAAATCTCTTAAACGGTTTTGATCATTCTTTTTTATATTTCTTATTAAGGAAAAGCGATATTTCTTTTTTGTTCCCTAAAACAGAAACTCAAAGCTTCATATAGAATTGACTTTCGCGTATTATAAAATCAATAATTATGCAAAAAAAAAAGAAAACTATATAAAAACAAACATTTTTACTCACAATATTTACACATTATAAATAAAATAATTTATTTAAAAACACGACGCGCAAAAGCTTAAGAAAACCATATCTCCCAGGAAAATAAAGCGAAAGATAAAAGTGTATACGTAAGCGGTAGTCTCATCGGCTAAAAACGGAAAACGGCTCGCCGGGTGAGTAAGCCAATCACACAGGCGGCAAGACTACACAGGGAGATAGATAGAGAGAGAGAGAGAGAGAGAAAGGAGCGGGAGCAGCGTCCGTAAAATCAGACACAGGCTTATTTAACCCCCTTCGGCGCCTCGGCGTGCGTCGCCTCTCGCACGAGTTGCCTCACGCTCGATGAAGCATCAAGGTGGCCCGAGCGAAAGACGAGCAGCGCGGAGAGGAAGACGCGACCGCGCGTTATGCGCGCGCGCGCTAATCCCTCTCGCTTAAGGGTGTCTGATGCGCGCCTCTGTGCCTTGCCTTGCCGCTCGGCCGTGTATTTCGCGCATAAATTAACACTTTCATCGGGGCGGCGGGCATTTTTACCGCTTGGCTTGCCAAATTGCCAAGCGAATTAGCCTCGCCGGAGCGCCCCGATAATCGCTCGCCTTCGCGGATGGAGGAGCCTCGCGCGCGCACGCTTCGCTACTTAATAAGCCCGACCTTATGCACCGGCAAGATATACACGTTAACGAAGGAGTACCGAGTGACCGCGCTTACGGGGTGTGGAGGGTATATTTAGAAGAAAAAAAAAATCCACTCGGCCGTAAGGTAATCCCCGCTGTAAACATAATGGGGGAGAGAGAGCCTTCGCCTCTCAAAGCGGAGTCTTTTCTTGCGGGCTAAATTTTCTATAATAACGCGCCTTTTGTCTCACACACACAACCTGTACGGTGCGAGCGCTATTTCTGCTCGTCGCGCGCGGTTCTATGTAATGCAAAAAGCGCGCGATAAAGGGGGTTAAACGTGTCGCTGCTTTGTTGACAAAGCAACTTTATGTTTAACTAAAAAAGTTTAGGTTATTTACGTTGTCCAGGTACATAGGAGGATCGGGGCGCGCTCTGAAAAAGTTGCTTGGACTAACGTTTCTTGCTTTAGCGGAGCGCGTGGGATTAATATAACCGCCGACGAAGTGGCGCAAAGAAGAGGCGATGGCACATTTAATTAATTATTCACGGACTTCTTATTATAGTATGGGTTGTTCTGTTTTTTAAATTTAGTGAAATGCGATTAATCTTAAAATGTTTTAACGTTAATATTCGCTAGTTTGTTTTAACCCAATATCGGTACTGCTCAGATAAAAAAGAAAATATTTTAAAATATCGTGATCAAAGTTACTAGTCGACGTTATGCCACCTCTATAACAACTTCTTTTTTCCTCGTATGCTTTGAACCTCGAGGAATCCTTAGTTTTTGCAGTAAAACTTAATTACACGCGGGGAGAAAATAAGTCCCCTTCGGTTTTCTTTTATTTAGGAAGCGCAAAAATGCTTTTGTTTATCTTTTACTTGCCTGTCGGACTTACGAAGGCGTGAAATTGTCATATCTACCTGCTCATAAATTGTCGCCTAGGGACAAATACGACAAAAGAAAGCAGATAAGATGAATAACATCTTTTCTCCTGAGATACGTGTATTTGCCTGCAGGCGAAATGGTATAAAAATTATTTTTGCCCCAAAAAAGGTTATTTGATACAATCTACAGATTTTATGCGAAGATGCTTCGTTTATTCACAAAGAGATCACCGTTCGAGATATGCTAATTCTAACATTTTATTTTCGCGCTTAAATAATGTCCAAAAACAAAAATAAAGAAGACTTACTTGGAAAACGCGCCAATCCCCGTGCAAAAAAAAAAAAAAAAAAAGAAAAGGAAATTTTCTCCACCTCGAACTCACGATATTACAATCCCCCGAAAATCGTTCAAACTTTCAACATCCCCCTGGCGGGGAAAAAGGAGGAAAAAAAAATTTTCCGCCCGCTCCTCTTTTTTCTTGGCAGAGCCCGCAAAGACTATACAGACACGGCGAGCGTGTGTATTTGGCCGAAGGCGAGAAGCGGAGACAGCGAAGTATCCTGGCAGGGTTTGACCAGAAAAATGTAACCTGTATATATACACTCCTCGACGGCGCAGCAGCAGCAGCAGCAGCGGCAGCGACAGCGACAGCGGCGGCGCGTAACTTCGCTAACCGAGTTTGCGTCTCACGCGCGAGTAAATTGTATTGAATAATCGAGTAATGCGCGAGAGTCGAGCTACTCTCCGCCTTGAAGGGGCCCGGGAACGTCGGCGGGTTTATTGGTAACGATATTGGACTTGACTCGGCTGCCTGCCGGCCTTGTAATTGAATGACGCTCTGGGTACAATGTAAGCTTCTTGGGTCGAGCTGTACTATTCGCTACTCGTCCATTAACCAGCTCTGTATCTGTGAATGGAGGTTAAGTGGCGGTCGCATGACCGGGGCTGTCTTTGGTAACATCTGCGAAATGCTCGCCAAGTACCTATACACGAGAGGGATGATTAACTGCGTGCTTCGATCGCAAATCTCCGTTGCAACCAGTCACCGTGGATTGAATCGTTTAAACGTATAAGTTTTCGCGAAGGCGTTTAATAAATATTATCAAAAGAAAAAGTAAAATTTCGTTGTGAGATATGTCAAAAACACTGCACATAATATATCAAGTAGATATTTAAAAAATCATTCTGCAACTTTGTTAATATCTCATTTGCGTTATTGATGACGTAAATTAGCAAGTATAGTCTGCTGTACATCTAATGGCTGTACAATTGCAATATTGAATTTCTGTTTCTCCGTTGCGTTTAGTTGTACCTGTGCGTGATTAGTTTCTAAGGAATAGAATTAAGTAAATTATCGCGTGCTAGTGGGATTTGATTACTAGCAGTTACAGATGATGGCTAATAAAAGGTAACAGCTAGTTGTTGTTCACCGCAGAATAATCTACAACTACATTGATCAACATTAAAATACAAAAAAATTTCAACTAATCGTTTTTGCCTTTCTATTTTTAACAGAGAAATTTATTAATAAATAAAATATTTATGGAAATTTGATATAAAAATAGGATCTCATTCCATTTCTAACTTCATTCTGAATCTCTATATGTCACGATTATAAAGAAACAAAAATACTCATACATCTCTGTTTAATGAAATGAACATTAAAGTTATTTCTAAAAACAATTTAATTAAATTCATAGAACAACATTTTAATGAAAATTAAATGTACAGTATTTGCATACGTTAATTGAATCATTTGATAAATATCTCGCTCGCTCCAGCAAACATGAAAAACTCGATTTCAAAATATAATTATTAAATAGCCAATATTGCAATTTGAAGTCTGTGCACGGATCAATTTCAGAAATTGACTTGTATTCCGGGAAGTAAAAGCTCGTCAAAGGAAATCTGCTATCGATCTCAAAGACAAAGAACGCGTTTCACGGGTTATGAATTACGTTCCGACGGCCGGATCGGCCGCTCTGACGAGCTCAATCGAACTGTCGAATTAGGAAATTACCAGTGGTTCCGGGAACGGCGCGGCTTCGGAGCGAGAGTGCAAAGTTCGATAGCCGAAAAAAAAAAAAAAAAGCGAACCTCGCCCGAAAGGAATCGTGATTGAAAAAGCTGCAGCGCAAAAGAGGCACAAAAAAAAGAGTATCGTTTGTATGCAACTTTGAGCTTTAACCCGCCTCGGGGGTTAGCAGGCGGGTTCGCTCGTCGTGCGCGCTTATCTGAAAAGGAAAAGTAACTACGTTCCCCGTAGCGCGGGCCCCGCGCGCGTCTTTATTCGCAAACCGAAAAACCCGTCGAAATGAGGTAAAATGAATTGTTCGCCCCGAACAATGCATGATTTAGAAATCGCAGGAGAGAAAGAGCGAAAAGCTCGCGAAGGAAATAGAGGAAAAAAGAGGCGGCGGCGGCGGCGGCGGCGCAGTTAGTTGGCTAGTACACACTTTGGGCTCCGTACGCGTCTGCCCGACGAGAGAGCGATCGACCGTGCGAATTGATTCGTAGGAAGTGCAGCAAACCATGAAATGCTCTCGCGCGCGAGAGTGCCTCCGCGAAAAAAAAAAAGGAAAAAACCGGCTCGTCCCGCGTATGTGTGAGAGGTATGTATACGTATGCGCTCGCGCTCTCTTTTTCTCTCGTCGCCAGTCGGCCGAGAAACTTGCCTCGTCGAGAGAGGATTTCGTGAAAATCTTGGTAATTGGAAAAACCGCTCGATTTATTGTTTTCTTTGCCTCCCTTTTACATCACGAATGCCACTATGGCTATTGATAAAACTGTGTTCTATTCTTTTGGAACGGGGGGTGGGGGGCGGGGGTCACTTTTTTGCAGTTTATTGGAAAGGTCCGTCCTGTACTTTTTTCTCGGGTGTAGCAAAAAACTTTTTTTATTAACGGGAATGTATTCGCCGTCACTTTGAGTGCGCTTCCAATAATCCAACGTTGCAATCTCCTGCATTCTATTTATGAAAATTTCATTTGAGGGAGGAAAATAGGTCATTGTAAAATGCATTTGTTGTACAAAGTACGATATTATCGTTTTTCGTTATTCGAGCTTGCAACATTCAACAGTACATTTTTTACATTTGCGTTACTTAACAAATGTTATTATTATTTTTAATATCGTTAATAATCAAAATAATATATGCTGGTCTTTATTTAATCCGCTGTATCAATACATTTTTTAACAATATATAAAGTATTTATTATTTAAAATATGTAGCTTAAAATAATTTACTTGGTAATGTGTAAAGTTTGATATATATTTCCATTACTATAGTTTGTAATAAAACATTTCCAAGATAATTAAAATTTCAACAGAGAAAAATAAACCGTAAGGAATTTTCATTTAAAAAATTTGCATAAGGAAAAAGGAAGTCTGCAAACAGTGATTTTCTATTTTCAATTTCTCTTTTCTATGTGGCCAAGAAGCTCATTAGGTACTGTTTAACTTTGAAATTGGAGTAACTTTCAAAAACTAATCTTGGTTTTAAAGAAATTAATGCCCAAAGTTTTCTCGAAAACAATGAACATCTTAATGAAGACTAAAGCAAAAACTAGAACGAGCTAACGAGTATTTATGCTTCTCAAAAGAGTAAACCTAAACATAGCATCCATATTGTATTATAAATAAATACAACGACATCAGAAGACACTAAAATAACGAGCAATAAATTCTTGAGAACCCATCCAAAATCAATTTCCATTTTCGACGCGTCGTTAGAAGTCCACATCGACGTGCAACCCAAAAATGTGCCGCCAACTCCCAGCAGTGTCAGTCGAGTCCGAATCCAGTGTTCCTATATACTTTGCCGCCTGAATAATTTAGCGACTCGCGCGCTGGTATCATTACAAGTCCTCGATAAAACGTAAGCGAGTTTTAATTGCCTCGTTGAATATTCCAGGCTTCTCGGAACCGGGGAGCTTAGCCGGCCGGCTCGGGGGATATATAAGGCTTTGTGCACGAGGGGTTTTACATGTACGTCGCGTACTTATCTCGTCGGAACGAAGACGGAATGCGGGAGTTAAGGGTCGGCTCTCTTCCCCGTGCGATTCCAGCCACGCCTCGCTCCGGCGTTCGCGCGGACCTCCAAAATTGGAACGACTCTATATATACGGCGTGTATTTACATTCGTCCGGGCACGCTCCACCAACTGTATACCCACTTGAAACGTGCACCCTTCAGTTGGCCATCGCGACGAAATAGGCCAATCGAGAAGATTGGACGCGCGGCAGCTTGTTAGAAAGTATTTTCGACGAAGCGTCACTTTAATATGTTTATATCGGCAGCGTCCCATTTCTTCGCCGAGAATGGAATTCTGAAGGATATAACTATGCAAATCAGTTTTATTTCGTGCAAATTAAGGGAATATTCAATTTATTTGATTGCGTATAAATTTATTTTTAAACGTGACGTCCTTTGCTTTCTTTCTTTTTTTACAAAATTATGTATAATTTATTCAGCCATAATTACGAATTATATATACTAATTATATATACTCTAACACGATTAAATAACCGATTAAATAAACAATAACCCCACACTTAAAATGTCTATACAAAAGTGATCCTGAAATTCATAAAAAAGATAATTATTTATATGTAATGTAAAATTATATCGATCGTATTGAAAATTATACTTTCAACACTGTAAAAATGATACAAATATTATATGAGCCACGTGGCGTTCTCTATACGTAAGAAATTGCTTGTACCCTCCAAAAGCAAATAATTTATGAAGTCACAATACTATTTTTTTTTTCAATTTTTTTTTCCCTCTTCTCTTTTTTCTTTCCTCTATTAATTGATTTGGAAATTCCCTTTTAAATAATTATAGTTTACGCCCCGTTATAGTTAAGATAAATAAATAGTAATAAAGCAAAGAAATATTGTTCCTTGCTAAACATTACAAAATACTAAAAATATTATGTTGTTAATAATAGATTATAAAATATTATACAATCTAACATTATAAATAAGCAATGAATATTTGTTAACAATATTTCTTTTAAGTATTAGCTATAATTACGAAAAATCTTTAAGTTATGATTATTTTTCTGAGTAACAAACACGGCGTCACTATCACACGCCGAAATTATTAACCCCTTTATTAGGTAGTCCCACTCCTAAGACGGACAGGCCATAAAACTATATCTAAACAAATAGCGCTATCGACGGGATTTTTAATCGGTGAACCGTTCGGAAATCGAACAAGTAATAAAAAAAAGCTGTATAAAAACATGATCGCCAAAAATCTGAGATAAACATATAAAAGGAGTGAATTTATCCTTTTTGTCTTCTTCTTCTCCGAGTTACCGCGCGTACCGAGATTTAGCAACGCCGAAGCTAGACCTAGCTACAGGTCAGTATTTTTCGGTAATTTATCGGTTTTAATTTGAATTCGATTCGAGTGTGTCAGGTGCTGTCGTGTATAATTTCGAGTACTATCAACGATATTTGTAATATTTTTCGAATTTACATTCATTATAAATTGTTATTATTAAAAATTTAAATCGAAGTGACGCAATCATTTACATTTCCTGTCCAAGCCAGAGAAGCAGACAAGGTAAAACTTTATATTAATAAATAATATTATTTTCCTAGAAAAATATATATGTATTTCTTGGCAAAAGTTCTCGAGCCTGGCAGAAGTTCTCACACACCTTTTCCCGCTTCCTCAAAGCCATGCAACCAAGTCCCTACAGCGCAAGCCGCTCGGCGCTAAGGACATTTTGAATTTGAGTATTATATATGCTTCACAAAATGTATTCAAGAATATAATAACTTTTACTTTCTTCTTTTGCTTAACGATTGCTTAATTAAAATGCAGATGTTCTGTGAGTGCACGAACTGATTTTATGAAATTATAATAGGAAAAAATTGTATCCAATAATTTTATAATATATATGTATACATAGATATCGGATTTAACTTAATCGTTGAAACAACAATCAAGGTTTCCAACATGCATTTTTTCACTTGAAAAGTTAATCATTTTCTAAAAAATGAAATCAATATTTTTAAATGATACATTTAAAAAAACATTGCAACATGAGTAAAAAAATAATAAATGCAAAGCATTTGTTCAAAATTACATAATGTGTACTACTGTTGTGCAATTCAAAGTACATTATATAATACTGAATCTTGCATATAAGAAAGAGATTTTAAACTTAAATTTAAATATTTTATGAATATTTAAATTTAAATTTAAAATCTCTTTCTTATTAGAAATTATTTATAATTTTATAAAAAAACTAGTCACAATAAATTGATAAGTTTCTTTATTTTCGAATTTTATTATAAGAAACAATAATAATAGTCCATTATTATTGTACAAAACTGCACTTATAAACAAAAGATATTTGTTAAATTAATTTAAGTATTCAAAAAACTTAAAGATTTTAACCGACAACACAAGATAAACAATTTCTCTTTTTTCTGTAATAAGACATTGCGATAAGTACATCAATTTCTCTAAGGCTTATATTGAGACGCATATCAAGTGATAATAAAGTTTATGTAACACAAAATTTGTAAACGATGTAATCGAACACACTCATACGTATACTTCAGTATATAATAACATATATTACCAGAATACAAAAATCTCAGCAATTTTACAGAAATTATTTTTTTAATCCTGAATTTTTATATTTTAAATTTACAATTGTGTATCAATTTTTTTAAAAATCATTTTCCACTTAATTACTTAGAATACCGATTTAAATTTTATTAAAATTATTCACGCACCTTTAAGTCAAAATAAATTATATTGGCCATTGTTAATATCGTTTACAGTTTTCTGTAATTCATAAATCTTCTATGTCACTCATATCTTATTTTGCTGAATTTACGAATAATTTGCACTTCCGTCTCGTATAAATCATTTTGTCTCTTATATTTTACATAGCCATTCAGAGCACAATAACGATTAACGCTTTACAAGCTACTATTTACAATTAGACTAAATACAATATATCATACAGATGATCGCTCGCAAAAAAATGTACGTATATTATATTCGATGTAAAATGAAAACGAAATCTTATAAAACTACCAGCACCATTAATTCTATACTGATTAATTAATTTTGTTGTTGACACATTGCCAAAAAGCTTATAAAATCAAATTTTTAGTGTTGACACAATGATTGTGCGAAATGATTGCACAGTTTTTATTAGAACTATTTACTAATAATATATCCGAGAAATATTAAAAATTATACTTAAAATGTAATATTTTAGTAGAGCAAATTAAGATATTATTAAAAGAAAGTATTTTAACAGATACCTTTGGTACTGCGAAAGTGAACACATTCATCTAAAACTATATTTATCCTCCAAAAAGAACGATCGCGTTGTAATAAATAATTAGTTTATATCACAAAATTGGAGATTTATAAAAAAGTGTGCGGCTCAAATTCATGCAATTGTTCTTGTCGCACCCGTTAATTTTCTTGGAGGAAAAACAAGGGTCGTTGCATTTCAAGATTATCTCAGATCTCACGACTATGAATTCGCACCTTTATATTTTACAATAAAATCACTAACCTAAATTTTTAGGAATGTACGTATTTCATAATTAATACAAAGAAATTTACGTAATAGTCTTTCAAACGCAAATAAAACTGTCAGATTGTGCGTGCGAAGATTTTTCTACTATACTCAAAAATTGACTGTTTCATTATATGCATTCCTACACTATTAAAAAAAAAGTCATTGCTCAGTTTTAAATATAAAAATTGACAAGATCAACTCGTCTTTTAAGTATAGATAACAAAATTGTGCTAGAAATTATGCAGTGCACTTTATCTATTGTAACAATATACACATATATATGTTCAAGTACCGAGCGACGTCTGACGCAGTCAGAAAAGAAATTTTAACAATTTTTTTTCTTTTCACTTATCAGTCGCCATTTTTCATTTCACTTTAATGTTATTAAATGCGTTCGGCGATCTTACGTCAGATACTTTTCTTATACTCGATAATGGTTTAGTGCACGTGGAAGAAACTAATTTTTCAAAAGACTTAAATGACGCACAATGGCTTTTTGTACAAGACGTTCCTTACGTAACGTACGTATAGTATAGCAATAAATTACTGAATGTCATTGTACTTAGAAAATCCAATGTTTTCTGTATTATTTTACATCACTTTTAAATTATTAAAAAACAATTTTACGTTAATTTTTTAAATTAAGCATCTAAATCATTCTGCCCTTTCTTAACGAATCAATCCCATGTATTTATTATTTTCTATTTCACTTAACGACAGCAATGCGTACTCGATCATTAAAGTATAAAACATACGCTAGGAACTATATTAATTAATCAGCGTTTGATGTACGTACAGAAATATAACAGAATTGTTTTCACCCGATTTTGACGGGTTAATTGTAAATGTGAATGAACAATTGATATTGATTCATTAGATATTACCATGTATCAATTTTCTTTTTTAAGTTGTGTATCTAAAAGTATAAAATATGTTTATCGATTATCTGATTATTACAATCAGCAACAAAACGATTTAAATTATGGCAAATTATAAGAATATATATTCGGAGTTATTATAAATTTTTTCATTGACTTTGACTTCTTTTTTATGTCTTATTTCTCTTTTTTGGTATTGTACGATGAATTAATTAATCGATCTTATATATGTTTAATTTTAAACAGCACAATATTCTTAAACTAAATACAAATAAACTCATACTTTTTGAACAATGATAATTCACAGTTTATGATAAACTTAAATACGTATTTATCACTTGGAAGTTAAACAGCACTACCCCGGAATGATGTTTTATGACGTAATCGCTTCATTTTCTTTTTTCCTACGCTAAAAAAATAATCAATGACATTCAAGTCACTTTATCATTTTTAAGTTATTGAACCAATACAATATTTAATTATATTAAATGGCTTTTTTAATATTGACCATATATTACTTTTGATATTTTTTTTAGAAAATTGCTTAACCTAAACATTATGGTAGAACATTTTTTAAAATCATCACTGCCGTTTTATTTATACAGTTTTAAACTTCATTCGCCGATGACTTTCGGCATTAAATTTCACGTTTATCTTTTTATAAAATATATTAGAATGTGCATTGACATTAAAATCACGTAATAGAAACATTAATACGAATGAGTACAAAAAGTAAATAAAAAAATGAATCCAAAATTCTCGAACTTATTTTTGTGCAACAAGTGACAAAAAGGAACTAGAAATCTGCTTGATACATGAAAAATTTCAATGTGCAAAAACGTAAACAGCCTAACGTCCAGAATAGACAGCGAGTCGTGTTCACCGTCGTTTTCTTATTATTCAATCGCCACCTTTCCGCTGACGGAAAAGCTTTTCGAGCTCAACAAGGATAATTAGTAGCTAAAATCAATGGCCTCAGTCGTGCTGTTAGCCATCTCCCTCTCTCAGGTAATATTCCTGAGATGCTCGACTTCTCGCCACGAGTTGGTGGCGCAAACGCCTTCGCGCCACCAGGCGTTCACGTCCTTGTAATACTTGGGTGCCCGCTGATCGTCGTGTAACATTGAGCACACTCGACACCAGAAGTACGTATTGATGAATTCGCCGGTACCCTTCCACTTGAAGTACGAGTTATAAAGGTCATCGTCGGCGTCCAGTCTGTGCAGATATTCTGCAAGCTCTCGGGGCGACTCGAATTCGTCTACGTGGAGGTAAGATCGGTATGGTGCACTGCGTGCGTAGTCGTTCGGATGAGCGCCCATCACTATTGGTAATACGTTGTGCCTAAACGGGTGGATTAATAATTTAGTTTTAAATAGTAAACTATTATATAAATAATTAATAGTAAAATAACAATTTTATAAAGACAGATTTCGAGTAAATAATATTTTCAGTTATTCATTATTTACATAATGTGATTGCTACATTTGTTATTATTTATTTATCGATAATTTAAACAGAAATACTCTCCAAGTTCATTGCTTACAATATTTATCTTTTTAAAACTATATTAAAATATAAAAATATTAACAACCTCATTTGTAGGCATAATATTGTAAATAATATTCTCAAAAGTAAAATGCGTTACAGTTTTTGTTATGTAAAAAGTTGTTTTGTAGATAACTGGATAATTCATTTTTCCAGTATCCTAAAATGATAAAGAAGAAATCTGCATTTGCAGATCTCTGCAAAAAGTCTGCATTAGCAGACTGCATGTAAAGTTGTAATTTTCAGTAAACAATTAAAACTTTGATAATACTAATCGTATTTTTAAGATTGTGTCAAAATGTCATTAGTTGCACTTTGTAAAATTTGTTTCTACTCGTGTCGGGCTTTTATTGACTTATTTGATCGAAGTACTTTAAAGCACTTTAATATCAGTTGAAAATATGGTAATGATATTCAAATATTTGCATTAAAAAGCAAAACGTTTTCGTTGCTATTTTTATGGTAATTTTCTAACTAGGAAAATGCATGTCTAGAACACGTATTAGGTTGAAAATTTTAGATATTTTTTAAACGTCGAAATGTGAAGCAGTAAAAGAGGCTGACGTTTCGAATTACACGTAATTTTTGTACTTATTTAAAAATAGTCTCTAAAAATTAATGTAATGTAAATAGTTTTCAAACATATAATGTAAAATAATAATGTAATCACAAAAAGAGAAAAGATTTAAAGACGTAAATAAATTTAGAGGCAAAAATTTGTCAATGCTTATTAAAGTTGACTGGTATAAATTAGCGTGATACATCCATGAATTTTTGTTCTTTTACTTGAATTAATATGTTTTTCATTCTGAAAAAAACTTTGTCAAACTTAATTTTTCTAGATTTATTTTCTTTTTTAAAACTTTATAGAACGCTTTGATAACAATTGATAATAGACGAACTCTAACTATTTTTCGATTACTGGCGTTGCAAATGTGAATAAAAATTCATCTTACCCAAGACCATTGACGAAAAACTTCTCGGTTATGTAATCCCGGCAATTCGAATTCTCGAAAGCTAGATAAAATTTATAGTCAGCATCGAGCATTTCGAAGCAAGCTTGAGCTTGAGATCGCGAGCATCTTAATGTTCCACAAGCTCCATAAATATCCACTTGAATGTATTTGGACAGTTCCTTGGCATAGTGCATGCGCTGATTGCGGGGATGGCAATTGGATACGAACCACGCGACCTAAATAATAAAAAAGACAATAAATTTTAACTTTGTTATCTTGGTACAGTTCCTTCAAGATCAATGTGCATTCCATAATTCAAGGGAGAATGCATGGATTGTAGAAAAATGATACCTTTTTTGTTTTATTGGCAGCATAATTGAAGTTCTGTTGAATTTGAGTAACGCTGGGATTGTAGTACTGCCACTTTTCGTAGGGTGCAACTATGTCGCTATCTCTTCTATAGGTTGCAGTCCAATTCACTATAGCATTTTTTACGCTTTGCGTATGGTAAGGGCATTCCAAAAAATACAGCATCCACACCTGTTCAAACATAAAATTGTTTATATTATTTTAAGTAAAAACAATTAAAACCATTCTGTGACTTGCTGTTACTTCATATTTGCATCTTTAATTCGTGCTATACGTTTGAGGCTTACTCGTAATGCTTTACGGAATTGCAATTTAGTCTAGGCGTTGACTGAAATCGGCTCACCTGATTTGGGTTTCTTCGTCCGATATGCGTAACGTAATCCTTAAAGAGGATCATGTCAGCGTCGTTGGGATTATCACGTGTTATCATACACGTGTTCACTGGACATCCTTGTTGAAAAAAGATATCTGGACCACTTTTTGCTTCGTTCATACCGTGAGGTATGTAAATTTTCTTAAATCGTATTTCATGATTCGACCGATTATATTCTGGTGGAACGAACATTAACTGAAAATATAAACGGGTAGAAATGCATTACTCCGATTTAACTAATTTATTTAATCTACAAGAGAGATTGCAAAGCTATAATATTAGATTAGTACACCGAACTCTAAATATCATATAGACCTTTTTATAATTAGAACTCTTAATCTAAAAAGCAATAAATGCGTTACGAGGTTTACTAACTTGATTCGTTATACGATCATCTGTGGCAAGGGTTTCCTCTTGCCAAAGCTTTGCCAATCTCCTACCAGTTCGTCGGGACCTTAAAGCCGGGCTGGGTCTTCTCTGTCCACCTTTCATGTACCATGGCAGCTTCGAAGGATCGCTTAAATCGATTGTGCTTTCGACGGAGGTCGGTGTACCCGTAGCATTCGACACCTACGAAAAATGTATGATTACGTTAATTACAACAAAGTCGATGTGCTTGAGTTTTAAAATTAAATGGAAAAAGTGCAAGACCGCAACTTTTTCGTGGAATATTAAGCAAGTTGTAATTTTGGTATATTGAATTGCGTGCTCTATAATAATGTGATAAAGCACAAACTGCATAAAAGTGCAGAGTGACAATTTTTATAGAACACACTTGTTTTCGTGATAATCATTAAAGTCCTTTGCTTCTGCTGATTATAAATATAGAAGAATGAACAAATAATAACAAAATTCATGATTCAGTTGAATAAAGGTGTCTCGTAAAGGATTTTAATTCCATTACACTATTTAATTTATAATATTAGCGCTTAGTAGTAAAAAAAACTGTACATAATGACTCAATTATTCTATTTTCCTATTCCGCTGTGAGAAAAAAACTTAAGCGTCCACTTCATTCTTTAACTAAGATCTAAAACTAAAATGCGATAATGTAATTTGTAAAATGGGGTTGTTGATTTGAAAGCTCTATTGTACATATTTGTAAGCTTGCGCGTGCTTTGCTGCAGTGCAACTTTTAAGATCGCTTTCTTTATTTTGTACTTGAGCTTCCGCATTTGCAGTCACTAAAAAATTCTCGACGTCGCATTGTTACACGTACCAGGTACTTATCTAAAATATTTTTCTAATAAATTTTATTACTGGCAAAAACGTGCCGAAAGTTTTCCTTTAAATAAATATTTATCTATTTTACAAAAATCATAAAGTTTGGTTGAGACACTTTTGCTTGCAATTGAACGAAAATTCAAATAAAAGTTTAACTAAATTTAAGTATTAAAACAAAAATTTTTCAAAATTCAATAAGTACAATCTACAAAATCATATCTTTAATTTTCAAAATACTCCGATAATCTCTAATCTAATCTTGCAAATCAATCTGCATCGAGTTTAGTTGATAAATTTCAGATAAAGCATTATCATCGCATCTTATTATCTGAACCATTGAAACTGTAATCAAGAACAAAATACAAAGTAAATAATCTCCAGAACAATCTATAACCCAGTACTTCCGTCAACAAGCGCGCGGACGCAATATATCTGCGATCGATCGCGCGAAACTTTTAAACAAGTACCCAGTTCCAGTGCAATCAGCAATGCGTTTACCTCAGCTCGTAGCTTTTTCAGCGCGGGTCTCGGTCGACCTCGCATCGTAACCTTCTGCATCGTCTTCACTGATTTGACAGGCGGCAAGAGCGGTTTTATCTGCGTGATGCCAAATTTTCACCGCATGAGAATTTTTTCTTGAACGTGTCTGTGTCAGTGTGTCTGTGTGTGTATAATAATAACTAAAGTTGATCACGCTAAGGGCTGAGAGAACTGGGTAAAGGATACTCGGAGAGAGGAAGTTGAATCGATAACTCGGTCGATGTTATAAGCGAGACACTGTTACGTTTTCGCGATGTAAATTGAAGGCCTCCTCTTGCTTAATTTCATATTTGCAATTCGAGCGAGAATCTCATTTTAATTAAATAAAGCGTTATGCCGGCACGAAGTTGTGTCTCTTAATTAACTTAAGAACGTAGCGAGTCCATACAAAGGGTAGCAAATATTGATATCGCATTCAAAGGTGCAGCTTTGAAACAAGATCATAGATACGCTTCGCGCTTAATTAAATTTGTAGGGCATTATCATATATTTCCATTTGTGTTCTCGCGAATAAATCAGTGTTAAGGAGTAACTCTTATTCAATTTAATTTCTTAATTAAAGGTTTTTTTTTAATTGATCAGAACTCGACGAATTTCTCTCCATTATTATAGTAACTCTTCAGGTCTTTGTCGAACAGACTCTCACAAACCGTAATCGTCTTTGATAAAACTTCAGGAAATTGCGGCTAAAATAATCACTATCCTCTCCTTTCGCCAATTATTTCATTAAAAAAAAATCCAACGACAACGAGTTATAAAAAGAAAACCAAAGAGTCCTCGAGAGTCCATTGTGTACAAATGCACAGTCTTTCCAACAACAAAAATAACGCGCTAATTGTCAACGGAACGAGACTGGTACGGCAGGTCGCACTCACTTTGGCGGTTTCGGCGAGAGACTTGGCAGGCTGAACCTGCTCGGGCCTGATCCCGTGCCAGAACTCCTTCTGGCGTACGTTGACGATGACGAGCATCCCGGTGAGGCAGACCACGTAGAGGAAGCATCTTTTGAGCGATAGACGCGGCAGAGCCATGCCGCATTTGTGCGCCCGCGCCGCCGCGACAACAACCCTTTTGTGCCAGCTCCTCTCGTCCTCCTTATCCGGTCGTCAGCTGAGGCAAGGCCTGATCCCCACTTGTCAATCGGAGCAGCGGCATTCGGCTGGTTTAATGAAGCTGCGGAGAAGTACGAGGATGTTAGACGTTTGATTTGGAATGAGAATCGATGATGTTGATTTTAGAAATTTTTAATGTTGGTAACGCTTCCTTATTTTGTTGTTTTACGTAAGTAATTTGAAAATTTTTTAGGACGTAGATACTATTAAATTGCTTAGATATAAGAGAATATATAATAGGAGTATACATATACGCTAAAATTGCACTTGACCGACTGATATATTAGATAAATTAACTCGAGCGTGGCAATTTTTACACGTTCTCTTTCAGTCAGAAGTTCTTGACATTTTAAGGTCTCGAGAACTTTAAAGTGTTAAAAAACCTTTCCTTCTAACAATTAAAATAAAATAATAAATTTTTATCCCTTTGGCGTGAATTCAATTTTTGATATAGAATTTATGGAACGGCCAATTAATCATCTAATTCATTATAATTATATCTTTTATGATAGCATTATCGAAAACACTGTTTCTAGCACTCATTTTTTATTTCGATCACTTACAATAGCAATTTAGTTTTACACATTACAAAGAAATTTACGTACTTAATATCCGTAAATTTCCCGGCACAGCACTCGAAAGTCACATTTTATCTTCATTTTTTTTTTTTTTTTTTAACACTGTTTCACATGTCGAAAAGCGTGACAAACTAGACACTGCCAGTGATGCACTGGAACTAAATACAGTTTTCCATTTTTGTTTTCTCGTATCTTATCAATTTTTCTATAAACTATCAGGCACTTATAATTTATGGCTGTGACGCCTACCGTTTAAAGTCTCTTAGTGCAGCAATAACGATAGCCGCAGCCGATAATAAGAAAATCCATGTAACCGTGGTGTACGTAAAAGCGAGTTTATAACGTTTGCACTATCACTACCGGTAACCTCGTCCGGTATTGCGGCTGATGCTTAAGCTACTTTGCCAGGCGTGCGCGCGCATTTATTCGGTACATTATTTTAAAGCGCCAGAGTCGTGAAAGAATTGTTTACAGTTCGATGTATGGGGTGAAATGATTAAATGAAAGCGACAGTTTTTAATTCTGTAAAATTCTATTTTATTCAGAACGAGAAAGTCGTGTGTAATCCGGAGGATTGACTCTCGAAAAGTGAAGTTTCTTCTTAGATGTGTGGCTAAGTGTAATACAAAGACATTTTCCGGAGTTATTGTGTTACTGCTTATTTTATTAATTAACGGTAAAATTATATTTTATAACTTCATATTAAATCAATTCCTTTATTTTGGTTTAAACTAAATAAGTAATAAATGACTAATACATTTCGTATTATTCCAACAGAGTTATTTCATAAATACTATATATGGAATCAAATAATTAAAAGGGTGTTGTTTGTTTCAAGAACAGTTACGCTTATTTTACGTAGATGCTTAGTCATTCGTGAGGGAGAAATAATGTAATTGCAAAAATTTTTTGTTCTTTTTTTTAATGTAATTACTGCAAAATTCGTTTCTAGCATTTAAATGTGATTTAATAATTAGCTACTTTAGTGTAATTTTCTTAATAAAAAAATTTAATAGATTAGAACAGAAAACAATTAAAGCAGAATTGTTTTGATTGCAGTTTTTTTCTCTAGTTTTGACTTCATAGCATATATAGTATTCAGATTTCTTAATAAAACTTACAATACAATACTTTATTCGTTGCGGTCCCTTGTTTTATAAATCTGATCTAATTAGAAACTATTAAATTTACATTTAGCTCGTTTCTAATCGCAGATTACTCGCATATCACGCTTATCGCTCAGAACTACATAAGAATTGTGCTTGTATAGCAAGCATTTAATGCTCCCGTCGCTTGTGAGTCAAAAAAAGCTGGATGTAGAAGTCGCATAGATCCGAGCAGCAAAGTTTGAAAAAAGACAAATGATTCAAATGATCGATGATTTGATGGGCATATTTTTGCAACTTCTCGCGAGGCTGCATCGACTTGCCGGCACATAAAAAATCAACTTATGTTGTAATAAATTTTGTCTGCATTCATGACAAAAATGACTATTTTATATACTATTTTGTATAGTAAAAATTTGCATTTTATTGATTTTTATAATTATTGATTTTCACTACATATTATGTATAGTTTTTATTTACATGTCATAGTATAAATATGTAAAAATATTAATACAGTAAAAATTATTATGTATGTCAGAAGTCTTAAAAGAAAACTGATAAAATTCCATACAAATCGCGTGTGTGTCGCGTTTATTATATAATATCAGTAGTCATTTTTATTAACTATCACAAGAAATTTTATTCTGATATTTTTCTCAGTTAATATTAATTATATTTGTAATATTTCAATTAAAAAATCTATTTTTGAATTTCGAAACGATAACAGTAGTCTTTACATATTGACAATACAATGCAGATAAAGTGCTCATACACTTTATAAATAAAAATGTAAATAAGTTATTTAGTGAATGAAAAACGAACGAACTAACATTAATTAATGATCATTTCGAATTCTAGGATTTACAAAAATTATACTGCTTTGGTTATATTGTTAACCCTGACCCATAAATTGTTATTCTTCCTTTGAGTTATTAAATCATATAATTCAATTTTTTATTGGTTTTCTTTTACAAGCGCAATAAATCATCTATTAGTAAACAATTACCTTTTTTCATCGACAAAAAATATTTCTCAAGTTTGTAGGTATGTGTTATATAATTTTGTAACATCATTGCGGGTATCTAAAAATATTTGAAGAGTTTGTCTAAAAGTAATGCAAGTGAAAAATGCAAAAGTATGCAGGTAGGAAAAGCGATAAAATATGAATAAATTAAAGTAAAATCTTAAATAGAACAGATAAAAATAATGTATTTGATTTTCACATTTACAAAATCTAAGACGAAAAATATGCTTTTTTTGCGTGAAAAATATAAGTATTTACAAAACACAAATGGCTTCAACAAAAGTTGATAGTAGATTAAGTTTTTCTAATAAATCTTTTTTTTTTTGTTAAAACTTTTATTGTATTAAATTAAACATTTTGAAAGATTAAATTTACCTAATGTATTTCTGTACTTATTTGAGAATGTACATATTTTTATATATTTTTTTTTATCTCTTTAAAAAGATTAGAGTGAACTTAGTTTTTAAAATAAAGTGATTTTATTTTTATTTTAACGATTTTCTGCAACGAAATTAAATTTTACGAGTATTAAACTTTAGTATTCCTCTTCAACTGAGCTTTTTTAGGATAGAAATATGTTTGTTAATAAAATCACTGCCTCTATTGTGTAATTCATAGAAAGAAGTCTGAAAAATTATCGGTAGAAAATATAAATATTAATCTATACTTATGTATTTCTTACAAAGAAAAGTGAACAAAAAATATTTGTGGAGTAATGTTTTACGATAGCTAGAGGCGAGGTTATGTTTTGAAGGGTGAAAGAAATAAATACTTAAGGCTGTGCAGTGTACTTATTTCTACTATTGCGGTACAAATAACAAAAAATAAGTTTATTTGTTTTATTATTATATTTATAAATTTTTCATGGAATTTCATTCCCTTATTATAATGTTTAATGCTGTAGAACTTTGCCGCGTTATAGTTGTTGATGCAAAAGAATAGAAGGTAATCATTTTACGTAATTAAAGTGCATGTCATAAAGTAATCAAATGAAAAATTGAACAGTAATAACTGGGCGGAGTCAAAATTGTATTTTAAAATTCTATTTAGACTGAAAATCCCTGCTAATATATCAAAAATTATTCCTTCTGTTAGTTTTTTTTATAATTTTCGTCACCTGTCAACCCCAGCTGTTATGACTATAAGATTTTGATAAACGTCCATCAAAGCAAAACGTCAATTTTTACCTCTGAATTACATAATAAACTATTATTTCATCGGTGTAAAGGAAATCTTCTCATTCATCCAAAAAATTTATAACTTCCGAACTGGGCGCCTCTTTAAATTACCAAGCACTGACCATCTTCTGCATCGATGAGCACGCATCATGAATAATAAATGACACAAACCGCTAAAAAAAACAAGGGTCCACCGTTCACAAAATTCACAATCCCCAAAAATCACGAGGAAGAACTGTAGTCACTTCTGGAGCAAACGTGCGAACGCCCAGCAGAATATGTGTGGATCGCACGAATATCTCTCTTTTGCGCGGCTGCCGATCGAACCTGCCGAGCTCGGAGAGCGTCAAAAGCTCCCGCAAGCACGCCCCAAAAAGAAACGAAATAAGCCAGCCGATAGATTCGATACTCACCGAGCAGATGGGACCTATCAGTCCCTGGCAATAGGCATCGCCGTCATCATCATCATCAGCAGCAGCAGCCCAACCGCACACACATAGACGCACCGGTCAGCGATATCACCCAACGTGCTCTCGCGCACACCTCTCTTCTTATGTACCTACGAAAACTCCCCCTCGTGCACGCGCGCGCATTCACACACAGACTCGCGAGCGCGCGTCTACACTCGAGAGAGAGACAGAGAGAGAAGAGCTGGCGCGGGAGACGGAGCAAGAGAGAGAGAGAGAGAGTCACATGACCAACTGCAGCGGCGTATCTCCTCGCAGGACCCGGGACGCACACACGACTTTTACTCCCAAGCTCCTCGAAGTAAATCCTTTTTCGCGGGAACGCGGTCGCTCCTGTGGATTCGGCCGGCGTTAACGACTCGTTAAGAAAGGGAGAGGCCGAGAGAGAGAGAGAGAGCCGCGGCGAGGGGGATGCGGGAGCTGGGGAAAAAATACGCGAAACGAAAAGCGCCGAGAGAGAGCGCGTATACGTCTAACGAGTCGGGGATGGAAAACGAGGAAGCAGAAGAGCGAGAGAAAGAGGGTGAAAGCGCGGCGGTGGCGGCTTCCTTTTACCACCCCCGCTCGCCCTCGAGAACGCCAGTTTCTAAGCAACCCCCGCGTGTACTAGAGAGAGAGAGAGAGACAGAGCGCGATACTGTGCAACGCACTCGAGTCACTCGTCGTATCCTCTCTCTCTCTCTTACCAGGGGAAAATCCATAAACTCCGCGTCTGCGCGATCGCTTTTGCAGCGCGCACCGACCCTCGCAATTCTTAAATTCACCGATGTAACGTGTAAGCCTGTATTCGCGTTGCGATGAAATGCACTTGCAAGCTCGACTCTAAATGCAGCTCGCCGCTATAAGTTTTCGACCATGTATATTAAGCACCGAAATCGTATTTTTCGTCCGTACCAAAAGGCGCGGCGATGCGCGCAGGACGCAGCTTTTGAAGCAATCGATCGCCAAGAGAGAAAGAGAGAGAGAGAGAGAGAGGAGAAAACAGCGCATGAGAATGAAAGAGGTGAATGGGAATCGAGCAGAGGGATGATCCATACGGATCGACCGACTCGTGGATGCTGACGGGGAAGTTTCGAGAGAGAGAGAGAGAGAGGGGACCGAACGCTTTGTCCCGAGGTATATGTATTGCGCAAGGGGCGAGGTTGAAGATCCGTGGGAGATGAAAATGAAAAGGGGCAGGAAGTTAGTGACGATGTCGGCAAGAACGAGGAGATGCAGGATCCGGAAGTCTTTAGAAGCTTTGCGCTTAAATTAAGAACATTATCTGCAGGCTTTCCTATTTTTTTTTTTTTTTTTTTTTTTTAATTTTATTTATTTATTTATTTATTTTTTTTTTTTTTTTTTGTCAAAGAATGATTTTAACTACTTAGTTTTAAAATTTATTCATTACATTTTTTATAATTTATCAATTCTTACATAAAAAAATCGTTCAGGTATATGTTATTATAATATTCGATAATAGCATTTACATTGCAACTCTGACATAAGCATTTTAATAGAAAAATGCTGTCTACTTGCGATTGTAGCGTGATAAAATTCACATTTCCTTTATAAGAAATGTAATTTATCGTTTGATAGACATTTGAATATGAATATTTCGTGAGAAATCACTTACTTTAAAAAACGAAAGGAGATTGAAGTTAAATTACATGGATTCGATTTTTGAGCTTCTTTGAGAGAATCGTCCTTAATAATAATGTAATTGAATAACTTAGTAATACAATTTCAAAGTCCAGTAATTATGATTACGATTTTAAATTAAAAGCGCAATTATATAATTAAACTGTGCAAACAATTCCAATAAGTCTTTAAATAAATTAATTAAATTTATTATATATTATTATATATATATAATACTGTACCAATTTATAGGAAATAAAAAAATAGACGTACGATAAAAGTTAACATTAAAATGGCATTAAATATTATCGCTTTTCAAGTAGTCAAAATTTTTAATATAAATATTTAAAAAAAAATTTATTTAAAGCTGTAGGGACCTAATTTACTTAAATCTAAAACAAGTACGCTTTAGCCAATATTCAATGTATCGAATTTTTTCTAGAGAACTGATCTACAATATTTTGTGAAAATATAATAAAAAAAAACCATTTATTAAAAATAGATTGTTAATACAAGAAAACGAATCAATATTTCATGTAGACTGAATATATAACAGCATTTTATTTGAATTCATATATTAAAGTCGCAAATTAAATCTGATTTTAAATAGTAATTTAACTAATTAATTTCAAATAATTATTTTATACACATAATTATTATATATACATTAAATAATTTTAAAAAGAAAAACTTCGAGTATTTTATAATTCGCGCGCTCAACGCAGATACAACGTGAATCATAATACGTACAGTACTGCATCTTAATCCTATGAGCGCGACTAACGTTTACTTTTATAATTATTATATTGTTCGTTCATGCAAACATTTTTTCATTTTTAGAGAGCTTAAAACTTAAATCCATGTTAAGACTACCAATTATAGTTTTATATGCGAAATAAACACAGTTTTGGAGGAATAAAGCGCTTTGTATTGTGCTTACATAACCTTACATTTTTAAACTTTCTGACAGATACATAGGTGCAACCACCTTACAGTCCGTCTCCGTCGGCAAGCGACAACAGCCATAGTCAATACTCAATAGTAGAATACAAGTCGTAGCTTGACTTGTGTAGTCGTGCAATTCCGGTCAATCCGGTCTTCTTCGAGTTCCTCTCCTCCAATAGTCGGTGTTATGGCGTAATGCGCACAGAAGAGCAAGAGGAGAAAACGGAGTCGGGTGTCAACGAACGTCGAAATTGAATACGTTTTTCAACAAGATTTTATGCCTTAAGATTAAGAGCATTCATAGCTGAGACAGGAAGAATATCGTGGTTTTACTTCTGTAAATTTTAGCATATTTCAAGTCCATTTCACTGTGCAAAAATGGGTAAGTACTTTTCTCTATGTATAATGTACATAACGTGAGCGGGCGTTTTGCGGTCTGCGTTCCAAAGCTAGTAAGCGTGCTTACAAAGCAGACACGTCGTTTTGCACGATATTCCATCGTTCAAACATGTACTTCATTGCTTGATTCATAATAATAAAGAAAAAAAAAAAAACTAATTTCGTTCTATATCCTTCATGCTTTCCCTTCTCTATCACTTTATCTCTGTTAACTCACTTTAATTGAAAAACTTGATGCATCACCAGATGAACCTGATATTCCAATGTTGGATGTGGGTGACTTTGAGGTTTTGGATGAGTGTGTTGGTGAGGATGATAATGAAGATTACCACGATAGGAGAAGTTCAGAGGAAGATGAGGAGGAGGACGATGATCATAATGAAAATCCCAAGCGAAAAAGAGAAAGTCAACGTCTTAGAGAACAGGAAGATTGTAACGATGATGAAAATAGTGGAGACAATGCAGACAATATATTAGATGTCTCTATAGACGTTGCCGAAAATGAATTCTTGGAAAGTGTTGCTAAAGACTTCTCAGAAAATATTGAGGATGACATTGAAGATCGACCACTCACAAGATCAAGAGCAAAAGGAAGAGGAGAACCTACAGTCCAAATTAAAAGGTTGGCTACAAATTCAAAAAAAGTGGAAGAACCGGAAGTAGTTGAACTACCACGGAAAAAACCAGGACCAAAATCAAAAACCATGAACATTCAAACTCCTACACCAAAGAAACCTATTAAAAAAATTAATTACTCTGATAAACCTGAGAAGAAGGAAAATGCAACTCCAAATAAGAATTCAAATTCTGCATCTCCAAAGAGTACTAAAGCATCGCCTCAAAAAAATACGAATACACTTTCTAAAAAGAATACAAGCACACCTGTGCAACAAAATACAGAAACAAAGAACGAGCAAAGTGTTCAAAAAAAGACACCAGCATTCTTAAAAAAGGATTTGACAGATGAAGAAATTATGATACACTTTGATGAAATCGAAAACACAGTATTGACTTCTGAAAGTTTTGTCATTCAAAATGATGTTGAACAAGCAGAGAAAGAGAAGGAAGTTGCAAATGCATCTTCCGAGAAAAATGAAGATGACAAAGAAGCTGTCAAAAATGAAGGCAGCAGAATTGAGATTGAAGAGGAAGAAAATTGGGATGATGATGAATCTAAAGATAAAATGATTTCTCCCAAAATAAAAATTGAGGAAGAAGAATTCAAAGAAAGCGAAATGTGGTATAAAGAAAAAGTAAGTTCCTTCTATTAAAAATGTTTTTTAAATATAAATAATAATTATATTGAAATAAATTAATATAATTTATTCATTTATTATAGATTAAAGCAAAGGAAAACATTGTGGAAGAAAAATTTACGAAATTATCAAAGCTTATTCAATATTCGTACCCCATGTATAAAAAGTGGTTAGATAAAAATGAAGCATCATTTGGAACAGCAATTTGTAGAGTTGAACCATCTAAACATAGTCCATTAGATCAATTACATCCAAATCGTTGGAAATTCATATGTAAGTATGAAAAAAGTAGCATGGTGACGTACTTAATTAGTTCCTTTAAATTGTCAGTTAAAACTTAAACAACATAAAAAAAATACAAATTAAGTATGTCAATTTGAAGCACTCTTGAATTAGAATAAAAGTTATTTCAAATGTTTTTGGCTGCATTATTCAAAGTGATTTGAAAAATGTTTATAATAGGTTAGCTACATACTTCAGAAGATTTGTTTCTATACTGCAGCAGTGAACTTTTTTCCATAAACTATTCTTTGAGAGCTTTACTCCTTTAATAAAGGATAAACAAATAATCTCAAAGATTTACATAAATTTTTCTGTACATTATTTTCATTACAATCAAATTGATTGTCTTCTAAAGTTAGAAAAAAATTTTTATATTTCTATTTCCATCTGGAATAGAAATAAGATTTCTTCTTTAAATATTTGCAACAATTTGGAACGCAATGCTGTGCATTTGCGATTCATATAAATAGTAGTTGCAAAATTTAGTAAAACATGTAAACTGTTTAGAAATGCAGTTTAATGAAAAACCAATTTAATAGTCTATAATGACTATTTTAATGCTTTAAATGTCAGCATCAAAATATTGGATTTAGTTACACTTTATACTAAAATATTTAATTTTTAATTGCGAACCATTAAAACACAAAATTTTTTAAATTTATTAGTCAGTATGAAAAAGTTGTAGGAAAATATAATCGTTAATATTTAGTAACTATAACAGCTTTATTTATATTATTCTACAGTATTTAATAACAGGACATAGCTTTATGGTTTTTCTTTTTGTTTTTGTATTTATTACTTCTGTTCATTGAAAGTGATGAATTTTGTGTGACATGTTTAGGCAACAAAAAGCATAATCAAGATACTTCAAAGGAGGAGGATAAAGAAGCTGAAAATACATCTGATACCAAGAAAACTCAAACTAACTGGCAAGTGATTCCTGGTGTTCCAGATGCTAAGGTGGAAAATGAAGAAGATTATCCACCTTTTGTAATGCGTGTTGTGAAGGTATACCATCTTACGATCGATCCAGGCAGTTTGAAAGAATGTGCAAAATGTATAAAAAAGACAAGGGATGGATGGAATAATTTCTTTATCAATTAAAGTTATTGAATATAATACATACTAAGGAAGATCTGTTCAATATTATTGAACAATTGTAACTTAGTCCTATATAATTCGTGAGAATTACATCGATAATGAAAATATTTGCTTTACAAGTTTTCTGTAATTGAAAGCTAACCACCAAAGATAGATATATCTACATTCTTAGTGAATCAAGAACTTGTGGAAGATGACAAGATTTAATAATAAATAAATTTGCATTTGCATTTCAGTTACAAATAGAACGATACTTTAAAAAAGTGTAGTTTATGAATTATGTGGATCTACATGCTGCATGAATCAGCTGGGATTGATAAAGATATTTTTAAAAGATCAGTATTACTAGAATTTTTAACAAAAACCATGAACCTGAATATAGTAACTGGAGATGCAAGAATTTCTTGTGAAGTAAAAAGAACTTCAAAATAGTTAAAGAAATAGAACAATCTGTTTCTTCAATTAAAAAACAAGAAGAATGATAAATGAAGCAATTTATCACATATTATAAATAAATAAAAGTGCTATAATGCTAGCACTTTTTGAAACAGTTAATGAACTATTTCAAGCACGCAGCAATAGACATTATAAATAGTAAAAAAAGACTCCATCTGTCCCTTGTATACATTTTTAATATATCTCTTACATGAAACATGTGGAGATTACGAATTTTCTTAAAAAGGATAACTTTTACTGAAATAATATTAGTGGAACAATACATTGCTTATAGTAGGGATTTTAGTAAAACTGACATCGTTGGTAACAAATTTTATTATTTTTCGAATTTCGCAAATTTCAGTTGATCAAGGGTATAATTTTGAAATATTTGTTAAATTCTGCAAAATCAGTAAATTTAGTGTATTTTTGTTTGCAATAGTGGCATATTTAACAAAGTTTTTAAGTAATTAAATCTATTTGTACTGGAATCCATTTTTTAATAGTATTTAATAATTAAATTTATAATTTGGAAATTTATCTTACCTTTTTAAAAATCAAAATTTATTTAAAATTAATAAACAAGTAATGTTACTTTATTTTAAACTCTAATAAATAGTGTTGATATGAATTCCTTCTTACAGGTATTTGAAGAATTTCTTCGAACATTAGAAGAAGAGTCATCAACAAATGAAAACGAAGAAGTCAAAGAAAGTGAATCAGAAAATGCAGCTGAAAATACAAAAAATGCATCTGAGGATAATCAAGAAAGCAGTGCCACTACTAAACCGGAAACTGATGCTGAAAAAACGGATGAAAATAACAAACCATTTATTAAAAATCTTGAGGGTTTGACATTATTACTCCGTTGCAATCGCAAGCAAGACTTAATGATGCACATTACTGGAAAAAACATTAGCTCTGATTTTATGGATAAAATTAAAGATCTATTTGAAAATGGACCAGGAAAAGATTGCAATGTAAAATCTTTATATTTAAAAACTATAATCAAGTAAGTTTTTTTATAATTATAAGTATTATAACTGCGTAGACAATGTTTATTTATTTATAAAAAACTAAAATCTGTTATTGTTCATTAAAGCGTGACAAAAAAATCTTTACAAAGCTTTTTATAATTTTATTATTATTTTTATAGAAATTATTTTATTTATTATTTTATTTTGTTTACAGAGAAAACAATGTAATAAAAACGAACAATACGTTTTTATTGGGGTCTGAAACTCTTGATGATAATGTAGGTCCTGTAAAGATTCAACTAGCACCAAAAGCAAATGTGTGGGCTAATTTAGCAGGAGTTGAAGTGCTATCAAACGTTATTACAGAGTATTTGGTTCCCACAAAGAAAACTACAGTAATTGAAATTGGTTGCGGTACAGGCCTTATTAGTTTACTATTGGCATCTGTATGTATTAGCGGTTATTAAAACCTTTTAAATTTTTATTTTAAATATTGAAATTAAAATATTTTTTTTAATTTTTCTAGAAATGTCAAAAAGTTATAGGAGTGGATATTCAAAAAGAAATTGTTGAAGCCGAGATCTTATGTGAATTGAATGAAATAAAGAATGCTACATTTGTTACTGGTAAACCTAAAATAGTTATGAGTCAAATAGACAAAGTTATTACTAACACCAAAGCAGTGGCAATTGTAAACACTAATAATGTATTCGGGCGATGTAAGTAAAACTACTAAAAATAAATAAAGAAAAATACTTTTTGTTAGTAAAATTTAATAATGTTTTTTTTTTTATTTTGCAGCAATTGAAGTAATTTCTGCACTTAGAAAGATGACTACACTTGGTCGTATAGTTGTTATAACAAATTTAACAAAGCAAGCTACTCGATCAATTTTAGAATTATGTCAACCAGCAGATAGTGTTTACGGAAATCCGTTTATTCCAATTAAAGCGTGTATTGTAGATACAACACCTAAAAATTTTGGATTTGATATTGTTATGTCAATGGAACGTAGAAATATGAAGAATCTTTTAAAGTCCTCAGGTATTGAAGGTCCAAATACTGCTCCTGTTGGTCTGATTAGCAAATCAAAGCAAATTGCAGCTCTTAAATATAATGCTGGCATTGTAACAAATCAACCACCCTTTAAAAAAGGGCCTATAAAATTTGTAAAAGGTTTTAAAGCTAAACCCGGTTTTATAACAGGAAAGAAATTCTTTCCCAATCCGAATTTTAATCCTGCAATTAAATTTCAAGGCAAAAGACCTTATCCTGGTTCTGATACAGGAACCTTTTATCCAGGAGCAAAGAAATTCAAACAATTTGATAAACCATGGCTAGGTAATTTTTATATAAAATTTATAAATTAAATACCAAATTTAACCCAAAATATTTTCATGTTTCACTTTTAATTTATTTTTAGGGCCGAATATTCGTCCTAATCCAATGCATGATAAAAAACTTCGTGACGTTGATAATTGTGATTTACGAGAAAAATTGTCCAGCAATCGTGTTGAGCCAACTGCCATTGCACAAGAAGTGCAAGAGCAGAAAAAGATTCTAGACGCTGCAAAAGAAAAACTTACAGGTGTCGGTGGTTCAGTGGATAATGATACGGTCAAAAAGTTAGCAGAAATGTTAAATCTTGCCATAGAAAAAACAAATAAATTGCAAAGTCAATTGCCACCTCGTTCGGTTTGGGATAGAATAGCTCCGCCTGATCCTGGATTAGATGATGAATTCAAGGGAAATCCAATGAAAGGACGGCTGGTAAAAGAAGCAGGACCTAAAGATATTATAATTACAACGTCTAACAGCAGAGATATGCCAGGTCCTCTACCTGGTCCAGGAAAAAGTAAAAAATATGACAATATTCCTCCACTAGAACCTAATTTAATTGCTCCAATAGGTAAATCAAGTCGCATGAAGATGACTCAATCGGTTCAACAAAAACCGAGTACGGCACCTTATCAGAAACCTGGTCCTAATCGTTTCCAAGGAAACTATCGTAAACAAGAAACTCAAGGTAACTATAATAAAGTTTTTAAAACTTGCACTTGATGGTAAATTTTCTTACTTCTAAATAAAATTTGAAAACAAAATTTCAGATTCATGGGGTCGATCTCATGAACCGCAAGAAAGATGGAGCAGACCAAGTCCTCCACGACGAATGTCTCCTCCACGGCAAATGATGAGATCACCTCCTCGCCAACAGTCGCCTCCACGTCGACCAATTTCACCAGCTAGGCGTCCAGTCTCACCTCCAAGAAGACCAATTTCGCCTCCGAGAAGACCTGCTTCTCCAAGTTTTCGCCAACATTCCTCTTCAAGAAATATGCCCAGTGGACGACAAAATTCACCTCCTCGTAGACATAATTCACCGCCTCGGCGTCCATCCCCGCCACATTACAGAGGATCTCCGCCAAGACAAAGTATGTCTAGTAGACAAAAGAGTCCTCCTCCTCGACGTTATGCCGATGAATGGGATATACCCACTAGAGGTAACGTTAATGAAGGAAGTGGCTGGTCAAGACAAGAAAAAGAAAAGTCATCATGGTCATCAGGCCCGCCAAATTCATCTTCAAATTGGAATCAAGGGTAGGTTTATTATACTATTAAAATACTGTAATTCTATAAATACTAGTTCTTCATTTTATTAAAAAAATTATAAATACTATTCAAATATTTCAACTCAAATTTTATCATTTTTGCAGGGGTAATAATACTAATAGGTATCGTCCAAATGACACATGGGATAATCCTGCACCAACAAGTTCTTGGAATAATAAAAATCAAGTACAGCCTCCACAAAATAATCCAAACAATCGTTGGAAGGGACCATCTTCTTCTAATTCAGGTTCAACTAATTGGGACGTAGTGGGACAAAGAAAAGAGCCCCCAATGCGAGAGCCTCCAATGCGAGAGCCTCCAATGCGGGAACCTCCAATGCGGGAACCTCAAATGCGGGAGCCTCCTAGGCACGAATCAAGACATGACTCTCGTCATGAACCAAGACATGAACCAAGACATGAACAAAGGCACGAACCTAGACATGAGTCAAGGCACGAGCCGAGGTGGGAGCCTCCAGAGAAACCCTTTAGAAATGATAAAGAAGATTGGAATGATTTACCTGAAGATGCCAGAGATCCTTGGGATGATCATCCACCATCAAGCACAAAAAATCCAGAGCCGCGCTGGAATAATCAGTCAAATCAACAAAATCAGTCTTCTATGTGGGGTAGAGATAAACCTAATGATAACTGGATCAATAAGTCGAATTTCCCAATGAATAATATGGGTGGTAATAGTGGCTCTAGCAGTGGCGGAGGAGGAGGAATGAATGCAAATATACCAAATCCAAATATGAATATGAATATGGGTATGGGCATGGGTATGAACAATCCGAATAAATCAATGTGGCAACAAGGACCTCAACAACAGCCTAATAGGAATCAGAATTGGATGTCAGGTGGTAATTGGCAAGGCGGTGGTACTGGTGGTGGTGGTGGTGGTGGTGGTGGTGGTGGTGGTAATACAGGAGGACCTGGAAATGCAGGCGTTGGATTATTAATGGGAAATACATTAAGTAATTGGCAGCCACCACAGCAAAATTTTTCAAATTTCCAAGGAAGACCTTTTAATAACAATCCTGCATTCATGAACAATAGGCGTTGAAATTTAAATATGTTTAATAGGATTTCGAACTGAATTAAACTTTTTACCAACTAGTATAGTGTAAAGCAGTTCATTGTACACACTTTATTTTTATGATTTCATTTTACTTTGAGTCATAATTATTATGATGTTTAAAGTAGGAGATTAATTCTCACTTTTTTCACGAAATGTAATAATGTATAAGTATAATTATAAATGTTTTTATGTGTAAAAAGCACATAATTGTAGTCTTATGTATTTTTCAAAATAAATTCTGTAATTCTTTATTAAAAATGTATTATTACATATATAATTATTTGCTATTATTAATTTACTGTTTTACCTAATCCTATAAATTTACATTTCGACTTTAAAACATGTGCCATGCAAAAAAAATTAATTTGAGACGTTACTGTTTTATCAAGTGCGCATCCGTATCGTCGATAAAGAAGATGCAAACGGACTAACAATGCGCGATGTGTGAATAAACCGTTTTTAAATAAATTGTTTCATAAAAGTTTTTTCTAACAACATTGTTTGTGAATAATTAGTATTCTAAATATATTTCATATAAAAAATAAAATGTTTTTATCTAAGGTGAGTAAAAAAACTTGTTTATCTTAAAATAAAGGTTAGGAAGTATTCACTCTAAAAAAAAACTATTAATTTTGTTGCTTTTAATATTATTATATAAAAATAAAAATATTTTAGGTTTTGAATGGTGTTTCTAATTTAGTATTTAAACAAACTCAAGCAAACCAAGTGTCTGCAGCACTACTTTGTAAATCCTTTTCTTCTAATGCTGTATCTACAGAAACGGTAAAATTTTAGGTTGTTAATATTTAATAAAACGTCCATTAAAATTTCATTTTATTGTACAGGCCAAGCCTGATAAACTTTATAAAAAAATAGAAGTTGAAGTACGAGGCAATGATCCTGCTGTACTAAAAAGTTATGGAATTTTTGCTACCACTGCTGCATCCCATTTAGGTATTACCGTTGGTGGAAAGTAAGTTTAAAGTTAATATTTTTTAATTTTTTGTACTAATATTGCAATGTAATATTTATAAATACATTTTGTATTTTAGCACTTGTCCACGTAAACCACATTTTGAACGACTGACGCTTCTTAAAGCAAAACATGTGCAAAAAAAACATAGGGTTCAGTACGAAATGAGAACTTATTACAGATTTTTGGATTTTTTAAGACTGACAGGTTCAACAGCAGATACATTCTTAGAATACATTCAAAGGAATTTACCAGAAGGTGTAGCAATGAAAGTGACAAAGGTGAATTATATACAACATTTATTCTTAAAAATACTTAAATTCATTTAAGACATACAATATTTTTTCATTGTTGTTTGATATTATAAAAATAGCATTAATAAGTTTTTACATTTAGAATAACCATATTGAATTTTTATATTTCAGGTTGAAGTTCAAAGGTTACCAGAAGGTGTTAATGCTCCACCCAGTTGAAAATATTTCGATTTTATGTAAAAACTTTAGATTTATAATTTTGTTTATGATTAAATAATTCTCATTAAATAAATTGTATATAAACAAAATTTATTATCATTTTTTTTTTACTAGCCTAATGTTTCAATGGTTGAACCACGATGATAGGTGTATCTGTATCTAATTGTCTAGCAGCACCATTTCTATCTAATTCAGGTAATGGATCTTTTTTCTTAAATGTTTTTGGAGTATCCTGTGTTATTGTCTTAATATCTACGGTTCCAAGTGGAGTATCAGTCGTAATTTTATCTACTAAATGCCTACTACTTGATCTAGTACGTGATCTTAAATTGTCTCTTATGTTATTGCTATTAAGATTAGAATCATTGTTTTTCGAATTATCTAATACTAAAGATGCTGAAGCAAGTTTGGGTGCATTAGATCTTTGCTCAGCTAATTGAGCAGGATCGTTAGTGCGATGTTTTCTAATTAATTCTGCACTTGCAGTACAACTGCGGAGAATAAAATCTGTTTCTGAAAATAAAAAAAATTATGTAGCTCTTATCTACATTTTAAAACTAAAAGCGCGCCTTAAAATGTTTTTTTTTTATTTAAGCGATTTGAACCTTTTTTGTTAATAAAATAACGTAAAAAATATAGTTTTTTCGTAAACATAAGTAATGCTAGATTGTTAATGATCAGTTCTGAATTTATTGAAATCCATTATATATATATATATAAATTTTTTTTGATTGTTAAACTATTATGTATATTAATTTTTAATTTTTTAATTTAACAAATATTACATGTAAATATTTTTTCACACCTTATTATTTATTTGAATGTATTATTAAAATAATCTCACCTGCTCGTTTTAATCGTAAAACTCGGTGTAAGTCTGCACCACAGCAGGAACCAACAACAGTGATTCCTACGATCATTAAAATAATTTTTATCTTCATCGTAGCGTTAAAATCCTCTTTTATAAAATTAAAAATTCGTCGCTGAAAAATAAAAATATTGTATAAATAAAATACGTACAAATTTTTTATCATAAATAATGTTAATTTTTAATCAATTTTTTAAGATTTTAGATTACGAATAAAATTCTTGAAAAATTCGACAAGTAATGTATATGCATTATATTTATATTATAAGGCATATGTATTACATAAATTTAATAATTTTGGTAAATTGAATTGAACTGCAAAATTACGTGAAGTTATATCAATGATCTGTAGTGAAGATTCATTTATCAATTTATTATCAAAATGCAGTTAGTTAATTAGTTAGTTAAATACAGTTGGTTCAATTCAATTTGAAAATATTTTCAAATTATACTTCATCTTTTAAAATTATAAAGTTAATACTGTTACTAAAATAGAATTATTGATGGAAAAATTATCTCTAAGTCTATTAAGAAGTTGTTTCAACAACCTTTCACAAAAGATTCATTTGATTTTACACATTAGAGTAATTTAACACCTCTCAAGAAAAAGCATTGAAATTACGTTGATTACTCTTAAGTTATTAAGTAAAAATTATGAAGGATATCGCGGCGTATAAGGACTGTACAAAGCAAAAGAAAGCCAAGGATATGTAAAAAAATGAATGTTTTAGAAACTTTTTGCAGTCTTACTATACCGGGATTACTCTACTTAATCTTTTGGATCCGCTTTCGTACAAGATAAAAAGGTCACTTTCCATTTAAAACTTTTATACACATTGTAAATCGCGTGAATCATAAAAAGTCTCAACTATTTATTTTATACAGTTTATACTTTATTAAACAGAAAAATATTGTTACTAAAGAATAAACTATAAGAAGTAAAATTTTGTGAAATTAAGATAATAGGGATTTTTAATTTTCTTACCAATAAACACCTAATAATAATACTAACAAATATTTCAAGCCAAAATAATAGCGCAAAAATTTTATTTACGTAAGTGGCTAACTAAGTAACGCAAACATTTCTTAATTTATTAATTTTAATTAAAAAAGCAACCTTTTTAACTCCCTACCTTTTTTTTGCCAATTTTTTGATAAAAAAAAAACTGCACATACGAACGATAAACAAAACCAGCGATTATTCGCAGTCGTAATCAAATGCGCACAAGCGATCGTCAACAAACACTATCCGAGTATTCGCCGATGAGCTAATTCTGGCGTCACGTTTAATAAAATCAAAGCCGAAACTCACGATAAGAGGTCCAGCTCGGCGAGCGGCGAGATCCCGTATGACTTTGCGGCCCGCAAAAAAAAAACAGCCGCTATCCAGAGAAGTGACACCTCTCTCTCTCTCTCTCTCTCTCTCTCTCCTCCGGGCCACGCGAAATTTCGAAGCAGCGCGCGCTAAGGGCCAATCGGCGCCGATCTCGATCTCCGCTGGCTGATATACCTGTTCCCCGGTCCGTGTATAACGGCGAAGTGCGCCGCCCGAGCCATATGAGCCGACTGCGATGTTCGGCGCGCGCGAGTTGTGAAATTGATAATCGATCCCGAGCGCGACCTCCCTGCCGGCGATTTTGCTACCTCTCTCTCTCTCTCTCTCTCTCTATCTTTCTCTGTCTTTCCCTCGGCGTGTTTTATATACACTTACCCGGGAGAAACAATAACTTTTTGAGCAGAGCGCGTGTGCTCGAGAGAAAGAGACGGAGCTTCCTCAAAAACCGGTTCCCCGTCCGCGCGTATAGCATTGACATTGCTACGTGATGAGGGCAAAAAAGGAGGAAAGAATTTTAAGATCGAGAGAGAGAGAGAGAAAGAGAGAACTGCAGGATCGTATACAAGGGATATAGTTAATACGTTATTAAGCAGCCCGCTGCGCAGTCCTTCTTCTTGTCTTCGTTTCTTCTTCTTCTTCTTGCTCCTGTTGGCGACCTTGTAACGGAGCTCGACGCGATGCGTGTACAGAGGATGATTATTGTCATTCCTGACTTTAATGCACGCGTCGATGGAAAAATGATTAGCGCCTTTCGCTGCCTTTATCCTTACCCTCGGCGCTCGGTGCACCCGTCCGCGTTCCCGCGGGGCCGCCTCCTTTTCTTTGAATCCACTTTGCGCCGAGGCGCTTCTGCGCGCGCAAAAAAAGTCAGAGAGAGAGAGAGAAAATAGGAGGTAAGAGCCTCGGAATATCTCCTCCCCGACTGTTTACGGTATTACCTTTCGTGCGCTTACGGACTTTATACACTTCTTTATGTATCGGCCGATGCACTTTTTTACCGGATGTTGCGGATTTCTTGAATCTCTTAAAGTGCCCCGCTCCCCCCGATGCGTCGAGGTCTTAAGAACCGAATTTTTTCGACCGCGGCCGTGAGAACGCGATCTTCGTCCAGAATTTTTTAACTTTCGAATGCGTTTTGGTACATTGGGTCTTACCGCTGACGCGTCGCTCTCGACAAGATTAAAAATTAAGATTGCAGAAGAGGATAAGATTTTTTTAATTTATTCAAAACTACTAACTATACAAATTCTCGAATTTTAATAATTATTTGTCAGAATTGATTCCGTTGAGTCGTAAAAAAAAAATGCAGTTCTCAGTGCGAGGCAAAACCACGTCGATGCCGCAATTTAATCCAGAGTCCAGACTTTGATGTAATCTATTTGTAGAGCAGTGTCACTTCCGTCATTCTTCTGCCACGTGGGCAACCATTTGTCCTTCGCCTTCCAAAACGAGAGCGCCGCCTTTGAGAAAAATTTATTATTATCGATAGAAAAGACATTAGACGAAAATATCGTTTGCGCCGTCTATTTTTTTCCTACCTTTGGACTTGTGTTTTTCCAGGGTTTTACATAAGAGTTTGTTTGTGTTTCATCCGGGAAAGCGGTAACGCCACCGACTCCCAATCCGATCGAGAGATAAAACTGAAAGTAATAAATTTTTCTTACTTCTTTGCATTGCAATTATGACGCGATGGTTTTGCTTGGCGAACATTGCGAAGTTACTAATGAATTTACGCTTTTCCTGAGTTCAATTAAATCGGGTATTACGTACGTTAAAATCTAGATTTTCCTACCAAACTTTGATTCTAATTTATGCGCTTTCACTTGAGCATATTTCTCATTGAAATTATGCTGATTTTATATCTTTATTATAATAAATCATTTTAATTCACTAAAAATACTATAAAAAAACACCTAAAAACTAACCTTTAAAAAACCTCATATCAAATTATATGATTAATAATACAAGTTCCTAATACATTACACAATAAATTCATGCGATGTAAATATTTTGCTAAAAACAGCTAACACATTTTATCGCCTATTAATTTTTTATTATTAATTACAACTACTTTTTCAACGAAATTTTCATTCATTTATCTACTTGAAAAATAGTAAAAATATGTATATTCCAACGCAAGTGCTCAATAACAGATTGGATTTTCCCAAATTGTAACTATCAATCTACTATAAAAATACACTTTTAGATTAATTGCGTAAAATATCGTAGATTATCCGCATTAGTTGCGAAATTTAAGATTACATATCAAGTCCATAATATTATTTGATACATTGTACATTCACTTATCAATTCAATTTTGACTTAAAAACTTTTAATGCCTATAATGAAGTTTTTTTTATTTAAACCCGCAGAGTACTCTTTAAAATGCACCCTTGCAGTAATTCTGTGACACCGGTCGATATTTGATTTAGTGCGGGTTTAGCGTCCAAAAATCTGTTTTTAATTGGCGCTTCAACCTCGACCCGAATCCGAGCACTTCACCGATATAACCGTATGTAAATACTAGATGGGACGAAATGACGAATCTCGCGAACGAGCGACCAAGTTCATTGATTCAAGCGTTGACGTCATTGACCGCTTATTTTCTTTTATCGGTAAATACATCTAAAATATGAATCTAACGACTATGCAATATACCACTTTACGCGCCGTAACAATTTTAAACATTTTAACGAACGTCTTTCATTTCGCAAGGAAGGCATTCAGAATTTTATTTATAACTTATGCGCTTACAGTGATTTTCACGCTCCGGTATTACAATAATTGCTTCAAGGTAGAAAGCAGCATTGGAAAGGTGCAATAAATTATTTAATCCGCTAATACTAAATAAACCCCAATAATTTAAAGAAGTCCAATCAATCTCAACTAACCTTCTCATCGAAAGGCACCATATCGTCGCGATCAATCCTGCCGACCTCCTCGTCGTCCACGTGAAAGGTAAATCCGCGGCTGGACCAGGTTGTCTTGTAAGCGTGGAAGTCGTCGCTCCACGTGGTGCCGTACGCGGTCCTCTTGGCCACCAGTTGCTCCCTGAACTCGTTGCCGGTGCCGTTGGCCAGCCCGAATTCCAGGAGCCTGCCGCCGGAGTCGTCGTGGGAATTGCCGATCCGCGTCAGCAGAGAATTTCCCCGCGCTCGGCCGAGGTAAATGCGCGCGTTGGCGTGACGAGGGTCGAAGCTCTTGTACAACGACTCCAGCCAAATTTCTGGGCGAATTTGAACGGGGTTTAATAAAGTGCTTTTCTTCGTTTACGGCGCTCGAAAATTTTTTCTTTTTCTTTTTTCGTTCGCCGTTGGCTGATTTGTTTTAACAATGCGAGTGTGCTCGGAAGGCTGCTGTGATTATAGTGCCATTGAGGAGTATAATTAAACTTGCAGCTGCGAGACTGTGCACTTATTTATTGGAATCGTTAGAAAATGTTTCATGCTAAATGAGGTTGTAATTCCTCGTGTCTGGGAATAAAATTCAAATACAATTCAGTCGAAGCTGAAAATCTTAATTTCCATGGTAAATATTCATAAGATTGATTACTCAGAAGTTTGAATGTAATCGTAAATGTAAGATAATTACTTTGAACTTCTTAAAGTGTTCCTGCATTGGCTTTTAAGTGGATAAAAATTAAATTGTCAATTACCTATTCCATTATAATTATTTATTAGCATATGTATTATTGCACGCATGAAATTTTTTACTACAGTTTTTTTTTTCACAAATTGAACGGAATCTTTTCCTTACTTTATCATCGAAATTTTTAAAATTCTTACGGTTCATTGTTCTAGTAAATTATGTCAGTTTTCCTCTTAAATTGAAAAAGAATAGAAATGATTAATGATGCTTCAATGCGCATGTAATTAGGATTGTATTTTTAAATTCTCGCACAATTTATTGAATGCGCCTTTCTCAGTTCGCAGAAATTGTCTACATACTGACGGCACTATACCAATATACTTTCTAATTATTATCCATTGTTTTCACGTTAAAAAATACAAAAATGCTATGATTATCGTACGAGTATCGTATGTATGAGTATGAGTATCGGCATTGAGGGAGCTTTTAAAGAAATTAAAATAGAATAACAATTGCCCGCAGTGTAAACAATCTTATTTTTACTATGAAAAAGTAAATTAAAACTAAAGTGTTGTATCGTAAACATCAAGTACTTATAAATCTAATTTTAATTGTTTTTTTACGTTAATTTTTAAAGCACAAAAAAACATTAAATCAATTAATGCAAAATTTCAATTAATTCAATCAAAATTCATTTTTCGATAACTCTTATGAGCACGTATTAAAAAAAGAAACAAATACCTGGATACAGCCAATCTCCTTCAGGAAATTTAGCTCGAACTTCGATTATACCGTATCGAAATTCCAAGTGATTTCTCGTATTAAGTTTAGCAGAAATAACGGGGGGAAGAATCTGGTACGATCTTGCTTGCTGCTGACATTCTTGGGTCGAGGAACCGGTGCAGCTGTAATGTAAAAAAAACGGTATTTGATATCGTCATTAATACTTCATATAAAATTTTATTTTAAAAAACTTTGTACGTAGATGCTTAGAAAGCTAAATAACGGTATTGCAATTTTTGACTTCTAGTCAACAAGTGATTGATTACAGTTACAACAATTTTCCGCGATGCGCACATTTTTTCAGGAAAAAAAAATCTACTTTTCCTGCATTGATGCAACGCGTGAAATACTTGCAATCCATTTTCAACATTCGTCGATATTTTTCATTAAATACGTATACATTATAATAGCTCTTTGATAGCTCGAGATTTTAATTTAAATTTTCTGTTTTTACATGATTTTTAAATGAATGACTGCCACTCAAGAACTTACTCAGCAAGTCGTAAATTCCCAGAATAAACGGCATCTTCTCCGTACGAATCTTCGAATAAGCTTGGTTTTATATGAAGTATTCCGTCTCTAATTTGTATAGTGTCACTGTGTTTGTGATAAACACAAAATTGATAGTCCTGCGAAAAAAACATTTTGTAGATAAGTGTATAATAAAAAAAAGGTAATATGAATATAACAGTTAATGAAACTTTATTGTTTTTTAGATGCAGACTTACCGGATCAAGTGGTATTTTTATTTCTCGTTCCCAACGAGATCTATCCAAATTTTTAGAATTAAAATTTTCCTCAAATATAAGGCGACCTTATAAGAAATAAATTTATTTATATAAAACGTTAATTTATATACCTTAAATAATTTATTTATTAGAATTAGAAATTAGAATATGAATTTAAGTAAAATTTCATTTAATTAATAGGAGTATAATTGACCTACCAGCGGCTTTTACTTGAACAGTAAAAATAGTTATAAAAACTGACAAGGCTGACAACAAGAAAACTCGGGGATTTGCCTCCATCTTACGAGAGATTGTGGCTTCTCGATCTTCTTCGACGTATTTATATCGATATTTCGATTTAGCAAAAAAATAAAAAATTATAAAACCAGCAGTAGAGGGGAATTCAAATCAAACACATGAAATAGACGTCAGAAGTTCTGGACAAACCTTTAAACTTAGATAAATAATATATATTTATTAAGTCTTTTTTAAAAAGAAAGTAAATGTTTAAGCATTCGCCTGCACATGCATTTTTACTTTCCATATAATAATGAATTCTGCGAGCGTGCTTAATCAGTTTATTTCTCAATACAAGGAAACGAAATCAATAAAGAATAAAAGAAAATTTTTTCAAATTTTCTAGATATTTTTATCGACAAATTCCAAGAGATAATAAAAATGTACAGTTTCATTCAGAATTTATTCCAAATCTTCGGAATGCGTTCATTACGCATACAATGTAGGTTATAAAATCAAATTTCGCGCGCCTTGTTTAAGACTTATATTGTTATTCTATGAATAATTAAAATTTTTAATTGACAATCAAACTTTTGAATTAAAATGCACTTAAATGTAGCATTTTAAAAATGTGATCTGATGCTATCATCTTTTTCTAGAAGTAAAACAATTAAATTGTACATCGAGAAGTTACTATAAAACTTATATAACATAAATGTTATAAGTTTCGTATACGTTGTTTTGAAATTATTATAATAATTGCAGTATATGGTGAAATAAAACGTGATTTATCCAAGGAGTTTTCTATCAGAATGCTAAGTTATCGACGTACGATTATGCAGTATTTACACTGTTCTCTGCAGTATTTTTTAGGAAACCCGCAGCAACTGCCGAAGCATGAGAACATGACCTCTGTACTTTTAATTCTAACCAAAGCTTGATCAATATTTTATCGAATAAACAATACTATAATGATTAGTGTAGCTAGCAAAGGCTCTAGGATTCCTATATTTATCTCTGCTTTAGCAAAAAAGGATTTAAAAAATACTTTGCTTTGTCAACATCAAAATATATATGAGATTTACAGGAGAGGTTATATTGTGACTAATAAAAACAGAGTAATTTCCAAATATTCAAGAGAAAAACCACTATTAGAAAAACTAAATATCTGTTTCCAACATCAATTTTCAACAGAAAAGTGAGTAAAAGTTTGAAATTTTAATAAATAAAATTAGATGTATTATGTTTACTTTTGAAAACATTCATTTTTAATTAAAAATAAATTACTACACCTTTTATAGTAATTTAATTACAAATATTGTGGTAGTTAAAAGTGTCAAAGTGCCAATCTATTTGTTAATTAAGATTTTTTAAGGATTGTATTGAGTAAGTATATTTTTAAATTAATTTTTAAATAAACATCACTGCACTTAAATTGCATACCATAATTTTTGTAATTAAATTAGTTGGTTTTATTATTTAAATTTTAATAATTTTTTTATTCAATTAAAAAATGTTTATTTTAGTGATGCTAAGGATAGTAACTTTATAGAAGTTTCTAATGAAACTTTGGAATATTTGACAGAATATTTTGATGAACTTATTGAGAAGGCCACACATTTACAGGATGCCGATGTTTCCTATGGGGTTAGTATTTTTAAATTAATTTTTAATTTGAAATTACAAATCAAGATCCTATTCTATAGCTATATATATTCTATTGTTATTTTTATACTTCTTTTATAGATTTTAAAATTTTGTCTTTTTCAGGATGGGGTATTAACAATAAAATTTGGACCTGAGTATGGGACTTATGTCATCAATCGACAAGTACCAAATCAACAGATCTGGTTGTCATCTCCAAAATCTGGCCCAAAACGTTATGATTTCATCGAAGGTAAATGGATCTACAAACATGATGGGAAATCTATGAATGATTTATTAAATGAAGAAATTTCTGAAATTGTTAAAATGCCAGTTTCATTTCCAGAGCATTTTGAAAGTACTGACAAAAAATTATAAATGTGAATCATGTGTTACTTAAATTTAATTTGTATATAGAAAAAACAGAAACTTCTTAAAAATTTTCTTAAGTACCATATTTATGTAAATATTATGTGTAAATAAAATTTTTAAATGTATTTAAAACTTTATTGTTATTTATTTATTTTATCCCAAATAAAAAATATTTATTTAAAACTAAATATAATTTAAAAAATTCGAAACTGTAATAAATTTCATTAGCTATGTAAACTTTATGGTTCCTTTGAACTTAGAAGACGGTAATTTATCATCATTTTAGACTTTAAGCCATTAACTCTCATTTAGATAGGTATATTAACGCCGCAGCTTACGTAATACGTAAGTGACATAAAAAACCTTGTGAGTTTATTTATTATCTGTGCCATCTGCGAGGCGGAGTATATAAAGCCACCCTCTTAATTTCAATGATGTAAACAAATATTTAGTTTGGTCCCCTATACAACATAAATATTTAATCAGTTTTCACTTTCATAGCGTAATGTGATAAGCATTAATAATAATTACTTATTAGAGATATAATATTAAATGCATTTTACTTTTCGATTTTTCCCCTCGATGTTGCGTAACGAAATATTTTTCCCTCGAAAAAGGGGAAAGGCTAGAGTTAAAACAATTCGAATTTTATTCCTTTTGCAGATAAATCAGCATGGAAATCATGGAAGATGGAAATTTAGTAGATCGAGTGAGGATCCTGTTGCAGCGGGACATGCAATACTATCAGGTAAAGGGCGTTAGCTGCGCATTCAGCAAACCTTCAACGCAAATTAAGTACCGCATCAAAACGGTGAATTGAACGTTTTCCATCGACTACATTTCCATCCACGCTCACGCCCATCGTACAGAAGAGTCAATAAAAAAACTGCGAAGCTCCTATTTTTTCATACAGCATTCACCATAATTTGTCTTGACACGGTAGTAGTGTACCGAAAATATTGATAAAGCTCTCGCGCCGCTGTATAGTGCGTATATTCATCCGCGGAACGCGCTTACGCCTCGATCCATCATAATCCGCAAAAGGTTTTGACGGAACGGGAAAGTCTCGGCGACAGGGCTGAATAACGTCGACTGCTCTGATAAGCTCGATAAACGCGATAAAGCGTCGGAAAATCGAATGGAACGCGTTATTAGAAAAACTACTGACGCTTTGTACTTGTCCATCCTCCTGCGTCTCTGTCCAAAATTAATACTAGAGTAGGTGGATGGATTTTTTTCTAAGATAAGAATGATTAACTTTAGTAGGGATGTTTTTTTGGATCGTCTTTAATTATATAGATTTGTTAGCGTTTTTTTTTTTTCTTATTTTGCGCGTAATTTTAAGGGATAGTCTTTTACTAAACTCAATCGAAAAGTAAGTAATTTTTATGATTTAAAATCTAAAAATCTTCAAACGTTCATTGATTACGAAATCTTTCTAGTTATTTAAATCTTTAATTATTTGTAAAAAAAAATGTAGCTATAAATATTATTCCAAACAAATTTGGAGTGAAGTTGATAAAATCAACAACTCGTTAAATAAAATAAAAACCAAGAGAATTATTAAAATTCTGAAAGGTGACTATCACTCGAACTAAAATCAAGTACAAAATTTGAATTTCAGCACAAAATAGTTGACATTTAACTTGCAAATATGAAAAAATGATGTTCTTTTTGCAATGTTAGCATTTAAAAAAAGTAGTTCGGCACGCAGCCAACGATATGTAGAACGGTCCTGTAAAATTTCAACTCGAATGGTTAAACGAGCCTTTTTTGTCTCGCCAGTTAAAACATTCGTTTTCTGAAAGCACATTTTTATAAAGAAAATGCAGTCACACTCAATTATACCGATGCCTACTAAAAATAACGTGGCTTCAGTATCTTCACGTTTAACATTTTTCTGTAACCTGCGCGCTGCATCGCTCTTTCTTTCCGGAAAATATTTGAACAGGAAAAAGTGCAGAATGTGCTGACTATCGCAGCCGCAGCTGTCATGTGCACTTTTAAACCTCTTCAAAATTCTCATAGCAGTTTCAAATAATTTTCTGACACGATAAATTTCTAAAATAATAATAGTAATAGTTAAAATAATAATGCAGTAACAGTTAATATAGATTATAATGAGTGATTAGATGATTTATTATACACTTATTTACTTTAATATATAGAATATTTTTTAAGTTAAAAAAATACTGTGAACTTATATTTTAACGAATTTGTTAATGTGAGAATTTGCTTCCTACTCTGCATACTCATACTTTATACTCACACTTTATACTGACCCTCTTTTCTACTAATGCATATTTACATTTTGAATTAATCGAGTGATAAATGTATTATTTAGGTAAACAACAGTGAAATTCAAAGCTTTGAATTTGATAATTTGATATTTGGCATAAAATATGTATATGAAATTCTGAACTTCATTAAAGTATGCAAAATTTTACAAAAAATTTTAATTAATGAATATTTAAATAAAAAAAAAAAGAAATACTGCTACTTTTTAAAACATTACCAAATTTAAAAATTAAAAGAATTATGCAATTTCCGTACAGTAGCTTTAGATTTTTGTTCGTAAAACAAGAGTTAATAAGTATGCAACTTCTTATTATTTTACCGAGAAAACGAAAAATTAAATTTAAAGAAAACTTTATTCTTTGGCTCCTTTTTCTCATTTTCACCTTGAGCATCCTTTGCAATTCTATTCAGTCTCAACTTTTCACGCGAATATATTTGCATTATCCGTCTAAACTTATATTTAGTACTACATGAGATTAAGCTAAATATAATATTTTAATTTCTGACAACTGCTTATTCTACATCTAAAGTAAGATTTTCTTAACTGATTTATTTATATTTATTCATACTTTAATTGAATCAATATGAGATTAAATATATAGCAAGCGTTAAATTGAGAAAGAAAGAGAGAGAAAGCACCTTCATACAATACTTCGGACAATAATAGATTTCTTATTATATTACTAAACACGTAATATAAATTACAATGCAGCCTTTGTTGAAAAAATTTCTTTAAAAAATGCAATCACAAAGCTATTACTCTTCTTACATCTAAGCAGTCAAATCCAAATAGCAGGCTCAATTTTTGCCTACGTTATCTTATTATTAAACAGAATTAATTTCTTAAATATATTTATATTTTTCAATCTAAGAACTTAATCTAATTCGTAATAATCACTTCTTCTCGAACTCAAAATTTTAAAATATTTTTTCATTAATAAATGCACTTATCAAAGTCTTTAATTTTCACCGCTCACTGTTTTCCTCACTCAGTTGTATTCTTTTTAACGATGTAATAATAAAGCACGAGTTCAAAATACTCATAAAATACTACAAAATTGTGGTACGCCGAGCTCTCCGTTCAAACATCTCCCCTACAATGCATTCCTCCCTTTGTACGACTGGAAATAAAATAGGCGCGCACTCGAGGAGCAAAGCAATAATGGAAATAACCGCGACGCAGGAAATGCAGACGGTGCTGCGGGAACCGCTGTGCGTCAGAGTCAGCGGCGGAAAATTCGACTTCCCCCGTCACGCTTCATTCGCCGCAATCAAAATCGTGACCTGGTGGGAAGCTGAATTCAAGGCGGCTTTCAAGCGACCCTCCGGTCTCAGCTCGGCGAGCCAAGACAGCCAGGCTAACGCGGAGGACGACGGAGTCGTTAAAAGGACCCAGCCGAGCGAATTCATTCTCCTCGTCGTCGAGACGTCCGAGCAACTGTTGGGTGAGCCTCGCCGTGTGTATACAATAGCAATTATTTTCGAATCCGGAGTCATTTTCGCAAACTTAACACCTACGTTTTTTTTATAAAAAAAAGAGCTTTTTTTTAGCATACAATTATTTTTTCCCGGCACAAAAGCTCCGACTGGCGTTATTACACCGCAAGAGCTCGGAATATTTTCAGATTTCGAAAGTAAATTCATTCCCTAAAATCTGATTACGCTCATGCATTGCAAAAAGCTAATATCTACATATACATATCCGTTAAAAAAGCAATCGCGATTTAAATTGCTAACACCGACAATTAGAAATCGATAAACGCTTCGCAGCGCCGCGAAGCGCAAAGAAAAAAAAAAAAAAAGATGTGAGCACAGCCATTAAAAAACTAATGTTTATAAAACTGCAATTGCAGAGCACCTGCACACGCTCATACAGGAATCCCTGGACCACGCGGACTTGACGGTGCTGACGGCGACGCTCGGGGCGGCCGCCCTCATTCGCAACTGCCTCTGGTGCTACAATCAGCGCGCCAAAAGCGAAATACCCGAACAATCGAGGTAACGCTTCGGATGGAGCGCAGCAAAAAAAAAAGGCGAAGGGTATTAGGCGATGCGCCAAAGTTCATTTCGAGCGCTTTGCTTCGGCAAAATGAATTGGCCTATTTGCTTTAAACTGTTTCGGGAAGGAGGGATTTATTGTACTTTCTTGGAAAAAGGGAATTTCTTTTACTGATCGCGAATAAAGTATATTTAGGGTGCAGTAATAAATTTGATAACGCTCTTGTTGAAATATTTACTTGGAATTTAATTGATTTAATTTACTGCTAGATAGTCTCGTTAAAAACAAAAACATATTTTCTTAATCAGGCGATTACGTAAGATTCTTGATAAATTCGCTTTTCGAACGAAGTTTCCTTTATTCTCTTGCAGCAAAAGCACCAGTGGGCTTTCCACGTTTTTCCTATGAATTGTTTCGATGCTTGTGTCAGCACGTCATTTTTCCACCTCCTTTCACTTCTGAATTTCTTGTGTTCGTACAAAATCAAAGTCAAATGAAGAGAAGTTTTTAATGCAGGGACGTGCAACTTTCGCAGCTTTCACTGTTTGCTCGAGGAAACTCGTTCGTTAGGACTTTGCGGTGCTTCGATCGTTTTTTTTCTTTAAATCAGCTTATTACGTTGCCTTTTACCTTTAAAGCAACTTCGCGCATAATTTAAAATTTATTAAGGTAATGCAAAGCGTTCCTCTGCCACTGTAAGACTTTTCATTTTCTGCGACGAACAAAGATCAGGGAAATAAGTGGAGAAATCCACCTTGAGGTAGATTTACATTCCTGAAATTTCAGAAGCTTGCATCGGATATTTCGAAATTGTACATTTGATTTTTCTCCTCTGCCAATGAGAAGCAAAAGAAGAAAGGTTTCTTGAAATTTTAATGGTGATTCCAATGTGAATTGTGCAGGAACGACGAGAACGAGAATTCATTAAAATATATACAGGTTTAAGATTGAATTTAAAATTTTTCAGCCAAGCTTTATGCATGTAAATTAGAAAACTTAAATAATTCGTAAATGTACTACTGCAATACCATCATAATATGGTCGAGACAAAGTAAAAAAAATCATTCTGATATTATTTAAAAATCCAAATTTTTAATAGCAACCAACTTTTCGGGACCTCCAAATATCTTTATTACACAATTTTTTCTTTATTTTCAGTGCCAAGCTGCACCAGTGTTATAAGTCGTACGATGAAATGACCGAGGCTGTTGGGGAAAGGCTTTTAGATTTGCATTGTCGCTTAATATCACTTTATATTTTAAATGAAGCGGACTCCCTAAATTGGCAAAATGACCGGCCATTCTTTGAAAAAGAAAGATGCTCTTATGTCATTCAAATGTGGTGGCTGTATATGCAAGGTACGTTTTACTTGAGTATACTATTCGTAAAATTGTAAGACTATTTTCTGTTATTACAAACGCAATATATAAGCCATTATATAATACAATTAAAAGATTCTAAGTATTATTTTATATAAACCTTTAATTTTCTGGAATTGCTAGATCGATCAGTTACCTAATATTTTAATTAACGTTCTCCTCCTCCGCCAGTGACACCGTAATTATTAAATTCATTTTAAATAAGCTGCATTGTTAGAAAATTCCCGAGCATTCTCTAGGTCACGTAATAATTTATTTGGAAACATTTATTACCGTTTAACAAACCAAACATTTTTAACGTTATTTGGACTCCAATTTTCTCAAAACCTATTTTTATTTTTTATCTTACACGGTTTATAAAAAAATGTCTCCGAAACACTGCCATAGTCTTAGATCCAACCCAAATTCACCGAAACAAACGAGCCTCGGCCGAGCGAATCGAATAAATAATAAGCGGCTCGCGTGTCGAAGTATTGAATCTCGGCCGTCGCGGCTCGACCCCCGGCGGTAAAAAAAAATCGCTCGGGATAAATCGCTCGTGCACAATTAAATAATACAAATCTTTCCCAAGGGACGAAGTCGGACCTGTGGAGCACGGTATCGCCGAAAATGGCCCAGCGCGTCTTCTCCGGCATGCTGAACGAGTCGCTCTCCATCATTGTCGCCCGCTTCATTCACGTAAGGGAGAACAGTAAAACAATGCCGCGCACAGAAGAAGAGAGCCCGTTTCCGGGATTTATATCACGTTGTATGGTTTTCGCACCGTCGAACGCATGTGGACGTATGTTGTGAGGGGCACAATGGGTCTTTCTTGAATAAGCCATGTCGCGCGCGCTGCTCGTTTTAATTATGCAACTGTTAATGATGGAGCTCTTGCATTCTGTTGAAAATTGGGATTAACTTATAATTAATGCCAGGGGGGCGTACAAAGCGATTTGTGTTCGGTTGTCTGAATTATTTAAAACTGGGTCGGCAAAAAAAAAAAAGGATTGCTCGCTCAACGTTATAAGAAAAACTAAGCTCGTATTGCGGGGAATTTATTTGTATTTATTTCACAAAGTGCACGCACGTTCTTAACGTTCTAAATAAAAAAGGAGTTAGCTTTTACCACAACTTCCAGCATGCAATGATAATGAATTTTTCAGCTCTCTCTCTCTCTCTCTCTCTCCCTCTCTCTCTCCCGGTTGTAAAACTAAAAAGCTACGCGCAATATTTAAAGTTAAATGCGATCCGGATATTATAAATTGATTTTTTTAAGATCACCATTCGCCGCCGAGAAAGTTCAAACTTTTATATAAAAGTTAAAATTTATTCATTGCGTCGCGGGGAGGCAGCAGCAGCCGCCCGCTTAGCAACGTAAGTTACTTTGGCAAAAGCGTAATTACGCGAATGGCATCCTCATAAATATTGCGAATAAATTCCGCCGCGAATGGCGTGTAATACAGATCCCATTCGCCGCTACTCCCAGAGCAGTATGCAAATGCTTTAGTCTCTCGCGCGAGCCGCGCGTAGGATACACATCTGCACCTGTTGGGCCTCCGAGTATTCCCCCGCTTTTGCGTAAGCCCGTGTACGCGAAATTTGTAAAACGCACATAACGCATTAACTTTCATAACATTATAAACTTCCCGAGCCGCGGCCGGAGCGCGCAGGCGAATTTAATCTCGAGAAGCACCGCGCGCGCGCGCGGGTGATTTTGCGCGGGAGCGCGAAATTGTGCACCTTCTTTTTTTCCTCGCTTGTATCCGGTTAAGTTCGTCCTAGTCGAGTTCCTAGAAGTAGAATGAACTCGTTAATAATCAAGGAGGGTCGCCGCCGGGCTCGAAAGGGCTACAAAGTCTGGATTTTATTTGAAGGGTCGACCGAGTCTCGCGCGCTCCATGCAATTCTGGGCGGATGCGTTCAATGTGCTCTGCTGCGCTGCTTACTTGTCGCTCGGCGTTTGCGTTTCCGGGGACGAGATGATCGGATCGAACGCCGAGAGGCTGTCGACTTACGTGCGGGACATTCACGCCAAGTGCAACGAGCTTCTCATTTGTTTGCTGCTGCGAGGTGCGCCCCTCAAGATTCTGTTTCAGGTGAGCGCTTTGCGCACTGAAGTCTTATTAAAGTGTTTAATATTCTATAGAAAATTGTAATATTTTATTTTAATTTTACTGTGTATTTTTTCTTTGGAAATCTTTTGCTTACTTTAATTCTTTTTTTTTTTTTGTTTTTTAATAAATAAATTTCAATTTATAAAGTTTCTATAATCGTATAAAAGTTGGGAAATTTCATTACAATCATTCGATTTTTGCACTATGGGGGAACTTGAAAGATAATCCTCTTATCAGCCGATTCAATTATCGCCGAGGATGCGTTTAAATGCTCCCGGGAAACTCAATTTCACGTTCCGTTACTTGTAATACACAGTCTTGTATCGATGTCCGTCAATGAAAGCTTCCGAAGCTTTTATATCGGCAATGAAAAAACTTTATAACTCATTTTCGTACACTGGTAGTAAAATTCTTTACGATTATAAACTTACCATAAATCAAAGTTTCATCGTCTGTTTTCGAAGGTCTTTCGTAAGGGATTGGATAATCTAACTATTTCGAAACCACGATTCGGACCAGCTCCCTGGCTCTTCGTTTGCACGCCTAATCTATTTGGTGTCAGTCACTCGAAATCAAAAGGATTCCAGAATCTCACCGAGAACCAAGCAGCCATACTCGAGCTAAACGTGTTGAAATCGCAGCCTCAGCCCAACTGGACCCAGTTAATTAAAGTAAATGTTTAATTGGTAATTAACTTAGTTCAGCGGTGATAATTAAATGAAACCTCAATAAAATGGAACGGGTCGATAATACTCTTAACAGTTTCAATTGCAATACTGAACTAACGGCATAAAGGCGGATTTAATGCAGTATTGTAGCATATTAACGTTTAGTGATTCAGTATGGAACTGTAATACCGCATTCAACGGACTATTTTAGAGGAAAATAATTAGTAAAGGAAAACATTGATTGGCAATTTAATCGTTTATCATAAATTGCAAACTTATTATCTTTATAATCCATTGAAAAGTAGTACTGTTAATTTGAAATTCTTACTGCAATACGTTCTTAAAAGTAAAATAAACTAAAATTTATTTAATTGCCCTCAAGAAAGTCATACGAATTACTGCAAAATTTAAATTAAGACGTGAGATACCTCTGTTTAAGCATGCAGATTACGTTACACACACGACTGCGAGTTAAATTCTAGGGTTTCAAATTTTGTTCTTACAGTTACGACTTCCCGCGAGTGTACATAATCACCGAGAAAGTAAATTATACGCAAGTAGAAAAGCACTAAATTTAGTCAGCCACCTTTTACATATGAAGAAGCATCGTATCGTTTCGATAAACTTTAAATGTTTGCAAAATTGACGCTAATAAATTATATGGAGGCCTTTTTTCAACTTTTCCGTTTTCCTACCTCCTTAATAGAACATATTTTATTCAGCCTCTCCAGTGACCAATTTCGTAACACACCTCGTCCAAACTCCTTTTTTCATGTACTTCGTGTCACGCACTTAATAAGGGTCAACTCTACCGAAAAATATGGCTTCCAAAAACGTTCCTTGAATAAACTCTGACATTGAAAAGCAGCCTCCCCAAAACACACGTACATCACCCCGAGTAAACAAGAAACATCGAAACAATGCCACACAGGTGCTTTCAATGAACGACTACACACTGGCAAAGACCCTACTGGCCATTCTCGTGCGGCAGTGCGTGGGACAGACGAGCCTCGGCAATGCGTACATCGGCGGCCCGACGGCGAGGGTAGGAGAGGCGTCGAGCAAAGAAGACGAGGACAAGTGCGGGGGCTTCCTTTGTCCCGGGAAATCGTGTAAACGGGCTTTAAGCATCGTTCCCGCGGCGGGCTTGCACGGACTCGTGTACATACTCACGAGCACCGGCTGCGATCCCCTGCAAGTCCTCGTTCCCGGACTCAAGCACGATCCCGCCTGGTCCTCCTACCTCGATAGGCAACAGGTACGTTACGCGCGAACTTCTGCGCGGGGGGGGGGGGGGAGAGACTTGACTTAACTCGCGGGGTGACTTTATCTAAAGTTATGGAGGAGGTTGAAAGGTGGAAAATTCGATTTGGTGGGTTGACGATGGTTGTTTTCTTTTAGTTTGCGGAGCCCTTTTTTTTATTTCAACGAGTTTGGAATATTTTATCCGCTGATGATTACGTATGGTATTGTCGTGAAACAAAAAGGCAATTAAATTATTGTTGGCTCGATGTCGTGCGCGAAAAATCAATTAATTTTTTAAATAATGTATAAAACGAATTTGAATTTTTATTTGAAATTTTATGGCCGCGCGAAAATGATTTATGAAACGAAAATTAATTGATATGCATTGAAATTTGTATTTTATAGCTCGATATGTTTCTCTAATTGAAAGTACTTTTTTTAAAAGGGCGCCGTTTAATCGAAATGCTAATCTGATAGCTTCTTCGTTAACCTTAGAGCAATACTCAAATAAAGTAAGAATAACCTCATCAGAAATTGAATTCTATTTTATTTTTCATGGCGAAAGGTATGGAACCAAGCAAGACCCCCTTGGCTTAACGCAATTTTAGTTTTTTTGCATCCAGTTATGACACCGATCGTGGATACACTGCTGGAAGCGGTGAAGGTAAGGCAGATTAAAAAAAATTCAATTAAAATCCTATTGAATTATTTAAACCCATCAATGTCGTCTGAAACTTCTCGGCAACACTATTTTCATGCAAAAAATATCTTGTCTCGAGTGCTTCGTAAAGAAGTTATAAACTCTACTTATCTTTACCGAACGCAATTAAAAGTGCATCTATTGAAAATTGTTGCCCTTTTCAGTGAAAATTTATAACTCTGCACTAATTAAAATTTGCGCACATCAAAAGAGATTGCGTCACTATGCATTTTTATAAGTAATTATAATTTTGTTGTTTTGCAGTGGCTTTAAACTTCGCTTTAAATAAGTCAAAAGAATTGTTACGTTAAAAATTAACTTATAACTCTCATAAACTGTTTCTCTTTTGAAGAAATTAAAAAATAAAAATTGTTTTTTAAATTTTAAATGTTGCATTATAGCTTATATAACATTTTAAAGTAAGAATTATAGATTTAATACAATTCACATTTTTATTTAGAAAATTAAATGCCAATTCAATTCGTTGCATTAATAAAAAGCCTAAAATTTTATTCACGAAATCAACTATAGAAAACCGACGGAAACTATACTTATGTTCTAGCTTCAGCCCGAAAATCATTTGCGAAGTGATTAGCAGCGTGCACCCGACACGCCTGCCGAGAGGTTTTAATAAGCGGCCCGACGCGCCGGCTGACAATTAATCGCTTCTCCTTTTTTTCGAAGACGGGCGCGAGCATCTATCAAGCGATGTCCCTGGCTTTGGGCTGTTTCGGCGAGCTCCACGAATGCCTGCCGCTCGGCGTGCTGCAGTTGGCTTTCGCGATGGACGAAAACGTGCCGGCTCACTGTCGACCCATTGGCGGCTCTGTCGTTCTGCAGGTCTGCATTTTATTATTTGTGTCCGCGCTTGAGTCCAATTTGAGAATGTTGCATTTTTAGCTGGACGATGCAATTGTTTTTGGAAAAAGATTTTGTACGTAACTATTCGTAGAGATGGAAATCTGTTCGGATTAATTTCGTGCACACATGACTGCATAATAAGTATTCGAGAAATTTCGTATTGATTTCAATAGATTTTAAATTAAGATTATTGTAGCCTTTTTTACTGTTTATTACACAGTTTTCAAAGTCATTGTCAACAAAGTAATTGATTAGTTATGACGCGGTATTCTATAAAATCAGCCTTGGATACTGGTTGGTTGTAGGATTTTGAATACTGATTCTAATTAAAATATTTTCATATATTTTTTTCTCATTGAATAAATGCAGACTTTATTTACATTAATTTTAAGCAAATATAGCCATGAATTAACTTGTATAAATTAAAACGTAAAGTAAATGAGCCATTAGTAAAGCAAGTAATAAATATTAATTTTTTTAATGCGAATTCTGACTTTTATTACTTCTTTTAGGACCTCTTTGTTTCGGCTCTGCCTTTTCTTTTCTCCTCCTCTTTATTTATCTATCTGTATCTTCTCGCTCTCGAGGTTTTGTGAAAATTCGTGGGCGACTTGACGCACGACAAATGAAAAAACTTTTTATCCACCACATTACTAATTTTAAATAATGAAACAACGATTTTTTACTTTTTTTATTCAGTTCAAGAATTCTTTAACAAAGTAATTTATTTAAAAAAAAAACATCTGACGATACATGTATACCTAAATTTTTTAAAGAATTTAAGAACAAATCATTTAGAGTAATTATTATTGTGATTTAAATTAAGTTCAGAGCTTAACGAATGCGTTTTACATATATGTAAACGCACATAAAAAATGGGATCATAATTTAATAATTTCGAACAAATGTAAAAGCACGCTAATTAATGGAATACCCAAAATGAACGACGAAAATAAAGTTCATAAAATGAAATCTCCTTGATTCACAGGTAATGTGTTCAGCTCTTTACTCCGCTTTAATGGAAGCGGCAACAAGTGACGGGAAAATTCAGCAACAGGCAGCTCGGCAACCATCGCAGAAAGCACAGCAGGAAGTCAGGATCCAAGAACCGGAAACGAGCTCTTTCGATCCGCACAATAAATCGTCGTCGGCAATCGCGCTCGCGGAAGCTCTGTGCAGCATCGACGAGGACAACAAGCACACCGCGCAAATCGATGATCTCCTGGGTTTCGTCCGCGAAAGCGTGGAGAGGAGAACCGCTGCGGCCGGTCACGCCGAGGTCGCCAGCGAGACTTGCATAATCGAAACCTACACGGATCAGCTCGCTTTCACGGAAACCGGACGCAGTTCCTTAAAGGTACGGGTTTTCATCGATTTTTTTCTTTCCGGGAAAGCTCTGTGACGCATGAGAAATTTAACGAGATTACATTACTATCAGGATTTTCCGTCAAATTGCAGTTTATTGAATTAAATTTTAATTGAAACAAATAAGTTTTATTCTTTTGTCAAATTACACTAATTTGTAAAAGCTTTTATTTATATGGTATTGGGCAAATGAGCTTCTTGTTTCGAAATGAATTTGCGAATATGAATGTGTATAAAATATTACGAGAAGCTGTAAATGGAAAAGGAACAAGTTACGGAATAATGGAAACAATGTTTGCTGATGTGATTTTATTAAATAACGCGCAATTTTATGATCGCTTTTTCAGAGTAATTCCATTCGTTATACGTCGAATGGTTCACTTTTATTAGCTTAATTTAAAAAATGTGTAATACCCGTTCTTGTTTTCTCATTCCCATTATTGCTGATACTATTTTTCTTTTGATGCGCATTAGAAACGCGTATCTTAAATCGAATCATATGTATTGAAATAAAGTTTTAAAAAATTGCAATAAATGCCAATGTGAGAGTACGGTAATAAATTTAAAATACAAGAATATATTCATCTGAATTTCTGCATTCAATAATGTCAGATATTATTTCTACGCGGTAAAACTGAGTGAAACTTTAATGAAACAAGGAATCGAGATCGAGCCAGACCATTTTTCGAACCCCTACATCCCGTTCGATTGAAAATTTAACATGTCCCGACGCTTCCGCAGATCATCCACGAGTACCTGTTGCGCGCCTCCAAGGCCCTGCTGGGCATCCTGAGGGAGCAAACAATCCCGGACTCGCGAGTCGCGGCTTTCTTCCCGGTTCCCCTGAAACCGCTCACCCACACGATGTTCCACATCGAGGAGACGGCGTTCGACCAGCTGCTCATTGACTACGAGAGCACCGACTGGGAACTCATGTTCGAGATACCGCTCTCGGTGACGAGCCAACGAGTGAGATCGCAGGTACTGTCGAGACCCGAGCTCATCAACATCCTGCAACTGGAGCAGGACGAGCGCGAGGCCGCCAACTTTGTCAAGCAACTCTGCACTACCGGCGTTCTGGCTAGGCGCAAATAATTTAGAGATTTGGAGGGGCTTCTTGCGAGCTGTTTAACGGCGAAATGGTTAAGTGATTAAGTAATCAAAATTCTGTTGACGCTAAGGGCAAATGGCAACCGAGAAAGAATGAAAACTTATGTGAAGACTAAGTAGAAGTGTAACTAATATTTGAAAATATTTTAGACGCTTTTTATATAGCTTTAGTTGTAATTTGAAAATTTTATTCATTAAATAATTGTATTAAAACGTTAAATAAATGTATGAATAGATATTTTAAAGAAGTGCGTGAGAAATTGAATCTAACATGACAGCAGCGAACATCTCCTTTAAACGCCTACCATTCAATCGTACTGTTTGGAGTAATCCTTCCTCTGTTTTTAGTAATTCTACTACGCTTGTACAATGAGCTCCAACTGCCTCTCCATGTTCACGTTTAATCATCCAAAACGTTTTCACGGCGCGCTGTGTAGTTTTAAAATTGTGTAATAAAATGCACCAGGTTTCTCCTAAGTGGTCCATTTTAGTGTACACTCTAAACTATGGGTTGAGTGATAGTTTAGATCAATATTTTAAAATTTGGAATTGTTTTGGATTTTTTTTGTCAATAAATAGTAAATCGTAATTTTTTTATTCAGCTTTATATAAAAATTTCAAAATCTAAAAATATATTAAATATTTCAAATATGTAAGATAAATTCAAAGCTGGAAATAGATTAGTATGTGTTTCAAGCTTCTCAAGTTATTCAGTCAAATAAAAGATTTAGAAAGTACTTATTCTTCACTTGTAAACCTTACATACTACTACCTGCACTCAATGATGATGAATTTTTTTAATAATCCTTGTCAAAGTGACGTTATTTTCTTTAAATCTTTTATTACATCAGCATTTTTTAATAAAACATAACTGAAATATTCTCCAAAGTTTTAAGTTAAAATAAAATAAAATCAACAATATTTAAATAATTATTAAACTTATTGAAATATAAATAATTCATTCGTTAATAAAAAGTTTATCAGTCAAAATAAGATGGTAAAAAAACTAGGACAGGTTTTTTGGAATAATACAGCTTTAGTCAATTTAAATTATTTGATAATAATTCTGTAAATCAAAATTTGAGCATTAATAAAATTATAAATAAATCATAAAAAAATAACAATTTTTATAAAATTAAATAATATTTTACCATATAAACAATTATACATTTTATTGAAAGAAGAATAATAAAGATTCTCACAATTTTTCAGTTTCATAATTTCATTTGTGTATTTTATAAAGTGTGCAATATTTAGATTATAAATTTTCCATAAATACAGGTGATTTAATTGTAACGCAATAAACATTTTACAGAAAAATATTACTTAAAAATTATACACTTATAAAAATCTACATAAATTTAACAAAACAAATACATATAATACTCGCAGAACATATTTTAGTTGTGGATCTACATTCCATCTAGTGAATTTAGGATTACTGTAAATAATAAGCCTACTTAGGAATAAATCTTTGGAAATATTTTTAAGAAACTATCGATAATTCGTATTAAATTTTCTAACAAGCAATAAAATTTAAATAAGTTGATACTGTCTAAATCTATCTATGAATTATATCAGTTATTATTTGTAACAAAAAGAAAAATAACATCTTTCTTACATATATAAATATTTATATATACTATTTAAAAACTGAAAAGAAACTTTAATTTTGCACTAATTTATATTAATTTTTCATAATGAGAAATCGCCAATTTTAAAAAAGAATTAATTTTTCAACTATATCTTTCTTTCAATTCAAGTTTTAACAGTACCAAAAAACTTAGTAACTAAACACATGGAATCATAAAACTCAAAATAATTATCGTCATGAATCAATTTTACAGAATCAAAGCGTTGCGCAAATCAAGGCTCACATTTTCACGTTTGCGATATTACAGTTCGCTCTCAATGTACGGATAAGGAAGTGTTACGAGTAAACGTTTATCATTTTTTATTATTATTCTTCATGCAGAACGATCACACGACAGTTGGCACATTAATGAGCTGTATATTTTTTCTTGCGTTATGGAATAATAGACTAGTTTCAATAGACTATATATGCTTTACTTGTTTATAATAATATATGCTTATACAGAGATCTGCATCGATAAACGCGAACAATAGTCAAAGCTAGCTTGCAAAGAGCGAAAGATTCGTTATAAAAGTGAGGCTTTGCTGATTCTTCGTTTCTTCTGATCGTTCCTCCCTACTTGTCCACGCCTCCGCTCGTCAAAAGAGAAAAAAAATGATTCTCATTTTCGATTCAGCATCAATTTGCGTAATTAGGCCAAACAGCTATTTGTAACGTACACGTATATATTAGTTAAATTACTATATATTTATCATAAAAAAAGTAATACTGATGCCCACTGAAAAATACTGAAAAATAATCTATGCAAAAAACAATAATGTACTACTCTACAAACTTTTAAGCGTTTACTTGCGATATCCCGAAGTATTATAACACGTAAATAATTTTTTTCTTCCGATAAATGCTCTGCAAGTCAAGTCACAACAACTGCATATATTTATTTGTCCGTTAAATCGCCAGAATTATTTCCACGAGAAAAACATCGATTCATAGGTCCTCAGCGCAAGAAAGACAGAGAATAGACACAGCGATTCGATGAGATATAAGTAGAGATTAGAGTGAAAGAGGGGAGAGAAGAAGAGAGAAATTAAAAGGTAAGATTTCCGGTGACCGCGTTAAACGACACGTGCGACAACCGGGGAGCATTATAACGCTGGATACAATGTTTGCCTTCGATAACGTAACAGCTTCTTGTCGTTTTACAAAGAGAGAAGATGGTGTATGTCGTGGTGGTGCGCTGCTGCTGATGCTGCTGCTGCCGGGCGACGAGATCATTAATTCTCCTCGAGCGCGGCAGCCGAGGAAGCGCCGTCGTTCAATCTCGAAAGCAGGCCCACCTGCAAGCAAGAGACAAAGGACGTTCTTTCTTTAGATCCGAATCGAAGATCGGCCGGGCTATTTTCGTCGCTCCGATTTTACGACGAGCTTTCAAAGGGGTCTGTGTGGGCTTCATACTTTACTGTTGAATATTTTGTTGTTTCGCTCTTGCGGAGGTGTAGGTTGAAATATAGATACATATTTTTTTTTTTTTTAAGCGGAATAGTAGAAATAAACTTTTGATTAAGTTCGTTAAAATTTTTGCATTTTTTTGAACATTGTTTATTACATTCCTAAAAAAATTTTGTGAAGTAACATTTTTGTTCGCGATTTAAAGTGCATCATTCTGCGAACTTTTAACGGTATATGAAATAAAAATTTGGCATTCTCTCTGCTTCAATGTAAAATGTTGGAAATTTGTGAAAGTATAGTAAAACTTCGTATTGCTCTTTCAATGTAGCTTTTAAAATAATAAATCGTGTAACTACTTTTACTGCCCTTGATTTACTTTTGATTTAATCGCAAAAAATTTAGGCGCTTAATATTTAACGTGGAATTTTGAAAATATCTCTTATTTGATATTGTGAACAAACAACTTGTTGATTGTTTTAATTTCAGCAAATTCATAAAGAATAAATAAAATGTAAAGGATAAATTAATAATTAATATTTTAAATCAGAAACATAATCATTATTTTTATAAATATATTGATGATATATTATAATATGTATAAATATGGATTAATGATAAATTACATATATCAATTTACATGCTCAAACAAACTAAATATTAATGATATACACAAATTCGGATAATCAATTATTAAAGCGTATTATTTCCCAGTATAATCAATCCCAAAATCAGCATGCAAAAATACCAAGCCACGTAACAACGCTATTCATGCGCGCATCAAACCTAAATAAAGCCAGTCGAGCGAACAAGCTCGAAAATAAAAAAATTACAAACGCTATACGGTGATATAATTTATAGCGCGGTCAGCTTTCTCTCTCTCTCTCTCTCGAGCCCTGCCGCCGGAGCTCTGATTGTATTAATTTGTAAGACGACGCCTCGGCAGGGCAGCGGCGCCTCGGGTAGGGAGAATCCCAGAAAAAATGAGGAAAATGAGAGATGAGCGCGTGATCCGTCAGCGCGTAATCAAGGCGCGGTCACGAATGTGTTCGCTTCAATTTCGGCTTCGCGCGTGATTGCGCGCCCGAGCAGATGTGTCGTTTCCCACCCGAGGAGAGAAAGAGAGAGAGAGAGGGGAAAAATTACCTATCGACGGAGAATAACAAGAGCTGCGGGAAAAAGTTTCGGGGCCGTTTAGCGCCACGAGGACCTGGTTTTTATGTAACGGCCTCCTTTGACGCCGAGAGCAGCGTGTCGAGGCGCGTGCAAAAAAAAAAAAAATACCTCGATCGAATCGAGGACGAAATCGCTTCGACGCGAGCCTGAAGGATTCCCCATTCGAGGAATGCCCACCCACTTGCGACTCAATTTTCTTGGATATACTTGGCTGCCTTGAGCAAATTGAATTTTCATGGTCATTGTCAACTCGAAGATATTGCCGAAAAAAGGTTTTACGCGAATCTTTTTTTTCTTTTACGCTGTCGGGAGAAATAAAATTTTTTATCCTGCTGAATTGTTTTCGGCTTTTGGGTTTGACGATGAAGCTAGTTTAATGTAAAATATTTGCAGGTTCGTTTTACATTATAGATTTGCGTTATAAATTTATAATGTGATTTCCGCGTTACGTGCAAAATCAATTTGAGGCCATCAAAAAGATACATTGGTTTACATTTATCGCTTTTTACCATCAAAATATTTTTCAATTAAATCTGGAATGAATAAATAATAATGACGATATGTACACAATGAATGGTTATTTTAAGTTTAACGTTCCATAATCTTTTTCATTCGTATCTTCGAAAAACAGCGGAAACAAGCGTTTACTTTGTACTTTCAAGTTATTGATATTTGTACCGTAAGACGATATCAGAAATACGAAACCTAATTCGTATTACAATAAAATTGTCTCAAAGTACGTCAACCTGAAACTCGAGAAAGGTATAAGGAATGAAATTATAAACCAAAGCAGCTCGTGCAGTTATCAAAGCCAAGAACTTGGATAATAATATTAATTCAATACTTTACAGAATTCATTTAATGATTTATATAATTCATCTAACAAAAGTTAATTTCTGTATTTACTTATCAAATGGTTATGTAGTAAATGACCTTCACACTGCCCTTGCACATTTGAATAGTCCGAACATAATAATGGACTTCTTGAAAATAGAGTTAACTTATTACAGTGAAATGAAAAGTAAGAGACCTTTGAAGTTCTACAAATTGTTAAGTCAACAAGAAACCCTTCATATATTTCTTATTCAGAAAAATATTAGAGGTCAAGATACAATTGTCAGTAGTTACCTGCTAATGAAACTGCGGGTAATTTTCTGTTCCATTTCAGCAAAACGGTGAAAGAATAATTTATGATTGTTTTATACTATATTAGTATTTCTAGAAAGTAAATTGAGAGAAGTTCATTTTTCAGCGTTCATGATTCATATTTGCTTTTATTTCTTTTATTTCGGAGAACAAAACTGAGAGAGATTAAAACTTTTTTCATCTGTCTATTCTGATCTTGATAAAACAGAATATACTAAAACTTGTACAAACCACTTTAAGTAACAAACAATATATCTGCAAAACACTGCATCCCAGATATTTGTTTTTACCTTCTAAATGCTTATTTTTTATTCTTTTGGAAGGCTTTCTATTATATAAAAATTCTAAAATTGTAAACTATTTTTTATACTTATTGTTATCAACGATAATTTTATGGAATATTTTCATTCAAAAATGAAAAAAGAAATAAAAATGAAACTTTAAAATCATTCATCACAAAGTTAAACAGATGTTTAAATGTACTAATAAAATTCTACAAAAAGTTTCTCTTGAGAAATAAATTGGAAAACTTTCCAAGAAAATACGAAAAATAAATAATCAAGTGTACCAATACTATTCAATAACTAATAAATACGATTTTTTGTACCTGACCTTTTAAACTTTTCGACATGCTGGTTTTATGAAATAATGTATGCCTTTGCAATTTTAGCCATAACTTTAAATCTATAAATTAGAAGCTCAATAAATTCATAAAATGGTAGAATAAACGGCAGATTGAATCATTTATCAAAAAACCATTTATCAGTTTAAATTATAAGCAGTAAAATAAATTTTCTTTGACTAACTGACCTCATAATTACAATTGAATTATTGATAATAAAATTTTTTTTTCTTTTTCAATATTTTATTACAGTTTAAGTATTCGAAATAGCAGCTTTTTCATCTATTATTCCACATGTTAAAGAAAAATAAAAATTTGTATCGATCAATTTTAATAATAAATAATTCGGTATTCTAATGACCCAAAGATTACAAAAATTCCAAATATATTTCATTTTTATTATTAACAAACTTTAACTTCTTTCAATACGAATGCATTCTTCAGAAAATCCCGTTCCTCCCCGCAAAAATCACAAGATTATTCTAATTCCAGCTCATTACAATATTCGATAATGTATTTTTTGAATTCCGCGTTGTCCGGCCCAACCGGTGCATCCACCCTGCATAATTTCCCTTTCACAGACCGCGGAAACCCACGCTCCTCCTCGAGCCCGGAGGCAGCCTGTTATTCAGCGCGAAGGCTCTATTTATTCTATCCCCATAATCATGCAGAGGAGGGTTCGGGCTTTTTTAGGTATTCGCGCCGCCTAACGAGATCTCGACGAGTGAAAGGCAATCGGGTTCCCTTCGGACTCCCCCTCGTCTGCCTTTCATACATCCGAGGGCGCGTCCTTATACGACGTTTCGAAAACTTGAACAATTCGTCAGCAGAGCGAAGGAGAATATATACCTATATACATTTCCTTCTGCCTTTTTTTCTGCCTCCTTTATCGCGGCCTCAGCGGCTCCGATGCCCGAAATGAATGAGAGCGACAAAAGTTGACTTTGTTAATAATAGGCCGAGTTTTTTCGTTTCGCATCGGGAAAGGAGCGTGAAAGGAGAGGAAGGAGAGCGAGGGTGTAAAATATGTCCCCCAGTTTTCCCGCGGAACTCTCCATTGTGCGGAGCGGTGACTATCGCGTGTCACGAGTTTCGTGAAACGATTTTCGGACCCCGATTTATTTGCTTGTTTCTTTTGCAGTTATTAAGTTAATTAAGTGCTCCCGAAGACGACGCCGCTCTCGGAGGAGCGATAATAATTCCACGCGACTGCCGTGAGTAATTCGTCGAATTTATTAAAAGCGCCGGGAATCATTCCTCTTGATGTCCCCCGGTCCGACTAATTGCCGCGAAACGCGCTTCGAAGCCGCGCGCGCGACGCGTGGCTTTGAGAAAAAAAAATCGTTAGCGACGACGATGGTCGTGGGTCGTTTATCGCCCTACGTATTTATGACGTAGATTTGTCTTTTTAAACGAGTTTTTACGCCTTATCGAAAAGATAACGCGAACTATTGTATTGATAAATGATACGTTTGATAAGCCCTTTTTTTCTAATTTAAATAGTAGTCGGCAGGGTGAAAATCGACGTTCACAAATTTGCTTTGAGATTAGGGCATATAAAAAATTTACAAGTCAAAATCTACTCCATTTGCAGCGGAGAAAAAATGGGTTTTCCATTGATTATTTACAGCGGCAGAGGACAAAAATGATTTTTGTTTCAAACGATTTGAAGAAGAATACGTGCACAGGTATATATTTGAATAAATAACCAACTTTTTATCAGTACGAGTCTGACAATATATAGTTGTATACTACTTCCCGTATGACATATTGGAAATCAATTCTTTACTACACTATTCAAATATTTTTTTGCGTAGGTAACAATTTTCTGAGATATCGAAAATAATTCTCGAGAAGTATAATGACAATGGGTCTAAAATTAATTTCAAAAAATTGCTTTTTTCATACAATACCGACTCGTAAAACAACATAATTAAAACTGACATTCTTCCATAAATATTCCAACGTGAAATTAATTCTTTCATGCACTGAAATAAAGCCCTTATCTACACATCAACATGAAAATCTAAACAAAAAAAGAAAAACGGACACCTATAATACAGAAAACACAACTCACCGGACTCGAATATGAGCGACCGAAACGTAGCCGCAGCGACGGTGACCGCTTAAACATTAGATTACTTTCCGTTATCAAAGCCGATACACTTTTCTCCTCCATAAATGACCCGCTCGGCCATGCAGGTAAACGAGCCGTCATTACCGAAGTTATCGCCTATATAGCACTTCCATTCGAGCTCCCTCAAACTGCCCCCCCCCCCTCCCATTACCAGGGCCGAAACGCCGGTAATTAAAAACCTGCGTCCCCCGATAATCCGGACTCGTTCAGCCCGCATCGCTTGCGCAGCGGTTATTCAAGAGGCCGTGTAATATATATAGTATCGATAAAATCCGAGAGCCAGTAGAAAACAACTTACCGGGTACTTGGTGTACGAGCGGCCGAAGCGCAGGCGGAGCGACGGTGACCGCTCGGCGGCCCGGGGCTGCAGATGCTCGGCGAGGGCCCCCAGGCCCCGGAGGGCGTCCGTGTCGTCCGCGCTGCGCTGCACCAGGATTCTGTACAGCTCGCGCAAGTTGGCCGCCTTGTCGTTGCTGGTCGCCTCGTCAGCTGGGGTTTTTTTTTTTTTTTTTGGGAAGATGATAGGTGCGGTTAAGGTTTGGTTTGGCTTTTTTGACCTTACTTCATTTTTAGGGTTGATCTTTGTTTGTATAGAATACTTGTAGGAAATTTTTCTAAACTCATGATTTGAAACTATAACTTTCCACCAAGTCATCGGTAAATTTCGCTTGAGAGTTTGCTTTATTGAAGAAACCATATGTGAATCGTCACTTTTACGTTTTCATTCGGTGTATGTTTATGCGCGTATTCATCCAACGAAAAAATATTTTTCACCGAAAACGTGAAATTATATAAAATAAACAGAGCTGTTTAATATAGACACATGGAGAGAATTTGCAAGTAAAAATTACCCCCTAAATTAGGCTAATCGCAGGACAATTCGATTTTCTGGATAATATTTAACCCCTTTTAGAATAATATTTACTCTAATTGAGTAATTTTTACTCTAATTTCGAGTAAATTTTATCAAGAAATGATTTCTCTAAAAAGTTAATAAGAAAAGTGAGATCTAATATCACTGAAAATCGAAAATACATTTTAAAATCATCGCGAGACTTACAAAGGAACAAATAAATTAAATACACTTAAAAGGCAAACAACTCTGCACTCTCTTTAATATTTTTTAGTATAGAATGGGAAAGAAAAACAGTGACCGTTATATAGTATTTCCAATACAAACCCGGAGGGTAATTTTATGACCTACGGTTTATGTTACATTAAATATCTTAACGATAAGTAGAAGCTGCGGTCATAATAAATAGCTCATAATCGAACTCTAGATTATTGTTATATACTGCCTATCAATAATCGTTTTTGTTGCGCCATTTAACAGTCAAATTAAAGCTCTCGTCAACTCGGCAAAGTATATCGATTTCTTTTTTTTTTTTAATTGGAACATGCATATTGGAGAAGTTGTTAATTAATTGTAATAACGTTTTCGACGTTTATAATTCTAATATAGCCACATGGAAAATACCTGCAGATTAAAAATGTGTTACAAGTTTAATTACAGTGAATTTAACCCACGCTGGATCTTTTGGATATAAACGAAAGTGCAAACGCGTAATATCCTGTGATAACTTTTTACTGAAAGCTTACTTTTCAATTTAAAATCGACTACACGCACAAGCGCTGCTAATTTGCAGGTATAAGTATGGATTTTTTTTTCCACTTCCATCAACGCGGAGAAAGGCAAAAATAACATGAAATATTCCTCAGCGCAAAAAAAAACAAATTGACGTTATATCAGTATAATAACACAGCGTATCTTCGCGGAGGCATCGGACTTTTTTATGTGATTATAACGCTCTTTAAACTGGCAATTATTATCTCTTAATATGCTCGGGTATTAAAGTAAAAAATTAATGTCCTTTTGATCGTCAGCCGATTATACAAAGTGAAAAGGCCGGGGTATTTTTAAACGCCCCTGCATTGACGTATCCTGGCGAAATTCACGCAATGACTTGTTAAAAAGTTCAATTAAGTAACATAGTGACTGCATATTGTTTAATTAATGAAAGGTGCTACAATTACGCTGCGGAATTAAGCAGCCGCGTGAGTTCTGACATAAAAATGAAAGTAAGGTACGAGGAAAAAATGCAATTATGCAAATTTTAAAGAGAACTAGAAGAGACTTACTTCCGTAGTCCATATAATTCTCGGCCGCTGCAACCACGCCTACGACGACGAGGAAGACAACTGTCAAGGAGTAATTTTTTGCCATCATCCTGCTAGCCGTCACTGAAACATAAGTTAACATTCATTTCGAATTAAATTTCTGGAATGATAATTGCGTTTTGTAAGATTAATAATCGAATTAAATGATCACGTAGAATAATCTGTTTAACGTCCTAACATTACTTCTAATTGTTGGTTAATTTAATGATTGCTGTCTAAATTTTCTCCCTTCCACTTTTACTAAAACATTTACCGACGGTATAGACGTTCACGTGCCTGCAGATAATGTCTGCAGCTACTTGTAGGATTTACGATTTATAAAGTTCGCTTTCGAATCTATATGCATTCACGTTATCTTCTTTCACAGACAATTGAATATAACCGAACGCTCGCCGGCTTCTTTACAACATTGACGAATAGTATGAAACAAAGGATGAATGTCTTGGAATTCAAGTTCAAGTGCAAACATTTTAGATAAGAACTTCGCGAAAAAATGCAATTCTAACCGGTTACTTTCACTGAACTACGTTTTATAAAAAAAAAAAGAAAGACACGCATTTGCAAGAAATAAGTTTATTAATTCTACCCGCTTCTACTATTAAAAGTCTTTTTCCGCGTTTCTCAAAGCGCCGTGATAACACCCCATTCCTAGCATCAGCCGTTATTAATTCACGTATCCGATTAAATATCAAACCAGGCGGAAGAAAAATGCCTCCAGGCCGGAGTTAAAATCGCGCTCCAGGGAAAAAAGAAATTACCCCGCGCCCTCCGCTCTTTTCCGTTTGCTCTGCGTACACACACTGCACCGCTCTCTCTCTCTCTCCCTTCCACGTCCGACCGTCCATCAAGCAGCTCGTATATATCCCTTCCGGTAAAACTATCCGTATATTAATCGACGTCTTTATCGCAAAGGGATTAAAGAACTCGCGACTGACTCGCTCCCGCTCCCGACAGCCGGTGGACTTTATATCTACACCATTGTATCTCCGCGGAAGCCCCGCCGAAACGGCGCGACCTCCTTTTCTCCCCCGGCACTCGCGTTAATTGAATGTGCACTCAACATTGAACCATAAGCGTCAGATAAGGAATCGAGCTCGATAATACGGCTCGCCGGCGAGAGGGACAGAAACGCGCGGAGCGAGCGATCAAATAAAGCCAGCGGCAAATTCGCACCCCGTTATATCCCCTTGATTTTACAACGCCGGCGAGGATGCGAGAGAATTCGAGATTCGCTCGGGCGCGCGCGCGCGGGGCTTGCCGTTATCGGTCGCAACCGATCTGTAGCTAACGTAATCAGAACCCGGGGATTATCCAATTCTCCGCGCGCCGCCCGCGCGTTTACACGTCTCTCGCTCCGAAGGAGGACGCGAATATTTACGGTGGGCTGCGTTTCGTCGGGAATGTATAGTCGCTCGAGTTGCTGCAGCTTTCCGTTGTAGCGGTAAGACGCGGAGTCGAAGAGTGTGGTTTATTTGTTTTATTGTTCGCTCGGGTATTTGCGCTTGGCCGAGTGAATTGAGAATTTTCATAGGTTTCGCCTTCGACTAACTGCGTAACGCGTTTTGTACTCTTTTAATTAGTTACTTCGAACGTCTATACACTCGGAGAAAAAGGCTCGGATACAAAAGTCTTGCGGATGGAAACTAAAAGTTCTCTTCCGGCTACAAACAAAAGTTTACGAAACTTTAATTACCCATTTAAATTTAAAGCGAACTTTTCGAAGAAAAACGTTTTCGTAAACGTGCAATTGCATAACTCGAGGTAATTTTTTAATAACCTGACATAATATTGAGTTTTCCTTTACTTTGAGCTGACTCTAGCTAATGAATACTTGAACAATTTCATGACGTACTTCGATATTTAATTTTCATACGTAACCCAATTGACGGGGAACATTAATTTAAGCGCTCTTAATAATTGTCCTAAAATATATTAATGACATTTACAAAAGTTTAGTTAGTAAATATTTCCTGTTTAAACTTGATTTTCTCTTTTCTTTTCGCTAAGCAAATATCCATCGTTTTAACTGTTAAAGTGACTGCGTCACATTCGTGGCATTACTATTCAGCCGCATTATCTATGCAATTACCATTTATATCGAAGACGAAAAATTTGCCGCCTTTTGCACTGAATGATTCATAAAATCGTAAATTTAATCCCATGAAAAAGTATTTTCTCCGATGCTTCCGCAACTTTACGATCCTCGCCGATAACTTGCGAACAAACTAACGTCTTCTGTGTTAAAAAGGAAATTTATGCCAATCACTGGTAAAAGTCAATTTAGCAAGTAATTTGAAAAATTTTCTTTGAAAATAAAGCATTTATTAGTAAATGAATGAATAAATCGCTCTAAAATTTTCTAGCTAGTTTAATTAGTAACATTGCAATTAATTTACAAGCCTCCAATCAAACGTTACATCGCGTTAATTAACTCGCACAAGCATTCATTTTCTTTGACGCGAAAATAACGGCGAACAATTAATCCGTTCAAACTTCGCGTTCAAAATTGTCAAATATTCGTAACCGTCGAGAAAACCGCATGTCCCAAAGTAACTCGAAACATCCAGTAAACCCGGTCGCTCTCTCCAACAGCCTCGCTTAAAAGAAAGCACGAATTCGAAAACTCGTTCGCGCGACAGTATAACTAGCCCAATCCCCGCCTCGCCACTTCATTTTTCACGGCGGCAAAATAAACTCCCACTCGGCTCCACTCCATATCTTCTCCCCTCCCCCGTAACCGATATTATCCCTCGAAACACCTGGAAAGCCCGTAAAAAAAAAAAAGAAGAAGCAGAAGCTCGCCCCGTAAATTCACGCCCCAAATAAGCGTTGACGCGCGCGGCCTCTCCCCGCGCGGCCTGCGCAGTGCCGCGGCGGAGCGGCTGCGGAAATCGGAAGCCGCGCGCAAAAGTAACCGACTCCCCGATTTATTAACACACCGTCGCGCGCGCTCGTATGTTGTATTCCGTATTGCGCACTGTATTATGTAAGATGCCGCGTGTGCGCCAGCTGCGTCGATGCGCAGGCCGCGGCAGCTCTCCCACGCGCGATGCGCGCCCGCATATATTCGCCGTCGTGTAATATACCGTAGTCGCGTTTATGACGCGAGCGGTGTGCCCAACCCCCCCTCTGGCAGGCGCGTATACGCGATAACGATTTTCGTATATACGTCCCTTATAGGGTTAAGGCGCCTTACGACAGTTTTCCCTGTCTTTGGTCGCCGGTGCTGTCGTACGGTTTTTAGGTCTCCTCCTCTATATATACGGCCGTCAAAGGCTTTTCTCGCGGCGCGCAGCTTCCGCAAGCCGACGACGCGACGGAGAAAGGCCTCGGGAGCTGATCAATTCGTGAGCTCGTGTGGGTTGTCTGCCTGGCGCGGGTAAAACGTGCTGAGTGCACGTGAGTTTGCGTCACATTTTCCGGCTCTACACCTCTCACGGAGTACATAACGAAATTTCGATTTTTTTTTTGCGCCGACTCAGATTATTTATCCGGCCCGTCGAGTCGACTGAGAGTTTAAGCGATTTTTCTGTGGTTCGCTGGGAGGCTGAAGGGGCGGTGGGACAAATTTTTGGGTCGGGTCTGCTTTGATGACGTAAATTAAGGAAAATTTGTCGGAAGATACAAGGCTGTTTATTGCAAGGTGAAATGCTCGTTGCACCGTGGGAAATGTTATGAAATTAATTATAACTCGTATTAACCCTGTTGAAATATTATTTCATTTACTAAGTACGCCCGATTATCGACAATGTTTAAAACGCTTACATCTGGGTGCTACCTACTTATGGAATAAACTAAAGCGATAATCAGACAAATTATTTCACGCTTAAATGAGATAGCGCTTTGAATATCGAACACAATAGATTAATAGCATTTGTACCGACATAATTAGTGGATTCTCACTGGTTTATTAAGAAATATTAATCATAATATTTGCTATTCGAGAAGATTTTAAAATGAAGACTGTTCAATGAGTGTGTCAAGGCTGCAATCGCGATTTTCAATAGGATGCAATGAGATAATGCTGCATGATTGATTGAATAATTGAAATATGGAATTCAATATAATACGGGTTTTAAAATGTAAGCGATGAATAAATAAGGTATTACAAAGATAATTTTTGCTGAACGTAAAATTATTTGGAAATAATTAATCCTGCATCATACAAACTGATTCTGATTTTAACTGTAATTGGGTTATTGCGCACTGAAAAAAAACTGCCTAAATTAAGAAAACAGCTAACCGAATTTATATCATTCCCATAATAACTCGCTGCTAATTGTAAGTAATTTTTTGCATTATGGAAACTTGTCACGCTAACAGTACAGTTCAAACAATACCACGAAAGCTTAGCGTTACTCGGTAAAAATTTTCAAAGGCGCGCGCGCGCGCTTGAAAATGTTTTAATCGGCTTAACCGAAAACAAGCGAAACATTTTCAGGTGTTCTGGGAATTTTCCAGTTTTTCCGCGCGGATACTATTAGTGCAGTGAAAAAATTGGATTACCTTTTTTTTTTTTATTGATTCCTTAATCTTACAATTTACGCTGATAATATTAAGGCACTTTCCCCCGTTAAATACTTAATAAAGAAATTATTGTTTTCTTTACGATTAATACGTTAAAAATAATTTCTTTGATCCAATTATGAGACTTTTTACATTAACCTACCAGTGGCCAATGAAACAGAATGGCATCATCTAATATTTTATACCTTACATAAAAAAAAAAAATATAACCAGTTTTACACCCTCAAGTATGCAATAATCCCCGCGCCGTCATCTTGCATTTCTTATTTCAACTAAAAAAATCACAACAATATATGTATAAGTTGTAAATATTAAACGCTGACATAAACAGAGCCGTAAAACTTGATTCGCGTGAGTATAATAATGTTTTGCGTCAAAATGTACATTTTAATTCGCCCACGTAATTATGAAAGCACAAGATTCTTAATTAATTTACAGCGCGATAAAAATCCCATCCTTCATTTTAACATTCATTTTCACGTAAACGCGACACATCTTTACAGTTCCCGCTTAAATTCCGCTCTATCTCTCCCATTTGAATATTTAATTTTTTTAAACTCGTCATCGCGAGCGAGACAATTTATAATGCTCGGAAAACAGGGACTCTTCGTCGTCGTAATATTTCTCCTTTAACGCCTCCTTCGCGGCGTATAACACAAATTTTCTCTTCTCCCGTTTCCCCCGTCACAGAGCGCACTTCATCACAAAGCCTCTAGTTGAACGACCAAAGTCGCGGCGCGGTGCAAACGCAAATCTGATGCAGCTGACGTTCTTGCCGAGAGTGGCGCGCGCTTTTGTCGCGCGCAAAAAATTCTCTTCACCCCGGAAAGATTACACAGGAAATTCGCGAGGAAGACGACAACTCGGCGAGAGAGCCCTTTATCGTCATTACAGAAATACACGAAAGCGATTAAAGCCGCTCGCGCGGTGTGCTTTCGACTGAGAGCTTCGGAGAGGACGGAAAGCAGCGCCGCGAGCTTTTATTATTATTTGAATTCTAACGTTTTCCGCGTGCCGCGCTGCTGTACAAGTAAATTAAGCCCGCGTGCTACTAGTCTCTGCTTCTTGACTCGTTCGTATGCGTGTCCCGGCGCGTATTTTCTGAATAAATGAATTACAGCTTTGGGTGCTTAGACCTTTAAGCCCGATTCCCCCCCAGGCGTTAGAGAGGATGTGTATTTAGTCGCAGCTTATGAAAGTTTTTGGTTACATTGGATAGCTTTTGTTAGTGCAAGATGTATTTATAGAATTTTTAATGAGAGTTTAGGGCTGTTTGTCTCGAACATTTAATTATGAAATGCTCTGCAATTAATTAGACGAATTAAATTTAGTACAAGAGTATAAGAGAGTATAAAGAACGAATTAGAAATAATTATATTAATGACTCATCTTGATTGATATTTTGCTTTCTTAATTCATTTTTTCGAAAAACAATTATATTTACTCATGTGTTAACATAAAGCAATCATTTAAAAAAACATCCCCTTCAACTGCTTCATTAAAATTTTATTTAAATTTCTTCCTTTTAATCATCAATATTCCATGCATCTCCAGCTCGACAAAGGTGACTATATACTTCAAGTTTAATATTTCAGCGTTTTTCTAGAATTGTACCCCTCATTCAAGTCCCATGATTAAAAAAAACCCTAATCAGGCAAATGATAAGCAAATACTAACTCGGTCCGTGGAAACGTTTCTTCGATTGAACAGCGCACCTTCTGCCGCGCCAATTCACAATCCCCACCCTCGGTCAGAATCCCCCGACGTTGGACGCTCCCAGACGTAATCGAAATCTATTAATCGCACGACGAATTCAATATTCCAAATATGAGCTCGAGCGCGCGCGTCAATTCCGACCGCACGATCCTCGTTTGTAAGCTCGCGAGCGCGCCTGTCACCTGCCGCTGGGATTGCTATTAAACGGGAGACTGCTTTATTATTATTATTTTTTTTTTTTCTTAAGGAGACGTCCCGCTGACCCTCCGCGTTTATTTTTTCACGAGCGAAGGGCCCTTTTATTTTTAAAGTTGAAGCGCGCAGCGCCCTCCGGAGCTTTGAGGATTGTTTTTAGAATCGGGGCAGCTGCGGCACGCGCCAACTTGATAATAGCTTACAGCACATCTCGTTCGCGGGATGAAAGGAAGAAAAGGGATAAATGCCGCGTTCGCGACTGCGCAATTTCTAAGTGAATAGGAGCGTTTTGTGTTTAATGTATAGTAAGTAAATTTAGCAACGATTCAGTTTATCAGTTGGCTAATAACATCGTCAAGCGTATTCAAACGCTGCGTCTTATCGGCAATGATTCGATCGAAGTGCCGCTTTTATTGGCAGACAATGGAAATGAATTGTAATTAAGGTTAGTCAAACGCGATTCTCCAGTCACTGAAGTGATATGAAAATTAATAAAATAAAATACTATTTCCCATATACTAGCACTTTAAAATAAAAATATATATATTATTTAGAAATGTAGGAAGTACATGAAATAAACATATGCTTTTTTCTATGAAAATAGAATGAACTGCCTCGCGGAAGTGAAATAATTTAATTTTTCATAATTAAATATTTTTTTATTTTGTTCACTATCATATATATATTTTTGTTGCAGTAGAAAGTGCACATTTTAAACTTTTTTAATGTAGTTTTTCATTCATATCTGCAGAATTGGTAAAAGTCGTTCATTTTTCCATGGTTATTTTTAAACGATCGAAAGCAATAAGCTGTAAAAATAGCAACATATTTCAATATTTATTACAATATTTTCAGTTTTCTATCGACCTTGTGACTGTTTCAGTCAAAAATATTAGAAAACTGTGATTCGGCTCAAGCTTTAAATATTTAAAAGAATTTAATGTGATTACATAACATCTGTATAAAACCTATCCTGCAATTTGTAAAAATAAACTTTTTATTGTTAATTTGTCAGAATAGAAGCAAGTATTACCTTCGAAAAATTCAAAACCCAAATTGAAAGCATCATAAACTAGTCAAATAGCACCCCTTTGGCTTCCAACCCAATAAAAACCGTCGTTTTTATGTCGTACGGACTTGGAGTGAAAAAATTTCTGAAAAAAACTTTGCAGATAAAATTTTACTTTACCTAGTCATCTAATAAAATAGAAATTCAATTTACTTACAAACTTTTTTACAGCTCCGTTTTTCGAAATCTTTGTTTTGCACGTAAGAAATGTCCTCAAAAACTAATCATGAAATGCAATTATTTTTGGCGGCCCATGAAAATTTTTTCAATGTAACAAAAAAGAATATTTGAAAAGTTTACGAATTGCAGTTTCTGTACCTAAGTTTAAGCTATGCCGTAAACCTCTTTTTTTTTACTTTATATATAATAATCTCATAAACGGGATATTTGTTATCCTTTCACTAATGATATTCATAACTGCTTCCTACCCGAACAATACACCCCTGATTTACATATGTATGTACTTAACGAGTGCACGAAAACGTAAAAGGAACAAGTGTATTGCGACCTTAGATGTAGAAATCCCTTTAGAAATCATTGAAAAGGTAAGATTTTACAAAATGTTATATATAGAACATAATTTTGCTCGATTTAACTAGAATTTGTCTAAAAAAATGTTTCCAGTAAAAAATATTGTGCGATCATCAAGTACATAATTTAGATTTTGTATATTTATGTCACTTTACACTATTCTGATTACAATCCAATACAAAATTAAATACAAAATTATTGTTGTTCAAATACTTGCAAACATATTGTGCTTAATCTTTTTATTTTCCATTCAACTACCGAACCTTTATTCAGAACGTTATTTGCTTAAAACGCAAGTTGAATCTGACAGCCCTTTCCTCCGCAACGTTTGAACTGAAAGTGAACTCAGATAAGTAATAAACCTGCAACAGTGAACCGTGGCGCGGCCATTGAAACAGCTAGAATACACGACATTATAAAGTTTCAACTTTCAGACGCGCGCAATATAAATTTCGCAGTTTGCGAGCTTAATATCGGCCAGCCCAGAGCAAAGATTAAAACGTTGCGCTTCTCGTTAAAAATTCAAAGCGCGTTTTAAAGTTCCGTTGGAGTGGGCGATAACATTCGGATTGCTCGTTAAACGATCCGTGTATGTCAATCGGAAAATTTGTGGGAATCTTATGGTTGTTTTTATTTCGTAGGGCCGAAAAAATGATGCTACAGAGGTTTTTTAATTCGGAAGTGTTTTTTTTTTCGAAAGTAGCGCAAACAACTGTAAGACCGAATTGTAGATGCCACTTTTAACTATTAAAATCCACAGTGCAAAAGTTTGACGATGGAACAACATTTCAATCCGCCGGTAAATGAATTAATCCCAAGTGAACCAGCAAACTCACGCAACTAAACGAGTGCTTAACTTGTACAAAAAAAAGTTTTGGTTATTTATTGTTTTCAACTTAATGAATTTTTAAGCTTACTTGATGAGTTATACTTGTAAACCTTTTGAATTTATGCCTATTTACTAATTATTGCTAATCAAATTTTTAGCAAGTCTGAAATTCTATTCTCTTTGAAAGTCGATAGCATTGAAAGAATAAAATTTGATACGCTCATCCTTATATGTTATTTGAAAAATTCGCGTCAGTATAACTATTTTTTATATTCTTCGGTGAAATCGTTAAAATATTTTGATTCTTTTAAAAATTATAATCATTTGTTAGAAAAATCCAGCTGTGACACTGAAAAATTTCAGCTTTCGTACTTTTGTACGTAAAAAAAACCGTTGCCAATTCATTGGTACTTAGCTTCCTCCTATCTAATTTATCGTAATCCCAATACTATCTCCGAGATTCATTAAAAACAATCGATTTCCACTTTAAAATATATTAAATAAACGAAAAATAAATATTAAAAAGTTGTATTAAGTATGATATTCCAACAATTATTTTTTTATAGACAAATTTGTGTTAATCTAAACACAAAAATTAATAAGGCTTCAACTGAAGATGATTTTCATCAGAGATTTTCAATTCGATTGAAAACGCAAGAAAATAAATTACATTGACCGAAGAAAAACAAATAAACGCAATTCTTTCCGGAAATGAAACATTTTCGAGTATCCCTCAGTGCAAATACTTCTTCGGATTTGCTCGCAACAAGATTGTCTCGGTCTCCAAACAGATCTCTTCGTCCCCATCGAACTCCCGCTTGACCAGCTCACCGCGCGTTTAAAAAAGGAAAAAAAAAACAGATTTTCGCAGTTCGCTGTCAACAAACCTTGCCACAAAAGCATAACACCCGTACGTCCCGAGCGAATCCAAAGCCCGCGACAAAGAGGAAACTCGAAAAGAGAGAGGTAGATCGACTTACCGCTGAAAATCAAGTACTCTCGAAAGCGGGTGCTCTCGGTTCTTTTTTTTTCTTTTTTTCCTCTTTCGAAAACTCCGCCGGAGAAAATCCGAGCCCGTTCAGCTGCAGCGGTACTTCACTTACTTAGCGGAGCGTGCGCTTGCCTTCCGTGCTGCTTCTCGGGAGTGCGGTGCGAAAAGCCGACGGAACGCCGGAGGGTAGCAGAAGAAGGAGGACTTAGCGGCCGCCGAGATGGATAGAGAGTGGCGAGGCGCGCGATGGAGTCACTGTGGTGGTAATAACGCAAAGTGTTGCGTGCCATCGTATATATACCGGCGAGCCAGCGGCGCGCACACACCGTCGGAAGGGAGGAGGACGACGAAAGGAGGGGGGGAGCGGACAGACATTGGGGGAGTTCGGAGGGAGGATCATGGACGCACAGGTGGCTGCTCCGCTCTCTTTCCTTCCCTCGCCGGCAGCCCGAGCTTTCTCCCTTCTACCTCCTCTCTCTCTCTCTCTCTCTCTCTCTCTCTCTCTCTCTCTCTAGCTCTGGGTCGACTTTTTTTCATCCCTCCGCCTTTCGACGAGATGAGTGTGCAACCGACGGCACTGCTACCGCTCCCTCGGCCGATCGCAGAGGTGGCTGCCGAATGATTTGGCGCTCGGGAAAATTCAATTCCCAGGCTTTGCGCGCCAGTCGCTTTTTTAAACCGATATTGTAATACGAGATCGCATCTGCGATTCGATGATTTGCGATCGCTAGCGAGAGCGCGGGAATTTCGCCGTTTAGGATTTGACGTATTTTATACAGCTTTTTCGGAGAGAAGTAACCTTGAGAATCATGTTAAATATTTTGAAAGCTGGGATGTACAAAGGGATTTTGGAATTGGAAAACGTTTCGGTTTCGATGTTCGTTTGTAAAATTGAGTGAGCATTGAAACCTTCCTAAAAAAAAAAATTAATTTTAGTAAAAATATATACAGATTTGTAGTTCGAATTGAAATATTAATTAAGAGATTATTAAAAATATAAAAGTATTGATTGTTTTTAGCACCCCTGGTAGAAACGTTAAGTAGTTTTTAGCCAATTCTTAGCTCGTTTTGTAGTTGATAACGACAGATTGTTATTATTTTTTGTCATTATCAAATAATTAAATATGTTTGCTCATGAACATTTTAGTGTAATGATATTTTATCTTTTAAAATAATTTTCCAGTTGTTTTTATTTAATTTGGATCAATTTTATATAAAAAACGCTCCATTTAAAATACACGGTAAGCAGCCTAACTGGTTAATTTTCTACCAGGGACATTTTTAATAAAATTTAAAATAAATTTAAGCTTTCAATTGTTTTAGAAAGCTGATCAGTAGACTTGATTTGCTGTTATATAAAAGCATTTAAAACTATTTTTTTTTTTTTTTTTTTTTTTTTGACAGACTACATTAAAATATATAAAAATTAATATATACATATACATATTTTCGTTTTGTCATTCCTTCTTGAAACGAAAATTTCGTTTTTTATAATTTGCAACCTTTATTTTAAGAAAGAAATACTTCTAAAAAACCAAAAATTGTAGTTTCGAAAATTTTTTCGGTAAAAGGTGAAACAAGATTCTGCTTTACACAAAAATGACTTTTTGACAGACGATCCATAACATTTTGACCGACAAAGAAAAGTTTCGGATAAATTGTTGAAACAGTCAGAAAGTATTGGAAATAGCTTCAAAATAATTCACACTATGCACTTTACTTTACCGAAGTTTTCCACTTTGATTTTCAATTTAAAAAAAAAAAAAAATACTTTCACATACAGAAGAGCAATTTTTATTTAAATCAAGCACTGAAAATATTCAAACATTAAATTTAACTTCCTTCAACGAAAACAACATAACTTACCTAAAAATCCAACCATTTCCACAACATGACCAATAACACCAAAACGTATCAATTTACTATTATCTCTTCCTGCATGCTAACAATTTACTCAACCGATTACCAAAACTAGATTCGAGACCCGCGCATTAATGTTCGCTCATTTGATTGCCTTTCGTTTACGGGCGTAAGCCTGCACAAAGGAGTGCATCCCAATGCATCGGTTAATCCCCGAAAATTAACTGTCCTTTTTAACAAAATTTTCAATTTCGCCCACTCGATTCGGCGCGCAGTTATAAAGCACTCGCCGCACTCCATCCCTATTATAAATTGGGAAATAATTTTGATTGCTTTGTTCTACTTTCGCTCGAACGCTCGCATCAAAATTAATGAATCATCGCCGCGCAGCAACACGTATACACAGGCACGCCGCAATTAATGTTGATAATTAAGGCGACGTGGGTGGCTATGGGGGCAGCTTTTCAACACCTCGCGACGTAACGTCCGGAGTCTCTCGTTGAATTATTAGCGCTTCGCAAGGATGCGCCGGCGGGCTCTGCCTCGTCGCCCCCCCCCCTTCACCTTCCTTATCCCATATAGTCGGATAATTAGCTCGACGAAATAAATACTGGATACTTATCCGTCACTGTTCGCTTTCAATTTCGCGCCGGTCAAAGGAGCGACAGCGCGAAAGTCCGTTATAGGCGGCGAATTTTCTCCTAATCGCCGCTTAGGCTTGCACGAAACCAAAGTTCATCGTCGAAATGCTATCAGTCCTGCTGTGAATGTATTTCGATTGGTAAATACAACGTTTCGTCTGACCTGATAGCCCTCTTCAATGTTATGTAAGATCATCATGTAAAATCATATTAAGATTAATTATAGTAATTAATTTCACGGTAGATTTAACCTGAAGAGGGCCATAAAACAGGTAAAACGTTGTATTTATTAATTTTGTTACGGATACATTGGAGCGCGAGGGGGGCCGAGGCGACAAATGCGCGTTTTTTGGAAATTGGATTTTTTTGGAAAGGCCGGCGCGACGTGGCGACCGAAGTCTC
>JAWWML010000052.1:18200752-18260461 GCA_035047165.1 Ormyrus rosae | reverse complement strand
AAAAATAAATAGCCGATTTTTTATTCAAAGTGTGGAATTTCTTTGTTTATTCAAATCCAAAACCTTTATCCTGAACAAATTTAAAAAATATATTGATAAAATACATTGATTTAAGCAGTACCGACAGCATTTTTTATCCAAATCCTTATAGGAAAGGATATAAAATTAGCTGTCAACATAGGCACCTTAACTATGCATAAAAGTTCATCTTTTTGGAAAGAATAATTTACGAAAGGTAAGGTAATTACGTCAGGTGTTTTATAATCTGCTTTCACGTGGATAATTCCGTTTATCATATTTTTGGTGTATACATCTGACGCAGTTCCGGATTAATAAAATACCAACGTGAGAGCCGTATTGGAAATGCATGTTTTCATTTGCCGTATTGAAAATTAGAAAGAGTCGTAAACATGAAACCGTCATATTGCAATTATTCCGATAAATCTATATAAACGCACAAAAGAAAGAAGAAAAATACTTGTTGCACAATTCTTAATATAAAAAAAAATCGATCAGTGTGTAATTATTTAATGAAAACTTTGTTTATATTTATGTATGAAAATATTGTTTATATTAAAAATCTGAAATCATCTTCAGAAGGTTGGAAATTTGCATCGATGAAATTTTTCAGAATTTTTATGCGATTTTTATTGTAAATCTTAGATTTGATCTTACATCGAAATTCATCAGATGCTTGAGGAAGCTCGAACTCCAGTTACCACCAAACATTGGTTCTCTCGTCGCGAAGCCAAATATTGAAGCTTGTAAATGTCTTGTTAATTTTCTTGACGAATGTAACAAATTTAAAACGCCTCACTGTTAGTCGACAAATTAAAACTATACTTCTGTAAATTTTGTAATTATATCATATTGTAAGATTTCAATAAAGTAAAGCTAAATAAACCTCGTATGAGGTTTCCACTGCTTAATTTAAGAAAAAAAAAGATTTGATCTTACCTTTTTAATGTCATAAATTACAATACTCTACAATTCTTTGTTGTAAAATTATACAGATGATGATTTCTTAGCTAAAAGAGTGCATAACTTTTGAAAAATCGGGCCTCAGACTAAACGGACATATCTCCCTTCATATTTTTACGTTAATAACAGATTCCAAAGTTACAATTAAAACCGTAACTCAAACATGTTGTTAGTGACGCCGACGCTTAAAATTTCTTATACAAACACAAAAATCAATCGTTAGGTACTCAGAACCATAAATTATTTTTACGTGGTTTCGCAAGAACAGCATAACTTTCCAAGTTCTTTAACAAATCTCTTTAATATTTACAACACCCACTGGCGATGTTACAGCGACGGTAACCTTAAACATTATTAATTAAAGACAAAAAGATCAATCGATAGTACCGATATCACTAATTACACTCTTTGATCCGCTCTACGGAACGTTATAGAGGCGGAAAAATTGCTCGCGGCCGCGGCTCGTTAAAAAACATGATTAAAACTCGGCGCGAAACTGAGTTCGGAAAGACATTATTGCAAAATCCCCGTCGGCGAATGTATATTTAATAGCGGCTCTCTCTCGATCGGCCGGCCGCCGCCGTCGCTTCTCTCTTCGCGGGTTCCTCCGCTCGGAAAAAAAGTTGCCTCGTTCCCTTCTTCTTCTTCCAGGCCGGGGAACTTCTGCTCCGAGGGCGTAATTCGAAAAATTCGCGTCAACTACGGCCGAGGAGAAAAAGTTAAAGCGGCAGGCGCATGAATCCCAATGGGGGACAATTTTGCGCGCGCGATGTGTACCGAGAGGCACGGTGCATCTAAGGGCGCGCGCGCGCGCGGCGCTAAAAATAAAACTTTCTCTTACGCACGCCGCCGGAGGGAATAACCAAGTCATCTTGTTAAGGCGCCATTGAAGTAAAAAGGCCCCGAGATAAGAATTCGCCGAGGAATATCAATCACGGGCCATCATCGAGCTCAATGTGTGGCGCGTGTGCGCGGGGAGTCTGTGGGCTTTATTAATTATGGCAGAAATTGATCCGAGCACGCATTTGCTACGCGTAAGCAAAAGGAACGGGGGAGGAGGACGCGGGGTAAAAATATATACGAATTAATTTATTTCCGTCGCTGGGTTTCTTCGAATCGTGGCGAAAATAAAATCGGCGCGAGTTTTTTTTTTAAGCATTACCGAGAACGTTGCCGTGTGTTTTGCATGTGTACTTTAATAAAGTAAGTGGAATCTTAGAAACACGAAGAAGCGAAACGTAAACGTTTATTATTAAAATGAGATATAATTTTGAGGTTTCATCCAAAGTTATCGATAGAGAAAACAATTAGACTATTTGGAAATCAATATCGTAATCAATATTTGAACATATACAGCTCTGAACATATAAAAGATCTACCTTTTCCCAAAATTTCAAGTAATTCATAGTCTTTTTACTTCCGTAATCGTTGCACATAGAAAGCTCATTTTTTTCGGTTTTCAGCTTTTTATTCAAAAACTAATTTACGAAATAGCTTGAAATTTTTACAGATTATAGCTATATAGATATTCTTAATTAGCAAACATTCTTTCAAAACACTTGATCATTTAATTTAAGAATTGTAAGCTTTTTTAAAGAGAAACACGTTTTTATTAAAAACAAAAGAACCGTAAGAGCTAGGGTAACTTTTTTTCTCTGAAATTATAGGTATTTTTATGCTCTTTAAATTGGCCTTTGTTCGATTCAAATATCTCAATCCTGTTATTAAAAAAAATTAAAATTAAATTTTTAAAAAATCGAAAATTTGCGATAAAATAAAAACAAATAAGCTAAACAAAAAAAGATTTTTTTTGCCGCCATCACAAAAAAAAAACAAATAAAATGAGCCATGAACGATGGAAATCCGTTTAGTAGAAGCTGAGATCCAGGCGTATACATACACGCACACACACATCTATACAGACATTTTTCAAAAACCATTTATTCTTGTTCCTGACACCTTATAATATAATTATAACAGGTTTTTCGAACAATTCCAAAAATTATTATTACTAAGCTTCCTCTAGGAGGAAGCAAAATTACTATATCTATTGATTTTCCCATTACTCTGTAATTAATTTTCAATTTGTATTTCTGCACAGATGGTTTCGTAAGCAAAACGCTTATCAATTTACACTAAACTAATGATTTTCAAATCTGATTATTGATATTGATGTAGAATTGACCTAAAATATTAATCACTGGTAACCGCGCTTTTGATTTATTATATTTATTTAGTTACATTATTTCGCTCATAATTGATGTTGATCAATTAATACGAGCAATTTATCAAGCATTTAATTCATCACGGATCGCATTCGAGTTATACATCATATACGTAATAGCTAAATGCACGAGATGCGTGCCGCTATTTTATGTAAATTAAAGTCATAACGTCACGTTTATCACGTAATTCAGACAACATCCTTGTCAGCCCAAATACCGTTTAATTAGCCTGCAGATTAATTTAATTTGAGTGCAAGGGATGATAAGTGTACCTTACTTACACTTACAGGTTAACACCCGGTGGGTAGTAGAACCCTTATTTAGACGCCGCATAAAATTAAAAAGCTCGGACGTGACTTTGCGTATTTTTTAACAATAAACCCAAAACAGCGGATGACGAATAAATTCAATTACCAATGAGCTGCGGATTCAATCTCTCCCCAAAAAAAATAAATATTTATTCGAACGTCCTCCCTCCCCCAAAGTTTCAAGTGCCGTCCATGATCGAATGAAACTGAAGTGCGGCGACGCATTATCCAATGTATACCATTACGAGAAAGACCGCCACTTGAAAGCGGAGACGATCATCGCTGCGGATCTAAAGCGAGCGGAGATCCGCGGAGCGAATAAAAATGACGGTCAGCCGCCTCCGCTAATGTCAAAATCAACACGAGCCCCTCGAGAGCGAAGCGACGGGGTACATTAATAACCGCGCCACCGCGCCGGATTATATATAAAGCACGCACGAAAAATCACTCGGGGCTATCGGCTGGCTGCGAATGAATTAATTTCCGCCGCTTTCTCCGAACACGATAATCCGAAGTTTATTGCGAGCCAGAAAAACGGGACGAGAGGACGGCAAAGTGCGCCGCGGCGGTAAGTACATACCATTTTTATTATTTGCGCATGGAATAATAATATTGCTTTCAGCTGCCGATTGGAAATTAATTTTTATCGGTCGCCGACGCAGCGGTGCGAGTGTTTTATTAAACTTAAATCAAATTACTTTTGTATACGCTATCAATTTTTTGGGTGAAAGTAACAATTAGGATTTCGAATAATTCAATAGAGAGCTTTAGATCGACTGGCAGAAGCAAAGCTCAACGTCGACGTCGCGGGCATCGATTAATCTCTGCAATCGCCGTAATTTTCACGCCAAATGCAATATCCGAAACAATGTTATGATATTTCAACCGTTTACGTCGGAAACGCAACAACGTTCGCTCAATAGAAATCGAAAATTGTATCCTCGCTGAACCGAGTTGATAAAGCAGCCACGATAAAGCTAAACACGCGCAGTCCGGCGAGAGCGAATCCTCGCGGCGCAGCGAATCGGAAATAATCCTAGCCAATACGTCACGTTCATTCCTCTCGCCGCTAATGACGGGTCTTGAATGTCCCTTTGTCGACGTTCACGCGCCCGAATTCAAAGACACACCGATCTCTGAATACTCGATGCTCGATTCGTCTTGATTTTCGCGGAAGAAAAAAATATGTAGGCAGAAGAAGCTATACAAAAATCATAGCAGGATATATATCCATCTTCCGGCGGGCCACGTTTCAGTCTTCCCCGCTCGGCTGTCCCTCTCCGTCGTCCTCGTGGCGAATCGGCAGGCGAGATCGATAATCGTGAAAGAGTATATCGTAGTCACGCATGTCGTCATATACACACGATATCAGTTCCAATCACGAGCGGCGACTCGAGCATTTAGTATCTCTGTTCTTTTTAACAGAAGGCTAATCTGCGAGAGGCGAGAGCCCGAAGTATTAAACAAATCCTTTGGAGGCGCGTCTGCGAATAATTGCGGCCCTGCGGTTGGAGGAATTTTCGTGCGGTCGACGGGGGGGTGGCGGTATCTAAAACGTACAGTCAAGATCGAGTTTTCGTATATACATATATATACGCGCCGGACTCCGGGCAATTTAGATAATTGAACCGAGATTGGAAAACGAAATTTTAATGACAGTAGCAGATACGGAAAGTACAATGACACCCGCGGTGCCTCGTTATTTCTAAATCGATTCTTAATTTTCGGTTTCAAGCTCTTACTGTCCAGTGTGTCGAGTTATAGGCAATTATGAATGGAAGTAGAACAAAGTATTAAAAACTAATTAATCATTTGTGATCTAATGTTGAAGTCTAGGATTCATTTAATTTGTAATTATTTTCTTTTTAATAAACAACTTTTATACTAATAATTTTTTAAATTATTTATTTACTTTTAATTCCTTTCACGAGAACTGTAATATGTTCAAAACAATAAATTACATAGAGAAAATGTTATTAAAATTGTTTATATAAAGTTGTATATATTTTGACGTTTTTATCCAAAACAATACTATTGTTATTTCTCGTGTAAGCTGTTTCTGAGGGCAGCACAAAACTTACTTAAGCAGTGGATTGGTAAATAAGAAAACTTAGAAAAAGCGTAGGACATATTTATTAAATTTGATCGTTCCGATGACGCACAACCCTACTGAAAAATGTTATTCGTTGGATGCAAGGATGCTGCTTGTTATTTTATGAAGGACGCTACTTGTTATTTTATGAAGGTATTGGACCGATTTTATTTGTTACAAATGCAATAATTTTTCTTCAAATAAACGAAAGATTCTGCGCACTTTATGCGCTTCCAGGAGAGACTGTAAATGCTGTATCTAAAACTAATCCCATTACCCTCCATAACAAATGCGTTTACACTTATATATTTTGTAAAAAAACGTTATACATTTTTTAGAATACAAAAAAGCAAATATATTTTTGTATAGTTGCTAAACGTTTTTCTATTATAATGAACCCTGCAGACAAATGAAGATAAACTGTATATGCAAACAAAGTACTAGTTTGTGAACTTATCATTAATTATAGAATCGATGCAATGCGCGGATCGCTATCTATTCCGGGTATAATAATAATCGCGCGCATTCACATCTCTCGTCAGCCGCGCAAATTACCCGTTATGAAATATCACCCCACCATTCGTTAGTTTTAATTTATTCAGAAAAACATTAAAACCCTTGAACAAACACTCACCCCTTATCGCCTCATAAGCAAGTGAAATGCGACAAAAATCAGCACACTTACCAATATTTGAAGTCGCCAACGTCAAAGCCGCCGTCAGAATCCGGCCTCTTATCTGTAATTGCAGCTCGGCGCGATCGTCGCCGTTATCAGCGATATTTGACGGCGCGGGTGAAAAAAAAAAAAAACGAAAAAAAAAAAGAAGCCAGCCCAGGCGTGCGAGTCCGCTTCCCGAGTTTTATTCCGGCGCGCGTGCCGTCGGACAAAGAGCACAACACACACACACACGCGTCGAGGAGAGGCAAAAGGCATGGCCTCGATGGAAAATCGCGCGCCGATCGCTATTGACTATCTGCAAACTTTGTTTCGCCGCGCTCGACGCGCGCGCGCGCCTTTCGATAACAACGGAATCGCCTGTTCAGGTGCTTTCGCCCATATGCTGCGTGTATATGTCCTCCCCCCCCCCACTCCCGGCCGGTGATTCATTCGCTGCAACGGGGGCAGAAGCGTGAAAAAGCACATATGCCTTTTTCGAAAAAGCTCCCCCACCCTCCCGCCCCCCGGACCGGTTTTCGGATTACAGTTCGCCGGATTTAATTAAAAGCTGCGCGGGCTAATGATGGAACTTCCGTGATATTAGGTAAATCGCCGGCGACAATGAACGCTCGGCTAAATAAGCTCTGAATGCATCACGCGCGAGGCTTTTGTAATGGAAAGCAACGTTTTCGAAATATCGCTTCGCTGAAGTCGGTTTTGGGAAAAGCTCTGGCTGAGGGGGGACTTAATGCTTCCATTCAGGGTTATTTTGTCGCGAGCGATAGATTTGCGAGGAATCGATTTGAATCTTGCCTATTTTGATTCGAAAAAGAAGTCAAGTAGAAATTGCCAACTTTAGTCAGACAACGCGGAGAATAAACATGCACATGTGCATCCAAGTTATCCTCGGTAAACTTTGTACGTGACACAAACTTTAAAAACATCTGGTACAAGGCTGTATAGAAATGTGTACGTTTATTGACACTCTCATATTGTAAACTTTAGTTTTGAAGAAAAATATTTATCTTTTAATCTTAAGCACTTTGTGCAAGGTCCGATTTGTGTAACATTTGCGAGAGGAGGCGTTCACTTTGATTAAAATTTACTTTTAAATTAAAACGGTATTACAAATACGAGTGGTGATTTTTTAAAAATATTATAGAGATATAAATATTTAGTTATTATTTCATGTGTCTCTCTTTGATGTAGAGGTAAATAACCGCTTGCCCCAAAAATATTAACATTGCAAATACATTTTTTTCGTATAAAAGAACGAATATGTCTGAAGAATGTCAAATTCTCACATAATATCTTTTGAATATACTAAAACCTTTTATTCCTATCTGTGATCAAGTATTCCCTTACGATCCTTTCCTTATTGAATCGAATCCCTTTCGTTCAATACAATCATCTGACGATAAGGTTCCACGAACATATAGATAATTTTTCAAAGATTATTAGAGAAATAAAAAAATTTAAGTCACAAAATTAATAACTGAAAATATATTATTTAATTTTACAATGCTTAACGTTCATCGTTTGTTAAAGAAAACGTAAATGATATGATCGAGATTATTTTTAAAAATATGAAAATTCAATAATAATTTGTTTTTGTTACCGAACATTGCGAAACTATATGCTTCCTTAAAAAATCCATGAAATGTAAGTTGAAGCTCATCATCGAGCGTTGGTAATTGGTAGAGCATATACATACGATTTTACGTATATTACTGTACGTATATACGGCTGTATAACCCTTGGTGACTTTTCAAAGACGAAAGAGTGTTTAAAAACAAAATATAGAGGTCAGAAGAACGAACGCTGTTTGCAGAACGATGCATTAATTTTATAAGTATTATTTGGACAGTGGGCAGGGGAGTATACAATTAAGTTTTACCAATTCAAGCAAGTTGAGAATGGTTATTAGTATTAAAAGAAAAAAAATGATTATTAGAATAATAGCTAAAGTGACTTCTGAAGTTGTTAGTGCAATCGAAAGATTTCGCAAAACAAGAAGGATCTTTACTATCAGTGTTAGATTAATATTTTTTTTTTATTTTACATTACTGAAAACATATATGATTCATATAAAATAAAAATTAAAAATATTAAAGAAAGATAAATTTTTTTTGTATACAACTCAACGAAAAAGCCAATAATTAACAAAGAATGGTTCATAATTCTAAAATTGTTATCCACAAAATAGTTTTCAAGGCTCTTGCGTGTAATTGCATATACCTTTTAGGCTTGATCACACAAATTATGAAAAGATTTAATCGTAATTAAAAGAAACCTTCTGTCAACGCAACTTAGCTTAGATTTACGTTAGCTTTTTTATCTTTGGATTAAGTGAGGGTAAAACAAAATAATGACGCATCTTCAAAATACTTCTTCAAGTCAATTAAGCTTTATCAGTAAAAAGGATATTTTGAATAACCCTATTTTATAAACTGTATTTGCAAGTACGCAATACATTTGTCTGTTAAAAAAAATTTTCCATATAAAACTAAATAAAAAAATCTTTTACAAAAATTAATCAATTCATATTTATTATCCTTTTTTCTTACAAATACATTTGAAAATACTAGGCCACAGTTAATAAAATAAGTTATTTAATTTAATCAAAATTCTTTTTCAGTAAAATTAAAATAAAATTAAACATAACTAATATAAAAAGCGCAATAATTTTAAATAAAATTAAAAAAACATGTATATTATTTTAATTCCTTATCTACGTTTTGGGAACACTAATTACTGCTTAATTATAGCGCATGTGTACAATCAAATGATTTTTATTAAAAATATTAGAAGGTGTGTGACGAAGAAAAACACAAATAAAAGTAAAAAAATTACCCATAATTTATCATTATATATAATTTTATTAAAATTAAAACTATCTAAAATAACATTAAATTACCTGCAAAAATAGTAGTTACAAATATTTTTAATATCAATCTACAAATCAAATAGTAACCAACTTCAATTTTGTATAAAAAAGTAATCATTATTTTAAAGTTTATAAAATCATGAAACGAAAAAAAAAATAAATGTACGCGCGCGAAGCGCGCACAGGCATCACTACTAGACTTTAAAAGTTACGTTTAAAAATAGCTCCCGTTACAGACTGCTATTCTTCTTTCGGTTTGCAATATTGCTTTACGTAGTAAGAAATATTGTGGGAGCAATTTATAAGGCTTGTATGCCAACATTACGACTTCGCAGGCTTGGACTTATAAACTTCTTCCGGAAATAAACCAGGTTTCCTATGAATGATGCACTACATAATCGAACTTAGCATGCGAATAAAAATTCAAGATTTAAAAATATCTTCAATTTTGCATACCAACCAATGTTGTAGGCGTATACGGTACTTTTTCTTATATAGTTAGTATGAACAATCTATATCTATAATAATCTATAGAAAAAGTTTACTTACACTTTTTTGACAGAATTTCTTCAAATGTAGATTCACAAAGTAAAAAAAAATCAGTACTTGATCACAGATTTAGATAAATTTCCAAGTTTCTTTTATTAAAAAATTGATAAATTTAAAAAGAAATCGACAATAGTAATTTGCGCTACATAGAATCAATTTTTGTAAAAAGTCTTCATAGTCGTATCTTAAAAGAATAATGTTATTTAAAAATTATTTGATTCAAGAACAAAATATATCTTTATATTTTACTTCTAATTATCTTTTCCTGCTAAATAAAATACGATTTTGAATTCTGTTAAAAAAGTTATTACGCATATTTTAATTTTATTCCGTCATTAATCATTTGATCTTCAAAAGAGTAAATCTATCAAATACAATAATTTTATTGTCATTGATCTTTTACAGAAATATTTCAACAATTACCGAAGGATCATAACAAAATTACGTCATAATCTTATAAATATATGTAGTGAAGTAGTTTTTTGATAACTATAAAATTTTATATTAAAGTGATTTTTTAAACTTATAATGCATCTGTATAATAGTTGCTGATTTCAAAATATTACATTTTGAAATAAAGGTATTGTAACCAATATTGTTATTTCTAATCAGTTACATTACATTAAAATATTCCATCTATTATATAATGGTACATTTTCTCAGACATAATTTTGTCATCAAAAACTGCTTTACTGCTTTTAGATTTAATAGCAGATACATAATAAACTAAAGCTATCGTCGCAAACTGAATTACGTTACATAATGAATTCAATATGAGAAACAAAAAAAATTACAAGAATTCAAAGAAAAGATGAATTATCGCATTATAAACGTATTAGACTTTTCCATAATAAAAGTTACAAATAAATAATTTTATTTTTACGCCAAAAACTTACTTTTGATTTTATTTTTTAGGTATAAGCATGTCCTGATCATCAGTCGATATTGTCGGTAACGTAGTTGGGTAAAACAAATTATAACACTTTTATCTTTCGGAACTTCGTATTTTAAATAATCTTATATTATTACCTATTTATTAAAGCTACTATAGTTTTATTTGAACTTGTCATTGTTTAAGGTTTTTTAGCTTTGATAATCTTAAAAACACCTCCTCTTAAAGAATTGATTCATAATATAATTTTTTTAAGGTTTTAGATAAAGGAAGCTGTGGTTAATAGGAAAAGGTAATTAATAGTAAATATAAAAGTAAAATATTTGGTAATGTATTTATTATCAATATAACAAGGTTAGTTTTTAATTTAAAAAAAAAACTAAAATTTATAACATATTAGTTTAAATAATTTTTAATATTCAAATCACATTTAATTTTGTAGTACAGCTTAAAAAAAATGTAAAAATAATTTAAAAATAATTTTAAAAAATTCAACTTTAAAATGAGAAAAAATAAAAAAACCAATTTTTTTATTTTGTTTTAAGAACATTACCATTATTGAAGATAATAAAATTATCCTCTTGATTTTAGTTTCTTTATGTGCTATGTGTACAGTCAACCAATTAAATAATAATACTGCAAGTCTAAGACGTAGGCGAAGCACAGCATTGAAAAAAGACTAGCCGACGAAACAAAACTTATTTTATACATACATAATATTAATTACGCATGAACGATGACATACAACTAAGCACATATCGAAACGTTGTGGAACTGGCTGATCTTACTTTATTGAATTTTTAATACATCTATCCACAGGATTTGTGTACATTTCTACACCAGAAATTCTGATGTTGATTCACTCGACAGCCCTAAAAATAAAAAAAATTCATACTTTAATATATACAAAATAATATATTACGGATAATAACTTTACTTAGAACAGCTACAAACACACTAACGAATAGTTTAATTTCTTCTTATTTTAAAAATAACAAGAAAATGCATGCAGGAATACTATAAATCCACTTTTCTATAAATGAAATTTATAACTAATTTTAACGAATTGTGCTTAAAATTTAACAGAATCAAAATTTTCTAATCTGTTATACGTTGAATATTATTTATTTCTCGTGAAAAACTTATTTTTAAATTAATTAATGTATCATTATATTATATCAAATCTTATTTAAAACTTATTCGTAATGTATGAAATTATATTATTAGTAAAGGTCTTCATAGGAGTCAGTATCGCTAGCTACATGACGTGCTTGATCTACATCAAACTCGTGAACTACATACACAATGCGTAAAGTATTCGTGAATCCTGCTCCTTGCTTCCAGCCAGTAACAACGATAACAGAATCTCCAGACTTGATGAATCCACGAACTTTGCCAAACTTAATGCCAAACTGTACTCGGACGTCAATGTCTTTTATCCAGTCAGGTAATGCTGCGTCTGAAAATTTATTACATATATTAATATTATCATCTAAAATTTAAGAGTGAATACAAGTGTATATTAACAAAATATAATTAATAAAATAATAAATTACTATAACTATAACAATATTTATTAAGAAGCATATGAAATGATATTAAAATAGTGTATATTTTAAAAAATGTAAATAAATGATTTATTCTACTGAAATGTATTTTACCTGTATAATGAAGAGGAAGAAGACCTCTGTAAAGATGCGCTTGCCGTGCTACCTGATTGTACCTTGTGACAGTAATAACTGGGCATCGAGGTCTGTACTTGGAGATCAAGAACGCAGACCGACCAGTGGTAGTGATAACTATAATGGCACTAGCAAGGCATTTGAAGGCAGCCTCAACAGCTGCAATCGCCAGGGAATGAGTCGCATCAATCGGGGGTATAACCTTAGAAGTCAAATCAAAGAATAGCTGATTTTGCCAGATTGCTGCCTCAGCTTCCTTACAAATGTTAGCCATTGTATTTACACACTCCAGAGGATACTCCCCTTTCGCAGTTTCACCTAAAAATGCATTTATTGATAATTGCTAGTTGTAACATTGTTTAATTATTGATTAAAAACGCACCAGAAAGCATGACACAGTCAGCACCATCCAAAACGGCATTAGCTACGTCAGAAGACTCGGCTCTCGTGGCACGAGGCTTCTTAACCATAGACTCCAACATTTGAGTAGCGCAGATAACAGGTTTTCCAACCTTATTACATCTGGCGATCATGCTCTTCTGTGCAAGGAACACCTTTTCGGGTGGAATCTCAATTCCAAGATCACCACGGGCAACCATGATACCGTCGGAGGCTTCAATGATTTCATCGAGATTGGCCATACCCTGCTGGTTCTCAATCTTCGAAATGATCTTGATGTGCTTGCCCTTCTCGCCGAGAATATTGCGAATCTCGGTCAGAGCATTAGCATCGCGGATGAAGGAAGCAAAGATCACGTCGACTCCTTGCTCCACGCCGAAAATCAAATCTGATTTGTCTTTCTCGGACACGGCAGGCAGATCAACCGATACTCCGGGCAAGTTGCAGCCCTTTCGGGAGCCGAGTATTCCTCCGTTTTCAACGGTTGTCGTAACCACGTTGGAGCCTGAAATGAGAAAATAATAAAATTAGAAGAGAGGTTTTATTCGTACTTCTTTAAAGTAATATTATTTTGATGGCTCTTACCAACATTAGTGACGATAAGAGAGATTAAACCGTCATCAACGTAAACTCTGTTTCCGACCTCCAGAACTTTGGTAATGTTTTCATAATCTACGTAGACGGTATCATCGTTGCCTTTCTCATTATAAGCCTTATCGGTAGACAGTTTGAAAGTCTGTCCTCTCTTCAACTCCACTTCAGCAGAACCGCCCTAAATAATTCGATCCACGTCAGTTTCACAAATTCAATTATAAAATTCCAAAGCAATCGAATACGAGACAAAAAAGACTCACCCCTTCGAGCAGACCAGTTCTGATTTCCGGTCCCTTGGTGTCGAGGGCAATGGCGACCGGGACCGAAACGCCCATCTTCTCGGTGAGGTTCTTCACGGCCTGTCTGACGTTGGCGATCGTGCCCGCGTGATACTCGTGCGAGCCGTGGCTGAAGTTGAGACGAGCGACGTTCATGCCGGTCTCGATCATCTTCTCCAGCATCTCAACGGAACCGGAGGCCGGTCCGATGGTGCAAATGATACCGGTCAGACGGGTGTACATCGTGTGCGATTTGATGTCCAGGGCGCACAGGTGATCCAGATAGTTCACCGCCGTCTGGGCGTTGAAGTTCGGCTTGCCAGCCATCTGCGAAACGGGTTGAGAGAGGATCAACATGATGTCGGCGAATGATGCACTGTCTCGTGCTCAACACATTTATATAGGCCCCCCCTTGTAGGTAGTACAGTGACCGCGCTTTTTTGCTCCGCTCTTTTTGCTCGAGAGAGGCCGATAACGTTTTTTTTTGCGAAATTCACGATAATAATTTATTGAAACGCTCTTGTTTCCAGTCGGATTCGTACTTTGAACAATTGATTTACTACGCGTTTCGTAGGTATACAAGAACTTATTACGTTATTACTTATTCTGCGAACTTTAGCACTCGTAGCTTTGTTTTTCTTTTTACCGGCAAATAAGGTTTATGGATTTTCTATTTTTAAACAATAGTAAAAAGAGTTATCCCACTACTTTAAGTATTTACTGAAGCAAAACATTTTCTCCGGACTAAAACTTTTTTACGTAATTTTCCAGAAGTTTTTACAACTTAATCTTACAATTTATTTTAAGCGGAGCAAAAAGTTAACGTATCAAATTCCGGCCGGTCCATATAATCTCGCACGAGTTTGAGAAGCCGTTGACTAAAAAAAAAAAAAAAAAAATTCCGGTCAACATACTTCCTACACTGAGAAGAATATGTAATCATAGAAAACAAGAGTGACCTTGCACTCTTAGTTCGCAAGATACACATTTTCGTAAGTGGCTACGTCACTCCTCGATATTTCCGAGCGACTTGATTGTCTCTCATGTCGCTGATAATGCGAGCAGTGATGATATACACAATGTACTTTCTTTAAAAACTAAAAACGATAACAATAAACGGACAATTGTGTTAATTGCTCGCTACATTATCATGCACTATTGAAAGCTTGTATCTACTTATCTAAGAAAAAGAGTTAGAGAAACAAAATTCAAAGCAGAAATTAATCAAAATCAAAGCCTCATGCACTGGCCGGCTAATTTATTAGGCAGAGATAATTAAGTACATAAATTAAACAAAGATTACACTTGTTGGATAATAATTCCATTACGTTAGATAATACGGAGTTTTCGGTAGCCAAATTTTTTGTAATTCTATAATAAACTGTAAATAAATCGTATTTTGTTTCTTTTTTTTTTTTTAAATCTTTCGTCGAAAAGCATATTCTCCAAAAATTTACGAGTGCCCGGCTCCCCGGTGTTTCGTTACGATCCTGACACGTGGACTGTACGACGCATGCCGCTTCAAAAATAGTCGGGGTCATAGCCGCACAGCTGAGCGTTCCTCCATCGACTATTCCTGATGCTCTGCAGAGTTCTCGATCCGGCTCGCGCATTAAGGAGAGTGCCGGCTCCGTTATTTTCCGCCGCGGCAAAAATACGGGTAAAAAAACTGCTGTTTCGAGGGCCAAATTTTGCCGGTCGGTTATTTTCTCGGTTTAAAAAAAAAAACTACCTCTGCGGCGAAAGCTTCGTTTTTCCGCGAAACGGATTGACGGTTTTACACTTAAAAAAAAAAAAAAAAAAATTCGTAATAATTGACATAAACGCATGTTATTGTTAATAAGTCGACAGTCAAGAGTTCCACAAAACTCTTCTTTATATGAAGAAATCCGAAGAAATAAAATTAGTGTAGCATGACCTACGAAGATGCTAAGCCCACGCCAAACTTTAATGACAAATGAAGATAATTCCATGTACTTTTCATTTTTCTGCAAAAAAATCAAAATTTTAAATAAAAAAATAGGCAAATGCGTTACAAGTTGCAGCATTGCAGTCCGGTGCCTATATGTATATAGAGAGGATGACACTATTGAACGTAAAAAATAAACTTGCTACGAAATTCAACAAATAAAAAGGAGGAGAGGTTGGGCTGGTATAAACTTCACACAAATCGCAAACTAAAAATAAACGGTATCTAACACACATATAATAAACTATTTAAAAAAAAAAGGTGTTTTTAACCTAGTCTAAAACTAAAAAAGCTGCTACTAGAATATCAGTTACGTAACGCAGAGTAAGAGCGAAGGAAATAATAGAGTCGTCTGATATTATAGGGCAGTCAACTAAAATCACGATAAAACAAAATCCGTGAAAACGGGAGAAAATAAAAAATGAGAGGAAGGGCTAAAAAGAAATTAAAAAACTAGCGAAAATAAAAAAAGAAGTGGAGCGGGGAGAGAGAAAGAGACAGAGGCGGGCTTATTGTGTGCACTCATTGCATAAAGTACCTGATCGTCCTTGGTTGACCAGACCATTTTGCCGGGCTGCTTAAATAAAGGGAAACAGACACGGATTAGTGAGTTCGGGTCCTTGGGAGCGTTTTGTCGTTCCGACAAAATCCGGCGGCGAGCGACTCGCAAGAGTAGCGGCAGCCGCATTCGGCCGCCGGCGTACTATTATCCCGCGGGACCAGTGGATATCTCGTTGCTCGGAGGAGGCGCCCTTCTCTCCTCCGCCCCCCGACCGCCGATTGCTCAACGACCGAGCAGCGAGCATTTCTGCCAAGAGCAAGAAGGGCTTTTCACGGGCGAGAAACCTTGGGACTTTCTTTTGTTGGGCAATCGCGAGCGTTCTGCGACTGGCTGCTCGATTGTTTTATTTGAAATTGGATTTGTGTAAGAGAATTAAATTGAAATATCGCGCAAAATTTTCCGTTTCACGGGCGTTCTGGAAAATTTGAATTTAAATTTTAAATAGACAAGCTATGACGAAATTAATAGGAATATTCATGAATTTAATTCCTGATGCTCCCCGCGTAAATGTATTGCAAATTGATGACTGATAAAAGTATCTTGATTGCAATCGAAAGCAATGCTTTTAATATTATAAAACTTTAATTAACAGTATATTCTACTATTGAAGTTAACTTTTTTAACGGAGATGTTTGCAACTACTTCAAATCTTGATTTTTACGGCAGCAGCAAATTTTAAGCATTTGCAAAATAGAACGGATTCTATTTCTTACTCCTCAATCCACGCGAATTATTCCACTGGTCCTTTGTGATATGAAACATTGCATTACATAAGCATTTTACTGACAATACAATAAATACATAATAAAATTTTATAAATATTTACGTCGCGCGGCGACAAGATGGTCAGTAAAATGAATTATGCAAATAAATTGTTTTTAATTTTGCAGCTCGGAATAACCTACTTAACTCTTCTTACACTATCACTTTGATATCACTAAACTTAAGTATCTATAAATATTTAATAATACGTGTCTTTAAATTTTCTATTTTCTACTATTATACAATTAACCAAGTCTTTTCACAGTTTTAAGCAGAAGTTAGCGATAAAAGTAAAACACAATCAACAGACGCATTGGAAGCGTCGATGTTCCGCGCGCGACTACCTTCGACTAAATGGAATATTTTTCTGCCGACTGACTTCAGTGCGGTCGTAAAAATGAGCCCAGAAAATTGCAGTAAAATGCGCTGTTAAATTCCTTTCGAAGGATATTGCTAAATTCCATTTTAAATTTACATTGTATTTAATCGAAATGATTTCATTGCAGAGTGAACGCTTTAAATGCGGATCACCTTGCATTAATGTTTATAAAGATTTGTATTCCAAATATGCTTCGTGCGAGTATTTTTTTTTTTGAGGAAGCGAAATGTTTTGTGCGATTGTTATTTAAGAGTGAAATGATTTAGAGTGAAAAAGAATAAAAATAAGGCTCTTCATCAAACCATAACATGAGAAAGAAATAATGTTAAAAAAAATCTTTGCAATGATAAATTTAAAATATTTTATTATGATTTGACTAAATTCTTTATTTAGAAAGCTGCTGCTAAACATTTTAGTATTTTTAGTTCATGTTTATTCGGGAAGAAAAGCGATTTTGCCAAGCAAAAGTAATCCAAATAAAATACAGTTTAAATTGCGTGGATGTTTTCATATTTTACACAATGTAAAAATAATTTGTTTCGAATAAATTCTTCAGAATGTTGAAGTGATTAAACAGGTCGACGTCTGGCGATAGCGTCTGCAACGTTTATCAATTTGTGACTAATTTTCCGCTTTTGATTACACTACAATTCCAAGTTGTCGAACTCGTCATCGGACACAAATTTAGGTGCAATTCTTTATCTGTGCGTAAAATTTTGTGGGGAAATTTACTTTTATGAATCAGATAATAATTCCGAGAGTACATATCTATATCTTTACATCAGTGCGTAAAATAAACAATGATATTTTGAAAATCATAAGTTAATATTACTTTCGAATAGCAGCAAAAATGTACTGTTTATTATACCGTATTTCAAGCAGTCTGGCTCGATTTTGACAAGTGATTTAATCAGGAAATTATCATTTTTATCTTACAAAGGTACACATTTACGATGGATTGTTAAGGACGTTCACTCGCTACAGTGGTTGGCAAGTCTCGCCTAACTTTCCGTCAGATGCAAAATCTGAAAATCTGATCCTTGTTCAACTATTTCTCGAAAATTAGTAGCGGAAGCTATGATAAAAATTGTCGTATTTTATTCTATATATTACATAGAATCATAGAGTTTTTTCACAACAATTCGAAGATAACTTTTTTTGCTATCTGAAAAAATTCTACCTAAGGAAGCTTAACATAGGACCTCTATGTTAATAAGCTCAAGTTTAACATTGGATTTCTCAAATTGTAATATCGAAAGGCAGATTGAAATTTTTACCACATATAGCAATAAACTGTAAATTTTGAGAATATTCGAAGAAATTGCATTTATCATGTGAACATCCTTAAATATATCGTTCATTAATTATGAAATATTTTAATATTTATTTTTAGCTACAGAAAATTATTTATGTATAAAAAAATTCTACATACTTTATTGCATACGTAATAATAAAAGATAAAAAATTAGTTCTTTAAATATAACAAACTAATTTCAGTCAATTTTTCATAACAGAGTTGTTCGAACATCGTAAAATCGATCGCAAAAGAAGCACCTTGATACATATTCAAAATCGATCCTCTTTTAAATAAATTTCGAGCAAATAGAAACATTGCAAGTTTTCCGACTAAAGCGAAAGAATAGCACCTAAATAAGGGTAATTTTAGTCCTTGCGCAGTTCGCTAAGTAGATTGGCTGACAATTAGGGAACGAAGGTCAAAGCAGCGGCAGCAGCTGACGGAGAGCCCGCTTCAAAGATTTTGGCGAGCATGCGCACACACGTGCCGAAATAGGTAGACGAAAACGTGACTGTTCACGTGTTCGCCGTGAGATCGTTGCTGTTTCGGCAATCCACGCGTGTATCTCGTATACACTTGTTTTATCAGCTTTATCCACAACTGTATCGTTCCTCTCCGCTTCTCGGCGTGTGCTCGAGCCGTGAACAGAAAATCGCCCGCGCGTGGCTATTGTGTTTTTATCACTCGCTTCCGTCATGATCTGAAGCCGGTATATTTCTATGGCACTTTCCGTTTAGTTTTCGATCGTTACTTTCGCGCGCAAGCCTTGAATTGATGAGTTATTTATGCTGTTCAATGTAATTTGTTAATTTGATTAAATATCAAACTTTTGGCACGATTTATAGTTTGGTTTATATGCTGCAGAATGCGTTAGGTACGGCATAACCTCTAAAGAATATAGAAATTTTCGTAACTATTTTGTATATGACGTAAGAACTGTATAGCATTGTTATAATTGAATTAGAAAGTGTTCATTTTATCAAGATAATGATTTAGGAATTGAATATTCCTACAGTGATTTGATACAATGATTTGATGAATTAAACGACATTGTACTTCTTTGCAATGCGAAAACGAAATAGTTATGAATGATTGACCGGATTATTTAAAGCAATTTTGAGAAAAACAAATTATTTATTAAGCTTTTATAAGAAATATTTTTTATTATAACAAATTTTATATAATTTTATAAAATTGAACATGTGGCATATAAATCTTTTAATGTTCAAGGAGACTGCAAATTGAATTCGAACACTGTATTTAACCTTAAAAATTTTCCAAAAGTCGAATGTAACATTCGATTGCCTATCCTATAACAAGTTACACAATATGACAATGGCCGACACTTGCGGCATCATGGAATAATATTAACGTAATTCCGGGTCCAAAATTTTACATTGCTAATTCCCAAGTAAAGCTTCACGAAAGCGAGAAATCTCCAAGTTATTTGCGTACAATTGTCTCATTTTACCTCCACGGGAACTGTTAAAGCCGGACGAAGGATTTCAAGGTTACGACGACTGTCCCGTTATTGTACACGACGAAACGCCTCCCCTAAACTTCGTGCCAATTTTCATTCGCGACACGATGATTTACCAACAATAATAGTAAATTTCGCGAAGACATTAACGATGAACCGAAAGCGCTTCCCAGAGAAGTTTGAATTAAGTTACTTCAGCTTGTTTTACCTTATGAAATTTGAAGTTTCTCGGGAGAACGTAGAAATCGATCGGAAAAGCTCTTCACGGATCTGCGGTTTGCTGCTGACTGACGTTTGAGGACGCGGAAGGTCACGGCGGAAAGCAAATTCAAGACCGTGCACGTCGATGGCAGTGCCTCCTTCCTGCGAATCGTTGCATTAGACGTGTTAGAAAGAATGAAGCAATTGAGGCCTGAAAAATCATAAAATAAAATTATGTGCCTTTGTTTAAAGAACGGCGATTGGAATGCAAATTAATCGCTGTCACGTTTTAATTTTCAAAACACAGCGATATAACGTATAAAGGTGCTTAGGCGTTAATTGTTACGGCTCTGATAAATCTTGAATTGTCGAGGTGCGCCATCTAAGTTAATCGATAAGTCGTAAGTAACGGGTGCATTTTTTCAACTCGTTCATTGGCAGATAAGAGGCAGCGCGAAGATATGAATTCTTTTTTTCCCTCCACGTGCCGATTAGCGTTTACTCTCAATTTCTTTATTTTTGGAACGTAATTTGACCTAAGAAGATAAAATAAGATGTGCGAATTTCAACTGATAATACCTTATAAAAAGTAATTGACACACATTATTATAAACTTTAATTTATATACCTGAAATTTTAAATCCATAATTAAATTTAATTATCAATTTTAGCATCAGTAAAGTTTATCGATTTGTAGCATAATTTTTTAGAATAAAATTTCCTGCAATTTTATAAAAAGAACATTTTTTAACAATTCTGCAACAATTAGTCCAACTCAGCTATAAAGATGAAAGAATGTTTAAAAGATTACTTAATCATCATTATGGCGTGATTCATTTTTGTCAGCTTCTTCTACGTCCGTACATTATCTGACCCTGACGTAATACAATTTGCACGCTGAAGCAGCATCGCGGAAGATGCTGATCGTCGTACGATTTGCCCCTTCGCGATAATAGACTTGAAGCAAATGATCTGAAAAAAGAAACAAAAAGGCATGAAACTTTATTCTTTCGTTTTCTTTGTACCTTTACATTGCATCTAATGGATTTATAAACTGCATTTGACTGCTGTAATTGATGTGTTTATACTTATATTATTTGGATTGATAAAAGTATCGAAATTTAATATTTTAACAAAGACTGCAATTTATACTTAATCGTTTATATATTCTAAAAATTACGATTTTAAAATAAACAATACCCCTGATAATTTTTTTTCCGCAATCTTTATACTTTTTCTTTTTGTTTGCGGTAATTATTGCTCAATCTCAAATATTTATAATCACCTTCCGCATTTCAGTTCAAACGCTGCAGCAACTGCGGAACAAGCACAGATCGAGAAGTGGTAAAAACGATTTCTTTCGTATTGTACATCGGTTCGCCAATTACCATCGACTGCTTAACCGGTGAACTGAAAAAACAATTAATGATAATGAAGTGATGTATATTTTAACACATAAAGACCCGCGAATTTTTGAACTGGCACAATATTTTTTAGACAAGAAACAATAAAATTTTATGCAACATAACAAATTTTAATCCATTTCAATGGATAAAAATTTGTTAAAATAAATTACTGATAAATTAATTATTTAAAATTGTATTCACGTCATAATTAATGAAGTGTCAAAATACGCACAAATTTAAATAATAGAAATAAAAAGGGGTCTTTTTTCGCAGTCAGCCCCCATTTCCAGCACGGGTAGTTGATTCGTCAATAGGTCTTATACGAGTTTGACTGAACTTGGTTTGTCCATCAGGTAAGTCAAGCCAGGGTTCCCATTTATTCGCCCCCTCAATCTCCTGGAGGAAGCGCTTGGGACAGTAACTATTCATCTGTTGTCGTTTACGCCACTCTATACTAGTTATACCTTTGCCCAGCACTGGTATTTGACAATTGTAACATAAATAAGACACTTTGTGCTTGTACACAAATGCGCGGAACCGAGCGCGACTAAGCTCGCATCCAGTTAAGCATACTTATCCAAAGTTTTCTTTTCATTTTAATTCATCGCAATAATTTTTCAATTTTTCTTTTACTAAATAAATATAATTATTGTAATGAATCGAAAACACTGCAACTAATTAACTTAAATTAAAAGAAATAATTAAGTGGCAATTGATTAGATCATATTTATAAAGATAAATTTTACGTTGTTGACAGTTACAAGTCATTAAGATCTATACATACGTCTTTAGACCAACTGCAGGGTCAATTGTCATGTTATCATCATTTAATGAAAGATAAAGCATCGCGGGGGATAATAAAATATCTGAGCAGTATCTCTCATTACGCAAAGTATTTGTTGATATTAGACAGCGAATTTTTTCGCGAATTATATTCGTACTTGATAAATTTGTAAAAGAAGTAAAATATTGAAGTATTAATTACACGTTAATTGAAAACTAGTGAATTTCAACTACAGGTAAATAACTAATGTTTCAAGTTTCTTTTTTAATCAAAATAAATAATTTTACTTATGCCAGCTGAAACGCGTAACAGCATAAAATTTTGCACTTATTGCGATAACTTTCTATAATGTAGACATAATACAATAAGAGCACAATAAACACCGACACGTAATAATAGTTTAGAATTTTTTACTATATAACACATTGTACACACAATATAATATCCTGAAACTTAAATACCCCCCTTCTTACGACAAATTGTTATCAGCTTTAGAAAATAAATTTATTAATTAATAAATTATCTTATTGTTCTGCACGAAGTAGTCAAATATATATTATATGCTATCATCCGAGTTTCTGTTCAAATATTACGTTCAAACTTAGAATTTAAATTATTATTTTAAATTCGAATGATGTTATACTAAAATTAAACAATAAATTCAACATTTATTTATCGAAATTTTATAAATTGATAAATGTAAAGATTCTCCTTTTACTTAACTTTATATTATATATTTAAAATTTAGCTTATAAGAATATTTTTAAAGCTTTGTTAAAAAACTAAATAAGTCTCTAATTAAAGAGATTCTTAATAAATTACCGACATTCAAGATTTTGGTTAAAATATTCGGGTCAAGTTATAATCATCGGCATTTTCGAAAATGTATTTTTTTATTACCAGTAGCTAATAGCTTGCGGTTTCACTGAAACAAAGCAAGCTCCAAAAAGTTACTAGCTTATACGAGTCACTAAAAGCCACGTGGTATCACGCAGGCCCCGCAGCACTATCATTACATTCCTCGGCACATGAACCGGTCCGACCGCTGATCGGCGCGTGAGTTGTTGCCGCCGCCGCTAAGAACTGACTTTGTAAATTAAACCACATCGAGCGCAAGTCGGTATTTTCCCACGGCAACCTTTTTTCGTACTCCTACGAATTTTTTTGTCAACTGAAATTTCGTCATTCTTCGCAGGGTGCAAAGCGTGAAAGAGATAAGACCCGATTCCACATCATCGGCAATAGTTGGGAAGCGGCCGTTTTCCAGATAAGAATATATTGCCTTGCGCGCGTGTAGCGACTGTCGAGGAGGGAAAGAGAGTCGGCACCACCGCACGCCGCGCCGAGACGACGATAATCGCTGCTCTGCAGTCTTTCGTTAGAAGGAGAACCAGCAGCCACGCCAGCAAACATGAGTGGAAAAGACGTGGAAAGAGCCATCAACTTTGGCGCTGGCCCTGGAAAACTTCCCCTGGAGGTAATTTGGGGCAGTTCATGTTGTACTTTTATTATTGGGCTCGTAATATTTATTTTGGGCTTTACATTGATGGGTGTATAAATTTTTACAAGTAGTTTGAAAAAGTTTAATATTTTTTAATCGAAACTAAATTATTTTTGAAAGCTATACCTAAATGAAAAATTTATTAATTTATTATTTCATTGAAGCTACCTAATTTAGAATATAGATAGATTATATTATTTGATTGATAGTATACTACGGACGCTTCGCAATCGCGTTGCCTAATATAATCTAATTAAACCTGATTGAAGCTTATCTTTTCATTAGAAATATTTTCCCTGACGAAATTTTTAATAAAAACTATTTAGAATAGTCTTGTGACTTAGGTAAATAAAACTTGAAATTAATATTAAATTAATTATTTTTTAAAAAATTTTTTTAAAATCATTTACTAATTTCAAACCTGTGAAACATTTCTTACTTTTTATAAAATTTTAACAAAAAAATTTAACTTTAAAACCGAGAATCAAATTACCGGTAATAGCATTGCTCAGCGAAAAAATAAATGTGTTCTCGTCAAATTTGTCATCAAAAGCGAAGAGAACTGTAGGAAAAGTATTTACTTTTTTTATAAGTAAGAATATTTTAATGTCTTCTATATAGTATTAAAGAAAATAATTAACACATTAAATCTACCGATTTTTCATTCGATCGATCTTTTCTTAATGCTTATTAACATACCGACATCTTCATATACCATTCGATACCATTTTTAAGTTTTTTTGTACTAACTTCAATAATTATTTTTTAAGGTATTGAAAGAAGTACAAGATGAATTATTGGCATATGCTAATACAAAAGTCAGTATTCTTGAAATGAGTCATCGATCTAACGATTTTAAAAAAATTGTTGAAAATGCACAAGCACGACTTACTGAATTACTGTAAGTACTTTCAGTTTTGAATTATTTTAAATCTATAGATTTTGTTTTATTTAAAAGTTTTAAATAAATTTTAACTGAACTGACCTTGCAGCAAAATTCCGGATAATTACAAAATTATGTTTCTACAAGGCGGTGGAACTGGATTATTTTCAGCTGTACCTCTCAACATGATGTTAAAAGGAACAGCAGATTACATTGTTACTGGTTAGTTTAACAATTACAAATATACGAAAACTGTTTAAAAATGAGAATAACAAACAACTATTTTTTTTATTATTTTAGGAGCATGGTCTTCTAAAGCAGCGAAAGAAGCTGCTAAATACGGCAAGGTAAATCTTGTTTTGCCTAAGACGTCAAAATATACAGAAATTCCAGATAAATCGACGTGGAATCTCGATCCAAATGCATCTTACGTTTATTATTGCGATAATGAAACAGTCCACGGTAAGACTAATTTTTTCAAGTATCTTCCTTTAATGTTTACTTTTTCATGTTTAACTGTTTCATATAAAAGTACTGGTTAATATGTAGAAATGTAAAAAATTTATTGATTTAAGGAAAACATTTTAATCTACTTTAAGAGTTTAAATTTTGTTTATTATTAATAAAGATTTAATCTTTAATACACAACGGATTTTAAATTTTTTTCAGGTATTGAATTCCACGATGTTCCAGATACAAAAGGAGTTCCTTTAGTAGCAGACATGTCGTCCAATTTTGTTTCAAAACCAATAGATGTTTCCAAAGTAAAGACTTTAATAATTTCTACGCTTTGGAAAAGATTTCTTACTGTATAAAATATTTATATGAATTATTACTTTTTAGTTTGCATTGATTTTCGCTGGTGCACAAAAAAATGTTGGACCATCAGGCGTAACAATTGTTATTGTTCGAAACGATTTCATTGGTACGGCTTTGCCGAATTGCCCATCGATCTTTGATTTCGCCGTAGTTGCAGCGGATAACTCAATTCATAATACACCACCAGTTTTCCAGTGAGTAATATAAACAATTATAAAGAATAAATGCATAAAGTTATAAAAAATATTAAAAAAATAACTTTTTTAGAATTTATTTCGTTGGACGAGTTTTTGAATGGATTAAAAGGAATGGTGGAGTTGAAGGCATGCAAGAGCTTGCTAACAAAAAAAGCAAGTTAATTTATGATGTTATAAATCAATCAAATGGTTTTTACATCTGTCCAGTAAAAGAAAATTGCCGCAGTAGAATGAACATTCCTTTTAGAATAAAGAACGACGAAAAACTTGAAAGTGAATTTTTAACTGGAGCAATTGCTTTAAATATGTTGCAACTTAAGGGCCACCGTTCAGTAGGAGGTATTCGAGCTTCACTTTACAATGCTGTCACACTAGAAGAGGCACAAACATTGGCTAATTATATGAAGTCTTTCTATGAAAAACATCAAACTTAATTATAATTATTATAATATTATTTTATATTGTTAAGATATTTTGTTACTTTATATTTTATATACAATAAATTTTATATACACTTTTTACAATTGATTTTTATGACTTTTAAATTATTTAACTCATTATTATCAAACTTATTTATGAATTTTCCTCAGTTTTTGCTTTTTTCAAAGCATGATTTTCAAATACTTTGTCTAATAATTTTTCTAATTTTGTATTGGTGCCTCTCAGTCCATCAACAACAGATGCTGCCCACTGGTAAAATAATTTTTAAAATTAATTAAAATATTTAGATTAGATAATACAAGTTTTTAAATATTATTTTTTTAAGAATAAAAGTTGAGAAAAACTTTTTTAAGAAAAAAATGTGTCTAACATTTAAAATAATCAGTAGAAAGGTGTACGAAATCAAGTCATTGTGCTTATTTTATAGCTTAAACCAAATTTTAACTCATAAGTATACTTATATGAAAAAAAACTACGAAAACATAAAAAAGTGCACAATTTTGAAATGCAACAGTTATGAAAAAAATTAAATTATTTAGCTTTGTCTTTTAGACATGTAATCAATTAAACTAACATAAAATACCTTAAAATATTCATCAACTCTTTCTGTTGTCCAACCTACAGGAGTTTCTTTTTCCATATCTCTCAAATTATAAAGTTTGTCAGCAAGCTTAATTACTTTTGCTTCATAACTGCTTTTTGGTGCATGTTCAATTTGTAAACGTTTTCTTTCCAATTTGGGTAAACTTTTATCATCTGTTACTTCTTCAACTATTTTTCTAATTCTTTTTCCAAAATGTTCTTCTATTTCATCAAAAGTTGTTTCTGTATCTTCTACTGTATCATGCAGCAAAGCAGCCATTATTATCTCTCTATCATATATTTTTCCTTCTTCTAATAAAATACTTGCAACTCCTAAAAATTAAATTAATAAAAGAAATTATTTCATTAACTTCTAGTATCAAGTTTAAAATGCCTAAATTTAAATCATTATAAAATAGCTAAATTGAACAGATAAATTGATTCATTAAATTTTTTATAAAAAATACCTATGGGGTGGTTTATATATGGTGTTTGCTCTTTGTTAGATCGTCTCTGTCGACTATGTTTTATAGCAGCAAAATTTGTACACTTCATAAGTGCTAATAGTTCACTTCTACTTAATTTTTCATCAGGTTCTGTTTCTGCTTTTCGCTTTTTCGCTGATTGACTATAATTTGCCATTCTTTTTTATTTGCACTAAAATTTTACACAACTGTCGAGATTTGAAGAATTTTCTATGAAGTGAAGTACTTATATTAATTGATCATTTGAAGGTTACAACTGTTCGTTTTTAAAACAAAATCAAACTTTATCAAACTTTATAAAATATGAAATGACTTGCACTTGCGTATCCACGTCATAATTTCTATTATATTTTTCTTATAAAAAAATATATTTTAAGTAGTAGAAAAATCTTTTAATATTTAAAGGATGCATTTATTAAATAATTTTTATTTAAATAAATATTAAAAGTTATTTCACTAACATTTTTTAAACCAAGTATTTATATTATCATCAGATTGGCAACAATGGTAATGCAAGCGGTATGGCATAGATGATGACAGAGATTAATAAGGAGATTGCTCGTCCCCGGAAAAAGTGGAGCAAGTAGCGCTATCTGCCTCCCGCGCGCCTGCGCGTCGTCTGCTATTATAAAAATATAAAATCATAATATATATATATTAAAATCATATATAAATATAAATATAAAATCATAATATGATAATATTAATATCCTATTATTATAATATTATCTTTTATCACAAAATATCTTTCTGTTTTTAGTCGCAAGAGCCGCAAGAGCAAGAGGCAGCAGCTTACGATGAAGTTGCCTTCACTTTTCCTGGGGGGCGTTGACGTTGACAATCTGAAATTCTGAAATTTCCCTATTCTTCTCTGTTGCTGCCGTGGTTCGTGGTTGCTGTCTAATTACTTTGTCGACTAGTATAACCTTAAAAATTGGTACTTCAAAAGTGTAGTAAACGAATAATTTGTATTAAATTTATATTTATATAAAAATATAAAATAAAAATTTTAAAAATGGCCATGAAAAAGAAGATAAGTAAAGAAGAGCTTAGAAGAGCTATGATGGAAGCAAAAAAGAAACACAGTACGATAAAGAAAATAGATTCTCCTCTTGCAAGATATCCTTTTTATATATGTTTTAATTACAAATATTGCACTATATTGAGTTAAAGAAATGAATATTATGACAAAGTTAAAATTTAATAAGCTGAAAAGTGTTGTTGTTGTTGATAACTATAAAGAAAATTAATAAAATTCTTTTATTAACTTCAATATTTCAGCTCTATTTATATACAATTATATATTAGTTCTCTTCTAATATCTTATAAAATATACATTACTGTTCACTTACTCTTCAAACTGATTTTATTGACTATTTCTTACATATCACAAATTTTATTATTAATAACTATATAAATTAAAATTATAATTTCTTTAACCTCTAAAACACGTATAACGAATTAGATCAGCTTGTTTGTCTTATTTGCAAGACGGTGGTTCGCAATGAAGCAGTGTGGCCTGTACATTTAAATTCTAAATCACATAAAGAAAATATTGAATTAGCTAAGAAGTCAAGAATGGAAAAAATGGCTCCTCCACAATCCATTCCATCTAATAAAAGACCATCTACTTTTAAAGAACCACAAGAACCGAAAAAAGTTAAAGGAATATTAAAAAATACTAGCCAGTCAACATCAAATGTCAATAATTTACCTCCAAATTTTTTTGCTAATTCAACAGTAACGAATAGCAGTGTAGTGGTATCAAAAGCAAGTTCGGTAAATGGTTCTAATGTTATCAATAAAGAAACAGTAAAAGCAGAAGAAAAGACAAATGAGGAAAAAGATGGTAAAGTTGTTAACCAATCAACACTCCCAGAAGGGTTTTTTGATGATCCAGTGATGGATGCAAAGGTAATAAAAATTTTGATTTTGAAAAAATGTTGATAAATAAAAATAAGTATTTGCATGCTTTATCATAAAATATTTATTCATTTATTAATAAAAAAACAGACGTATAACATTAAACAGAAAGTTCTATACAAATATAGTTTATTACAAAGTATAGAAAATATAATGTAAGAAATAAAAAAAAGAAGAATGCTTTTAATTTTATTCCTGCTTCATAAATTTTAGGCTCGTAATGTTGAATATAAAGATCCAATTGAAGAAGAATGGGAAAAGTTTCAAAAAGAAATCAAAGAAGAAACTGCTCAATCTGCACAAATTATAGATGATGATCAAGAAGAATCTACAACGGAAAGACAGCTTGATGTTATTGAAGAGCAGTTAAGAAATTGGTCAAGAGTAATGGATCTAGTAAAACAAAAGGAACTTGTTCAGACTGTAGACAAAAAGCAAGAAAACACTGAGTCCTCAAGTGATGAAGACGAATTTGATGAATTTTTAGATTGGAGAGCAAAAAAATCTTATCGCGAATGAGTATTTTATTTGTATTTTATTTTACAACCTTTAATTTCCTTTGTAAATAAATTACTTTTATTATTAAAGCAATTTGTAATGCTATTTATAAAAATTTATCTTATAGATGAATGATTAAAATTTTAAAATGGCTTAAATATTAATTTTGTAATACAAAATATTATGTTTAAGCCTTCTTTAGGTATTTAAAAATTAATAAACATGTCAAACAAGTATATAAAATTTGACAATGAATAGCTGAATATCTTTAGAAAGTTTACAATAAGCTTTACAAATTACTCAACATTTTTGTCTATAAGAATCATTTGTAAAATAAAATGTATAAAGCTAATTAATACTAATTTAAAAACCATAGATGTAATCTTATGAAATCAATGATGCTCTGTTACAAAATCAATGCAGCTTGATAAAAGTTTTGTAAATGAAAATTTTGTTACCATTATTAATAAAAATTTATACTAAAATTAAAAACTATCTATTTCCAAGCATAAAAAAATATAATATTGGTAATAATCGAAATTTTTTGTCAAATAAACACTTAATAAAAAAAACGGGTGTAAAAAATATCAGGAACAGGTAATACAGAAAGAAGAACACAGTAGTGTATTACGATTTTATTAAAATGAATTCAAAGAGTCTATAAGGTAGTAAGTTGTTCAAAGATGCAGTACAATATAATAGATATATATAATATAATTTATAATTGTTTTGTGTAAGCTATAAATACGAAATCGTATGATATAAAGACTATTTAATACAAGAAATATCTGCTAGATCGCCGCTACACAGAATTTCTTTTTTTAAATATCATTATAATCGCCACGTGGACCTTGGACAATCAAAAACTTTCTTACTCAACCCTCTCCCAGCTTTACTCTTTGTTTCTTTTGCATCTTCCGGTCCATTTGCGCACTCGCGAGAAATCGAAAAATCGATTTCTCAAACTTCTTTGTATTTTGTGCCGTAATGTTTCTACCGTAATTCCAAGGATAAAAAGAAATGAACATGTGTATATTATTATCGATCGTTTAGTTAAAGCAAGCATTTTTCATAGAAAAGGGTACGTTTTTTTCGCGATCTAAGAAACCAGATCTAAATTCAAGGGAAAATACCAAGTACGGCAGGAGTGTATGTGCCTTGGAAACTGAGGGTATAATCATCTGCTATTTTAGTAAGGAGATTAATTACAGTCATCGACGAATTGCTTTTCGATGTATCGATCACTGGTCGGTTGTATAAGTTTTGTTATATCTGCGGCTACGTATGACACGGGTAATCCCTTTTTGCAATTATAGTGACAGAATTTGTGACTTATAACGAGAGTAATTTTCTTGTTTCTAGCTTCCTGCATTATTAATATAACGACTCTTTACATCTTCGCTTATTTTTGACCCTTCGCTGATATAATACCTCTTTATTCTATATAATTAATATATCGTTCTGATTCTTATTAGATTACAATGTAAAGTAGCCGATTTTTTTTATACGTTCGTATGATGAGGACGAGCTAAAGTATTCTTGAAATTAATCTAAACAATCCCTCGACAGAATCGCAGAAACTTTAACTTTTCAATCCAAAACTAGAGTTTCTGCGAACAGCCGAGGAACGAAATTCAAGAATTTTTTTTAGCGCTATAATTAATAACTTACTTGACTTTACAGTATTACAATCGAATCATATTACACGCCAGCTTGTACATTTTTTTTTTGTTTTAATTGGTGTCTATTACCTAAATCTGACTCGTTGGCTTACGCGCAACTACACGAATTTCTCCGACTTGTACGCTTCAACGCAGATCAGAAAACATTGCCGCACCTGTCGCTCGTTAATCCGCAATGCAGAATTTACCGGTGATCAGTTGTGTGCACTGGAGTGACCGTATCCCGTACGCGTCTTTTACGCCTTCGTTTTTTTTTTTTTTTTTTAAATCGCGGGCCCCGTAGAGTCCCGTTGAAGCGACGACTACCTTGAAAATTATTCATTGCAAAGGCAGGACGTTGATACAAAGAAAAAGTAAAGAAGAATGTGTGTATATCGTAGAGAAGCCTTTCGTCGATTCTCGCTTTCGATAAATTCATAAGTACGTATTGTAATTTTTTTTTTCGCGGTGAGCGCTTCTGGATCACAGAATCGTTTGATTGTGTCGACGGACGACATATGGCTTTTCCTCAAAAAACGGCGTTGTTACAGACGACCACTCAAAGTCCGTTTCGCTTTTTTTAATTTACATTAGTTTCGGTAGAAAAGTTTGCGTACGCGAAAAATATATGACGCGAAAACGCAGAGTGCTGAAAAATCAGGTACGAAGGGATTAAGTGTACCTCTGCTTATATAGTTTTCTTACCTCGTATTGACTAGCTTTCGCACACTCAGAGATAAATAATTGTTTGCACCGTGAAATTTAATCGAATTTTCGAATAATACAATATATTCCAGCAATATAAATTTTCTGCATCTCGTTACATATTAACGACGATAAACTTTGTACTGATTCCCAAAAACTTATACGTATATATTATAAATTACAAAGTCCTCTGAGTGTAATGTTGATAACAAAAGTTAAAGCTCCCGGCGTCTGGTCGCCTCGATATCCCCATTGGCGCCGATCGTCCAAGTACTTCCCCGATTATTAATTTAATTGTTGGAACGCTCGGCGCCAAAGCGTCATCGGGTCACAACCAGTCGCAAGAAGCTATACGTAATTATGCCCAGTTTTGCCTCTTTTTTAGCTCGTTCGTTACTTTTGGCACTCGAAGCTGTTCGAAATTCGCGCATATACGCATCGGTACAAAACGTTTCTCGCAATTAGAATATAATTCACAGAACTTCGAGCGCGACGCGGTCCATCGAGGGTTTCGAAAAAACGGGTTGTCAATTTGTGCGTCAACTCGCCGGACGATAAAAGGACGAAAATACGATTGTGGAAAGTGTTTATAGAAAGGTATATCTGTTCCTTCGAAGTGAAAAAGCCGATAGGTGACGTCTCTCGAGTAGAATACGTTTTATTTATCTTTGGCTTAAAGAGAATATATATTAAGAGGCACTCTGCTGAAAAGCAAAGGGAAAGATTCTTAAGTAGGTAATACTTAAATTTACGATATCGTACGCGTAATATATATATATATTTATCTCGATACAATATAAGTGTTATTGATATATCTCTAGGTTCAAAATATATTTATAAAACACCACTCTCGCTATACATAATACAGGATCGCAACAGTTAAACGTTCTCCGCCGCTTCTCGAACCTTCTGCAGGCCTTTCTGGCCTCTGCAACGTCGCGTTCGAATCGCGGTAACAAGCTCGAAGCCGGGTAAGCTGCGCGGAGAACCCCGAAAAAACTCTCCCATCCCGAAACGGAAACCTTCCCCTAATTTCCTTTCGAGATCGGATTAGCGATATTTTACGTTTGCGCGCGGAATCTCCTCGCGGATGCGCATCCGTACGTATTATATTATACCGATCGATCGGCTAAAGTGTACAATAAGTGTAAATCTAAAGGATCGACTAGCTTCGATGTAGTAAATTCGAAACTACGCTCGTACGATATTAGGTATATTAGTAAGGTCATATTTAGTGGTGCTGTGTTTGAGTCGATAATTTTCATTGCTCCGAGACGCTAATGAATCTCGTGCGCGCTTTTATCTTTATTATATACTTATATATATACATAATCCTAAAAACTTACATTTAACCCGTCGTGTTCGACTCTTTTTTTTTTGTTTTTTTTTTTGTTCGAGCAACACCGCTCGCGAAAAGACACACCGATACAGTATACGGAGTCCTTTTAAATCGAAGCCAACGTATAAACACTTCGCCTCGAGATAAGCGGGACTCCCCGAATCGGAGCACGATTCCTCGCGCGGTATTTCTGCAGCTTTTTTCGTCAATTTTTTCTTCCTTATAGAATACGTACTTAGTTGAGTTACGATATATATATGTATATTAATACCCTAAGCGAGTTATGGACGATCGCGCTCGGACGATCTACCCCTTAAATAGCGTACGTAATCACAGAGTAGCGCAACGACCCACTATAGGTATTTTTCATCACTATAGTTCCATTCGAGTAGTCCTACGGTTAGTTTTAATATATCGTACAGCGTTCATAGTAATCAGTAAAAAATAAAGTAGTAATCGTTATCAATAATAATTTAATGCGATAGTGCCAAGCTTTTGGTATACATACCAAATTATATATTGTTTTCATTTATTTAACTTGATATATACGCGACGGACTCCGTCGCCTTTCTTTGATACTATGCTAAATATGCTTATTAATCATGTTTAATATATAATACTTCGATATAGTACGCAACTGGTTCCTTACGGTATATACGATAGAATGATTTTATTAATATCTGCTTTATTATTTTATGTATAATAGCATTATATTTCATTTTATCAACTATTATTATATACTGATAGCATAGGCACCGAATTGCATAAAGACGTAAAACGACGGTCGCGGTTAGTTTTGTCTCGTTTATTGTAACAGGTATATTTTTTTAGATTATTATACTACTTTGGACAGTCTGAGAAAATCGTGCGGATTAACGGAGCTTCCTTTCCTCTTTCGACGTTCAGTTATCTCGCTTCTAAACTTACTTCTCTATCTTATTCAAGAAAGATTCATAATTATCATTTGCGCTTTTTATTTTTTGATTACGCGAGTAAATAGAGTTTCCTCGCGCGATTCTTATAGAGTTTCGTAGAATTTTTGTGTGCTTCATTTGGGTGGGTATTATATTATAATCAGAGACGGCGTTGTGTTTGATTCGAATTTGTTTTTTACATTTTTTTCTTCTTTTTTTTTTGTTAGCTCAGTTGATTCTCCCGCGATTTAATTTCGTTCTTATTGGTTTCTCCCGACGTACAAACGTTTTTCTCTATCAATAAAGAGAGAAAAACGATATGTTTACCTTTTGGGTCGATTGACAGTTATGCGCCCTTAGTGGCCGCAAAATTGTAATAATGATTATCAATATTTTATACGTCTTTTTCTTCCCTTTCTCCATTATATACTTTAATACATTCCCAAGGTGATCGATTTCAGAAAACACTTTCATCTGGTCCCTTTCGTGTGTGGCTTTTTTTTACTAAGATTTGATCGGCTCCCCGTTTTTCATTTCCCGCGTTGGTCAAATATTCGATCGATCATGATTTGGATTTTTATGATTTAATTTCGTGAACTTTTATATACTTTTTTGTTCGATTCAATGACAACGCGAATATACATGATTTGTTCTCTTACAACGATAAAAAAGAGAAATATTTAAAAAAATAATAATTGTAAATCAAAGCATCTCTTGATTGTATTTCTTGAACACTTAATTTGCAAGCAATTTTTCGATATAATATAGAATTGCAATTTTGGCTAAGAGAAAGTGGAATTATAAATGGAATTAAACTTGATAATAATTTGAAAAATATCTTTTTTTTCTGATATATTACACACGAAAATTCATTCGAGGAATTTAGTTTACAATAATACAAAGTCGATATCGATTGAATAGAAAGTTTGATTAAAAAACGTTCTTGAGTGTCTTATGCAATATAGAAATGAATCTGAAAACTAAATTGAATAACCGGAAATAACGAAGTTCGATCCCGCAATTTGACTTGAATACTTCTCGCTATGATTTCGCCGGGTTTATTTAAAGGACTCTATATCCCATTATTCTCTAAACAACAGTCGCGAGAGTTTATAAATTCATGTGACTGCCTAGGAAAAATAAAATGAAAGGCAGTCGCGCGATAGAGTTAGATTTCGCTTGAAACTACAGTGAATCTTCCCTCCTAAAGTAAACTACTTTCATTATTTTTAAATCTCTTCTTTTAATTCGCGAATTGATGAAGCGCGCGTCGCTTAAAATCGACGACCCGCAGTAAAAGTGTATAATACCAAGCGCATTGTATATGTATAATATATATATAGTTAATTTCTAAATCGGTTCGTCCGAGAAAAAGTGGAAAAAAGACTTTGTCGATCAAGACAATATTGTGTTGCTTCATTATTACATGTATATAATTTTCCTTTTGTTCGATCCTCGCTCGGCTGATCGAGCGTTTTATATATATCTAAATCCTAAATTCACGGATACACGGAAAAAGTTTCTCGTACGATTTTATGTACAATCGAAAAGAGTAGAAAAATGACGATTAGTGAATCGAGTCGCGAAGTAATGCGTGAGTTTGGTAAAGATTTTTGTGTCAACAGTAAATCGTATCTTCAATTGTACAAAAGCAAAGAGTCCGACGAAACGTAAAAATAATCGAGTCAACTCATACTTGTACATCAACCAATATCAATATCCCTCCTCCTCTTGAAAAAGTAAAAGCTTCCTCGATTTCGAACAAGAAGATTCTTCCGTGTCGCTTAGCATTAATTATATAATACTTACATAATCGAGAGTAAGAAAAGGTATCTGGTCTAAGCGTCTGTATTATTTTTTTTTTTTTTTGTTTTTTTTTTCGTTTTGTCTCTGTTTCAAATGCGAGAATGCGATTATTAATTAACAGAATTTCTGCCCGTCGCTCGATACAGATAAGAATATATCGTTGAAGCGGCGCTCCTCCCGTTTTTTCGTTTTACAATTGCGGTTAAAGTTTATAGATGCGAGAGAGATATTATTTAGCTTTGCGAGAAGAACCTAGGACTTGTTCTCGAGGATCTCGACGGTGACGTCCTCGAGGACGGGATCGCCGCCGACGTTGTTCTGGTGGTTCGGCGGCGACTTGTTGGACTTGCCGGATACGGCGGAGGTGTTGCCGCTGCTGCCGCGGCTGCCGCGCCTCGAGCCCGTCCTCGACCCTGGCGACAATGGCGTGCAATTCTCCGTTATTCGAGTATCTTGTACCGGAGCGAAAGCGAGGGATCCGCGCTTTCCTTTGTCGTTATTCAAAAGGATTTTCTCGTCTGATATGTGAATGCATAATAAAGATTCGATATCGTTAATATCATGAGTTGCCATAGCTGGAGCTATAGTTATATTCTTTTAAATGTTATATGATTATATTTGTTTTTGTACAATGTAGGCGCCGACAAAATTCTTATGCGACATTTACATCTGTGCACGTGTGACATTTACTAAAAGTAATATGGACAATCGTTACGTGCGCTTCTCAATACTACTTCCTCACAAGGGATCGTTTTTTTTAAATTTTAGATGAAGTAACTAATTAAGAACTTGTGGATAAACTGATAAGTTATTGAGGGATCAGATTGATAAATTACTATATGAAATTTTAAAAAAAAATCGATCAATTATCATCTTAGATTTTATTACACAATTATAATATAAAACAATAAAATCTATTAACGTATTTGGGATACTTAAAAATATATTTATGTGCGAAGGAACTTTCGTAAAGAAGAGTATTGATCAGCACATAACGTTTCATTTATACGCAATAAAAATATTACGAACAAAAAAATAAAAAACATCTCCATAAATTGGGAAAGAAAATGTGTTAAAAGCGTTTCATTTTTAAAAGTAAAATTTATTAATTTTATTTTCAATAATGGTGTATTATTAAATTTTTGAAATACTTAACACATTTACTCTCTTTTATTAAATTTTAAAGAAAATATTAAAATAAAAATGTGTGTATCATAAATTGAATTTATAACAATCAAGAAAATTCAATTGATTTTGTGAAAAATAGCTGAAAAATGCGTAAATTTACAATAAATAATTTTCTTAAAATATTTTACAGTACGTACTACAAACACAAAAATTAAAGTATACCACGAATCTTTAAGACCGGATCGTTAAAATTTTTAATATAACCATATATTCTGTATTTTTATTATATAGAAATTAAAGCAATAACGTAAAACTAATTTTGTTTATAAAGCTTGAAACTTAAAAAGCACGTATAAATATCTACTTTAATTTTATATCCACAACGTGTAGCACACTTAATTTTTGAAAATTTTTTCGATACAATTTTACTTTCAAATTCAAAAATTTTTGAAGTTAATTTTAATTTTTTCAAATACAAGAAAATTATTTAACAATAATCACAAAATATTATTTATTTCATAAACTATGAAATTACATTTTAACGCATGAAAATCCTTTTAGTTTCGACAAAGAAGCAAAAGCAAAAGCGCTGCTATTTAATATAAAAAGTCGATCTGCTGTGCGTACTGCGGTGAAATTAATTTTACTTTGAACATCAATTATTATAAAAATTTATTTTTAAATAAATGTCATTGAAAGCTGCAAAAAATAATTGCATGACATTAAAAGGAACACGTAACATTTAAGGAAAACACGTGTAAATATTTTTTAACTGTGTCACGTCTGCGTGTAAAATGAATTTTCTAGTATTTTATCGACATGGTAAATAGAGAGTATTATGCATTTTCGCAATTGATAAATATCACATTTGATCTATCATAATGCATAATTGTGCAACTGAAATATCATTTCTACACGCAAACGCCTATCCAGCAATTTAAAAATGTAATTTATTAATCGATAAAGCAGCTTTGCAATTAAATGTTTTATTTATCAAAATAGCATTACTCTTTTAGAAAAATTTAATGAACATTTTTTGTATTAGAATTATTACAGTTACTCTTTTACAGACCAAAATAAAAGATTTTTATTTAATGACGGAGCTTCCATTAATTATAAAAACGAGCAAAAGTAATATTTTGTTGCAGAGCGAAACTTTAAACTAAAAATTTCATACCCAAGAGATAAATACGCATTTTTTCGCCGAGATTAATTCATACACAAAATGTTCACCGTCTTTTTCGCAGATTAAAATGTAAATACACCGACGCAAATACTTGCATAAACCAAAATTCGTGCAGTTTATTCAAAAAGCCTCAACCAACATCCGCAATTGCGCTGACATACAAAACCCGGCGTCGTAGAAAAGCGCATGCACACAAAAGACGCACAAACACACGTACACACCCATACACACACAAAGAAAAAAAAAATTCAGCATTCAGGATTTAAAAAGTGCAAAAGCGCAAAGGAACGAGCAAGGCATCCACGCGGTTCCCGCGCGTATACACACACAATGCACCGCTCGGAGAGAAGGACAGCGCCAGGAAGCTATCGCCGTCCTCGTCTCCCGACGAAAGTCGAAAAGCAAGGCACTAAAATCTGAGAGGGGAAGAAAAACGACGATACCAGGCGCCCCGAAACGTAACTCTGGACGTATAGAAAAAGAGGGCGGAAAAAGGCGAGCGGTTTATTTAACGCGCGCATGCGGGAGGCTCGAAGCGAGACGTATTCGTGCACTCCTGCGCGTGCAGTCCATGCAGTTGTGAGCCCGGAGCGTTTTGCATAAAAAGCCGGTGGCACAAGAGAGAGATAGAGAGAGAGAGAGAGAAAGAGGGAGAAAGAGTTAATTACAAGAAAATGGGATTATGAGAACGTCAGCTGGCGTATTTATGGAGCGGTTATCTCTCCGCCCGTCCTTGCGAAAATCCGCTTTTACGTTCTTTTATTTCTAGACGCGGATATCCAGTCATTTTGGCTGCGGCGCGCTCTTCCCGCAATCGCGTTAGTTAAAAAAAAAGAGGGTCGGCAAAAAAGCTTTCGCCTCGCTTTTTGCTCGCTGTTTGCAAACGTAAAGGCAACGGAATTGTAATTCAATTTACAAGTCCGCTGCTCTCGGCCAATTGCGTTCAAAGTTTTTGGATGTACTTGTACACTCGCTTTTATGACACAGTGAGTAAAATTAGTGTGAAAATTGTGCTTCCGAGAGCCAAAATGACCGGCACAGCCATGACGTTTCCTGCGTGATTGAATCATGAGTTTATCCAAAAGTGAAGAGTATATTAAGAGTAATGACCGTGAGTAGGAGCTGTAAAAAGTGTCGAACGAGTAAAGAAATGAATGAGAGAAATGAAAGTTTATCTATTAATACGATATGGATCACTTAACTATAGCAAGTGCAGTCAGTTCGTAAGAGATAGTATCATAGACCAATAGAATTCTAGTTGGAAAGAAGTACAGAGTACCTACGTACATACTCAATTTGTAATAATTAAGATCAAGATTATAAAGGATATGGAGAAAAAAACCGAGACCACACCGAGTCCTCGAGCAGAGAGATCGATAAGGGAAAGGAGTCTCCTCGGTTTCTCTTCTTATCAATATAATCGTCATAAGATATTACAAGAGCATATATATATGCATAGTATATACTATATATACACGTTATATAAGAGCTCAAACACGGAGGGTGGAGTGGAGATATATATATAATAATTTAATCGTTTCAAATTCGTTTTCATCATCATCAGTCATCATCAAAGAACTTCGCTTGCTTAGTAAGTGAATGAATAAAAACCCGTACGGTTCACTCGCTGAGAGTGTTTCGCACCTTGCGAGGCGTTAGGCGAGTGGGCCCGCAAGGATGCCATTGACGGCTGCCTGGAGGGGGCCCGGACACTGGCCCGCGAGCCTCGGCGCTCCTGGCCGTGGAGCAGCTTGTTGTCGCGCAGCAGCGAGACGTTCATCAGCCGCGCGTTCGGCGTGTTGAAGATCGTCCGGTTCTCATTCCAGCGAGCCCTGAAACAGTTTTTTTTTTTGTTTTTTGTTTTTTATCGTATTATCGTGGAACCGTTTTGAGGCGGAGAAGTGAAAGTGGATTTGCTGTATTTTATGGGCTTTCTTCTGTATTGCGGAGCTGAGAAAGTAGGTTGGAAGAGACTCATTGGGTAAAGCTTTGCTTAACCCTGCGGAACGGTACACAGTATTTTACGGCGTACCGTCGCGAAGTTAAAGGGATATTGGTGTGCGTAAGGATTTTCATTAAAATCTTTACTGGATTTCTGGAGTTATATTGAGAACGTAATAAAATGTGTCTAAATTTGTAAAGTTATGAGATTTTATAAAAAGAATCTAGAAATATGATGCAACGTACCACTCGCGTTTGTAAAAGTATAGAGTTTAAATTGAGAAACTTTTTAAACGTAATAAAATGTTCAAATTGAACCTTATAAAACGTAAAAAAAAAAAGCAGTTTAATAAAACTCAAAAATTACCGTCAATCTCAAATACCGACTTTCATTTTAAAAGTTAAATTGCACCCATCCATCAACATTTTAGCTGCAGTTACATCGAATTCACGTATATAAAATTACTTCAATTCCTATATAGACAAAAACCCCAAGCATGCAGTCCCCCCGACTTACTTGCTGAATAGCCTAAGAACGACGCAGAGAATGATGAACATGAGGGCCATGGCAACCAGGATGCCGATCATCGCGGGATCCACGTAGCGCAGATCCGGCGGCTCCTTCGTCTCGGCTGTCGACCGTCGAACAAAACAAAATTATATATTGCAAAGATCATGAATACATCAGAGACAACAGCTCCCCGATCGTCCTCATGAAATAAAGATAATATTCCCTTTTGCCCCGGCGGTAATTTCAAGTCCCTCTTACCGATGCATTGAATCGAGCCGTCCTTGCCCTGCACGGGCACCTTCTCGAAGATGCAAATGCAGCGACCGTCTCGGCACTCGGTCTGCGCCACCGACACCTCGCACTGCTCCGTGAAGAAGCACGACTCGTTGATATTCGCCGCTGTAAGACAAGAAGAAAAAAAGAGAGAATAGAGTAGGGAATACTTGTTTATACAAGACTGCTCTCGGCGGGTATTATTTGCCTCTCGATCGGAGATCTCTCGGGCTCTCTTTTTTTCTCCGTTTCCCGAGGAGCAGAGGATAACCCGGAGATGAGTTTGCCTTTGATAGCGGCGCGCGCATTTGCAAGTCTACGGATAAGTGTTTTCCGCGCGAAATTTTATTCGACTCGTGATGAATAATACAAGAAGCTGCAGGACGTTAAGCGCAAACGACTGATTTATTTGCAGTGCAATTTTCTAAAGCGAGCCTAAAAGTCCGTTATCCAACTTCGAGCAATGATTCAAAAACTAGCGGCGAAATACGTCCACGTTTTATTCCCCGTAGCCGTTAAAACTGAAATTTCCGGCGGAAAAAAAAGCGGAAAAACCCATTAAAGTTCGAAAGTGCCTTCGATCGAATAACCGATGCGTATTACGCGTGGAAACGCGAGAATTGCCGCGACGCGTCGCCTCCGGTTATAAACAGCGGACTGCCGTCGCGGCGCTTTAATGACCGCCGACGGTTTTCCGTTTTTTACAGCGGCCATCGCGAGGCTTACGGATGTGTCCATTCATTTTAATCGCCGTCTTTCAAGAGCCACGACGGATCATTCTCCCACGTGGCAGTTAATTCGAAACGGGAGAACTTCTCCGCGGTGAAATAATTGATGGATCGCGGTATAATTACGCTCGCTTCGTTATTCAATATATTATTCATAGATCTTTCTAGGCTCATTGATTTATCGGATATAGGATTCGAAACCGGGAAGGATGGTTATTAACGTTTTACTGATCGTTTTGACCTGTCAGCAAAAACGATATCATTAATTTCGCTTCATTACCTAAAATAAAGAGCCGCGTGACAATAAAACAGCAAAAACGATATCATTAACGTCGCTCGTTCACCAGCCAATCGGCGTCTCACTCGTTCCGCAGACGATACCGACACACACATCGAGTAATAATAATTCGATCGCCGAGCTCGGTATCCGCGAATATCTGTACGCACGACTAATAATTAAATCTCTGCTCGTCCGGTTCAAATCACGCAATCGCTTGATCGCAGGCACGACAGGGCTAAACGCGCGCGGCTTGCGCGCCCGTTATATTAAATTACGCGCGACTCGACGGGGCCACATCCCCCCGTAGACCGTCGCGCGTCGCTCCAGACGTATATAACGCGTAATTGAATATCCCCGGTAAACAGACTAAACGATAAGCCGCTCAAAGGCTCCCTCCGAGCTTCTCCCGCGCGCGCGCAGCCTGGCCGTCTGAGAATTCTCCAAGGTAATATCGCGAATGCGGCGCGCATGCATGCTGCACGCACGCCGCGGCCTCCTCTGCCGACCGGCTGCAGAGGCAGATTTAAAATAGTTTAAGCTGCTTTTTTCGCGAGGCGGCCCCGAGGAGTCTTTTACTTCGACCGAGCCGTTATGGCGGACGGTTCTTGAATTGATTTTTTTTTTAGAGGGGTTTTAAGGACTTTTTAGGAGTCGCGGAGATGGAGACGGAGAACGGTGGGAAAATAGAAGGCTTATTAGGTTAAGTTTTAAAAGGGGCTTTAATAGAATACGATTTTTCCTGCTTTTTTATATATAGAATATCATATTCACGGGGAGATTTATTGTATTTGGCTTTTTCTCTTCTTCGGCGAGGTATGCATTACCCTTGCGAATGCGGTAAAATCTTGCTCCGAGTATAACAATGAAGTATCAAAGCTACTCGCAAAAAACTTGGGGGAAAATTCAATAATGTGAAAAGTTTGCTCTTCAGTACTTTACGTTTTACTTATGCGGCTGCCTCTGGAAAGCTGCTCGAAACATAATTCGAGCTTATCGCGGTTTCACCTTCCCTTCATTTTGCATGAGCTTGAGAATCGAATGATCGCAAGTCAACGTAATAAAGATTAAAATCCCTAATTTACCGATTGCAAATCGAAATGAATTGAAAGCGGCCGCGCGTTAAAAGATAAAGTATAATTAACTCATTTAAGGATTAATGTTTAATTTGTAATTTCTATAAACGTAATTTATAATATTTTTTTTGTCCGTCATAGACTTACAGTAAGTTTAAGTGTCAGTTTAGCCCCGAGCTTTATAAGCTCGCTGCACTTGATAAGAGTACATATACACCGCACTCGCGAAAATTCAGGATCTCTCATGATTCTCGTCACGAGCCAGAGGAGTGCTGCCGTTATTGCGTTTATCTCTTACGAATAATTTATGTCTTACTTAATATCTTTTTTGTGCTTGTCAATTAAGCTTTTAATAAATCCATTTGAATAAATTATGTAATATTTACTAGTAAAAAAATAGAATTTTTCGCGAATTATTCCGATGTTTTATAATTTTTTAAAAATTATTTACATTTAAAGCTTACTTAATTTAGAGAAATAAATGAAGATTTACGGGTAAACTAATCGAACATGAAATAGCCAGAGGCGGCCGAGAAGAATTACAATAAAAACTGGAAAGATAACACTAATCTTATACAATACACATGCACCAGCCCGATGTCTTACTAAACTCGAACTGTTCTACTTGCGCGTGCTAAGACTTATTTACCAAAAAGTTTCTTCGCAAATTTAATAACTATTTCTTAATGTTATTTAAAAGGTTTGACAATGCACATTAGTTGAATATAAATTTTTTTGCGGATTGTAAAAATTGGCGTTTATCCGTTTAAATTTAATAATTTTAATGAAATTTTGCCGCTACTTCACCCCCACTATAATTCAGGCTAAAATAAAGAAGTATAACGACAGTGGAGTTTTTAGATACTCTGTTGTTAAAAAAAGCCCGCGTTTGTTTTTCTGCCTTGATACTAATTACACTTTTGCACGCTTCGCACGAACTCTTTATATACGAGACGTAAGTAGAAGCGATATCGAGAAAAGAACAACGATGTTTCCTCTCTTAACAACTCTACTTAACTTTTAGATTGCAGTCTGGCTATAGTACGCTGCGCAGGTATTATTTTGAGTTCTTGGGTTACTGTTATGGTTATGGATATGGATTCAGACTTCAAATAATTCGAAAAAATGGCTCTTCTTTGAAATCTCGTTATTTGATCGGAGAAACTTTCAAAAAAGTTTTTAATAAATTGGAAGTTACTTATCAGCATAAGTCTGCAATATATTTTAGATGACGTTTCTACGCTATGCTTTTCGTTTAGAATTACTAAAGTGAAAAAAGAACAACGTAACTGTCTACTTATTTACAATCAATATTTTCTAAAAGTTTCTTTTAACAGTATTATTTATTTAAAAACCAACTGACAATAAAGCGCAACAAAGCCTCAGAAATATCTGACATTTATTCGTTATCCAGTCTACCGCCTGAAAAACAATGCAGCCGAACAAGAGGTCATACAACGCATTTCGATCCTGGAATATTGGAATTCCTCGACGGGGCGTGAATCCTGACGTCTACCGCCGTCGTCGACTATTCTTCGGAGGCTTAGCTTCTCGAGGTGGCTTCTCGGCCATTGTCTCCGTCGGTAGCGAATGAAAAGGGGCAGCGGTGATCGATCATCGGGGCAAAGAAAGAAATGAATCACCCGGGGAAATGCACGCGGAACAATGTACGTGTATAAGAAATTAGGGTGCGGGGAAGTGGGGGACGCGGAGAACAATGCACGTCATTTTGTCGTTAACGTGATTAACGATGTTAAGTAGTATTGATCTGACTGTTTGGTCGATGTTCCGTTTGATAAAATCTGTTGAATTGAAAGACCGTTTAAATTTAATGAAAATGCGAATAATTTATAAGTTTGTAAATTTAATATGGGTGAAACTGCAGTACGGTGTCATTGAATGATATTCTAGTTTTAGTTTATATCTTATTGCTTCTTGGAGCAGTCTGATGTACATGAAAAACAATTCATCGATATCTAAAAGATCGTTGAATAACCAGAGCTACGCAAATAATCTACTTATCGATTCCGACTCTCCAATCGCGGTGGTCTGTTTCTTATTTTGTCTTATCACCTTATGTAATACGTGTGGAGGAAAGGTTTGCTCTGACGGTACAGATGGTGAAACACAGAAGAAGTTTAATTTCAAAACTTTTCAAATTGAAATCTAGTTTTCAAAATTTCTTATCCTTTCTTGAAACTCTTACTTATTCCCTGAATTTCGCGTCTATCCAATTTATTGTACATCCAAAATATTTAAATTACAAGCTAGTCTAAAGTTATTAGATTAGTCATGAATGATTTAAACCAATTTTATATTTAAATGAGTGACTGAAATTTCATTTAATTTACGATTAACGAGATAAAATCAAGGGAAACAAAATTACAAAACATAACATTAGCTCTTGCTGAATAAAGTTTGTCAATCTTTCTACCAATGATTACCGAGCTCAGTACTTCATCATTACTTTCCCGAAGTAAACAGCTTAGCGTCAGATTCCGTAATTCCCAATACTTCAGGAAACACGAAAGCTCCCACCTTTTTCCAAAGCACATTTCACCGATAATCCATTTCGGCCGGCGGCAGCCCTCTGCCCGCTTCAAAGACCGCAAAGCTCAATCGGCAGGAGGGAGGAAATTCCAACTCTCCCCCAAGAGCATTCAATTATTGCCGGGCGATTCTTCCATTCCGGAAGAAAGGGAGACAAACTCGCGGGGGAGGGGGACGGCAACAATAAACACGTCACTTAAGAGAGCTTCGGGCTTCGAGCAGCTGTATATACGCGACTGCGAGGAACGTACACAGAGATCGATCGATTTCTCCCCCCATCTGCGTCTCGGCGCCTGACGTATCAGAGCGATCCTCCCGCGTTAATTAAAACGCTCCGCTTGTAAGAGCCTCAATTACAGGCAGGCGTGACGCCGCGTTTGCCTGTATATAATCTCGCATCGGGACGAGGCAAAAAAACACCGCACTTGACCTTTGCTATACCGGAGACGACGGTAGGCGCGCTTGCTATTTTTAGTGAGGTCGGGAGGATGAGGTTAAAGCAGTCTGTTTAATCGGAATTTTCGAAGGGATTATCTTCGTTTTGTCGCTTTTTACGCGGAGAATTGAACGGATTTGTTGAGGAGGAGTTGAAAGAAAAGTAAGAAGAAAAAGTCTAAAAGTATACCTGTCAAATAACCAGTTATTCACGTTCTCATAAATATTTTATGTTCAGCTGTATTGTGCAGACGATTTGATCAAGTAAACTATGTGCGGTTCGTTTATTTATTCATATTGCCGGTAGTATTAATGTTTTATAGCTATTATTTTTTTTTTAATTTGCTAAGTTTAGTTAAAATATACCAAGTAAATAAAATCGATAAATGATTCGTATTTATTCAAGTGGACCTTAAAAAAGAAAAGTATAAAAAGAACAGTACATAATAGTATATATTTTTACGTCTTTGCAGTAAAGTCGTTACGTCCAGCTTCTTTTTAACGCCGCCTACATTATTTTTTCTTTCAAGACGCCTTACAATTCTGCCTAAAAATTTTGCCTAATGGATATAAAACAGCATTCAAAGCGAGGAAAGAAACTTTATTCAATAATAACACCTTCAACCTTTTCAGAAGTTCCCTCCAAAGGGAACAAATATTCGCTTACTCGAGTCTGTTTTCAGGAGCAAAAAAAAAGAGTCAAGTGCTATCAGAGACAAACTCGAGCGGACCTTTCGGCTCGTCGAGAATATAAAATTGCGCGGGAGAAAGTCGCCCCGCGAGAAAAGTGCACGGAGCTCTCTCTCTTTCGGGGTGGCAGATGAAAAAAAAAAAAGAACTCACCGTGTCCGCATTTGTCGATGTGATTGGTCGCGCGGAATTCCTCTCTGCAGAAGCACTTCCTAACCTTCGGCTCGCAATAAGAGCCGTCGAAGCCGCATTCTCGATCCTCCTTGCAGTCGTCGCTGAACTTCTTCGTGCCGCGTTCCGTCGCGTCTGGAAAAATTTCAATTTCAGTCAGTCTTAGGTAGGACACCGCGCCGCGCGGCAATCTGACTTCTTCGCACTTTCTTAAAGTCTAGGGGGATTTCGCCGAGGAGAAGTCGACCGTATACTTTCAATGGTCTCGGCTCCTCGAGCACATCGTAAAGATTCTATTACGTTTTTTTTTTTCGAGGGGATTAGTTTTCGAACATCGATCTTCCGCGCAGATTGAGTGTGAGGCGATAAAGGGAAGTGAGCTATTATCGACATTCAAATTTGTTTAGTTTCTTTTGATCGAAAATGAATTGGTCTTCGTTTTTATTTTCTGGCGGGGGAGCAATTGAAAATTGTGGCTGAAACACGTAGGGTTAAATATTTTTTTCAGTTTTATTTTAGTTTATTTTTGAACGATTAGTTATTACCTTTGCCATCAGGGTTTAAGAAATTTTTTTTTAACTTCTATGCGAGCTTGTATAATCTCGCATAAAACAAATTCATTCGATAACAATCTACATTTCATAAAAGAAAAACGTGAATTTCACTTATAATGCAAAAATTCCAGTAATCTGACACATTTAAAAAGATGATAGATAGCACAATCTTGCTACATAAATTTTTGTTATATTATCAGTTACGTTATTATAAGAATTTATAAATTATGTAGCTTATAAATATTTTCAAGTTAAAAAGTTTCAAGTAGCAGGTATTTCCTGCAAAAAATAACAGTGTTTTTTTCCTTTTTGAGGTCCTGGTACTTTTTTTCCGACAGGAAAACAGAAAATTCGAAGCTTGTTGCGTCGCCGACAAGCAATATATCTGTATTTACTTCTGACCCACTTCCGTATTGCCGCACATGAAAAAATTAATGAAACAACCCGGTCCTTTTAATATTTGTATATTAAATTTTCATTTCCAACTAAAATTAAAACATTCGATCTTTTACCAGCAAAAAAATTTGTATCAACAATATTAACGCAGAAACGGCATTCACGAAGACGCGAAACATAAGCTTGACTCTTGGCAGTCCTCCGTAGCCAGGGACGCAATAGTTCAGGGCAATAATTCCAGATTTACTTTCTGGAATTTGATCGTTCGCGGAAGTTCACCGGGAGCCTCTTGGAAAATGCAGTCGCGCGCATTTCCTCGGGGCAGTTGCGAGGCGCCGGAAACAAAGCCCCCGCGCGAGGAAACTGCGGCTGCGGCTTGCTCCCGGCTACATTGGGGTTGGACGTTTAAGCAACCTCGTGATAATAAGTCGAGATGTCGTCTTGCGAGACTATCTTATATGGAGGAGTGTAATGCGTTGTACGTGTAAACTTGTTACTTAAAAGACAAGAAACATGCGAGTTTTGTCATGTTTAGACTTATAAAATTATTTTCTCGTATTTTTAACGATTTCTTTTTTATTGTTTTAAACAAAGGGTGACGGTCTAATTTGATTTTGTAGCTTATAAATACAAATTGCATACTTCTGTTTGTACCATGAAAACGTTTTCCCTTATGTTGTTAAATGGAAATTGTTCCATTTAAAAACATTGTTTATTTTATAAAGTACGATGGAGAAATGTTGATTTTGATCGAGTTGGTTTGAAGGAACAAGCAAATACTGTAATGACGAAAGTAAATATCCCTTTTTACTATATAGCGATTGATTTTGTGCTGAAATCTCAGCAAATAATAATCCAATTTGCTAATGCAATGATTGTTTTACTGATATTTAACAAATATTTGATTGAACGAGCAAAAATATACAGAAAATCGCAAAAGAAACATTTTCATAAATTATATTTAAATTACGTTTTTATATTATTCTGGAAGGATCTCATCTTCCTTCTCTCTACTTTGTGCCTATGCAAATGATGTAGTGTTTGCAATAATTATGTTAAATGTGAAAATATTCTCCTTCAAATGTACGTTATATTTCTTCAGTAGTTAATCTGTTGATTATTATTCCATCAAGCTATAGTGTGATATTGATTTCGTTCCAAATGCATTGGCTGAGAAACACAGATTGCCCATTAACAGCAATAAATTTCATATTATTTTTTTTTTTTTTAATAAAAAGACCTCCCCTTTTTTACGATTAATTTATTACTACACCAGTATCCCGGTACTTTTTAATTCATCAGTTTAATTTAAACCTCATATTAATTATTTTTTCTTTCTCCTTTTACCTTTCAGTTTATCAAAACATTGCATTTATCAAAACAAAGCTAATATAGGTTAATGAGCAGGTATAATTAACACTATTCATACCCAGTATTTATTAAAATATGACTGTGATTCATTAACTAAATGTTGCTTTTTTATTTGCAGAAATTATTTATTCATTTTATCGATCATATTTTTATACAATATTGTCTAAAACTGCTTTCACACTGGAATACCCGCAAAGCAATAACAAGTTGCTTTCATCAATAATCTTTCCAAAAATAATATTCCCCGTTACCGAATCGCAATGCGAATATCTATCTGGCATTACGAAAATTCGCAGACCCGTCAAAAATTGCAATCAAGCGAAAAAAGCGCGCAATCCGACATTTCGGCAAAGGAAACCCGACACCGTAAGCTCGGTGCTCCCGCAATTTCTTGCTCGCCCGAGTTTTCCGCGACTTCGCAAAAGCTCTCTAAGCCCCTTCCGCGCACGAACTCACCTCCCTCCCTCCAACCCTCCAAGAAGCCGAGAAACCGCCGAGACGAAAAAGCCCTCGGCGCGCGAGCAAAAAAACCGTGGAGTCCCATTATGCATCCCTCGCTAAAGGGCTCTTCCATTACCCGACAGATTTCTGGCAGATTTATATATATGTATATGCCTGCGCCTGCAAAAGCGTAATCATTCGTACAGAAGCCCCCAGCAGCGTAAAGCGTCCCGTCAAACGTGAACGATCGCGTTAGCGCATTGCGCGCGCTCTAAACACGACGTGCCCGAGCGCTCGCCGCGCCGTATTGCGGAGGGGCAGACACAAAGCAGGCTAATGGGAGAGGAGAGTTGCGAGAGAGATTTTCCGAGCGATCGCACACCGCTGTATACATCGTGCCCCGGGCACGACCGGCTTTTAGTCCTGCGGGCAGATCCCGCGCGCCGCGATGATGAGCGATGCGTTTATTGCTCGGGCGGACACCAGCAGCCTGCAGAGTGAATTACGCGGGAGCTGCTGTTGCGGTATCCGATGGTGCGCCGCTTGATTTGCGGTGTCTTTTGGCGAGTCGGCGTTCGGCGCTGATAATTATTTAGGGGACGCGACGGCGAACTGATGGCTCATCCGGCATGCCGGCGGCTGATTAATATTAATTGGCAAGCTCGGGGTTTTGAATGTAATTTCTAATTAGCGTTATTAGAGTTTTAGTTAGCATTAAAATTAATTGCAGAAGTATTGCTTTTCTTTTGGTCGGAGATTCAATCGGGTATTCCATTTATAATGCAGAAGCAATAACTCGCGGCGTTATCCTAAAATTTCGGTCTGTATTATACCGCACACTATTAATCCTCGATATTCAATCATAATTGCAAGCTAGAAACCGCACGATAAATTTAAATTTTCAATGCCTGCGCGCCTATCGAGGCCCAATTGCAATCTGGCTTCGGAAATAAAAGTCCTGCGGATTTGAATTTTTTCGTTGAATCATTGCGGAAAAAGGCGAGGACAGAGAGAGAAAGAGAGAGAGAGAGGAGACAAACGGCCTTCGAATGCGGCGTCGGCTGTACGTTGCATCGCGGCGATTACCCGTCGCGCGTTGTTCTGTAATGAATCGACTCGCTCGATTTGCTGCCGCTATTGAAATGTCCATAATTCATTTCGCAGCCTCGGGCCGAAGCAGCGACATCTGCCATTAGGGAAACGGCGATTGCCAAAAAAGATAGCCTAGCCGCTGCTGCTCTGCGCAGGGATCGATTCAATCCCGCGAATGGAAAAAGGGTTGAGCTTTCGCATTGTGGAACGATGGTGCAGTGGGATCGATGGTACAAACGCTATCGGGTCAAATGAATTTTTTGAGTTCGTTTGGATGAGCGTTTCTGGGTGGAAAAGTGAATTTCCGCTTCGCAGAGCTGCTTTTCGTTGTGATTCGCTGCAGCTGATGATTTTTTAATAATATTTTGAAGTTCATTTTTAGTAATTTTTGTATGTTAATTTCGTGCGAACGTAATTGTAGGATATTCATTATCAGCGGAGACTCCATCTTTCAGAGACTCGTTTCTAATTCGGGATTTAGTTTACGCTGGAGTTAATCTAATATTAAGGAGGTCGGAGTACGTACTTAATCTGAAGGAATAGGTAAGTCAAATTTACTCCGGATTTTAGAGCTATTACTGCGACACTGATTAACTAAACATCTTTAAAAAGATTAAAGTTTTGTAATAATTATAATTAAAAATTAGTCTTTTTCTTCGCAATTAAATTTTAATATAATGTTTAAAATGTATTCTTTAATAAAGTCACGTCAGTTTCAATTTACATTAGTTATATTTAGAAGCAGAATGTATCTTTGCATATTTTGAAAATTGAAAATTTAGTGCACTTCAAAATGCTGTAAAAACCAGACTGTGCATGCATGATAAAAGACTCCTTTCAGCCACTCACCTAAAGTGAAAATTTTCTGTACAGGTGTAAATTGAAAACTTTTTCTCTGCTAACGCCAATTTTATTCGCAAAAAATAAAACTCATTTGAAATATTACATAAACATTCTTTGTTTGAAAAAAATAGACCTTGACCGCGCACAAAAATTATTATTTAAACAAAGAAAATTACTTTTACCTACATATTTCAATTTATTTAACAACATTCCATTTTCATAAAAGCTTCATTTTACTAAGGAAATAATTCTTACATTTAACTTTAGCTTTCATTATTCACCAAAAGTTATTAGAACTGCCTATAGTAATGCCGAACCGTGATTGTTCCAATCAATGTATTAATTATATTTCAATATAACAACCATCATCGCTGCTCTATGCATCCATCTACTAATGAGTAATAGTAAATGGTTACATATTCATGGAATAAGTCATTCAAATGATTGTCATCGACAATCCGCCCGCTAGTTATTATTAATTCATACTTTGCATATGCCAATAAGTCAATGAAAGCTTAACAGCGAAATCTATGATAATATCATCTGGTGTTTCTGACTGGAACATGAGACAAAATCGATGATATGTAGATGTCGGCATCCTAATGTATTCAGGGAATAAATTAGAAGTGCATTGTACAAACGCGATATGTGTTTTGGAACATTAAATTATTTTTCATTATTCGTTATCTATTTCATGCAAGTCATGAGAATTATTGTTTTAACGAACATATATAGAAAATTTAGTGAAGGAAATGCAAGTTGTAGAGGTTCAAATAACCAAGCAACATTTATCACACAAGAATTTCAAAGTAAAATTCCAAAGTAATTTTATATTTTATATTTTTATCAAACGATAAAACATTACAAGACATCTCTGACATTTACAAGGAGTGTCACGCCTTTGGGTTGTGAATCCTGGAATAATTGCAAGAGACCCTTCCTTTGCCAAAAAAAAAGGAAGAGACGCGTCGCTCAGTGTTTTATCCCATGGGACCTAAGTATCCAAGATTTAAGCTTTTCACGAGAAGTCGAATTTCTTTTTTGAATCATTGAATAACATTAAGTACTATCAATAAATTCTTTACACAGTATCCAATGAGAATTAATACAAATAAATAATGCATCTGCACGAAATGGCAAAATACATATTTGCCAAAGTCGAAAGCAAAATTAATTAATTTAATCACCCTCGGAGTAGTCAATGTTAAATGCAAAAGTGTACACATTAGTCTCTATTAAAGTGCAAACTGCAGTGCGCGAAAACTTAATTGTAAATTTACAACCTCCAACAAATAACCGATCGAACCTCTGATTGTATTTTAAAAATTCAGCTGGGACTACTGTACACACATACATTCAAATCTGTTTCGCATTGCACTCGAGAGGATTTCGTGCGAGATTGCAATAAAGATTCTGCAAATACATTTCAAAATTATATATCGTTGATAAGAAAAATTATCTGCATACAGTTAAAAAAAGAATCGTAAAAATGCATTTGGCCGATTGCGGAGAGCAATACAAATATGTATTATGCCAAGTACGATTTTTCTCCAAAAGCCCTTTGGAAAAAAAAAGGTTTTTACATTTTCAATTTGACAAGTGTAGAGTTCGAATTCAATAAGATATATACCACACTGAATCCGAAGAAAACGTTCCTTAACGAGACTTTAATCCATCTTTATCCGCACCCCAACCCTTACTTACCCGCGCATCGAAAGAGATACAAAAAGAAAAAAGCAAAAACATTTAACGCAAGTAAACATCTATTTACGACGAGGCGCGCAAAGCCCCTCCGATCACCGGAGGAATCAGTCGCCCCCGCGCTTCCTCCAGTAGATACGCTTAACGCCCTCTTTGAAATTCGGCTCCGAGTTTTTCCCCGCTCGTTAAACGAGGACACTCCCCGGCGCGCATAAAACCGTAAGCCTCGACTCGGCATTATGTTAACGAGGAAAGTTCCCCGGGGCCGCGCAGCTGCATACACGTCGAGAGAGAGAGAGGACATTGCGGGCCGCGCGGCGGCTCGTTCGTTATCTGTTCCGCGATTATCGCGCGCATGGGGGAGGGTTAAGCGATCGCGTTGACGATGCGAGAGTGTTTTTTTAGGGGCCGGCGCACTTTTTCGACGACGGGGCTTTGCTTTATGGACGCGATAAAGCGTCGAGAGACGGAGGATGCAGGCGGGTGTAAGGCGCTAAAGGTGACGCTTTACAAGTTATGTAGGTCTGACGCGGTTTTTGAAAAATCGTGGGCTGGTTAAACTTTTTGTTGTTAGTTTTTATTTTTATTATTTGAATCGTCGAGTTCGGAGATAAAGGAATTTTAATCTTCTCATTGTTTTTAAAAAAGCTTTTTAAATATTAGCCACATTGCGAACAATTTTATTTTTATTCTTGAATAACGTCAAATAACAGTTTTTTAATGTGAAACTTTATTCAACTCAATGTTATATCGACATACTCTATCTCTATATTATTTGGCGATATTTGATATTACTTTTAGCTATATTGGACGCGCGCATATTTGATATTGTTGACAGTTTATTTGTTTGAAAAAAAATATGCATAAATATTCAAATGGATGAAAGTAACGTGTCAAAGAACAATCGCTATTCTAACTAAGCTTGTTTTACTTTTACCGTAGATACCGGTAAGCACAGATTCTTAAAAGCGCAAGCTTTACATTTCTAGGCCGCTGACATAAACCTAAAAAGAAAGAAAAAAACAAAACGCGAACAAAGAAAAACTACTTTTACCCCAGTAACCACTTCAATTAAAGTCCATAAGCAGTAACAGCCCATCGCAGTCGCACTTCGGCCCGTAAGAACGAGCTCGCGCGCCGTTCTACTTTAACGAACCCCCTTCCGGCCGACGCACGCGAGAGCTGGAAAATTCGCGCGCGAAAAAAAACAGCTCGTCGCTCGGGGCTCGTTCAATTTCTCGATCGCGGATCGAACGACTGCAGAAAAACAACGCCTCGTAAGTTTCTCGCGGTACGACCGACCGCCGCGCGCCGATAACGAGTGGCTTATCGCCTTCCGCAGCGTAATTGCGGCACGTAGAGCAGCTCCGCGACACACCGACGCGTCGACGTCCACGCAGACTCGCGAAACTGTGGCGCATGCGAGCATTGGATATATTCGGGTATGAGATCCGCCTCGTGTGCTTAACCGCCCTGCGCACTTTGCAGGGACGCCTCGAGTTACACACCGCCGCCCGCATTTCAGACCAGCTCTCCCTCCTACTCCCGAGGCTTGTCTTTGCTCTCGGGCTTTTGCTTTGCTCGATGGAGGATATTTTTAAAGCCGGGAATTCGAGCGCTCGCGTTGAGTAACTCGCGGCCTTGTTTATAAGTCCGGGTAATTTGTTCGCTTTGTAATTAAGATTGATGGCGATGCGCCGGGAATGCCGATGCTTTTGCTTGATGAATAGCACCATTGAAATTCTGACGGGAGACTAATGGATCAGTCGTTTTAAAAGCGAATTAATAGACGCTATTTAGCGGCGAAAGAAGAGACTTATTTTCCAAGCTTTTGTAATATTTTATGCTCTCAAATGTCGAATTTATTGAATATAAATTGCTTTTTTACTTCTCTTTGAAATTAATTTTAATTCTCTTTGAAAAAAATGTCGTTAATATTGCTCTCATAAGCATATTAAGCTCAATTTCAATTCGTGCTTTAATTCTTTGAAAGTTTTAATCAAACTAAAATTGATCTTTATGAAGCTAAACGAGCATTTTAATACGAAATATAATTCTACGAAAAAAAAGTAATTTCCGTGCAATGCTGTACTTAACTCATACTCTGATAACTCGGCCAATTTTTTTCCACTCTCCTCAAACTATCAAATTCCCTGTTAGGTTTCCACAAGAAGTCAGAAGCTAAAATGCTTTCTGAGCACAATGAAACTTCGTTTTCAAAGTCACGATCCAAACTGAATATAAAACAGTAAAAAAAAAATAGCATTGCAACGCGCTTTCAATGCTGTCAAAGTCAATTCCGATAAATGCCCATTATCAGCTGGACTACTTTATTCGCGATACGCAAAATCTAAATAGGATGCAAAAAGTAGGCGTTTCATCCTTCAAGCGAGCTCCCGTATTATTAATCATCCATTTTATTTAAACAAAAGCTATATTATCAGCCTTTCATTTTCTATTTAAAAAAGAACTCGCCGCTACTTTCGCAAACCTTCCGTCCAAAGCCTTTCCCCGCAAAGGTCCTCCAAAAGCCGCGCACAACGGTCGCCGAGCGAGTGCCGCTTTCTTTTAACACGTAACAATTTCCAAAATTCCGGGCAGCCTAAATCGCGCGGCAACTTTTATAACCCGCGGTGACAAAGAGCCACGGGCGGGGGGCAGCTCGCAATTAGTCGCGCGGACTCGAGGGCAAAGCGAGCGTCTCGGTAAGAAAAAAAAGAAAGAAAAAAAGCGAGCTCCTCGTCGAGACCCGTGGGTGATATTACGCGTCCTCGCGATCAAAGGGGGGCCTATGCGTATAATTGCGGCTGGCCAGTTAACAATCCGGCCGCATGTATATACGTGGCCCTGCGGGCCGTCTCCCTCTTTCTGGGTACAGTGGCTAGTACACAGCTGCGCCACGCCGAGGAGTCGAGCCGCCCCCGCCCCCCTCTCTCTCTCTCTCTCTCTCTCTCTCTCTCTCTCTCTTGGGTCAATCCACGCGGCCAGAAACTGGGTCATCCTCTCTCTCTCTCTCTCTCTCTCTTCTACTATCCGAGACTAGAGCTCGGCGCTGCGCGAACGATGGCAGCCTGCCAATGCTCTCACCTGCGACTCGTCCCACGAGCTTCCTCTCTCTCGCTCGCTCGCCCTCGACTAGACCAGGAGAGGGAGAGAGAGAGAGAGGGGGGGTTCCTTTGCCCGAGAGTAAAAGGCCTAGCTGGGGGAGGAATAGCTCCGCTGGGAGGAGGCGCGGATGTTCTTAAATTTCTTAGCCACCGGGCCGGATGTGTGCTTCTTTCTCTCGGACGAGCTCGATTCTTAAGAATGCATCGCCCGTAAAAATTGAGCTACGACGCAGCCGAAGAAACAAAAAGGCACACGAGCCGAAACGCGATGGGAGAGAATTTGGCTGGATAGTCGGTGATGCGGAGATAGTTTGGATGACTTTTGAATTTTGTTTCGCGCACTGAGCAATTAAAGAAAAAGTTTTGCGAAGCGTTTATCGGTGCACGGAGACGTTGGGCTCGACTCGAAATTCAAAACAGGTTTTCCGGTGAAGCTTAATAATTGAGCGAGAAAATGTTCTCAATATTTTCTCGACAATTACTGTTTACGGGGCGATGGTTTCAGTTAATACGGTTGAAACGTAATCTACTTTTTCATAATTTGCTTTTTTATCAGTTTTGTTTTCCGAGGAGGAAAAAGGCTAATATCAGAAACAAAAGCTCGAGGCAGAATTTTTCTGGGAAACATAAAATCTAGTATATACCTACCTACCTAATGCTCGGTTTCGAATTCCAAACACATCCCTGCTCCGAATGGATATACTTTCATGACATTATTGAACCGCAGCCTTTAGTACTCGTTAGCCGCTCAATAAGTACAAAATTCTTGTAAGAGCAAACAAGTTTTCAAAAATATAAGTTTATAAACAAATTTTACGTGAATATATTGAAAATGAAAAAATTATACAGAGACTTTTATTGAGCTTTAAAAGATTCTAATGCTTGCTCTTCGATCTAAATAATATTTTAGACTCTAATGGTTCTGCAAGCAATTTTTTTTTTTTTACATAGGATACCTCATAAAGGTCCTCCAACAAGTTAATCAGTATTAAAGACTTTTATTGTACAACTGCATGCATTACTTAGAATCCTTTTATAAGACATATTCCTTCCCCGTCTCCCTTCATTGGAACATTGTTTTAATTATTTACTTCGGGGTTCATATTCTTTGCGGCACATTCTTTATTCCATTCAGTCCTCCTCTCCATTTTATTTGCCAACTCTAGTTTGAAATCGAGCTTGCCCCATTTCCAACCAAAAAAAAAAAGCCTTGCGTCCTCTGCATTTTACGCAGTCCCCGACAAAAGCCCAGAGCAACATTTTTATATATATCAAAGTGCTTTGGATAATTTAACCGTACAAACCCCCGCGTCGCGCACTTACACGGCATTCGCAACGTCTTTGTTAAACACGACCGCCCGCGCGGAGGGAACACGCTTCAGCCATTAACGTTCGCCGCCGCGGAGCAAAAAAGGGTACCGTCTCACGTAAAGCGTAAGCAGCCGCATGCTTTGCCGCAGGCATCGATTTTCACCGCGGAAGACGGAGAGAGGCAATCCGTCACTCGGCACGTCAATTACATGCAGCGCGACACGCAGTCTCGACGAGCGGCGCACAAAGGATTCTTCGAATTCGGGACAGAGAGTTAAAAATCAATCTCTCTCTCCGAACATCGAAGAGAAAGGCTCCTCCGACTGTCGTCACGAGATTACAGCATATTTATACTCGGCGTCGCGACGCCTGGCGGCTGCTGCAGTTACATAAATTACATCGCTCTACAATCGAGGGGGGCGCGTGCAGCCTCGACTCTTTTCTCTCTCTCTCTCTCTCGACTCGGGGAAATTTGTACCTCGGCGACAGAGAGAGAGAGAGCCGACTGCGAGCGCGTAATTGCGCTTTCGAGTCGCGGTGCCAGGCCGTATAGAAACTTTATTTACCGTTCGAAGGGACGATTTCATGCTCGAAGGCTCAAATTCGGCGATTTGTTAGCTGCTCTCTCAGCCTCGTTTGGATTTGAATTTCAAGAAAGCTCGTAACTATTAGGGATAATTAATCTTCGGTTAGGAGTTTCTCTTTAATTAATTTGGACGAGTAACGTGCGCTCGTCTTTAGTAAGTTAGTGTGTACTCAGGCTGTTAGATAATGTATGGTAGGAGTTGTGCAAGCACACATTTAATTGCAAGTGCAATCGCTTACTGCTTTTGCGGCGAATTTTCATTCTCTTAACAGTTGCCTGAAGTATAATTAATTTTTGACAAATAACTGTTAGGTGTAAGATTAGGCTTCTGACGGTAAATCGTTTTCAAATTAATTTTTTAAAATTATTCTTAAAAGCTATAGCCTTTCTTTATAAACTAATCATTTCTAAAGCCATATATAAATGTAAGGAAAAAACAAATATATCACTTTTTCTATTTTTTTAACCTCTTTCTCTACTTTGTTTAATCTTGGTTATTTTCTTTCTTCGTTAAAGCAAAACATTAAGGTTTGTGAACCAGGGGACAATGAGTAATTCTTGTCCAAGTAGGTTGGAAGTTGTACCGCATAATTTACTTTTACAATTGTTTTTTCAGTCCGAAGGCATTCGCTAAGTATTATTTTAATTTGTTAACTCTGCATACAGTTTTAGTTTTGCTTCCTCCTAGAGGAAGCATTGTGATGGTAATTTTTGGAGTTGTTCGAAAAATCGGTTATAATTGTATTTTAAGGTATAAAGAACAAGAATAAATGGTTTTTGAAAAATGTCCATATGTGTGTGTGCGCGTGTGTATACGTCTGGATTTCAGCTTCTACTAAGCGGATTTTCATCCTTCACGACTCATTTTTTTTTGCTTTTTTTTGTGATGGCAATCTCTATTAAAAGAAATATCTTTAACAATTCCTCACAAAAAAGAGATGGTGATCTGTTAGCAGTAAATTCTATATGAAATATTATACTTTGGAAATTTAAATAAAATCATTTCATTAAATACAAATCAAACAATTGAACGGAATGAAATCAATTACCAGTATGTCAAGTATGATATATTAACAATTCCTCACAAAAAAGTAATGATGATCTGTTAGCAATAAACGACTCTGGGAAATATTATACTTTGGAAATTTAAATAAAATCATTAAATTAAATACAAATTAAAAGAAATCTCTTTAACAATTCCT